>OY992530.1:266891704-268126933 GCA_963921185.1 Dasysyrphus tricinctus
AAACCTTCTTTCAGATACAAAAATTAAGGAAAATCTCCTTCCAATATTTTTTATGAGCATTTCAGTCATTTTTGGGCTTTAAGACTCCAACTCAAAAGTTCCAAAGCAGGTGGGGCTTTCCAATGAAAAACAAATTAATTTTGAAAACCCTTATGGGATAAAAACAAAATCTTTTTAGTGCGTCACCAAATTCGAGAAGGCGATGTTATGATATGGGGAGAATTAGCTACTTTGGCACTTTTGAGTTTAAGTCTCAAAGCTCAAAAATGACTGCAATACTCATAAAAAAAGTATTGGAAGGAGATTTTCCTTAATTTTTGGATATTTTTGGACCCATAAACGGGACTTTTCAGCGGGACAACCCCCCCATCCACACGGCGTGCATAGTGTAATACTTGAAAGAGAACCAAAATATCGAATTGCTTCAATGATAACCGTACTCACCCTACCAAAACCTAATTGAAAACTTTTGGGAATATTTAGCGCAAATAGTTAACGAGCCTGGCTATCAGTTTAAGGCCAGAAAATCCCAAATTTCAGCCATGAAATTTTCCTGAATCGAAATTTAGCTGGATTACATAGATAAAATTTACTTTGCCATGCCGCATCAAATTTGTGAAGCTTTAAAGAAAAAGGAGACACTTCCCACTACTAGGATTGTCCAATAAAATACTTAAAAAAAAACTTGTTTTACTTCCTTCCAAACCTTGATAAACAATTTCACTACGTGTGTCTATTCAGTTGACGCAAAAAAACTGAATTTTTCGATGTGAAAAACTTCAAGAGAGCCCGAGAAAAAATAACGATGCTTTTTGAATTATGCTTTCTGATTTATGTTCTTTACATTATAAACAAACAACAGCCCTGTTTTTTAGTGCATTTTTATCTTCGCTTAGAAAAGAGTAGCATGTTAATTACAACAACAAACTGGTATAATTCCGTATTGTTGTTGTATTTAACATGCTACTTTTTTCTAAGCGAAGATAAAAATGCACTAAAAAACAGGGCTAATAAGCATCATCAAATGATACATTTAGGCTAGAACCGCACTTGCGATTTTCTCTCGTCGCTACTAAAAAAATTGATCGCAATCCGGTATGATTTGTTGGTGTCATATATGCCTTCATTCACATTTAAACTCACGTGTTCTATTTTGCGCGACTAAATAATCGCGCGACTGAAAATTGCAAGTGCGTTCCCAGCCTAATGCACAATGTTTGGAAAAAATGGACAAAGTTCCTTTGAAAATTCGTGTCCATTCAGTTGAAGCGGAGTGTATATTTATAGGGACCTCCCATGTATTATTCTGTTTATGCAATTTTATTTGATACTAGCTGGCCCGCCCCGGCATTTGAAAATTTTTTTTACAATTGGATAGAAGTTGCTTGTATTCAAGCTACATTTAGCGGAAAATGCAACCTGAAAAGTGCATTTTCTAACCATTGCGACCATATAAAGCTTGTCCGACCAGCAGTTTTGTAAATTTTTGGACTAAAGCTATCGGTTGGCATCCAATTTTTGTGTGGCCGCTTTGAGATAGGTAATCTTACGGTGGGCTCCCGGACTAATAGTATAGACATAGATTCATAAATACTTCTTTCAAAAACTAAAGCAAAAATATCGATTTATAAATTTAACGGAACGCCAGACACTATTATAGTTAGAAAAATGTTAGTTTCTATTCAAGTGGCGCGCATTGTATGCATTACAAAATATTAGAGTGTGACTGTCGCACACTGGGACCTCTTGTATGGAGAGCGTGCTCAAAATGCAAAATTGAATCTAACGGTTTCGTATAAAATTGTAATGCGGATTCAAAGTTCACATGATTGTTCATCAATATGTCAAGTTTTGAAGTTTTGGGAGACAGAAGTGTAGTAGAAAATAAGCGATAAAAGTAACAATTCATGTAAATTCAAGAATCCATTGCGCAGTTGTTGGTCATTTGAAAATTCGAAAAAAATAAATTTGTAGTGAATACAAAAATATAAAAAATATATTGACATCAAATGAAGCTCAGTAAAAATAAAAAAAATGTTTTTATAAAATTAAATCAACATATTTCACTTGCACTTTAAGAAAATTGAAAATTTGCGTAGAAAATGTTCAAAATTTTTTTTCTTTATTTTGCGCACGATGCTTTTAAAACTGAATACGTGGTCTAGTAGTATCAATATTCCTCTATATGAAACAGAAGTCAAAAGTGAGAGCATGGTGCGCAAAACCGAAATAATATTTTTGAATATTTTCTGCGTAACTTTTCAATTATTTTAAAATGTAAGGGAAATATGTTGATCTAAATTGAAAAAAACATTTTTTTTTATTTTTACTGACCTTCATTTAATGCCAATATATTTTTTATATTTTTGTATTCACCACGAATTTATTTTTTTCGAATTTTCAAATGACCAACAACTCCGCAATGGATTTTAGAATTTTCATGAATTGCTACTTTTATCGCTTATTTTATATTACCTTTATGTCTCCCGAAACTTCAAAACTTGACATATTGATAAACAATCATGTGAACTTTGAATCCGCATTACAATTTTATACGAAACCGTTAGTTTCAATTTTGCATTTTGAGCACGCTCTTCATACATGAGGTCCCATTGTGTGTCGGTTAATTTTTTCTTAATTATTTTCTACTGATTTAAATAAAAAATATTTCTATTTATTACGAATTTTAAAGTTATCAAATTTTGAATTTCAGCTCTATTCTCGGCTACAAACTTTCATCTATTGTTAACGACAGTGCAATGATCAGAACTAACCTCATTGGTGCAGCCATCAATGCAATCTACATGGTGTTCTTTTATGCCTACACTTCAGAAAATAACCGACCACACATTCGAAAACAAGTTGTGTTGGCAAGCCTTTTTTCTGCAACTTGCATCGTGTACGCAAACTTTGAGGATCCCAAACAGATCGAATTCCGCTTTGGTACGTTGCTTACAACTTTATTAGCATGTTTAGTGGGTTCACCAATGTTAGGAGTAGGGGAGATTATCAGAAAGAAGAGTGCAGCTAATCTTCCTTTTCCTATAATTCTATGCGGAACAATGGTTGCAGCTTTATGGTTAACATATGGAATATCTTTAAAGAATCAAGTTCTAATTGTAAATATTAATTTATAAAAAAAATCTGAAATTTGAAATGACATACCTACTTTATATTTCAGTACCAAAATGCATTTTTGCTGCTTTTAAGCGCACCTCAACTATTTCTTTGTTTTATATATCCGGGGCCGCCTAACAACGACGATACCGAAGATGAAAAATTACTAAAGAAAGAGAAATAAATTTACTAATTTTAAAAAAATTTCCCGTTTTAGAATTCTAAATGCACAAAATCTCTTCCAGATAGCAGATTATTTTAACTTCTAGAGAATATAAAATTATAAATTAAATTACCTTTGATCGCTACAACATGTGCTGACAATAAAAAATACGCCATCATGCTGAAATCTTCTATGTTAAGATACAAATAATAATTGTGATACAGAATCTAAAAGCGCCTAATAATATTGTTCAAAAATATTATCTCCAAATAGAGAGATACATAAATGTATATTTTTTCCATTTTAATTATTAAAAATAAATATATTTACTGTAAAAATATGAACAGCATTTGTCATTAGTTCTTTGTTAAGATGTTAATATATTGTGTGTGCAAAGATGCCATGGATAAAGAAGATGAACTACATTATAGAATTCAGCTCAGACATTGATAATCTCTGATTCAATTTTACAGTTTTATTTGATTTGTTTTTTTGGTAATTAACCTAAATATAAAAACTACGAAATATTTACATTTTACTTTATCAAAGTTGTTTTTAAGGTACAACGGTTAGGCTCTTATTATAATTCGCCTAAATTGGCGTTTTCGTAATAAGGGCATTAAAATAAAAAGTAGTATTTATTCAAAAACTGTATAAACAACTCCTCCTGGTTTTTCATCATCTAGATCTTCCACTTCATCGTTTTCGTCAATTTCTTGTACACCTTCAATGTTTATTTGCTGAGCTTTTGGATCTCTATACGCATTAAACATGGGATTGTCTTTACGGACAGCTTCGCTTGGTACTTGAATTGGATTATTTGCGGCTCGTTGTATTTTTGCTGCCAACCGCTCGGCAGCTTGTTTCTCTTGAAGTGTCTGAAAATGACAAACATATTTAGTATCCAAGTGGATATGAAGAACGATGGAGAAATAAAAATCCAAGTCGTACCTAAAACAAGAATTCATAAAACATGCCTTGTATAAATGCGATTGAATTGTGTGTTGGATTCAATGACATGAACTACGTGAAGCTTAAAAAAATATATCCTAAAAGTAATAAGAAGACGTTGAAGTATCATCCACATACCGGAGACTAACGAAGACCTTGCAAATCAAAAAGACATGAATTTCAGATCTACATGTACGTTTAATGTTCTGACCGCGAATAGGCAAGTTTAGCGATTAATAAGTGGATGCCCTAGGCTGCTATAATTCCATTCCGGAAATGATTTTTTAAAACCTTCCTTTGTTCCAAAGCTTTGTGATAATTTATTGTCAGTCTATCAAATTTTGAGAAGAGGTATTGAAATTGTCTCAGAGGGAAGTAAACTACAAAAAAAAGTACGGAATAGGTTAAACAAAAATGCTTACTATTTTTTAAGCGCCTTATACATAGCTTTCAATGAAACACAAATTAAAAGGTTGTAGATGGCAGTCATTGAAAATTGATATCATTGAAAAGTTGACTTTGCTTCCATTTTGAAGTTGGAGGTGATCATTGACATAAATACTAGGTTTGTTCGTAGAGTCCTGAAGTCACCCTGAAAATTCTGTGGTTTTTGAGACCTATGGTTGTCCTGAATTCACCCTGAAGTAAAACTAGGTTTTAGGTTGAGGTAAGGAATAAACTATCAAAATAACATGAGTTGTTAAGCATTTGTTTGGCTGTGTATGTGCGTGCTGTAGGTAATTGTTTTTTCTTTTTTATATAGAAAATACAAGAATACAAAAACTTAATTTAATAATAGATAACATAAAGAAATTGAAAATGAAAACTGTGATTTGTTTCTTAATTAACAAACCACAGAAACTCTACTTTCCTGCCTGCTAATTTAGGGACTAGTTATTATCATTCCTTTTGTGATATGAAAATTCGGAACTTGTAATCTAATGCTACATTTCCACCTAGCGCTAATCTGAGATTTAATGAGATTAACCTTAAATCTCCTTTAAATCTCGTAGATTTACCATACAAATTTATTTCGTAAATCTTGAAGATTAGAAATTAATCTTGTTAAATCTTCCTAGGAAAAATAGTTTTACAAATCGAACTAACCTATTTGTACATGGTGCTGAACGATTCATTCGAGACTCGCATTCAGTTCTTCATTGTTTCACACGAATCAAACATTCTGTCTCATTCGCACTTCATAAGAAAAATTGGAACGCCATTTGCATTTTTGAAGGTGCGGTCAAATTTAATCTTTTTTAAATCTTTTTGTGCGGTGGAAACACCAAAAAGATTTATTAAATCTAATCTGAGATAAACCTTTGGTGGAAACATAGCATAAGAGCCGACAGCAAATTCTGGGAGTGAATGTATAGTATAACCGAAATCTGAGCATGAGTATGGCAGGCTTTTTTCTCAGCCTTTGGGAGGGGTGGGGGTTAATAAAATCTGGATTTCCTTTTTTTATTTTCAGGGTTATTACCACTTTATATCTTTAAAACAAATCGGATGCTATGTCGGTGTCATAAACACCTCAATCTTCACAGTCCGATTAATAGAACTCGAGGTATAACCATTTTCTGCCAACCTTATCATCTTTTTTTGAAGATTTAATGCAAAACAAAAAATCAACAAAATAAAGTCTCCAAAAAAGGCCGATAAGGTTTGCTTAAAATCATGGGTTCTACTTTTTGGAACGTTAAGATCTTAAGACTTCGGAAAAATGACAGAGCATCATTTTTAATTTTTTAAATGACCCTAACATAAACATAGGAAACCAACTTTGTTTTAACACCCACCCTGACCAAAGGCTGAGAAAAAACCTGCCAGAGATGTGTTGTTGTTAGGGTGCTGAAGCAGCGAAATCTACCAAAAAAACTGACGAAAAAAGAGGACGCCCAAATAGTTGAAGAGGTGCTTAAAAAACCTTTTTACAACATCTAACGGTATAAAAATAAATTTATCATTGGATATCAGCTCTCGTACAATCCGCAGACGTTTGCAGGATAAAAATGTACTTGGACGAACTGCGAGGAACGTTCCGTTAAATAGTTCTAAGAACATAAAGCAGTGTATAAGCTTACATGGGTGATTCTCTGCCAACTGTGATTCTTTTTTTTTAATTCAAAAATTAAAACTTATTGGAAAGAATTTTTGTTTCGTTTTTGTGGCTTCATTTAGTCAGAGCATCAAATCTGTAAAAGCATTTTGCTACAACTTTTAAAGAACACAAAATATGGTGAAATGAACTAAAACTGGAATAGACGATAATGAAGCCCTTTTACTCTTTTTTATTTGTATTTTGCTTTCTCTCTTTTTGACCATATTTTTGTTGAGATTCTAGATTAACTGTTATGTTTTGACCTCTTGAAATTTCTATTTCCTTTATTTTCTTTAAATTTGTATAATTTTTTCGTTTTTGTATTCTATTCTTCTGAATGCAACCCTATTCATTGTGCTGGGTTTTTGCTTAGTTTTTATTGCACGGAATAATTTTTGTTCTTTCGAAGTATTGCTACCGTTTTAATAAAAAAAAATTGGTAGAAAGTAAATATTATTGCAAGAAATAGTTTAATTAAAGACCACGGTGCCACGGTACTGAAGTTAAGACAGTTTATGTGACCTAACTTCTCTATGCTAATGGAAAAAATAATTTCCAGGACAATTTTAACATATGTCGGTAAAAGGAATAAAAAATTCTTATAATCAACCAAAAACATATTATAACATGCTTAAAAAATACTACTACGGTACTGACAAATTAATTTGTGACACACTTTCTTCGAATGAAAACATAGGTACACTCTTAAAGTACAACAACTTTAAAGAAGTGAAACGACTGTTGTTATCTAAGCATAAATAGTGCTTTTTTTAGAAAACCACCAAACAAACGTCTTGAAAATAAAACGAAATGTCAGTTCATATTTCATATTTATTTATTACTTATTATTTAGTCTTGCACAGTAAGATACAGTATCTTTTAAAGTAGTACAAGCTTCAGTTTTACAATTGGTTTACATGAAATGAATGAATACTAAATTTGAAACAAGATGACTTGAAAAACCATAAATATAAAGAAAACTACTTTTTACTATTTAATTAATGAAAAAGATTAATCAATGAACTTTATTATAATTATAATACCTTATAAAACACCTTTAAAGTAGAAAAGAAACAAAAGTTAAAATCATCGCAATGCCTCAAAATACTGTCTTAGTCTTATTTTAAATCGAGTAGTGCAGCCTAACATCCTTATAGTTTGAGGTAGGGAATTCCACAACCGAACCGCGTGAACGAAAAATTGACGGCTCGAAACAAGATAGGAGTAGCGTATTGGTATCAGATCACTACTTCGATTAGAGCGTGGAAAAAGGATTCTGTTGTAAAGGTACGTCGGTTGTCGTGTTTGCATGACATTGTGGAGCATTAATAAGGTCCTAAACGAGAATAAGTTATCAAGAGAAAAACCGTATATTAGTCTTGCATATGAGGAAATGTGATCATATCTCCCTAGGCCAAAAATATATCTTGTCACACTATTATAGACAACATTAAGTTTCCTTCTGTGCTTGGAATCACAATTACTAAATAGTTCACACCCAAATAATAAAAGCGGAATAAGCAGCGTTAGCAAGTATCATTCTTGTTTTTATTGGAGTGATACTTTGGGTGGTCCATAACATACGTAAGCCTCCGTATACTCTACCTATGATAAGTTGTATATGATTTGTCCAAGTGAGTGTCTTATTGAATACTACTCCAAGATTCTTGGCTGAGTCAACAAACTGAATAGGGTTATTATTGAGTAATATTGGAGAAAAACAGGATGTGTCTGTAGGGTCTTTTGAAATGACTAAACATTTTGACTTAGCAGGATTTAAACAAAGTCCGTTTGATCGAGACCAGAGCAATATCTTACTTAGATCTTCGTTTATCTCCCAAATACCATTTTCAATCAACCCCAGTGGACAACTGAACCTAAGCTGTACATCATCGGCATACATATGTATGGATGAGTTAAAGCTTAGAGACGGGAGCTCATTAACATACATAGTAAAAAGTAATGGGCCCAAAATAGATCCTTGGGGAACACCTCGTGTTAGCGGAAGAAAACTTGAAATTTGGTTATTAGCAACTACTGCCTGGTGTCTGGAACTAAGATACGAGAAAATGAGTCTCACTGATGATGACGTAAATTGAAATTCATCCCTTAATTTGATGCATAAATTACGGTGGTTGACAGTGTCAAAGGCTTTGGAAAAATCCAAGAGAGTGAGAAAAGTCACGAAATTCTTATCTACACTTTCTCTTATTTCTTCAACCACATTTATAAGGGCAGTAGTGCAACTGTGCTTGGGACGGAAACTGGATTGATTGGGACATAGCATGTCGTTTCGTTTTAGATATTGCCGCATTTGTGTATTCACAATTTTTTCAAAAACTTTGGATAAATATGGCAATATGGCAATTGGTCGATACTCATTTCGGGTTTTTGGGACAGGAACAATTTTGACACGCTTCCAGACGGTAGGAAAAACTCCAGTCATGAGAATAGTGTTGAAAAGATGTGTTATGTATCTCAAGGTAATGGGTAGAGTTGCCTTCACAAAAACGGGATGGATTTCGTCAAATGCTATTGAGTTTGATTTAATAGATAAACAGGTTTTTAGAACAACTTCATCATCAATTGCTGAGAAGCTAAAGCCCCTTGTAGAAAAGCTGTCGGTTTCTAAAAATCCAGAAAAGTCTGCGCTATCACTGAACTCAAGCGATGATAGAGATGTGAAATTATTATTCAGCTCATCACAATCAATGATAGTAGAAACACTATTCATGTGCTTACCAACACCAATTTCTTTTAAATTTTTCCAAAGTGTATGACTGGCAAGTGAAGGGTTTAGTCGAGGAGCATAGAAACGTGTCTTTGCTTCCCTAATCTCAAGTACAACTTTATTTCTCAAGTCAGTATAGACCTTATGAAGCTCGTCGAGTCTAAAACGTTTCCAAACCTTGTAAGCTAGATTGCGCTTATTTATTAAAATTTTAATTTTGTTGTTGAACCAAGAATGGTCATTGCATTTAAAAGTTTTTGTTTTGTAAGGAACGTGAATATTGAAAAGAGAGCTAATGTTTTCTTCAATAAAAGAAACTTGGTCGTCGACAGACTCCATAAAGAAAACTCGAGACCATTCAACCGATCTTAAGTCATGTTCTAGAAGGTTATAATTAATGCTTCTAAAATCTCTATAGCAATAACTGCTGCTTGAAACAAGAGGTTCGCACTGGTAAGTTAAGTGCAATAGGTCATGGTGTGAAAAACAGGATGCAGAAAGTTGGTTAAAGTGAAGAACTTTGCTCAATTCACTAACAAAAAATACATCAAGAAGGCTACTTGTGTCCTTGGTAAAGTGAGTAGGAGTGGATGTGTTTACTGGATGTAAGTTAAGAGCTTTCATGTCATCAGAAAAAGTGGATTCTAAAAGAAGGCTGCTATTAAAATCTCCACTTAAAATAATATAAGGTGAAACATGGGCCAATTCATCCAATTTGGTTAGTAATGGCGTCGTATCAATGTGTTTATTTGGTCTATATGCTGAACCCAGTAGAATCTTGTTATCTTTGCATGTTATTTCAATAAATATAAAATCAATGTTACTACCAGCAAGAGATTCACATACAAATTGTGGCTTTAACCCACTACGTGCATAAATGGCCACTCCACCTCCAATGCGCCCCACTCTATCCCGTCTAAATAATTTAAATCCTTTAACATCACACAATGAGTTATTAAGTTCAGGATAAAACCATGTTTCTGTTACACATACGATATCCACCTTTGAAGCTGCAAATAAATACCTAAATTCGTCAATTTTTGGAACTAAACTCTGAGCATTTAAGGAGCAGACCTGTAGACCAGTACGCTGACCACACAAAATATCGATCATTAAACGAGAGTTATAATTATCAGCGGTTGTAGGATTCCCATTATTTACTTCATCAGGGCCAACCATTATTATGAATTACAAATAAACGGCGGCTAATAAAGCACACCATAACATAAGGAAGGCAGGAAGCAGCACCCATAGAAAAACTCGACCAGACAAATAGCAAAGATTCAGAAACGATGATAAACAAATAATTTAAAAAAATATGCATACTTGTGTATAAGGTATTACGAAAAAAGTGGATAATATCTATTATTAAATACATTATAATCAATAACAAAAAGAGATTATTTTAATTAATTAAAAATATAGCAGTTGAGCGAGAAATCTTTCGAATTCAAAAATTAAAGTAAATCCTCGGACAACATTCATTCATGACTATTTTATTCAGCAATAAGTATTTTGACTTAATTTTTGTATGATTTTGTGAAGCAAGTATTGCACTCAAACTTTTTTTAGGACAACATTTCAAACAATGAAGAATTGTATTAGAAAAAAGCAGATTTAATCGGAACAACAAGGAACGGACATGCCACGGTACTGACATTTTTACTACACTTTTCCAAGCCATTAGGAAGAAGTAGCAAATTTGGTTATGGTATCGAATTCAGATTGTAGTAAATAGCAATTTACACAATTCAAACCAAAAATATATAAGAACATTTTACATTAAATAACAAAAAAAGCACTGGACACAAAGAATCACAGTTGGTACGAAATCACCCATACAGCAAATTAATTGAAAAAAATTGGTTTCACTCTTATTATTTTGGCCACCACATTTTCTATATATCGAGATTTTGGTTATACATCCACTCCCATTTTTGATATCGACTCTTGTACTACTATAGTCTGTCCAGCAAAAATTGTCAGTACAGGGCTTATGGGTGAGCTTTTTTCAAATCAGTGGTGCCTGTGTATACCATCACAACACTAAAATAACAAATCTGCCACTGAAAAAGATACTAAACCACTGATTAACATACAGGAATTGTTGTTGTAATTCTATGAATCATTTCGTACGCCGTTATCTTTCAATGTCAAAACCCAAAACATTCTCATTCTGATTCTGATCGTATACTCGCTTTCACTTCTACCTTCGCTGTTTGAAATAAAATAAAAAATTGACATTTCAACAGAGTTGCCTTTGCCAGGTCGCAACAATACAACAGAGCTTATTCAGTAGTTTTTATGAAAGAACTTTCGGTTTGAAGCTTTTGAGAACAAAATTTATAAAGGTGAGAACCAAAAGTGTTGTCGTTTTGATTGGCCTCTTATTATTTCTTTGTATTTCTGAATAAACGTATAAAACGCAGTAAAAATTTGTACGATTTTGGTCTTTAAGAAAAAAAAAGTTATTTAAGCTAAGTTTTGAAACATTCACAAAGTGTTACGTGATCAAATTCATTTAAAAAGGCGTGGTGCGGAAAAAAAGTTAAATTTATTGATTGTTTTTCAATGAGTTTGAAATGGTATCCATGGTAACCATATGCAAATTGTGGCAATTTATAATTCAAAATATGGAAACCCTGTGAGAGCTTTAACTTGGGACAGATGTCAACCAGACTGAGAGGCAAACGTCCAATCTTCTCTGTACTGACAATTTTTTTGGATAGAGTATAGTACTTAAGATGTTACCATTGCTTTTTTAATAATTCGTTTTCCATTTTAAGTATATTTTCTGGAAAATTTCCACTTTCGCTCAAAACAAAAGAAATAGAGCCCCCATTCCAATTTTTGTCTTGGCTTGATCTAACATACCCTTAAAGTTATTTCGAAAACAAAATTCTAACAAATGTTCCTATATTTTCAACAGAATAACAGTCGCTTTGCAATTAAAGGCAAGTATGTGGACTACCATGTTTGCTCTAAATTCAATTTTTTCGACATTTCAATGATAGTACCTATAAGGCAATAAAACGAAATTCCGCAGAATAAAAACTTTCTAAAACCTTTCAAGAACATCAAAAAATGGGGGAAAGAGATGTAAGGTTAAAACTTGGTAATTTTTTCAATTTACATTCTAAAAAATAATTAAACTAAAAAAAAACAAGAATACATAACACACTCACCTTTAACTTTGCCAAATATGTCTTTTGAATTTCCACAGAATCAGTTAAAGATAGCATTTTTGTTGCACCATGCTGAATTAGAGGAGGTGTTGCAGCAGTGTTCTCCCAGTTTTTGCCTTTTTTTCGAAGCTTTTCTTTCTCTGGGTTATGAACATTAGAGATTGTGGTTTGATAGGGTTTAAACTTTTCTTTAATAGCTGGCCGATCAACTCCTTTCTCAATTAAATAATGCAAATGTGGGTCTTCTTCTTGGTCATCTGAATATGATTTTATTCGAGGATCTTTGCTTAACAGAGATTTTAACTTATCGAGTTTGTCATCAACATTTAAGGTTATAACATCAGCAGCGACAACCAAATCAGGCTTTTCATTTGCGAACGATTTGATTTCTTCGATATCATCGCAAGTGATTAACGACTCTTCTGGAGGAATATTTATAACTTTCTTTTCGTGCATGGTACGTTGAGCTATAATCTTCAATGGATCTAACTCAGCTTCATCGTCACTATCGATCACATCAGCAATTGAATCAGTACTGATTTTTCCATTCCATTCCATTTTGATGAGTTTTTCTTCACCTTTGGAAGTGATATTCATTTCGGAGAACATTTCTGCTGCATCATCTATGTTGGAACGCCTTTCAAGTTCCTTGCACACTTTTTGAAAAAAATCTTTTATACGTTGTCCTTTGTCGGGAAGTTTATTTAAATTTGGTCTAATAAGATATAAATAAGAGTAACGTTTAGTATTCATTTACCTATGTACCTAGGTAGTTAAAAACTCACATTCTAGAAATCAACTTCTCTTCACGAGCTTTAATTTCGACGAGTTGCATTTGATCTAGTTTTGTGAGATCTTGAATATAATGATCGGATTTTAAGCCGGGTGCTGCCCCTGGTATTCTGTTTAAGGTTGGTCGGGAAATCATTTTGTAAACAATTTTGTCTTAACAAATTCACTTTAATAAGAATTTAAGATGTGTTGAAATGGGTTAAGGTTCGGCTTTGTTGTATTTCTACTGTCAAAATAAAATTTGACTGCCACCACCGCAGCTGTTCGCTTTGTTCGATTAACAGATCCGTTCCCGTACTGTGAAACTTTGAGCCTGATTACATGATTCGTTTTTTTCGTTTCGTTTTTCGTCTTTTTGACAGGTACGTACCTTCGTGACGAATCGTGTAATCATGAGCCAAGCAACTTTTGAAAAGAAAAAAACTAGTAAATAGATCTGTAAAGTGGCACTGACGTAAGCTGTAAGTTGAGAGAAAATCTTTAAAGTACAAACACGTTATTTCTCACACCACAAGCCTACACTGGCAAGCAAGAATCAAATTTTGAAAAAAGCACCCCTACACAATCTACACAAAGTATACAAATCAGTTTTCACCAAGTGAGATAGAATGTCTGTTCGTGTACTTCCTAACCGCCATATTATTCACTCTGGATTTAAATTGGATTTAAGGAAGTTTTTAATCCAACAACTAAATCCGGATCTATTAAATCCAATCATTTAAATCCATATGTCCATATTATTCACTCTGAACATGTCTTAAATCCAATGGATTTAAAATGCCCTTAATCCAGATGTAAAATGTATTTAAATCCAGATTAAGATCGTTTAATCCAAATGTTAAATTTGCAATATGTTGGTAAGATTCTGCGAGCGCACAAACAATCAGAAACTTGAAATGTCAAGAAAAAGTGAATTATATGAAATTGTGTTTTAATCTGGATTTAAGTACTTAAACTGAACTCCGGAGAGCAGTTTAAATCCAATTGGATTAATAGATATTGGATTTAAAAAATTGGATTTAAGTTTGGATTAAACGAGTGAATAATATGGGATTGGATTTAATGTTTGGATTTAAAATACTTTTAATCTGGATTTGAGTTGTAAGCTGGATTAATCAAGTGAAAAATATGGGCGTAAATCTACGAATTTCTACGAATTTAATTTTTTTATATGAGCTTTGACAGATCCATAGAGTACCTACCACTGATCTCTATATATAACTGGATAGTGTATTCCATAGAAAGTATAACAGTTTTTTTGACTCCAATTGAAGATGACATTTGTTAGGCATTCTCACTTTTTGACGTCTGCTGAGCACAAAAAAAAAAGTAATTTGAAGAAAGATTTTTTTTGTAGAAACAATAAAATAAAATAAAATATTTTATGGGTATTCATACAACAGCGTAAACTCGTCGTAATCGTTGTAAACTTTAAAACTTCGTAATTCTGTCACAATTTGTATGGAAAATTTGACAGATTTACGAAGCTTAAAACTTTACAACGATTACGACGAGTTTACGCTGTTGAATGAATACCCTTTTTGTTTATTTTGTAAGTTCTATCGGAATGTGAACGAAACTCCTATGCAGGTCTTCAAATTCTAGATCCCTAGGTGATATCAAAAAGATTTGCTACACTGAGATGTCGATTTCTTAGCATATTTCCACATCAAATTATTTTGATCACAAATTTTTCAGAAACGAATTTGTTGGCAAGGAATTCAAAATATTGACTTTCATCCGTATCGGCTCAATAAAAAAAAGAAAGTGGTTCGTCATTCCGTTCAAAAAAGAATATTGACTATCTAGTTTAAGTGTATGTACAATTTTGCTTCATACAGAGTAAAGGTGAAATAGGGAAGTGAAAACTCCCCAGGCATTGAAGCACCGACGAAGAACCCCTTCTCTTTAAAGTTCAATATTATGCTCTAACTGGTGTTAAACCAGACCGAACAAAAGTTATGTTTGAAGTAGGTCAGCTGAAAAACAACGAATGGAACATTCAGCTCAAAGGAAGTGCAGCAATTATTTTGCAAGGGGCGAAAGAAGAAGCTCCGCACATACCTCAGGAGGCAACCAGGTTCATCGAAGACATAAATGAGTCGGAGTTAGCGACTGCTCTCGACTCGCTGGCAGGTCTTACTAATCTAGAAAATATTTGCAACATGAATACCACGGTACAGTGTTTGAAGTCTGTGCCAGAACTGCGAGAAGCCTTATTAGAGTTCAAAGATGATAGCCCATCTAGTTCATCAGCTTCTTCTAAAATCACAACAGCAATTATTAAATCGCTCGTTGTTCATCTTGGTAAGGGTACGACTTACCAAATTTTCCGAAGTCCATGGTAAAGATGCTATGTACGTTAGATCATCAAAGAAAAGCCGTTTACTTATCTATATCTTACCATTCAATTTGTTCGTTTCCAATACAAGGGAAAAGAAGGAATCAATGCAAAGGTCTTGAAAGACATGCAATTCCCTATTGATTTTGATGCATTTGAGCTTTGCACGCTCCAGTTACAGGCTAAGCCAACACCCGAACGTGAAAAATTGAAGAAAATAGAGGACGCCAAGTTAGAGAAATTGAGAGAGGCACCATCTGGAAAAACAGACGGTCCAAGAGAACCTCCTCTGCTGACCAAGTCAAGATTCACAACGCAACTATTGGTCGTGGAACATTTCTTATGGCTGCAACCGGACAATTTGTTAAAAAATGTGAAAAACAAAGTAGTAACTTACAGGGTGTTATAAATTTTCTATATTCAATTCGGTCTTAGGTTCTCAGCAATTCTGGAACTCATCTTTTAGAACCTACTATGGCAGTACAAATAATCGTTCCCTCGGAAAGAGTTTCAACAGTTCTTACTTCACGAAGAAGATTTAAAATTAATGATGAACAGTGAAAACGCGAACGAAATAAGGTAAGGCCTAATTTTGTCTACTATACTATTCTGCTATTTGATTGTTTTCATTTTAAATGTTTTTCTTTAGTTTCTAGTTACTCTTAAAAGATGTTCAAGTTCATTGGCCGAATTATCTGGATATACAATAAGGGCCAGTTTGTACACAGTGGGTTAAATCAGCAATTAGATTATCACTGACTCTGTTAAACCCATAGTTATGAATCTGTGATAATCAGAGAGTGTTTGTTCACTCAATTTTCAGTTTGATTAATAAATCATAGTTTTTCCAATAATCTTTCCATTTTCCAGTCTATCTGTCAATCAATTGTCAGACATATTCCGTCATTAACTTATTTCAGTGTGAGTGAGCTTTCGAAAAAAACATTTTTTGTGCAAAAAAAACACGGAAAATCAGTGCTTGAAATATAATGTTGTGTTCAATTTAAGATTATTTCCTGTTAAATTACTATACAGAATAGCTACACACGTGAAATTTGTATTTATTTTAATGCGGCTAATTGATTTTTTTTTTTCCAAATAGTTGAAGTGTGTAGGTAGTGCTGGCATTTTGTGAAACCTAGTGATGGGATTTTTTCCCAGTTGTAGTTTTTCTATGCATATTTTATATTAGGCCTTGCAAAAAAGCACTTTATTTTTCGATAGTAAATAAAATAACTACAATTTGTAGTAAAATCTGTACAAATTGTTTATTTTTTTCTTGCAAGATGGACGATGCTTGGTTTCTCTTCATTAATGTTCTTTGTTCGAAGGAATTTAATAGATTTTGTTTCTCTTTTTTATACCTACGCTCAGGAAATAACCAATGATGAACAAACGAAATTCCAGAAAATCTTTGATTAAATCATGCTAATCAGACAGAATCGGCGAATTAGTGATTTCTCCAATTAAGTGCTCAAATCATGGATTCTCTGTTTAAAATTTTGCTGAACAAACGCATTCAATGATAACCAACTGGAATAATCATTGATTTAAGTTGACAAGGTGTGAACAAACTGGCCCTTAGTGTGATACGAACTATTACCTCTGGAACTGCCAATGCAACCTTGGGTATATTCTAATATGAATTAGCAAGATGAAGCTGTGGCTACACGTAGAGCTCAAGGTTTAAAATGATTATTTAATTAAGTGCTGAAAAGTCATTTTACAATTAAATTTATTAAACAAAAACACTAAAATCTGATATTTCTTAAGGTTCTCCCAAACCAACGCGAAACATTCGCTGACGACGCGAAATCATTCACAATAATACAAAATTTGAAAGATACCCAATGCTAAACAACAACAAAAAAACGCCTTTGCGAATGATTCGCTATGATTTCGCGTTGGTTTGGGGGAGCCTTTAAATCAAGTATTTCAATCTCAAGAGAACGAAATTCCTCATGTGAGGTTGAAATAGTTAAGTTTACAGCCCTATTCTGGAGTTGTGATGCTCACAAGTCACAATTTTTTGTGATGTTGTTTTTGTGAGGCTTATGAGGTTGTCACAATTTCTTATTCTGCAAAAAACCTCATAAGAAACCTCACAAAAAAATTCACCACAAGAAGGTGATTTTCTTATTGTGAACTCGCCCAGCTGTTTGTCAAAACAAATTCGTTTATCGTTTTCAAAAAGAAGAAAAAAATTATTTTATTTTTTAATAAAATTTCGTTGAAATGTTTTAACATTGGTATTTATATCTTATAATTATTATTTTGTATTCAAGATAAACAAATAAATAAACGAGCGTCGCAGGAGCAGCTGGAGTTTTTTATATACTTTGCCAGGAGAAATCCCGAACTCCTGGCAAATAAAAATGACCCAACAAAACCCTCAGCGGGTGAGAAAGCTTATGGAATGACCTCTCGTAAAGCTTGAATGCAATGGGTGGTCCCATATAAGACCTACAATAAAATGGAAAGAGGTAAAGCATAGCTGACGGTGTGTTATATTTATTAGAGTGCCCCAACCAATCGTAGTCGAGAGTAGTTTTGCTGAAGCAACTTGTAGGAAAGAAGGCTTGAGTAGCTCCCGAGTTAATGGTCGAGTAGTGGTGCTTATATCCGTTCCATTGACACCTTTTTAAATCAGCGAAATTATTTTTTACTGCGTTGTAGAGTAACTAATACAAAACGTTGTCATATCAAAACTGGAAACCGAAAAAATTTGACAAAAGTTTTGTCTTGAAGGGCAAACGGATCATTCATATCCCTTAACTGTCTTAGCATTCTCCTGCGCTGCAATCTTAATGAGTTATTTATTAAAAAACATAGGAATAGTTATTTACTTTTATAAAAATGTGTGTTAATTCTTACCTTTCATTTCTAGATGAGTCTTCTTCCAAAAGATGCACCAAAATCATATTCAATTCCATTTTCCTTTACTTCTTTTTATAGTTTTGAGTGACAGAATATCAATTTAGTGAATTATGATCTGCCAAAGAGCACATCACAATTTTGAAATTTTTATGAGGGTCACAAGTTGTGAGGTTTTTGCTAGAATACGAAAAAAGTCACAAAATCAACTTCACCTCGAGTTATGAGGTTATTGTGACTTGTGAGGTTTTAGTGAGGTTGCCAGAATAGGGCTGTTAGTTACTCCATTATTAGTAACTGGTGAAGTGAACTATATTTGATATGGTGTACTTTCTGGTAAGAAAAAAATTAACAAAAACATTTATTAACGGTACCTGCCATAACGTTTTTTTTTATTTTCGGTTTTCTCATTAACCTCTCATCCGATTTCAATAAAACTTTGTTCACAAAAGGTTTTTTAGAATATAAATAATACTGCATACCAAAATTTTGGAAAAAATTAATTTTGAATTTTTAAAAAAGATTCAAATTTTGTTTTTGAAATTTCAATATTTCAAAAATGGGTTGATGAATTATTTTAAAATTTATATTAATATATGCTCAAAATATGCATACCAAATTTTTTTTTTTGAAAAATGTTACAAAAAATTTATATATAAGAAATTAATTTTTAAGAAAACGGCTCCAATGATTTAAAACTTGTTTTTTTTTTGCTTATATTCATATTTTTTCAAGTAATCAAATAAAATTAAAAGAACGATTTAAATGCTTTTTTATACTTTTTCTATAATTACTTGAATATAATAAAGCAAGTAGGTACGTGCGATCCAGTCGAGCATGTTATTTTTAAAGGTCTGAATTTCTTTGATCCATGCTAAAAGTGGTCAGATAATTAAACAAAATTATGTGTACACTTTCATTGAAATCGGTTAACGTTAACACAATACATGCTAACAAGCACTTGGAATTTGTATACAAAATACATGGGGGCATATTCATAGACAGTGTTCAAGTTGTTGCTAGTCAAAATTGGAGTTTACCTTATGAAGTTTGCATAAGATAATTTCCAGGTTTGTCTAGCAACAGCTCAAACAACATCTCTGAATATGCCCCATGGTGTTTTCAGTCTTTACTCTGTGTCGGTAAATGTATGTAAACTTGGTGCATATACCAAGTATCATAGATAATACAAATATATATATATATTTTTTAAGCAACAGTTACTCCAATAACAAAAAAAACAATAAATTCACGAAAACAACGATGTTTAATGTTACATTTTAATGAGGTAAATATTCTAAAAGAATATTAAAAATATTTTTTTTATACTCTTTAATTCATGTGACAAAATTAAAAAATTTCCAATCAAGATTTAATTTGCTTGTATTTTGAATTTACTTGAAATTGGAGATTTTCAACGTGTTTTGTATTTAAATAAAAACCAAGGATGGCTTTTGATATTATGTTGGCTTTATGAAAATGTGCAAAAAAATCAACTTTATATCTTGATGGATCGTTTAAGACAAGGCCTGGTAATCGTTACCATCTATTTTTTTGTAAATATAAACTTACCGAATTTCATTATTTCTTATGAAACTTATGTGTCATGTACTTTGTGATGAATTCTTAAAACCATGAAAAGTATTACTTTCTTAACAAGAAAAACCTCACTATAAGCGTCCGATTGTCTTCTCCGTTACTTTGAAATTGCAGTTATATTAATTCAGCAGGTAATTTTTCAAATAATTTTGTTATGGTCAACCTGAAGTATAAACCTTTTTCTTCCAAATTCTTTTTGAATTTTTCAAATACCTTCATTCACCTTTGAGATCATCATTAATTAGTTGTTAGCATTCATCTTAAACTACCTAATTGGAAAATATCAAATTCATAAATATCAAACCAGGATTTGATGGTGGTGAGACTCGATAAATATTCGGCATCAAAAACGGCGAATAGAACAATATAATGCAACTCCCCATGGTCTACAGCTCAACGGTCATATATGTATAACAAAATGAAATACATACAATCACCTTCAACGATAGCCGTGTTCTTAAGTGCATTTTTATCTCCACTTGAAAAAAAAATCCTATGTAAAAAAATACAACAATTGTTATTATTCCGAATTGTTGTTGTGTTTAATATGTTACTTTTTTTTTAAGAAGACAAAAATGCACTAAGAAACAAGGCTGATGTTCGCCACATCAATGTCATCCAAATATCGAAGACAGTGTCCAAACGGTGAGTTGCATTATTGTTATTTTTGGTGTTTTAAGGCCGAATATCACCCAAAGCCCCATGGCATGGAGCTAAATGGCCATACATGAAGTACACGCAACTACCGTTTCAACGACGTATGAATAATTCGTGTTGAGTAGCTCCCATACATTTTATTTTTATCAATATTCTTTTATTTCTTACTTTAGTATAAGTACATTTATATATATATTTTTAGTCAACGATGAATATTGAACAGTTCGAATTTCCATTATCCTTTTTTCGATTTAATCTAAATTTCAAAACAAAATAAAACAATATTTATGTATGTATATAAATCTTGATTAGCGTTTTGCTCAGATTCCAATTGAATGAAAACAGGGAAAACTTTGTTTTAATTAATATAGGTAATTACAAAATTGATATGATTACAATTTCTTTCTAGTATTTTAGGGGTTGATTAAAGAAAAAATAAAACATACTTATAACTTGTTTTGCTTACCTATTATCTATACATTTGGGTAAATCAGAGTTTGGTAAAGAAACGCAAGTTTTTTCTTTGGCCAACAGAAATATATACAACAAAAAATTTATTCAGCAAAAGAGGGTGCGATATAATGAAAAGGAGTGACAAACAAGGTACATATAGAAAGAAATGGGATCTAACACGACACTTAAATGTTTAAATTATTACAAACCTACTTAAGTTACATGATAAAAGTGACACCTAGTTACATTATGACGCTTTATTAAGAGGCATGTATTTATCGTCCTGCATGTGAGTTATCATAAACGTACCATCTTGCAGCAAAAGAACTACGCGTCTTGTTCCTCCTTGAAAAAAGAAAAAAATGATATCATCAGAAAAACAATGGACGAGATTAATGGGTATGCGCAAACTTACCAGGTGATTGGAGTTCAGGTTGAACAACTTCAGCGGGTATATCTTGATTTTGTGATTCGCCACTTTCGCTACCAGTCTGAATGCACAGTTGACCTTGTTGCGCCGCATTAATTTCGTTAGCTTCGCTCATTCTAAACAAGTTCGCCTGCAGTTCCATCATCTTCCCAAGGGGCACGCTAAGTTTTTGATAAGTTGTGGTGACTTCTGAGCAACATATTGACGGTCGCATTTGTTTAAAAAGAACTAGTCACAGGAACACCACTGTAACCAAAAAAGCGCAGGGGTGGTCCTATTGTGCAACTAAATTCAAGTTACTTTGTAGTTACACGTAACACTTGTGTAATCAATGTAAATCGTTCAAAATAAGTTTCTTTACACTGGATTGCAACAAGTTTGAAAGGTTTCAGTCAAGTTCTTATTGACTTAATAGCAACAGATCAATTTGTCTTAGGGGAGTTTATGAACACTAAACTGAAACCTACATAAACTACATAACTAGTTTCAAATAAATGTTTTTCAGTTTCAGAAATGTATTTCTTATTTAAACATGTAACTAAAAATGCAGTCAGACATTTGTGATGTGACAACTGTTTTTTTTTCTCTTTTATCAATTAATTGAAATAGGTTATATTAAATAATTAATTTTCAAGGTTGTAAGTATTTAATTTTCACTACGCTCGCAGTTGAATCAACTAATATTCATTGCTACCCCCTTCAAAACTTGCGCGCTCGTAAAATTGATTGAATTTAAAGTTTTTTGTTAAAAAATTATTGCCCTTCTATTTAAAAAAATTTTTTTTGTGGAAATTATTATCAAATATTAAAATATTATTACATTTTATAAATTCTGAAAGTGAAAAATCATTGTTTAAATATATTAAATTAAAAAAACAATTATAAACACCAAATTTCTTGCTTTTTTTTTTAAGACCGAAGCATTTATTTCAGAAAAAAAATATGGCCGATAGAAAGTTTCCTTTCTATAACCCCATAGCAACTGATCTTTTAATTCAGTCCAGGGTCGGATTTAGTGGAATGGTTCACATGAGTGAAATTCAGGATACTTATGTCAATGACGACAGCAGATAATATCATTATTAATTAATTTTTGACACGAAATAATCATTTTTGTTCCAGGACTAATGATTGTGAATAGTGTAAATTTAAGCCTGTTTTTAAGCGCATTTCTATCTTCACTTGAAAAAAGCGAAGATAAAAATGCACTAAAAGGAAAGGCTTTTATCTGCTGGGTGCCCAAAGGAAGCAAGATAAAAAATGATTGAGATGCTTCCGTCATTTTGCCGAGATATATGAAAGTGTACAGAAATTTAAAATCGTTAAATTAGTGAAAAACCTTACTAAACTAAATAAAAGGGTGAAATTAATGTAAATATAGTGAATAGGTATGTTACATGCAATACTTTATTTGAAAAATATATATAAAAGAACATGCAATGCTGCATTAAATCCTGTAAACACGCCTATAATACGGTGTAAAAATTTTTCATTTCACAGGTAAGTTTTGTCTCATATTTTTCATAAAGTTATGCGACGTGATGGTTTTTAGGTAAATAAATCATCGTAGAATACTTTTAAACTATTGAACACTTCTTGGCGAAGATACAAAACCGACAAGATAGAAAGGGGCAACAGCAGAAAGACATCTAAAAATATTTTATTTAAAACGTTGAAAAAACTTTGCATTATGGTTGCTGGATTTGAACACCAACAAAAACTAGTTCGTCCCTGTGCAAAAATTTTTCATCAATCTCTATTTGTTTTTTTTTTTTCCTTACTGCCTCACTCACCCTCGTTCTTTTTCTTTGCCTACAATGATCCTAATGAAACTGTGAAGAAACTAACATAAAGTTTAGTTCTAAAGCGTGGTACACATTATCAAACCTGAGTGTCAGCCATGTTGGATATCAAACCGAACTGACAATGTGTACACGCTGATTGATGGTTTGACACTCAGAACTGCCTGCTCACAAAATTTTTTGATACTGCGTGACAACCCACGGTTTGTTGGGTGGTTGCTCGATGATGTGTACACAATTTCATTCATAAAAAGTGCAAACAAAATAAGAAAAAGTTCGTGTGAGTCATGTAAAAAAGGAATCAACACGATTCGTGGCGGAAATAGCCTCAAAATAAAAAGAAACAATTTTCTGAGAGTAGTGGAATTTCTTTGCCTGACGCCCAACATAACTGATAAGTGTGTACGCGAAACTTTTCACGCAGGTTTGATATCCAACACGCGTGACACTCAGGTTTGATAATGTGTACCACGCTTAAAGAAGTTTCAGAAACTTCTTTGAAACATTTACGAACCCAACATTAATAGAGCGTTCTTTTTCTTAATAAATCTTAGCTATTTTTAATTTGTCATTCAAAAAACCTGTTGTTCACTTAAAATATTTGTTCTTTGTTATTAAGAGTTGTGTATCTGCATTATTTGTATCGTTGCAAATGATTCGCTATGATTTCGAGTTGGTTTAGGAAAAAGTTAAGTACTCAAATATTCATACAATTAGTACTTAAATATTCATATAATTAACAAATCAAATTCCCCTTATCAATATTTTTGTAAGAAATTGAATCATTAAGCCTACTAATACATCTCTTTTTCATTTAAGGAGGGGCAAAATTCCCATTATAATAACATTTGTCCAAGTCGGAATATTTATGGATAAAAATATAAATTTTAATAAAAAATATCAAAAATGAAAATCGACAATAGAAAATACTAAATTGAAAATAACTACATATGTACATAAATAAAAATTCCAAATAAATTCCGAATCCAATAAAACAAAACAATAAAATTTTGGAATAAATGAACGATGAACGTTAACAAAAGTTCGATTTAATGAAGAAAAAGAACGCACCTCCTTTGAAACAACATGCTTTCCCTCAGTGACTGTTCAATAACAACGAAAGTGACAGACACAGTTGTCATACTAGAGTTGCATACAAGTCCTTCAATAACTCCAGAAATCGAAAACAGTTTTGTGACCGTCTGCATGTATTTCTTGTTGCATTTAGGTTTGTTTCTGCCATTTTGTTTTCAAGCCAAACAAATAAATATTTCTTTAACATGAACCTACATTAGGGTGTCATCAATTTTCCAAAATAATGTATTAAAAGTTAAATAAAATTTAGTGACCAAAAAAAATTTGACCAAACAAATTATTTCTCATCATTGAATTAAAAGTCATAATAGCTGTGTTTTTTTGCATGTCCAGATAAAATTGTGTGAAAAAAACGACAACAATGCAAAACAATTTACATGTTAAATACAACAACAACTATGTCCATATGGAGTTAGCTAAGTCCAGATAATTAACTGGAGTTAACTTTTGTCCCGATAAAACGGTATTGCCAGACTATCATTGTCGTTGTGTTATCGATAATTTGTATAGAAATGTCAAATGTTTGTTGGTAAGATAGTTCAGAACAAAATGGCAGACCAAGGCAAATGTTGAAATGTCCCGATGTCGTTTTTTTCGCCAAACTCCATATGGACATACAAAAAAACGCAGCTAATATTATTAATTTAATAATTAAAAGTCATAATATTTTATATAAAATTATTGTTTATAAGTTTTTGAGTGGGGGCTTTTAAAGGATTAAAGATCAAATAGAAACAAAAAAAAATTAATAGCTGCAGTAATTACAAAAATAAAATGTGAAAACAGCAATACCTATACAAATATAAATTTGTAAGGGTTATTGACAAATCGGACACAATTTTTTGGTAAAATATTTTTTTAGGACATTCATATTTTACTAAGGAGATGTCTGCCATTAAAAAAATATGTTGGGATATAGACACCCTAATATATGGTAATTATTTTTGAAGAATCTGACAGCAAGTTACAATGTAGTTGCATTTAGGATTTTATTTAATATTTCTGTCACTTTTTCACTTTGTTACAAAAGTGTTGTATATTAGTTTTACTGAATCATAATGATTAGACACTTTAGAGTTACTTTGAAGTAGCAAAAGATCAAAGTCGCAAAACAGTTTCAATTTTGTTTTTGAGAACGGCTAATTAAAATTAGGTTACATTGAAACACAATGGATAACTACTCAGTTACTATTAAGCCACACCTATTTATTTTTAGTCCCACTAAATAAGAACAGTGACCTGAATATAACAAAGTTGGAACTCAAATAATTTAAAATACAATGAGAGCATTCAACAACTCTACAAAAACTTCCGAGTTATTCTTGTGAAACCAGATTTTTGAATTTCTTGTTGCAAAATTCAAATCTGTGCCCCTTGGGTTGTTTTTAAATATACTGGCCATGGCATTCAGCTGCAGCGGCAGCCAGCGCTTCAGCTTGTTGCTCGGGTGATAATTGTGCTACAGCTTCTGCAACGGCATGATCTAGAGTAAACACATTTGTTCTTGAATATTCTTCAAGATAATAGCCTCACGAAAAACAGTACCTACCTCTGAGAATGTTCCGGATGGTATCGTTTGGGGATTTCCACATTTTCTTCAGCTTGACCTCCTCGACGGGCTGTAATTGTGGCACAAATAACAACTTTGTACTTCTTGAGCACAATCGATGGTCAATCCTCCGTTGGTTAGATCACGATTTTCTATTCCCAAATTATATCTTATACCATGGGTAGGTATGCAAATCAATGTAAGTTTTTCCGAGATGATGCGATTCATTTCATCTCCACAAATATTTCCACTTTACGAACTGTTTTGTTAATTAATTAAACATGTATTTGACCAATTTTTTTTTATCGTTTTATTCTTTATTTTTTTGGAAAGTTTTACCGGAGAACAATATATTTACCTTTTTCACTTTGACTTCTGAAGCTGTCAGTTTTCACTTAATTATGTTATACTGTCATACAGTATAACAAACAAAAATAGGCAGCTTCACTTATAACAGTTCTTCAAATGGAGTCAACATTTTTGTATGGATACGCTATCCAGTTATATATAGAGATCAGTGGTACCTACATATATAAAGGCCTGGTCAAACAGAGCGCGGGCCGACGGGACGGTCAATACTTTACTGGGAAAGAAAGAACGCGATGGTCAAATTTTGTTTGTAAAGGTAGAACTAGAATAGGCGGAAGCTGTCGGAAGCTTATGTCAAAACCGACCGAAAAGTAGCTTCCCGAAACGTCAATTTCATAAGTGGCCCATAATGCACTTAAGTGTTTGGAAGTGAACAAAAAATAAGTAATTGTTTATTCAATGTTTATTTTCTCATTATACTTATTCACAGCGCAGAGTGATAGCTTTTAATTATTTATTTTGCAAAACCACTAAAATTCTATGTGATATAAATTAATTAAAAGAAAATTGTTTTGACTTCTCTCATTCATTCATCAAACAGAAAAAAAAGTTGAAAACTTTGCACCAAGTGCCAAGTTCTTGTTAGTTTGCTTCCACCATTTTGATTTTGTATTCGCCCACTACGAAAGAGCGGTCGTTGAGCGCTCTCACTTCCGACGGCAAAAGTTAACGAAAACTAAACGAAAAGTTCCACTTCGCAATTATGTGCGCGTCATATAAATTTCTTGTTTTCGCTCGGTTTCGTACGACCACTTAAGTTGGCTTCCGACTATTCTAGTTCTACCTTTACAAAGACCGTCGGACCGCACTCTTTTTGACCAAGCCTTTAGATTCGAATTTTATATTTGATATGACAGAATTTCGTCAGCTGTTTTCAATTTCTTTTGAAAGCATCCCATCAGTTTCTTTTTTGACACTTCAATAGGCGCTGAACTTATTAAAAGGTTTGTTTGTTTTGTTCATCTCTGAATTCCAACATGTTTTCGACTGGTTTTATATAAAACTTGTGTTTTAAGCATAGTTTACAGTTCCGATGCGAAAAAAAAAATCAAAATTTTCAAAACGATTTTCTACCTATTCTGCACACAAAGTTGAATAATATTCAAGGCGAAAAACGTTTGCTTTGGCCTAAACCACCCATTGAGTCATTAATTTACCCTTAATTGACAAGCTATAGGCCTAAAAATGGTAAATAATTATTTTTGGATGTGAAAACCATTTGCATGCAAATAATGCCTTGAGGTGAATATGGAATTTGTGAAAATTTGCAAGAAATTTCACGATAACAAACAGACCTAATAGAAATCATGAATTTTCCAATAAAATTTTTTTAATTTAACAGAACTTCAGTGACTTTTAAACGTCAACGTGCTGTCAAATATCGTCCTTTCGCCCAAATCCATTCCAAACAACACAGCACGGTTCACTTGGTCTTAATTTTAATATACCCACGATGCCTCCGAAAAAAGACACAAAAGGAAAGGATAATAAAGGCGGTGGTAAGAAACCTGCAGCCGGTGGAGATTCCGAGAAAGGTCTATATATATATTTTGTGAATGCAACACAAAAAGTAAATAACATTTACAACTCTAGGCAAGGAAAAGAAGGGTGGTAATGCTGTAAAGGTTCGTCACATCCTTTGTGAGAAACAAGGCAAGATTATGGAAGCTATGGAGAAACTGAAAGCTGGCCAGAAATTTCCTGAAGTAGCAACGGCGTATAGTGAAGATAAAGCCCGCCAGGGCGGCGACTTGGGATGGCAAATACGTGGTGCCATGGTAGGTCCGTTTCAAGATGCCGCTTTTGCTTTGCCAATCTCTACTGTCAACAATCCAGTTTATACTGATCCACCAATTAAGACTAAATTCGGATACCATATAATCATGGTTGAAGGAAAAAAATAAAATTGATATAAGTTTTCAATAAAAAAACACTTGCAAATATTTTATTTCTATGTTTAAGTTCATTTTTTGCCAGCATCTTCCTTAAGGCCAACAGTTCGATTGAACACAATCAAATCCTCAGTGGTATCTGGATCCACCGAGAAGAAGCCAATTCGTTCAAACTGGAACTTATCGTAAACCTTCACACCAGTCATCACACGATCAACAAAAGACCGCAGGGTAGTGACGGTGTCTGCCTTGCAGTCACTAAGGAAACCTCCAGGAACTTCATTCGCGTCTTCTGGGTTCTTGTGCTTGAAGAGTAATTCGTATAGCCTTACCTCGATCTCGATGGGCTGCGACACCCATTGAACGAATGCCTTTGGTTTCTCCGACTTTTCAGATTCCTCACATTTGCAAATCAACTCAATAACTTTGCCATCTGAATCTTTTTTCACTTCGATTACTGAGATCACAAGTCCAGCATGTCTTAGACCCACCGATTGTTCCGGAGATAGCCGTCGATAGCCTTTCTCTGGAGTCAATTTGAAATCGCTTCGTTCTATGTATATGACACGATCAAGAACAATGCGATGCGATCCTTTTTCAGGATTCGAAGGGAAGTTCGGCACTTCAACATCTATTGCTCTTTCGTGGGGGAAATTGGAGATTGTTACTTTGAGCGGCTCCTGCACAACCAACCGCCTCGGGGCCGTTACGTTGAGAACATCTCGAACAGCAGCTTCGAGCATAGAGGGGTCCACTGATATCTGTGCGCCTGTAACACCCATTTGGGCGCAGAAGTTATTAATAGCCTCGGCGGGGAATCCTCGTCTACGTAGAGCGGACAGTGTGAACAGTCTTGGATCATCCCAGTCATTGACGATTCCTTCAGTGATGAGCTTACCTATCTTTCGTTTCGAGACCAAGGCAAAGTTCATGTTGAGTCGGCCGTATTCCCATTGAACTGGACAGTAGATATTTAGGGCGTTGCACAGCCAATAGTATGATGAGCGACGCGATTGGAACTCCTTAGTGCAAAGGGAGTGAGTGATGTTTTCTAGCGAATCACACAGACAATGAGTATAATCGTACGTAGGGTAGATGCACCTAAATTAGAAATATTTTTAGGTAGTACTTTAAAATATTAAAACAAATTATTATGAATACCTTAATATTTATTTTTTAAATAAAAATAAAAAGCCAAATTATATAAAAAGAAAATTAAAAAAAAACTTAAGAACATAATAATAACTAGCCTTTCCGGTCGTGTGACGAAATTTTATTCCTGACAAAACTGAGAAAATGAAAGTTCACTCAAAAACACAAACAATTTGCGGGGCTTTATGTAGCTATAAACTGTTTGAAATTTGAAGCAAAACAGTTACTTTTTACTTTTTGATTTTGTTTTTGTATATGCATAAATGACTTAAATGGACCCACAGTGTGTAAGTTTGTGGTTCTGCAAATCTTCACGACTATGGTTTGCCAACTATTTAAAATTGATCAAAATTGGTTGAATACTTTTTGAGATAATGGAACCACAATTTTTGTTAAGGCTATTCTAAGTCCGAGGGGCTACCTTAAGATTACCTGCCGCAACGGGTCCATGCAAAAAGAGGATGCCAATGCCAATTGATAGCTTTAGTCCAAATATTTATAAAACTACTGGTCAAACAAGCTTTATCTGATGGCAATGGTTAGAAAATGCACTTTTCAGGTTGCATTTTTGTGTGTACCTATAATTAAGGAAACTTCCATAAATGAGGTATCAAATGAAAGCAATAAGACAGTCCTCTGCACGATATCAATGGTTGGACACTCTATGTGGATATTAGGATTTATTTATCAATAATAAATAAAATCTTACTAATATTATAAATGTGAAAGTTTGTTTGTTGGATGTTTGTTGGATGTTTGTTAGACAATCAGGCTCAAATGGCTGAACAGATTTGATTGAAATTTAAAGGGGATGGCCATTATGTATTAGAAGGAGCTATAGGATATTTTTTTTAATGATTCAAAAGGAAAAAATATTTGGTACCAAAACAACTTAATTCTACATAAGAAACAAAATAAATCTAGTAATTTTTAAACAAATCAATCAATTCAAAGTTAAAAGTTCAAGTGAGCTCAACTCCATGATTGCGTTTCGCCCAGGCACGATAGTTGGGCTCATCAGTTAGATGACTATCGTACCCTTCTAAGACGCAATTTTGTATCGATGTTTACCGACTAATATAAAAATCACAGCATTAAGATACTATGAATTTTATTATTCTAAGGGAATTTGGTTAAATTCAGACACTTAGAATTTCAAATGCCCGCGCTCAGGCTTTTTATAATAATTGAATATGAAGAAAATTTGAAAAGAAATTCTTCTGTTTAAGTGGAGTGACCGAATATATAATTCAAAGTTAAAAGTTCAAGTGAGCTCAACTCGGTCACTCCACTTAAACAGAAGAATTTCTTTTAAAATTTTCTTCATATTCAATTATCAAATCAATCAAGTTTGAAATTATGTTTCAAAAATTTAATTGAAGAAAACCGTACATATGTATGTATATCACAGTTGACTCTCGATTATACAATAAGGAGATGTACTTAAATAAAAATTGCACAAGAATTTTACCCATAAATACATGAAATTTTAATAAGCTTTTCAACTAAACTGGTCATGAAGTTCTTGCAGATACCTAATGCTATGTTCCCACCAAAATGAAACCAGAAATTTCGGTTGAAAAACTTGATATTTTGAACCGCTTGGAAAAAGTTTCATAGAAATTTCAACGAAATCTCAATAAAAACTCTGGATTTCAACGAAATCTCTATAAAATTCTGCTCCACCAATTTGAAATCTTGAAATTTTTTAGCTTAGATCTCGGATTTCGTTTTGATGGAAACATAGCATAAAGTAAGACGTTAAATCGAAGTTCTCCATCAAAATTCAGTTTTATAAGAGTTTTTTCCTAATCTCGCCATTTTTTCGTCTAAATTTCCTTGGCTGTACATACCTATTTACTGATGGTGTATGTTACAATAGCAAAAAAGTGGCTGCACGTTCCTGTTGCGGTTGTGTTAGTTGGAAGGATTTAGATAGAGATATATAGGGAGATAACTGTGGAAAGGACAAACATTACATTAAACAAAATGGAGAATATTCAAAGATGTTGTTTTGGCTGTTGCTAGGCAAATCTGGAGTCTGTCTTATTGAAAATTCATCAGGTAAGCTCCAGTTTTGTAAAGCAACATCTTAAACAACATCTATGAATAAGCCCCAATATGTAATTGGCATTGTACATTATGTCGGATGCATCTCAATAAACATTTTCTTATACACGGTGAGTACTTTGTATCTCGGGGGCCCCGTATCATTGATACGGCTGATACCGCGGTAGCTACGCTACTGGTTATTGTACAAAACGGTAAGTGTAAATACTCTATCGTCACCTATATGTCATCGGGTCCACACAAAACGAGGATGCCTACCCGATAGAGGGTAATGGGCCGAAAATAAAGAGACATATAACTTGAGTCCAAGAACTTACCATTGATTGCCTGTACGGTGATGCGGAATAAACTTTATCCTGTAGGCAACTGGATCAACTTTTCCTTCTTCCAAAGTAACTTTCAAACGTAATGTTGCTGCACCTTCGTCGATTTTGCCATTCTTCATGTCCTCGAACAGCTGGAGGCTCTCCTCGATAGGGCGCTCACGCCATTCCGATGGCTTGGGGTTGAACCCCTTCATTTCGTCGGCTGTTTGGTGGCAAACATAAGCGAGTCCCTTTCTGATCAATACTACAGCCCACTCGTAAAGCTGTTGGAAGTTGTCCGAAGAATGGGTAATCTTATATGGTTTGTAACCAAGCCACTCAACCATGTCCTTGATACCGACGAAGAATTTTTCTTCTTCTTTCTCGGGATTGGTGTCGTCATAGCGCAGAAAACAAACGCCATTCTGGGATGCTGCGTAGCCGAAGTTTATATTGATTGCCTTTGCGTGGCCAATGTGAAGAATTCCATTGGGTTCTGGTGGGAATCGCGTTCGTACCTTTCCACCGGTTTGACGCAGATGCTCCTTTAGAATAGCTTCAGTGTTTTCAGTGACGACATATCCATCAGTTTTGTAGTTTTCTCCAGGAGCATGGAAATGCACTTTGGTCTTCATAAGTTCGGCGATGGTCTTTGCACCATCAGAGTCAATCTCTGTTGATTCTTTCTTTTCAGTAGCAGGATTAGCTGCACCAGCAGCCACCGACTTAGCTTTCTCTTTCTTTTTATCGGGCTTTGGAAGAGGCTTTAGGTCTGCTTCAGTTTTTGGGCCAAGCAAGTCGAAAATTTGAACTTCTATCTCGCTTTTAATAGCTTTGCCATCGGCCCACTTGAGTTGGTTGCGCACTTCTTGCATGACCTTGCCAACATTAAAGTGATAGCGCTGTTCAATCAGGGCTTCTTTGTGCAAACGTATTTGTTCCTCTACAGCTCTATCAATTTCTTCCGGCGTGACAACAACACCAACACCACATTCCTTCTCGAATTCTTCAATGTTCACACCATCCTTCTTGTGACCAACTTTGAGGAGATACTCGAGAGCTGCATCAATGCGCAAAATCGAGTCGAGTTTCTTTGAGACAATATACTTGTTGAGCAGTGGCAATTCTCCAATGACCTGCGGTTTAATTTTGGATGCCATGTGATAGAGCAACATACCAACACCTTCTCCAAGCGTTGTAATATCACACTCTTTAAGAGCTAATTGTAAATTTCGTGTAACGTTGGCATTTTTTAAAGTTTCTTTGGCCTTTTGTTCGCTCATTCCAAGAGCTTGGAACTGTGCCAGTAATACTTCGGAATCGGCTGCCATCTTTAAATTTATTATTTAAAAAGATTCAAGTTATTATTATTTATACAATACCTTTTATAGTCAGCAATTAACTTTAAGAAAAGAACACCAAAGGAAGAAAATTACGAAATGTTTAAGCAATGTGGCAAATCCCGAATGTGAAAAACAATTCACCCGCAGCAACTGCAAAACATCCAGCTGCCAAATTATGAGGCTTGTTTGTTTTGGCAAACGTAAAGGGATAGCGTGCTAAATCTGACTTTCACGTCAGTGCAAAAAAAGGGTTGTTCATTAGCCTGACTCATAGAAGAAGAAGTAAGACGCTGTTTAGATTGGGAAGGCTTAGACCGGTCTCACGGTGGTCTCTGGACAAGAGAAGTGGGGGGTCAGGGATGTCGTGAGGCATGAAGAAAACATAAACATCCGACTCATAAATCTCATTTTGTTGTTGTTTCAATGCGCAAAACATTGTGTTGTTGTTGTTTCTATGTGTTTTGAGGCGCCTCAAATTTTCTAATGTGGACACGATGAGGCTCATGAGTCCGGACTCAATTTTCCCAATCTAAACAGGCTCTAAGGCTTGGTCAAACAGAGCGCGGTCCGACGATCTTTGTAAAGATTTAAGCCTAGTACGCAGCTGATGCGAAACGAAATATTTAGTTGGTCTCCAACAAGACAACGAAATGTTTACGAAAACGCAGCGAAAAAATATTCATTGACAGTTACACCAATTCAAAAATTCAAAACAAATGCAACTGAAAAAAAAGAACACAGACAGCCACGCTGTAATGAAAGAAACAACAAAAATTCATACGAAAAAACACAAATGTCATTTTTCCGCACACAATAAATGGCCTGGGTAATTAATTGTATGCGAAAAAAGAGTGTAGACTTCTCCAAAAAATATGCAACAATTTTCAATTTCGTTCATCGAAGAGCATACTGCAGAACGAAAAGTAAAACTAAATTTTTGTCTATGATTTCGATGTGTCATTTTTGTATGGGATTTTTCGTTTCGCATCAGCAGCGTACTAGGCTTACAAACAAAATTTGACCGTCGCGTTCTTTCTTTCCCAGTAAAGTATTGACCGTCCCGTCGGCCAGCGCTCTGTTTGACCAGGCCTGTAAAGGAAGTGGTGTAATGCTATTTTTCCACCAAAGGCCTGGTTCACACGAGATTGTACCGCACGTTTTTTATCGCATTCGGTTTTTTTCCGAACAAATATTGGGTGTTCACACGATATTTATATTGTAATAACTTTCCATATTTGAACTATAACGACTCCGAAATGCAAACAAACGGACACAGTAAAGCTTACGGTCGCAGTGCAAACATACCCTTATTAGCTATAATTATAGCAACTCTCAAACGAAGGAAGCACCATCTGCCGGATTATAGCAGATTTACCAGCTGTCAAATAAAAGCTTTTGGAAGGGAAATTATTGGGAAATTTCCCCTACGGAAAGCTCTGGAAGCAGAGACCAGAACGTTCTCCTTATTTCGAGAGTTTGGAAAACAAGTATAAAAGGCACATGTTTGAACGGCAGCGACACAGTTTGTTTTTAATCGTGAATGAATAAAGTTGGTTGTAATAAAAGTGAAAAGTAAAGTTTGTGAATTAATTCAGTGGTGAATAATAAATCGTTTTGTTTGTAGTAAGAAAAGTAAAGTGTTTTATTTTGCGAAATAAATAAGTGGACATTTTGAATAAAGTAAATAAGCTTTATTAACGAACCTGAGTAAATATTACATTGGTGTCAGAAGTGGGATAAAACTTATTTGTGCACTCAGTAAATTTATTGTGTGGAAAGTGAAAAAAAAGACAATGGGTAAATCTTTGAATGATTTAAATTTAGTGGAACTAAAGGCAGAACTGAATAAACGAGATCTTCCTACTGCTGGAACAATAATGATCTTATAATTCGTCTGCAAGAAGATTTAAGAAGATGTGGAAAAAACCCGGACACGTTTATATTCGACATTGAAATGGAAGAACAGCAAAAGCAAGTAAGTACATCGGGCATGACCAATATGCTGTCTCAGCTGCTTGCAAAATTTGATAGTCAGGAAAAGAATCTTCTCGAACGTTTCGAACAACAAAGCCAAGAACAACGGAGTGAACAAAAGAATCTTCTCGAACGTTTCGAACAACAAAGCCAAGAACAACGGAGTGAACAAAAGAATCTTCTCGAACGTTTCGAACAACAAAGTCAAGAGCAGAAGAATCTTCTAGAACAACAAAGCCAAGAACAACGGAGTGAACAAAAGAATCTTCTCGAACGATTCGAGCAACAAAGCCAAGAACAAAAGTGTCTGCTGGAAAAACAGACAAACATGCTCGAATGTAAGTTAGATGCCTTTGACAGTAGAATTGTTGCCCTTGACGAGCGTGTCGATAAGCAATTTTCTTCTATCGATAAACAATTGTTAACTCTCGATCAACAATTGTCTAATGTCGATAAGCAATTGTCGACAGTAGAAGCAAAGTTCGAAGATAAAATCGAATCCATTACAAGGGAATTAGATAAAGTAAAGAAAATGAAGGTTCGAGAAAGTTCTGGCGACTGTCCGAAGAAAAAAGAGATGCATCCACCAACCTTCGATGGGCAAACTTCTTGGTCAATCTACAAGAAGCAGTTTGAGGCAGCCGCAGCAACAAATGGCTGGGATGAGGAAGACAAATGCATAGCTCTAACGCTTGCCCTCAGAGGACCAGTTGCTGAGCTGTTACAAAGCATACCAGCAGATAAAAATGGCAACTTCAGTGCTCTCGTTCAGGCCATTGACAAACGTTTTGGAGATGGCCATATGCAAGAAGTCTTCCGCGTCCAGCTCAATTCCAGAGTCCAGAAAAGGGGAGAAACTCTGCAACAGCTCCAAGCAGACATCGAACGGTTGGCGCACCTGGCATATCCAGCTGCAGGAGATGAAATCATCAACCAATTCGCAACAGAAGCCTTTGTTCGTGCTGTATCTGACATCAACCTTCAGCGAGCAATTCGAACTGCTGGCAAACGCACGCTTCCTGAAGCACTAGCATTCGCCCTCACTATGGAAGCAGCAGAGCAGGCTTCTCAAGAAGTCCATCGGGTAAGAGAAATAGAAATTGAGGAGTGCTCTTGCCAGAGAACAGCATTCCAAAGGAACCAACGCGATGGACCTGCTCGATGATGGAATTGCAATAAAACCCGACATCTCCAACGCCAGTGCAGATTGCCACCTAGAAGATCTGCTTGTCAACATTGTGGAAGCAGAAATTTTAACAACAACTCACCCCGTTTCTCAACCGGGAAACGAGTAAGAACCAACTTCGAGGGGCAGAAGCTGGTTTCTGGTATCGATGGCCCCAGAACCACCATCCAGGTCTCACAGACGAAACGAAACAACAAAAGTCTGACTGTGGCGGCAACACTTAACGGCAAGAAGCAAGTGGCTACGATCGACACCGGTGCTACTGCCTCCATTGTTCGAAAGGACTTGGTGAAGATGACATGGCTGCATAACACCAACACTTACCGTCTGAAAACAGCAACAGGAGAGGCAGCCAGAGTGTACGGGGAGGTTCGTCTTACAATCCGTTTGGCAGAACTGGAGTTTTCACATCTATTTCTGGTAGCAGATATATGTGACAAGTGCATCGTTGGAATCGACTTTATGAAAGAGCACGGAGTAATTCTCGATATCGGAAAGCAAGTTCTCAAATACCGAAATGTGGAGATTCCTATGGTTTATGGCAATGAAAATTCATCAACTCTGAGGACTGTCATAAAGGAAGATATTTGCCTGCCACCTTCTTCAGAAGTGTTCGTTTGGACAAAAATAAAGGGAGATTTGGGTAGCCATCGATACCTAATGGTGGAACCAGACTCTGAACAGTCTTCTCAAAGCATCATCCTAGGGAAGACCCTTGTGGCGCCAAAGAACAACATGGTGCCCGTACGGATACTCAACATCAAACCGTACGAAGTCAAGCTTAGAAAAGGAGAAGTTGTTGGAAAATGTGAATCCGTATCCGCAATAACTAAAATTACAGAAGTTGATACACAAGAATATGTGGGCACGCCCTTTGAGAGGATTGCAATAGACGTTGCAGGCCCTTTTCCAGAAACCGAAAACGGAAACCGATACATCCTGGTAGTAATGGACTACTTCAGCAAGTGGCCTGAGGCATTTGCCATCCCAAACCAGGAAACCAAAACAGTCGCGGATCAGATTGTTTTCAACTGGGTAAGCAGGTTTGGTGTACCTATGGAACTCCATTCAGATCAAGGGAGGAACTTCGAGTCCAAAATTTTTCAGGAAGTTTGTACACTCCTTGGCATTAAAAAGACGAGGACAACACCACTTCACCCACAATCTGATGGGATGGTTGAACGATTCAACCGGACCCTTAAAGAACACCTTTCCAAAGTTGTAAACGACAACCAACGAGACTGGGATCGGCATATTCCGTTATTCTTGATGGTCGATAGGCGGTACATAGCTCAACAGGACATACACCATCAGAAATCCTGCTCGGAAGCACAATACGACTACCAAGTGAAATCAAATTTGGATGTTCTACAAGTGAGCCACAAGGAATAGACGCACTACGTGGACAACCTCAAAGAAAAGCTAGTTGACATTCACGAAAGGACGAGGGCAAATATAAAGCTATCGAGTGATCGGATGAAAACAAGATATGACGCAAAAGCCACAACGACAGGATTCCAAGTGGGAGACCTTGTGTGGTTTTATAATCCCCACCGTCGGAAGGGACTCTCATCGAAGCTTCAACAAAATTGGGAAGGCCCTTATACTGTTGTAACACGAATAAACGATGTCGTCTACCGCATTCAGAGAGGATTAAGAGGCAAGCTAAAAGTAGTTCACAGCGACCGTTTACATCATTATAATGGTGATGGAAGTGATGGATTTGCTCGGGACGATCAATCCTAAGAGGGGGGCAGTGTAATAACTTTCCATATTTGAACTATAACGACTCCGAAATGCAAACAAACGGACACAGTAAAGCTTACGGTCGCAGTGCAAACATACCCTTATTAGCTATAATTATAGCAACTCTCAAACGAAGGAAGCACCATCTGCCGGATTATAGCAGATTTACCAGCTGTCAAATAAAAGCTTTTGGAAGGGAAATTATTGGGAAATTTCCCCTACGGAAAGCTCTGGAAGCAGAGACCAGAACGTTCTCCTTATTTCGAGAGTTTGGAAAACAAGTATAAAAGGCACATGTTTGAACGGCAGCGACACAGTTTGTTTTTAATCGTGAATGAATAAAGTTGGTTGTAATAAAAGTGAAAAGTAAAGTTTGTGAATTAATTCAGTGGTGAATAATAAATCGTTTTGTTTGTAGTAAGAAAAGTAAAGTGTTTTATTTTGCGAAATAAATAAGTGGACATTTTGAATAAAGTAAATAAGCTTTATTAACGAACCTGAGAAAATATTACAATATTTATTCGTTTAAAAATCGAATAGCTGCAGTATAATGAAAATGAATGGAAAAGTTTGAATTTGTGAAGTATTTTATTTTTATCTTTTTGAGGACAAGGGCTAGAAAGCTGAAATTGGGACGGATGATAGAAATTATTGATTTAAATATGAATTAAAAAAATTAGATTCCTAGAACACCGTTGGACGGAGATAATGGGAATATTTGAGTGCTTTCACATAAGAACTCATATCTCTTTAGTGCATTGATGAATTTTTTTGTTGTTTTAAATGTCACATATAAATATATATAATAATTACGGTTATTTTGATACCTCATTCATTATCTTAGGTGGTATATAAGCGACACAATCTTGATTTTAAATTGATCGAAAAATCAAAACAATTCCATTGAAATTACCTGGGGGTCAATTCTCGATCTGTGAAACTGTGAAGTGATAAATATGATAACGCCTTCACGCCAAATGCGATTCTCGAAGTGTGAAAAAATGAAAACAAAAATGCCAAAATATTTTCATATGATAATTCGTTTATCACAATCATTTCACTCTGTGAAAACCTGTGAAAAGAAAAATGATGAACATAAACAAATTTTACTCATTTGAAACACCCAAGTCGCCATCTTGGTCTTTCTATGACGTTACAATCATCTTTTTCTATGAGCAAGTGGTAGCATTTTTCATGTACAGTAGGGAGCACAAATGAGTACATGTTTGTAGTTCGCGCACTTATTGATGCATAAGAACAGAAATAATAAAGCAAATAGAAAAATTTTTTTTGCTCTATATTTTATGTTCAATTCTCAAGAAAACGGTATATAATACATAACGGAAAGGAGCAAGTTCTAAGAAAAAAACAAATAAAACAAAAATAAGTCGCATGTACTCAATTTTGCACCAAGCGTTAATTAGCAAAAATATCGAAATTTGCTGTTAGATTTGCAAGTTTTTGGTTTGTTTATGACTTCCTTTATCTTTTGTAGTTTGAGATAATGTTTAATTGCGTATGGTTAGAACTTTCACCAGCGTATTTTAATAAATAAAATATATAATTATAAAAATTTCATTGCTCTTTAAGATTATGAGGAAACTATCACGACAGTTTGAGGACAGTATTGTAGTCATGGCAAAGAGTGGCTTCTCGACACAAATGATAGCTAATAAGCTTAAAAGAAGGCAATCGGTGGTCATAAAAGTCCAGAAAAGGCGAGCCATTGTTCCTAGAGCACAAGTCAAAGGCCGCACAAAAATTTTGACGGATGCGGACGCACCTCGTAGGATATTAGAAATGAAAGGGAACAAGTTTTTAACACCAAATCATGCTTCTTTAGCAATAAATAAGCCCGTTAGCCGAGAAACTGCAAGAAGAACCCTCAACGACATTGGTTATATCTCAGCGGTTAAAAGAACAAAAGCCTGCATTGTCGGAAAAAATGCTAAGGTGTGGTTAAAGTTCGTCAGAAATCACAGAAATTGGACAGTAGGTAATTGGAAACGTGTAGTGTGGTCAGATGTCCAATTTCTGTGTTCTCTGTCGAACTTTAACCTCACCTTAGCATTTTTTCCGACAATGCAGGCTTTTTTTCTTTTAACCGCTGAGATATAACCAATGTCGTTGAGGGTTCTTCTTGCAGTTTCTCGGCTAACGGGCTTATTTATTGCTAAAGAAGCATGATTTGGTGTTAAAAACTTGTTCCCTTTCATTTCTAATATCCTACGAGGTGCGTCCGCATCCGTCAAAATTTTTGTGCGGCCTTTGACTTGTGCTCTAGGAACAATGGCTCGCCTTTTCTGGACTTTTATGACCACCGATTGCCTTCTTTTAAGCTTATTAGCTATCATTTGTGTCGAGAAGCCACTCTTTGCCATGACTACAATACTGTCCTCAAACTGTCGTGATAGTTTCCTCATAATCTTAAAGAGCAATGAAATTTTTATAATTATATATTTTATTTATTAAAATACGCTGGTGAAAGTTCTAACCATACGCAATTAAACATTATCTCAAACTACAAAAGATAAAGGAAGTCATAAACAAACCAAAAACTTGCAAATCTAACAGCAAATTTCGATATTTTTGCTAATTAACGCTTGGTGCAAAATTGAGTACATGCGACTTATTTTTGTTTTATTTGTTTTTTTCTTAGAACTTGCTCCTTTCCGTTATGTATTATATACCGTTTTCTTGAGAATTGAACATAAAATACAGAGCAAAAAAATTTTTTCAATTTGCTTTATTATTTCTGTTCTTATGCATCAATAAGTGCGCGAACTACAAACATGTACTCATTTGTGCTCCCTACTGTAAGTACTTTTTAGTACTCACTTTGACAGCTGTTTGTCATAACGAGTTGGAATCGCCTTGCGCGTGTTTGTGAAGTGATAAAATGATAAAACTCTGTGAAAACTGAAATGATAACTTTGTTTTCATTTCACAGTTTCACAGATCGAGAATTGACCCCCTGCTTGGACCATTGTCCACGACCATCCACCAGCGAGAAGATCCCGTATCTACATGGAATTTTTTTTTATTAAAATTTGATATGGATGGCTTTAAAAAATTATAGCTCCCGTTCTACTTATTGGATCTTCAAGGTTAAGGTCTTTAAAGAAAGCTGACATAACGGGCTATATTGTGTAAAAAAATCATTGAGGAGGGGCAAGCATTTGTATACTAAAAGGGTGAATAAAGCCCAATTCAATTCCAATTATTTTATTCTAAATTCAAATGTTGATGAAAATTTTTATAATTTTGAAAAACTAAAAACGCATATTTATTGCCTCGTTCCTCTTCTTTATTTTAAGATCTTAACCTACAAGATCCAATGAGTATCACCGGAGTTATAATTTTTGTAAACCAACCATTTCGGTCGATTAATTTTTTTTGTGTACATCGGCTTTTCTCTCCACTAAAGCTCATTCTATGCCAACGAACAAATACCCAACGTGGATTTAAACCGTGTGAACGAGACTATATAAAACTATACGCCACTGGAAGACGATACGTCGCAATTCATTCGTTTTTTTTGATAAGTCCGTTGAGTATTCGATAAATGTACTTAGCTACGTACGTTTTCTTGTCGTACAAACGTCGTGTGAAAGGCTCTATGCAAAATATATACGCCACTGCTCATTCGCACGGATTAATACTGCAAAAAATCGTTTATTACAATCTCGTGTGAACCAGGCCAAAGGATTATCTCAGTTCAGATTTAATAAATCTATTTGGTGTTTCCACCGCACAAAAAGATTTAAAAAAGATTTACTCTGATAGCCCCTTTTAATATGCAAATGGTATTTCATTTTTTCTCATAAAGAGGAAGTGAGATAGAATGTTTCCTCTGTGAATAACTGAGTTCAGCCATAAATGAATCCTTCAGCACCATACATGAATAGGTTAGTTCGATTTGTAAAAGTATTTGTCCTAAGAAGATTTAACAAGATTAATTTCTAATCTTCAAGGTTTACGAAATAAATTTGTATGGTAAATCTTCGAGATTTAAAGGAGATTTGTGGTTAATCTTATTAAATCTCAGATTAGCGTTATGCTATGTTCCCACCAAAATGAAATCCGAGATTTCGCGGAAAAAAATTCGAGATTTCAAATTGGTGGAAAAGAATTTCATTGAGATTTCATTGAAATACCGAGTTTTAATTGAGATTTCATTGAAATTTCTATGGAACCTTTTTGCAGCGGTTCAAAATATCAAAAGTTTTCAACCGAAATCTCGGATTTCAACATAGTGTGGAAATGTAGCATAAATCACATTATACAGTGTTTATGAGTGAAGCAGCAAGAATTGAAAAAAAAAAACAAATTGAGATCCATCTGTCATTTTGCTGAACATAGGGGAAGTGTTTTGAGATTTCAATTTGTTAAACAAGTGAAAAAGATTATTAAACTAAATAAAAAGTGAAATAAAAGTTAGAATAGTGAATACTTTCAATAATTTATTTAAACAAATATAAAATAGCATATGGTGGCTACTATAGAGCCTGTTTAGATTGGGAAAATTGAATCCGGACTCGTGATCATCCTAATCGTGTCTACATTAGAAAGTTTGAGGTGCCTCAAAAAACATAGAAACAACAACAACTTCAATATTTTGCGCATTGAAACAACAAGTGAGACTCATGAGTCAGATGTTTATGTTTTCTTCGTGCCTCACGACATCCTTGACCCCCCACTTCTCTTGCCCATAAACCACCGTGAGACCGGTCTCAGCCTTCCCAATCTAAACAGCGTCTTAAATCCTCAAAAACGCCTATACTAAGGTGTATGCAAACATTTTATTTTACGAGTTAGTTTTGTCTGATATTTTCATATAAAGTAACGTAAAGTGATGTTATTTATAGGCTTTTCACACCATAACCCAAAACCAGTTTTCGGCTAAAACTTTTCAAAAACGCGAAAACCATTCACACTGAAAATTAAACATTTTCGTTTGACATTCCAATTTTTTTTACACAAACCACGCACAATTTTTTTTATTTTCTTCCATTTTTTTGAAATAAAATCGGTGATTTATTTTATAAAGAGGATCCATATGAACAATTTGACTTGCCAAAAACAATTATTTATCAATTTTAAATAAAATATTTTATTTTGAGATTCGAATTTTATATTTGAGATGACAGAATTACGTCAGCTGTTTTCAATTTTTTTTTGAAAGCATCCCATCAGTTTGTTTTTTGACACTTCAATAGGCGCTGAACTTATTAAAAGGTATGTTTGTTTTGTTCGTCTCTGAATTCCAACATGTTTTCGACTAGTTTTATATAAAACTTGTGTTTTACGAAAACCTGAAGCTACATAAAATGTATGAGAAAACTTGTCTTTTCGATTAGGTTTTTCTCCGAAACCGATATTTTCGCGAAAACCGCGTTTTGGGTTCGGTGTGAAAAGGCTATTAAGTAAATAAATTATCTTAGAATACTTTAAAATTTGTATAAAACAAAAATATACTTTAATCCAGTGATTTCGTTGAGACTCATCTTTCAAATGAGAAATTCTCGTACAGGGTCGATCTAGTTTTTGTTGGAGATGGCAAGGCGCTCAAATCCGTTTAGCACCCGTAGTGCAGAGTTATTTTTTAACGCTTTAAATAAAATATTTTTAAAGGCCCTTCTGCTGTTGCCCCTATTTATCTTGTTGGATTTGTATCTTCGTCAGGAAGTATTTTATTTCGGTTTAAAAGTACGCTAACATAAAAAACATCACTTTGTTAAGTAGAATATGAGAGAAAACTTACCAGTGAAAAAAAAATTTGTGCACCATATTATAGGCGTTTTTATATGATTTTATGCAACACCACATGTTTTTTAAATATTTCTTATTAATAAAGTTTTTCAAAGTATTCACAATATTAGCTTTCATTTCACTTTTGTATTCAGTGCAATAGGCTTTTTCACTATTAGGGATGTCGTGACTCGTGAGGCATGAAGAAAACATAAACATCCGACTCATGAGTCTCATTTTGTTGTTGTTTCAATGCGCAAAACATTGAAGTTGTTGTTGTTTCTATGTGATTTGAGGCGCCTCAAATTTTCTAATTTAGACACGAGGAGGCTCACGCACGAGACTGGACTCAATTTTCCCAATCTAAACAGGCTCTTAGATATGCGTACTGTGGGCAAGTACTGGCAAGCGATTTGGCATTAGTGCTGTCAACGTACTGCAAAAGCAGTATTTTTACTGCTTTAAGCATAGTACGCAGCTGAAGTGAAACGAAAATTCTCATACAGAAATTGACACAACGAAATCGTAAACGAAACATTTCGTAGTGATTTTTGTTATGTAGTACGCAGTTCGACAGTGAAATGTCAATAAAACTGAAAATCCTAGCAGATACTCGAACCAAGTCTCCACTTATTTTTCGTATACAATTAATTGTTCGGAACATTATTTCAGACGAAAATTTGACAGTTTGTTATATTTTGCTGTTGAATTTTATTTAAAAATGAAAATAGAAGAAAATACCGTCGAAACGAACTGCAGAACACAATTATTTGGAACCCTTAGCACCACAACGGACGACACGAAAACAAAAAAAAAACAAGAATTCACATCAGACGAGAAAAAAAAAATTGACTTAAGATTTTAAACTGTTTTATTTTTGTATTTATTTTGACATCTTTCTGATAAAACTCTCCATATTTTTTTTCGCAATCACTTCGTTTCTGATTTCGTTCTCGAGTTGGAGACACCAGAAAATTTTCGTTTCACTTCAGCTGCGTACAAGGCTTTAGCCTGGTGCCTAATGCCGTACTGCACACTTTTTTTTACAGCTTTTTCTTTTTTGTATATTAAAAAATCCATCAAAAAATGTAAAGACGGCATCACTATTCATATATTCCATGAACATTAGACTGTGCCAAAAAATCGACATTTTGATTTTTCATGATTGGTGTCAAAATTTCGGTAGAAGCCTAGCTTACAGTTCCCGTGTGCAAAAAAAAACCTACGCAAATATTCTCGCATGTCAAAAATAATTGAGGTGAAAGACAAAATTAATTTTTGCATGATTGGTTAACAGTTTCATGCAAAAAAAAAACATTGCTGTCATGGAATGTCATGCAAAACAATGGACAGGCAATTGTTTTGCATGCGAAAAAAGTGTGGTGAATAAAATATTTTTTTTGGATGGTCGGTTTACACTTCCAAAAAATTTTTTTTTTTTCACCTCAAGGCTTTATTAGCATGCAAATAGTTTTTGCATCCAAAAATAATTATTTTCCATTTTTAGGCCTATAGTTTATTAATTAAGGGTGAATTAATGACTCAATGGGTGGATTAGGCCAAGGCAATCGTTTTTCGCCCTGAATATTATCATTGTATATAAATCTAATAGTAGTATTACTTGAGGAAAAAGATACTAGCGCTACAGACGACTGAAGCATGAAGTGTATTATTCCCTCATCATAGCTTCACACCCAACTCACAGCAGATGAAAGATAAAAAAATACATTATTTCCTCACTGCATGAGAGAAGGCAATTATCTTCCTTCTCCTCACTTCACAGCAGTGCCAATATACGAGAGTGAGAAGGGAACAAAAACAAACTGCCGAAAAAAATAAAGAATGAATTGGTATGTATGTATGTACATACATACATACGTAGGTACAGACATTGAGGAGAAGAGGAAAAAAAAGAGGATCAAAACAAGTTTTTATCGTTACATAAAGGTTCAATACACATCGCATATTTTCTAAACAGAAACAAATTCTTTTGTTCTCGATGACTGTCCTTTGCCAAGATAAGGCACACAAAATGCTTCCCGTGTCGGGAGCCTTTAAAATAGATTGGAATGAAAATTAGAAACTGATGTCTATTTGCGTATTCGTTCTTATTTTTTTGTATGTAGTTGGAAACAGGTTTTTTATTTTTGTATCGCTTTCTAAGTGTTTTTTTGATGTAGAGCGTCGAGTTTCTCAGATTTAATTCAAAGCAATATGAGGCCGTGAGTGCAAAAGTGGTGTAACCCATTTTGTGGCATTGTTGATATATTTGCCTCGTATTTTTACATTTATGCATCAAAAGTCATCAAAGGTAAAATTTTAATTTCTAAAAGCTTTCCAAAAATGTGACGTATACTATTTGAATCTCAATAAAAAGATTATTAAAAATCTATTCAAAAAGAAAAACATGATCAAAAAAAAAGTGGGTTAAACCGCTTTTGCACTCACAGCCTCATATATGATTGTTTGAAAAAAAAACTTAAAATCGTTGGAGCGGTTTTTAAATAAAATTAATTTTTATATATCAAATTCTTCATCATCATCGTGTCCTGTAACCCCGGCTGGGGCATAGGGCGTCAACAAAACGTCTCCATCCTTCACGGTCTGCTGCAAGGTACTTTAGCTGTGGCCTCGTCTTTCTCTGGGATTCTGCTTCCGCTAAGACAGTTGATTTCCATGTTGTTCTTGGTCTTCCAACCCGCCGTGCACCCTGAGGATTCCATTCAAATGACTGCTTTGCAATTTCATCGTTTGGTTTCCTCAGTGTGTGACCAATCCAACGCCATTTACGCTTTCTTATGTCGACGTCCAGCCGCTCTTGACTTGTCCTGCGCCACAATTCCTCATTTGATATTATTTGTGGCCAGCGAATCTTTAGGATGTGGCGAAGACAGCGATTCACAAAAGCCTGCAATTTCTTCGAAATAGTAGACGTGACTTTCCAGGTTTCACAAGCATATAACAGCACGGATTTCACATTGGATTCGAAGAATCTCAACTTAGTGCGTAAGGAGATTTGACTTGATTTCCAGATTGGGGACAGAGTACCGAAGGCAGCACGAGCTTTATTTATTCTACTTTTAACGTCCAGATCCGTACCACCGTTTGCAGAGACAATACTGCCAAGGCTTTATTAGCATGCAAATAGTTTTTGCATCCAAAAATAATTATTTTCCATTTTTAGGCCTATAGTTTATTAATTAAGGGTGAATTAATGACTCAATGGGTGGCTTAGGCCAAGGCAATCGTTTTTCGCCTTGAATATTATCATTGTATATAAATCTAATAGTAGTATTACTTGAGGAAAAAGATACTAGCGCTACAGACGACTGAAGCATGAAGTGTATTATTCCCTCATCATAGCTTCACACCCAACTCACAGCAGATGAAAGATAAAAAAATACATTATTTCCTCACTACATGAGAGAAGGCAATTATCTTCCTTCTCCTCACTTCACAGCAGTGCCAATATACGAGAGTGAGAAGGGAACAAAAACAAACTGCCGAAAAAAATAAAGAATGAATTGGTATGTATGTATGTACATACATACATACGTAGGTACAGACATTGAGGAGAAGAGGAAAAAAAAGAGGATCAAAACAAGTTTTTATCGTTACATAAAGGTTCAATACACATCGCATATTTTCTAAACAGAAACAAATTCTTTTGTTCTCGATGACTGTCCTTTGCCAAGATAAGGCACACAAAATGCTTCCCGTGTCGGGAGCCTTTAAAATAGATTGGAATGAAAATTAGAAACTGATGTCTATTTGCGTATTCGTTCTTATTTTTTTGTATGTAGTTGGAAACAGGTTTTTTATTTTTGTATCGCTTTCTAAGTGTTTTTTTGATGTAGAGCGTCGAGTTTCTCAGATTTAATTCAAAGCAATATGAGGCCGTGAGTGCAAAAGTGGTGTAACCCATTTTGTGGCATTGTTGATATATTTGCCTCGTATTTTTACATTTATGCATCAAAAGTCATCAAAGGTAAAATTTTAATTTCTAAAAGCTTTCCAAAAATGTGACGTATACTATTTGAATCTCAATAAAAAGATTATTAAAAATCTATTCAAAAAGAAAAACATGATCAAAAAAAAAGTGGGTTAAACCGCTTTTGCACTCACAGCCTCATATATGATTGTTTGAAAAAAAAACTTAAAATCGTTGGAGCGGTTTTTAAATAAAATTAATTTTTATATATCAAATTCTTCATCATCATCGTGTCCTGTAACCCCGGCTGGGGCATAGGGCGTCAACAAAACGTCTCCATCCTTCACGGTCTGCTGCAAGGTACTTTAGCTGTGGCGTCGTCTTTCTCTGGGATTCTGCTTCCGCTAAGACAGTTGATTTCCATGTTGTTCTTGGTCTTCCAACCCGCCGTGCACCCTGAGGATTCCATTCAAATGACTGCTTTGCAATTTCATCGTTTGGTTTCCTCAGTGTGTGACCAATCCAACGCCATTTACGTTTTCTTATGTCGACGTCCAGCCGCTCTTGACTTGTCCTGCGCCACAATTCCTCATTTGATATTATTTGTGGCCAGCGAATCTTAAGGATGTGGCGAAGACAGCGATTCACAAAAGCCTGCAATTTCTTCGAAATAGTAGACGTGACTTTCCAGGTTTCACAAGCATATAACAGCACGGATTTCACATTGGATTCGAAGAATCTCAACTTAGTGCGTAAGGAGATTTGACTTGATTTCCAGATTGGGGACAGAGTACCGAAGGCAGCACGAGCTTTATTTATTCTACTTTTAACGTCCAGATCCGTACCACCGTTTGCAGAAACAATACTGCCAAGGTAGTTAAATTGTTCCACTACTTCAACTGGCGTCTCCTGTAAAATAATACGCTGCTGTGTGGAGCGGCCTGTTAGCATTATTTTTGTCTTTTTGCTGTTTATTCTTAGACCACTCGACTTTCCCTTTACTTGCAGTGTTTGGCACATCCCGTTCAGCCCACTGATGTTATTTGCCAGTAAACATATGTCATCGGCATAGTCTAAATGACTGAGCCTTTCGAACGGTCTCCATTGAATGCCCTGTCGCTCAGCTGTACCAACACTGGCCGTCAATACGTCGTCCATCGCCAGCAGGAAGAGAATTGGCGATAGAACATCCCCTTGTCTCACACCCTGTAGCACTACGAAGGAGTCGGATAGCTGCCCATTGTGCAAAACAAAACACCTTGCGTTGTTGTAGGACTCTTTAATAATGGCAACAATTTTTGGTGGAATTCCTCTACCAAGCAACGATCTCCATATACATTCTCGGTTAACTCGATCAAAGGCCTTTTCAAAATCCACGAACATGAGGTAAAGCGGTGATTGAAATTCCATCGACTGCTCGAGGACGATACGCAGGGTGTTGATATGGTATGATATGACACACGATCGACCACTGCGGAAGCCAGCTTGATGCCTCTTGAGTGTAGACTCGATTCTATCCTTTATTCGCTCGAGTATGATTGTTTCCATTAGCTTTGGGAAAACGGACAAAACGGTGATACCACGCCAATTGTTGCAATTCTTTAAGTCACCTTTCTTTGGCAACTTAACAATCACACCATCCTTCCAGTCCCTGGGATAGGTTTCGTTTTCCCAAATGTTTTGTATCAGCGGATGTAAAATACTAGCCGCTGTTACGGGATCGGCTTTCAGGAATTCAGCTGGTATTCCGTCCAGTCCAGCTGCCTTGTTGTTTTTGAGGAGATTTATTGCTGTATGTATTTCCGATTCTGACGGGGGTTCGATGTTAATACCCCTATAGGACCTGCGCATCTCGTTTAGTTGGGGCACTTCAGCACTCTGCTCAACTGAATCCTCATTTAGCAGGGCACAAAAATGGTCCTTCCATCTACGAAGCTGATCCTCAATTGATACCAAAAGTGTGCCATCCATATCCATTACAGGATGATTCGTGTTGCTTTTTTTCCCGATCACATCCTTGGCTATTTGGTACAATTCCCGGATATCTCCTCTTCTGGCAGCAATTTCCGCATTATCTGCGAGTCCATCTACCTTCATCCTCTTGTCACGTCTCACACAGCGATAGACCATCTTATGTGCAATGCGGTACTCTCTTCACAAGTCAGCCTTTCGTTGAACATCTGCTTCAGCATTTATTTGGATTTTCAACGATTTGCGAAGTTCGATCTTATCCCAGGTGTCTTGGGATATCCAAGAGTCTCTACGTCTCGTTCGCTTGGGTACAGTTTCGGATCCAGCCTCCATAAAAACACTTTTAATTTCACCCCACATCTCATCAATTGTTGAATTCTGGATTCCGTTTAATGACGAGGCTCTGTCGTTAAGGGTGGTGACATAGTTTCGACATATGTTGGGGTCATTTAAAGCATTAGTAATGAATTTTGAGCTCCTTGCTGCATCCTGCGCTGGTTTTTGTACGGCAGCGGTTCGTAGTTTGAGGCTCATCAGAACCAAATGGTGGTCGCTTCCCACATCGGCATTTCTTATACTCCGGACATCACACATAGACTTCCTCCATCGCTGCTGAATCATGATATGATCAATTTGGTTTTCGGTTTGACCATCCGGATGCACCCAGGTAATTTTGTTGCACGTCTTATGCTTAAATACAGTCCCACCTATAACAAGACGATTCGCGTTACAAAAGTCGACAGGCAAGTCACCATTTTCATTCCGTGACCCCAAGCCATTTTTTCCCATCACGCGTTCCAGTCCGTAATTGTCTGAACCGACTTGGGCATTAAGGTCTCCCATAACGACTACGATGTCGGCCCTCGGAACACTACTGTAAACCGAGTTAAGATGAGTGTAGAACGCGGTTTTATCTTCCTCTGTCGCTTCATTTGTGGGGGCGTAGCACTGAATAATTGTGACGTTACGAATTTTTGAACGAAACCTTGCAGTCATTAATCTCGCAGAAATGGGCGCCCAGGAGATCAAACTACGCCTCGCTTCTTCGTTCAACATAATTCCGACACCATGCAGTCTTTGGCCGCCCTCTCTTTCATCTTCCCCGGAATACAGCATTCTCGCCTGTCCAGTGTCTGATCTGTATTCAGCTCTACCTCTCCACTTAGTTTCGCTTATGCCCAGGATACTGATCTTCAGGCGAAGCATTTCACGCTCAACTTGCTCGTATCTACCATCGCTGTACAAGGATCGAACGTTCCATGCTCCGATTTTCGTACGTATGCGGTAGCCAAAACATTTTCGCTTCTTGAAAGATTTCTTCTATTTGTCAACGATTCATTTATTATTATGGCGTCTTGATTGACGTTCGTACATGAAAGATGCCGCACCCCCAAATCCGATGTGCGGTTTACTGCAACCGAAGCTGCAGAAGGATTTTCCATAAAAAGATTACCTCTTGGGGACTCATTTTCATTTGTTGTCATAGTTCATGTATTTGCAAATATCCTTCCACCATGGTGTTTTCCGAGATATGATTAATAACATACATAAGCTCAGATTTGACAGGCACACCCGCCTTTTGTATGGTCAAACACATAACTGCTCGAGGCCGCCCACTATGGGAAAACAGACGCCTTTTGTAGCCGCCCAATATGAGTTACAGACGCTACCTGCTGCTGCCGTTGGCCTTTTACCAAAAAAAAAAAAAAAAAAAAAAAAAAAAAGCTCCTCCGCCACCAGACTACCATGCCGTTGACCGCTGCCTGCAGTTCATCCGTCTTAAGGGGGCTTTTAACCATCCCAAGGACAAGTTTGTGCCCTGACCAGCAAAGCTGGGTTGTCTGCTTATCGAATTCTTACAACATTTTAAAGGAAAAATGTTGACATTCAAATCTTAAGTATTTATTTATGTACATATAAAAATTAAATTTCAAAAAAAAATTTTGAACCCGTTTTCAAGATATCAAATTTTCAAAACAATAATTTGAAACTTTTTTAGAAGTCCAGGAATTAGTTTTTTGAAAAATTTTGATGTGCAATATTATTTGAACTTATTTGAAATATGTATATGGGTGATTCTCTGCCAACTGTGATACTTTTTTAGAATATTTTCAAAAATTAAAACTTCTTGGAAACAATTTTTGTTTTGTGTTTGTGGCTTCATTTAGTCAGAGTATCAAATCAGTAAAAGCATTTTGCTACAACTTTTAAAGAAATAAAAATATAGTGAAATGTACTTAAACTAGTATAGACGATATCTAAATGAAACTCTTTTTGTTTTTTTGTTTTTAGCTCTCCCTCTTTTTGACCAGAAATAAGTTAATTATATTTAATTAAAGTTCAAAAAGTATTGAAATGCCACGGTACTGACATCCACAGTACTGACATTTAGACAGTTTATGTGACCTAACTTCTCTATGCTAACGAGAAAAATAATTTCCAGGACAATTTTAACTTATGCCGTTAAAAAGAACACAAAATTGTGATAACCAGCCAAAAACATGTTATAACATGCTTTAAAAATACTACCACGGTACTGACCAATAAATTCGTGACATACTTTCATCCCATGAAAACATATCACTCTTAAAGTACAACAACGTTCAAAAATTAAAATGAACGTTGTTAACTATACATAACTAGTTTATCTTTTAGAAAACCACAATATATATGTGTTAAAGCTAAAACAAAATGGCGGTTGAGCGGGAAATCTTTTTAATTCAAAAATAGGACCAAAACCTCGGACAACATTCATTCGTGATTATTTTATTCAGCAATAAGTATTTTGACTTAATTTTTGCATTATTTTGTCAAGCAAGTATTGCACTCAAACTTTTCTTCAGACAACAATTCAATGAAGTATTTCATTAGAAAGTAGCAAATTGGGTCATGATATCGAATGTAGATTGTAGTAAATAGCCATTTACACAATTAAAACCAAAAATATATACGAACATTTTACATTAAATAACAAAAAAAGCACTGGACACAAAGAATCACAGTTGAGACGGAATCACCCATATATACAAATTAATCATAATCCGTTCTGCTGATAATAAGAAAATTCAAAATATAAAAAACCATTGTATGAGATGTACTACTAATAGTTGCTAAGATTAAAATTTTATAATTTTTGATAGTTTAAGCATACGGAAAAAGTTTAATTAAAATCGTAGGAGTCATTTTTAAGAACAAAATATTTTCGTTAACCGTTTTTTAACTTTTGTATGTAGGGTACCGTTGTTTTTTCATAAAAGTAAAATGTTTTCTTAAAATATTTTGGAAAGTATTAAAAAACTCTTGAGTATTAAGGGCGGTATTCACTGAGCACTCATAAACAGCTCTTAACTTTATGAGGCTCCTAACTCAAATACTATTTGTGCTATTCACCAACCACTCATAGCTCTTTTTCGAAGTTCGAAAATGAGAACAACTCTCTCTTCCCCAGGTACCCCCAAACTGTGAAATCAAACTGTTTTCAAAAATGACCGCACTTTGTCGGTACTTCTTGGATCCTTGAAAAAATGAGTGTTGCATGCACATAAATAAATTCTTTGTGACTACAGTGATTTTAATTTCTTTCCACTTATTTTCTTAGTTTTGTCTAGGGGTGAAGATCATTGCACGTTTTAGTTTGTTTTATGTAGGGAAATGTTCTTACTTTACTTTTTAATTTCGCTAATTATTTCGTTCGTACATTGTCTACTACGTTTGCGGATCCAAAATGGACTCGTTCACTTGAAGGGGAGATAGACGTCAAATGTTGGTTTATATTAGCTGTGTTAAATGAAGAAAAACTACATCAGGGGCCCAATTCCACAAGAGTGATTTTTTTCTGTGTACACATCGATTTTTGCGATTCGGCAAGTGTGAGTTTTAAGTTTTTGACAGATAATGCATGCACAATCAATCAAATTTATTTACATTTGTTTTGGGTGTGAATAGAATGTGTACACAGAAAATCAGTCACTCAGAACAGTAAAATTGTGTGAAAACTGTCAAAACTGTCAGATTTAAGCAAAAAGTTTTTCTGAGATAAACTTTAGCTTATTATTATCCCAGACAAACAAATCAACTGGTATTGGTACTTCGACATTTCTCACTCATTTTCTCCACCATAAAAGTAGGTGCAGGAAATATTGTTCTTAACCGTTCTGAAAAACATTATGGAACACATAGTGGCAGAATGAAGAACAGTTTGGGTAAGGTTTTTACTCATGGAACACACAATCCTGTACTTTTCTATAATTTTCTATTCGGAGCAGATTCATTATATATACCTTTTATTATCCTATTTTTTCAAATTTTCACAGCAAACGGACAAAAGAATTATCTCCACCGCGTGAATTACAAAAAAGAACTTACAAAATTGAAACAATAAATAAAATTCCTGAAGACAAAAGGAATTACAATATGACGTGTGCGTGCGAGACTCATTTTTGCAAGGATCCAAGAAGTACCGACAAAATGAGTCAGTGAATTTTCTTGAAGGGTTACTTCGAAGGTTTTCGAATTAGTTTCGGAGAGAGCGCTCATAACTTTATGAGTGGTCAGGACCACTCATAAGTCTTATGAGCGCTCATAAATATTCATTATTATTGCTTGGTGAATAGGTTTATGAGCCTCATAAGTTATGAGCCGTCGCACAGTGGGCAGAAATCGTTAATTAAGTGGCCAAAAATCTGTAACTTTTAAACCCGTTGATATTTTTTTATGATTTTTTTTGTATTAATTACTTCATTTAAATACCAATTGATTTACATTGCCTCATTTTAAAAATGTTTGTCACTTTTATTCAAAAATTATTAAAAAATGAGTTTGTTTTTTTTCAAAATAAAAAAGTTAAATTTCAATGCTTCGAAAAATTATTTTTGAATATATTTTAAGAAAAAAAAAGTTTTTGAAGAGGAGGTCTTTATCCCGCCGTTTATTTGTGACAGGTAATTTAAAAAAAAAAAGACTTTGTAGAACATTATTTAAAAAAACTACAATATCACTTACAATACTGGGCTGTAATGCCAAAGCTTATTGTTCTATTTTATAAAAAAATAACGTTAATTCAAAAACAGCTTTTGAAACAAAAAAATATTTTGAAACTCAACATTTTGATAAAAAAAAGAACACATTCTTGGAGACTTGATTGCCCGAATTTTCTGAAACATTCCCATTTGATGGAACGCATTTTATTTTTGCCTGACTTATCGAGGTGTCCTTCTAATGTTAAATTTGTATCTTTTGAAAGTACTAAGTCCAAAAAATTGCTAAAGCTTCCCTTGCTGAAAACCTTGTGGTTTCAGCTTCTAGTGAAAATATAACGCTACGCATTCTATCCATATATCTTCTTTATTTGCTCTTTCTACAGCATATACAATTTCTGCCTTTTTAGGTTGGTAATTTTGCCTTTAATTATGCGTGTATTTTTCTTAACATCAGATCTCAGACAGTTAGCTTCAAATTCATTTCTTTTTCGTCTTTTTGACCTATCAGTATAGTATTTTTGGTCTTATTCCTCTTGTGGACATTTTTATTCTTCTGACTCAAATTCGCTTTTTAGTCCAAAAGGCTTTTAAAGCCACTTTGAATAGTTATTGGTATTTTTTCTTTATTTGGTTGAATACTCTACCTAAGCATATTTAACTTACTTTAAGGTCAAACTTACTGGTCACTTTTTTTTAAGTAGTCTTTGGCATTTACCTTCGGATCTTCACAACAACAATCAAAAAGAAGTTTGTAGAGCCAAATTATAATAATTACAATGCTTTTAAGCCACCACTTTGCTTATCAATAGTTTAATTGCAAATAACTTTAAATCAGTCTTGCAACAATCTTTTACTAGGCAAGAGTAACGGAACAAAGTAATGAATAGATGAGAGCAGGAACACTTTGGTAGGGTCAGAGAAAACTAGTACAAGCTAACTTGTAATGTTTTACTGGACTATATAAAAACAATAAGCTAAGGTTCATGTAAAATTTTGCGAAGAAAAAGTCACTATACAGATTTTTATTCGCTCTAACTCCTAAAGTCGGATTCATGCGGGTATGATTTTTTTAAATTCTGATAGAGCACATATTTCACTTTCAATGCATAAATAAATAAGAGTTGTGAAAAGTTGTGAATTTTTGTACCACTTTAATGAACCTGAAAAATTGGTTTTAAGCTAGATTGGTTTTACCAAATCAAACGGTACTTTCCGGCTTACCGTTTTTTAATTTTTTTTTCCACGTTATAACAGAAAAATATATAGAAAAACTTGGTATAACAAAACCGATCGTTTTCTAAAAGGGATCTCTTTAAAAATCGTGGTTTTTAACCATGTTAGAAAATGTCTTTTACGTTAATACAATTTTTTTCTAAGTCTGAGGTGCTTTTTCTCAGAGCCTGGACATATTTAGGAATTTTTTTTTTACATATTTTACGTATGAGTATTTTTCTACTGACTTATAATGAAACTTAAGTATTTTGAAGACATGAAAAATTTGATTTTTGGCCACTAAATCGACTATTTTTGCCCATTGTGCGTCGGTGAATACCGCCCTAAGTTTCAAAAATATCGATGATGTCGTTTTCGAAATATTTGATTAAAAAAAAAATGGAAACAGTTTTATTAAATCAAAAAAAAAATAATTGTTTTGAAAATTTTGGTATACAATACTGTTTTATTTTTTGGAAGCTTCTGTATTAAAAAAAAATATTGAAATCATAGTCATACAGTTTTGACAAAAATGTTCAATTAGAATGAAGTTCAACTTTGGATGCTCTGCCAGTCAATTTTAGTCGTGTTGATAGAAGCTTAAGAGACTAGAAATTGTATAATTCTTTACGAAGCCTATAAATTATATAAATAATATAAAATAAAATAAAATAAAATAAAATAAAATAAAATAAAATAAAATAAAATTAAATTAAATTAAATTAAATAAAACACTTTGAACATTGGTTCGAAAGTTCTATCGATAATCTTTGAACCGTTGTAAATAAAATTGGAATAAAGTGTGGGAAGTTCAAAATTTACAAGAAAAATAGTTTTTTGTCTTAGATTTGTGTCTACAAAAATAGATATGCATAGGAATACTTAGGGCGGTATTCACCGAGCACTCATAAACGGCTCTTAAGTTTATGAGGCTCCTAACTCAAATTATATTTGTGCTATTCACCAACCACTCATAGCTCTTTTTCGAAGTTCGAAAATAAGAACAACTCTCTCTTCCCCAGGTACCCCCAAACTGTGAAATCAAACTGTTTTGAAAAATGGCCGCACTTTGTCGGTACTTCTTGGATCCTTAAAAAAATGAGTGTTGCATGCACATAAATAAATTCTTTGTGACTACAGTGATTTTAATTCTCTCCACTTATTTTCTTAGTTTTGTCTGCACGTTTTAGTTTGTTTCATATAGGGAAATGTTCTTACTTTACTTTTTGTTTTCGCTAATTATTTCGTTCGTACATTGTCTACATACTACGTTTGCGGATCCAAAATGGACTCGTTCGCTTGAAGGGGAGATAGACGTCAAACGTTGGTTTATATTAGCTGTGTTAAATTAAGAAAAACTACATCAGGGGCCCAATTCCACAAGAGTGAGTTTTTTCTGTGTACACAGTAATTCGTGTACACATCGATTTTCGCGATTCGGCAAGAGTGAGTCTTAAGTTTTTGACAGATAACGCATGCACAATCAATCAAATTTATTTATATTTGTTTTGAGTGTGAATAGAATTGGCCAGTTTATATTTCTGAGATCTCAGAGGGCTCAGAGGACTCTGAAATATAAACACGATTCCTCACAAAAATTCCTCACATTTCCCCTTAAAAACTGAGACAGAAATTTTTTGGATTCGCTTGCTCAATTATATTTTGTCGCAGTTAATTACATAAGAAGAAAAGAAAAAGAGAGATGTTTTGAGTTCTATTTGAGGAATCCTGTTTATATTTTATCCTCCGGCTCTGTCAAGGAAAGGAGAAAAATTACTGAGCGCTCAAGAAATATAAACTGGCTAAATGTGTACACAGAAAATCAGTCACCCTTGCGGAATTGGGACCCAGAACAGTATGAATGTGTGAAAACTGTCAAAACTGTCAGATTTAAGCAAAAAGTTTTTCTGAGATAAATGTTTGCTTATTATTATCCCAGACAAACAAATCAACTGGTGCTGGTACTTCGACATTTCTCACTCACTTTCTCGACCACAAAAGTAGGTGCAGGAAATATTGTTCTTAACTGTTCTCAAAAACATTATGGTGATAGAATGAAGAACAGCTTGGGCAAGGGTTTTACTCATGGAGTAAACAATCCTGTACTTTTCTGTAATTTTCTATCCGGAACAGATTCATTTTATACACCTTTTATTATCCTATTTTTTAAATTTTCACCGCGTGAATTACAAAAAGAACTTACAAAATTGAAACAAAAAATAAAATTCCTGAAGACAAAAGGATTTACAATATGTGTGCGTGTGAGACTCATTTTTATAAGGATCCAAAAAGTACCGACAAAATGAGTAAGTGAATTTTCTTGAAGGGTTACTTCGAAGGTTTTCGAATTAGTTTTCGGAGAGAGCGCTCATAACTTTATGAGTGGTCAGGACCACTCATAAGTCATAAGTCTTATGAGCGCTCATAAATATTCACTATTATTGCTTGGTGAATAGGTTTATGAGCCTCATAAGTTATGAGCCGTCGGTGAATACCGCCCTTAATTTATTTTTTTGCTAACTTTCATAATGCAACGTTTGTATTGATATTTTGGAGCTCCCTCTTATTTCAACTTGATCGTTTAAGACGAGAAACACAGGAGTAGGTACCTAACCTAATCAACTATAAAAAAACTATAACAACCTTGCAAGAAAAAAAAAATAGTGGCCCCGAAGATTTAAATTTGTAAATATTAAATTACTCTAAGCCCCGACAATTTTAAGATGAAATAAATTCTTGGTTCATGTTTTCAACGAAAAATAACTGTCCACCCACTTCAATAGCTAAAAACTATAGATCTTAATTGACATCACATTTCTGCAAAGAAATCACTCAGAACTCCAATTAGGCAGGCAGATAACTAACTCCTTTTAGGGCGGTATTCACTGAGCACTCATAAACGGCTCTTAACTTTATGAGGCTCCTAACTCAAATAATATTTGTGCTATTCACCAACCACTCATAGCTCTTTTTCGAAGTTCGAAAATGAGAACAACTCTCTCTTCCCCAGGTACCCCCAAACTGTGAAATCAAACTGTTTTCAAAAATGACCGCACTTTGTCGGTACTTCTTGGATCCTTGAAAAAATGAGTGTTGCATGCACATAAATAAATTCTTTGTGACTACAGTGATTTTAATTTCTTTCCACTTATTTTCTTAGTTTTGTCTAGGGGTGAAGATCATTACACGTTTTAGTTTGTTTTATATAGGGAAATGTTCTTACTTTACTTTTTAGTTTCGCTAATTATTTCATTCGTACATTGTCTACTACGTTTGCGGATCCAAAATGGACTCGTTCACTTGAAGGGGAGATAGACGTCAAATGTTGGTTTATATTAGCCGCGTTTTATTATCGCTCATAACCCATATGGTTCACCTCGTGAAAATAAAACGATGTGGGTTAGTTTGTCTGCTATTACACGACGACTTTAGAGTCATGACTCTTTTCGAACATAATGAGTGCGACAGAGAAGAAAAATGAAATGGAAGACCAATTGCCCTGTGAGTCGTGGGCCAAGTTTCGGCGACTCATTTTTGACGTTTCTCTTTTCGCTCGTTCGTAGATTCGAAGTTTCTTTGACAAATTAATTGATTAATTGACAAATTATTATTTGAATTTTTGTCTGTTATTATTGTTTTACTATTAATTTTATCTAAAGTTATTTAATTTAAGACTCTTCATTCATTTTTTAAGAAGAATTTTATCCAGCCATAGAAAAATAGTTATTATAATTCAAAATGAAGACATTTTTTGTTTACCTTTTCTGTTGTCATGGTATGCCTTCCACAACAATACACGCTTCCTATCCATCGCATCACCATCAGCAACAGCAGCAACAAGCGCCAGCGTAGCACTCACATTAGTGATCACCACGATGACGATATGGTGCCACAAGCCTCTACAAACAGGCAAAACCACAGAAAACTATGACGCCTACAGATTCAGCATCAGCAATAATTGTGTGCGCTATAACAACAAATAATCATCCTCCCACTGTGATAAAGTGTCCTAACACATTCTAATCTTATAACGACAGCCATGGCCAACACCACCACCAAAATAACCAGCAGCAAAGCAGCAGCAACATCACCAATCATCAAAGACTGATGAGTCGCTGTTAACCCACTGTTTGGAAAAGCAGCAGCAGCAGCCTGGTGGACCAGGTGATATTTAAAATGATGTTGCTGGAACCATGAATATAGCTCATACAACACCTGTTTTGAATACATGCAGAGCGTTGCCACAATGACCTCGTCCTACGATGGTGGCAAGTCCAATAATAAGTTCGTCAGCCTCCGTCGCCATCAAACAGGGATTTTGTGCATTTATAGCGAGTCCAAGGGATGCTACTAGCCAAAAGCGGAATTCGGTTTCATCTACTTCATCAAGCAGCAGCAACAGCCACAGCAACAGCAACAGTAACAACATGTGTGCCCTAACAGTAGTATCCGCACAAATAATACCAGCCATTGGTGGTGTTGGACCCAATGCTGCTATAGCACTGCCATCTTCCTCGCCAGTGAATATTTTAGTTCCTGAATCCGCTGGTGGTAGATTGAGCTATGCTCAAGGAGCACAGCATTTGAAAGAGAGGCTCGGCACCGAAGGCATCAAAGATAAAGGTAATATTTTTGTCTCCTTTTGTTTTGCTAACATTTTGTTTGCAAATTTCTAACATTTTCTCGTATTATAGGTATATTTTAACCAAAAGAAGATTCAAATGTTGGGGCAGATGTTTTCAAAGAAGGAAGTCAAGATAGCGTCATGGTGAAACTCTACAACCCTTCATAATCAGTGATTGCACTGGTTGAGTGTGATTTTGGAAAGGAATCTTGAACTTGGAAATTACCTGTTCTACTCCGGACACAAAGAGGTGCACAAAATTATTCAGAATCTTCTAAATCCTACCTATAAGCTGATCGGATGGCCCCAATATATGGCGACTCTGAAGCCCCAAGTATCCGAAAGAAGAAATAGTTATAAACTTAAGTATTTCTAATTGAATTTGTTGCTAACAAAGAGTAGTGCCAGTGTTTCTTTTTCTCCCCCAGACCTTCCCTTTGCAATGAAAGTTTCCGGCTCATAAAGCCACATCGAAAGACGCCTGCACGAAAATTATCGACAGCGATGATATGGAACAAGAAGCCACATGATCGATTAGACTTTTTGCTGCCAAAAAACACAAAATCTAGCGGCTACAATATCAAAGTGACTGTCTCATCGGTATCGAATCAGAAGCCAGCCCAGGATTCTAGCACCGATCGATTATGAATTAATCGCCAGCCCAAGAACCCATCAATATCCAAGTCGTCAAAGAGTTAATTTAGGCTATGGTGTAGTCCACAATCAATATAGTAAATATCTCAACAACTAAAACTCAGAAATGGGTCTAAGTCATAAAAATTATAATGGACTAAGCTATAATATTGTCAGCAAATCGAAACGTGTTCCACCATTCATTAGAATCACGTTTTTTTAAAACAAATTAAACAACTTTTCATTTTTTAATTATGTTTTTGTTTTAATCAAACCAAAAAAATTAATACTGTAACACTTTTTCAAAAAATATTCAGAATTGAATAATTATTCCATGACTCATTCTCTAGGTATGTATGTACTTCTACATGAATTCTTAAATAAACAGCTCGAATAGGTTTGGATTGGTTCACAATTTGGTCGGTTCCAATCTAAAACAATTGCTACTGCTAACTTCTTCTCTCCTTCTCTGGCAACTAAAGTGGGGCCAGTGCTGGTTCCATTATGGTGCTTCTGCTGCCACTGTCGCTCCCACTGTTGCTTCTAACAGGTTTTTGGTGATAATAACGAAGAAATTGTTGCTACCATCGTCGTCGTTGATGTGCCTTATGGTGAATCTTTTGGACAACTACTGACAATCTAACGTTCGCACCACTTCGGCTTCATCGTCGTCGTTGATTTGCCTTATTATGAATCTTTTGGACGACTACTGACAATCTAACATTCGCATCACTTCAGCTTCAACAGTCCACGCTCCAAGTTTTATGGATACAAATCTAAATGAAACAAATTGTTTAGAGTCAATTAATAAATAATAAACCAAACTATACTCACACACAACCACCACGGCGAATTTGACCATTGTTCAGGATCGCAAAAACCACATATCGAGAGGGATCTATGTGAGAGACTCTGGTGTGGTACTGGTCGTACCATCTTATGCTGGGAGTTTGCGTTTTTATTCCCCACTGCCTAGTTAAATATACAGCCAAATCGAACACAAAAAATAAACCACATTTTTTAATAAAGACAAAAGAAATAATTTTATTTTATAAAAAAAATGAATGCATGAATTTTATAAAATACCTATTTTACTTTGATGACAATACAAACAAATAGGTAAACTGCAGAACCTTCATAAATTTGACACCGAAAATCAAAGTAAAAGAAAACTGTCAAATTTGAGTCAAGACGCAAAAGTCATGGTGTAATAGCACGTGCCTCACGGGATGAATTTTCAAAGAAGAATTCGAAGAAGAGTCATGACTCTTAAGTCGTCGTGTAATAGCAGACTTTGAAAGCAGTGCTGTATATCAGTCTCTTTTTTTCTTATGTTTATTTGTTTTTCATGTAAGCACTTGTCTCTTTTCGTCTCTATTCCTAATACTGCTGACAAATCGCTGACATCCATTCACAATGGTAAATAGCCCTCTGCCGGCCAGAGTGAAAACCTCTATCTGGGTTATTGAAATTAACCTCGATAGAAACCTAGATCCCATGTTGTTTTTGTAATACATGTTAAAAGATAACCTCGACCCAGACCCAGAGATAATAAAACGCAGCTATTAGCTGTGTTAAATGAAGAAAAACTACATCAGGGGCCCAATTCCACAAGAGTGATTTTTTCTGTGTACACAGAATTTCGTGTACACATCGATTTTTGCGATTCGGCAAGTGTGAGTTTTAAGTTTTTGACAGATAATGCATGCACAATCAATAAAATTTATTTACATTTATTTTGGGTGTGAATAGAATGTGTACACAGAAAATCAGTCACTCAGAACAGTATAAATGTGTGAAAACTGTCAGATTCAAGCAAAAAGTTTTTCTGAGATAAATGTTAGCTTATTATTATCCCAGACAAACAAATCAACTGGTACTGGTACTTCGACATTTCTCATTCATTTTCTCCACCATAAAAGTAGATGCAGGAAATATGGTTCTTAACTGTTCTGAAAAACATTATGGAACACATAGTGGCAGAATGAAGAACAGTTTGGGTAAGGTTTTTACTCATGGAACACACAATCCTGTACTTTTCCATAATTTTCTATTCGGAGCAGATTCATTATATATACCTTTTATTAACCGGCGTATACTTAGCAGGTGATAATCACGAATTCCATTTTTTTTGGTTCCTAGAATTTGGAAACAATTTGGAAAAATTTGGAAAACCATTTTTAGAATTTGGAAAACCGTGGTTAATTAGTTATTAACAATTTAAGATTTGGCGTATACTTAGCAGGCATAGAAACAAAAATGGTTTTTTTTGGTATCAATCGATTGGAAATCGTTTTGTCAAATTTGGAAAACCAATTTTAGAATTTGGAAAACCGTGGTTTAGTTAATAATTAACAAAATATAAACAAATTGACAGTTCTATAAACAATTACAATTTATCAACAAATAAAGGATTCGTAACGTAACGTATCATAAATTGTCATTCAAGAACAACAAACTAACACATGCAAACTAAATTCTGTCCCAATTCCTGTCAAAGTATTTTATTTTTTTCTGTGTCAAGCTATTATTTTGGAATAGAGCTTTTTAGCAAAAATTTCTAAATGTCAAACTCAGGACCTCGGCACAAATGACATTTAGGGACCACCCATTTTCTTTTTTTATTTCGGAGGCCAATACACTCCAATTCAACAGAATGAGCACATGGATTTTCGTAGTTGGTTCATTAATTTTTTTTTTCAAACATTGTGCATTGTCCGAGAATAAATATAAACAATAAAAACTATTTCAAAAAATTTTTTTTTACTTCCATCCATTAGCTTTATTACCAGTTTCAATATTTGAGCTTTTTCAGTTGACACAAAAAGACTGAATTTTCCTTATGGAAAGACTTTGATGAGAGTCGGAGGAAAAATAGCAGTACTTTTTGAATTAATCTTTCTGTTTTCTTTTCCCAACATCATAAACAAACACTAAGGATAATCAAAAAATGGAAAAAGTACCTTTGAAAATGTGTGTCCTTATTCATTTGAAGTGGAGTGTAAATGTTTGGATTTTTTTTAAATTGGTAATTGCGTCTGTCAAAGGTGCCGAGTTCTTAGCTGTCACTTTGACTTTGACAATTTGGTAGAGATCTCTATTGGATACTCCATCATCTTTCGTTCTTTCGTTTTTTTTTTTCTAAAATTTATTAAAAACTAATTATTAAAATACATAAGTAAAAAAACAATTTTGTATTTAAACATAATATTGAAACTTTGTGAACCAAAGGTATCTAATTGAAGTGGAAATAATTTTCATAGTGATTTGCCCGTAAATTCTTCGTGTTTATTTATTTAATAAAGAATATCGGGTCATTCTTCCTTGGACATTGTGTCAAGTAGATTAATCCTTAATTTTGTGGCTTAACAACCCATTCTCCACGAGTAGAGTTTGCATCTTCCGAATTCCCAAACTGAAGCCATTTACTTTGCTCTGCATTGTTATCAGTTTGGAGTGTGAAAAGCTGCAATATAATGTACATACATGCATACATATGATTACCTACTTAAAAAACAAATATTCCACTTATAGATAATGAATGTATAAAATATTTGTCTTTTTCATTAGGTCTATAAATGATTGCGAGGACGGAACCTACAACTACCCACACCAGCTGATATTATTGCATCGCAATCTGTTGGATATTCCGATGGTTAGTTTTTCTTTAAAATAATTTTCTTTATTTTTGGTTTTAATTCCACTTCCATTAATAGGGTTACTTGTTTAACTGACCACAAAAACATCATCATAAAATATATGTACATATGTACATCATGATAAATAATGCAGTACCAATAACTTGTAACTGAGAGAGCTTCTGGATTGAGTCGTAATACTGCCAAGCATTTACTTCGCAGCTGAGCTTAAGTTGTTCTTGCCGACCAAAATGCTGTGCAGATCACCAAAAATCCATTTGGTCGCCTGGACTTGGCTGTTAATTGTGAGGGAACTGCTTTGGAAGGAGCCCCCTCATAAGTTGGAAGACTTCGTCAAAGTTTTGAGCGGCGTTGAAACTTAAAATTTTATTTGTTCGTATGCTAGTCAAATAAAAACCAACGACCAAAACCTAAACACACATCGTAGTGCATAATTAACACCGCTTCGATCGCAGCTTATGATGGACAAATCAGAGGGGCTGCTTACTCCTTTGCTGCTACTTCCTAATATATTTGATTTGGTGCTCCTCCACGGTTATTGCAAGAAGGTAAGAGGGTTCTTTAAGTTGTTGAAGACACCATAAACTTGTTTTATTTCAGACATTCATTCTGTTCAACTTTTAAATAGTACCTGAGAGGAACCTTTTCACATTTGTCAGTAAAAGTATATATTTATTGTTGCAGCATTGTTCGTTTATAATAATTTTGTTTTGCATTATGTGTTTGTATGCAATATTGAATGAAAAAAAAAATTAATTATTGTAATGGCAATAGTATAATAAAAATAATAATCATAATTAAACATCGATAAAAAAGCGATTATATTTTCTATTGTAGTATTTTCTTGTTCTTTTATCCAAATCTGATTTCGTCTTTTTTTAGTGTATAATCGACAGAATGGATACCAGTTTTTATTTCCAATATACAATAAGTCAAGTTTGGGTAACGTAAAAAAACTCTTGCATTTTGTATCTTTCCAGCATCAGAAAGACTAGTTACATTTTTTTAAGAATTCCTAACTCGACCTATGTATATGTTCAATCCTAATAAGTGTTGTCTAGTTTGACTTTGGGCTTTTGCCGGGACATATGCAAATAAATAGGCCATATTCCTAAACGCAAGATTTGCAAACCAAAACACATGCAAAGACAAAGCAGATATTAAAACACAGACAAAGCAAATGCAAGTGAGTTGCGTAACATAATTTTAACATTTGCAAAAATACCTTTGCATTTGCACAAGTAATAAAATGCACAACTAGCTCTTATGTTCAAGAGGCTGAGGGTTTAAGAAAATTGTATATAAAGACATGGAAATTATGAGAGAAAAATGCATGAAATATAATATTTAAATTAGCTAAACCAAATAAAATTAAAAAAAAATATCAACCCGTTTTTGAGATATCGAATTTTCAAACAAAGAATTTTAAACTTTTTTTAAAAATTCAAACAAAAAATGTTTGAAAATTTTGATATGCAATATTATTATTTAAAATTTTTATATATAAAATTTAATATAAAAGCAGAGGTACTACTAATAGTTGCCAAGTGTAAAATTTTATAATTTTTTTTTTAGGTAAATCGTACTAATTTTAGCATAGAAAAACGTTTTATCAAAATTGTAGGAGCCGTTTTGAGACAAAAAATATTTTCCTTAACGATTTTTTACCTTTTATATGGAAGGTACTGTTATTTGTTCATTAAAGTAATTTTTGTTCTTAAAATATTTTAGGTAGTGTTGAAAAAACTCTTAGGTCATGTCGTTTTCGAAATATTTGATTTTGGAAAAACAGTACTTTTTATATTATTTGGAAGCTTATTGTTTTTGCATAAAAAAATTTATTGAAATCATTCTGAAGAAAATCGAATATAAAAAAATGGTTCTTTGGGAGGAACCATTAAAACCATTTTTTGAAAAACTGTTTCACACCTAAAGGTAGCCTTTACAAAAAGTAATTAATGGATTTTTTTTAAGAAGAGTTGTGGAACCATTTTTAAGAAAAATACGATTATGTAAAATTGCTAAAATAATTGTATGGCAGGTACCGTTATTTTTGGTTCTAAACAAAAAACAAATGAAAATATGTGACCAAAAAACGCTATTTACCAAGTTTGAAGAAAATCAATCCAGCCGTTTAGGCTGTAGCTCAATGGACAGACAGAAAAACTTTCTGTCGTTTTCTCTATCATCGCAATAACAAGTTTGATCAAAATCTCGAGTTTGATTTTTTTTACGAATGCATTACTTGTCATATATGTATGTATAGTACCAATATATCACAAGTAATATAAATATATAGCATAATAAACATGTTTTGAGATGGCAATTGCAGTGGACACAGTGCTTGACTGCTAACTTATACAGGTGTGGATTTCGAGCCTCCACTCTAGGCAGCATTCTTTCCTACATTTATATTCCCCTAGTTTTAACTGGATGCCACCCTTGGTATTTAAGGAGATAATTACTAATACTTTATTCTCAATGCACTGCACCAACAAAAATGTTCTATCTTTTTATTCCTTCTTATCAGTGCCGTGCAATTCAGCTTGCATTTAAAAGACCATAGTTGTCTTACTGGCTCGTAGGTATATTGTTTGCTTTTCAAAGCGTTAAAGAGAAAACAAATGATTGAAACATCATTAAATCTGGCGCACAAAAATTTACACTAAAAATAAATTTTGCACAATTTTGAACAATTTTTTAATAAAATAAAAGTGATAAAATTTACGTTTCAAACGCACAAGTAAATTATTATTTTTAATAAATATCAAATATTTAACAACGCAATTAATAATTTTTTACAATTTTGTTTTCTACGATTAGAGCTTGTGGTAGTTCTCATGGATTTTAAGTTCAATAGAATACACAAATTTCAAAATTGCATTGATTAGGTACAGGTTCCTTTCATGATTGGATGGCACGATTCATTTCCTCCTATTTGACGCCGTATTCATCAATTTTGGTAGGAACTAATTCCCTGGAGCCCGTATTACTTCTCCTTTTTTTGACGGTACTTCTGAATTTCCTCGGTAGCTTCATTCTTGCTTGATTCAAACTTCTTGCTTTGCGTTTTCGTGCTTCGGAGACTTTTTCTCAGTGGCTATTAATTGCTTGATTCCTTGAGTTTGGCTAGTCATTTTGAAGAATATTTATCTACTCAACTGTAAATTGTGAAAAAAAAATTATAAAATCTGATGCGATAAGATTAAACAAAAATATGTGTGATTGCGAATCACATTTTCTTGTATACTGGGTTAAAATTAGGCAATTGAAACAAAGTTTTATTCCTATAGAAACAATTGTATTTTTGTATTTTTGTATATGAAAACTTTACTTCGCTTTTATGTATAAGTGAAATTATTATACTAAACAGATTATTTTTAACCAGTCATGAAGTTCATAGCTATTGAATAAAATTAAAAGACATTATTTTCGTCACAAGGAATAATTTAAATTTTGTTCTATAGAAACATAAATCAATGGGCTTATCATATTTATAACCCAACAAACAATAAAATTTATTTTTTGGATAAACCTATAGAGGCCTGATTTTAATTCTTGATTGAATATGATTGTATGGAAAGAAATTAAATCGTTGAAGCAGTTTTTTAAAATAATAACGTACATGTATATCAAATTCTTAAAACATTTTTAAGGAAACATTTAAGTATGCAAATCTTTTTAAAAATTCAAAAATTTCTCTTTTGAAAATTTTGATATGCAATATTATTTGAAAATACAGTCGACTCACTCGAAGTCGAACTCCCTCTAACTCGAATTTCGTCGCTATATCTTAGCATTCCCCTCTATTTTCAAAAACCATCCTCTAAGTCAAACTCCCTCTAAGTCAATGTCTCTCTAACTCGAATATATTTTTTTGATCTTTTGGCGTATTTTCAATCCCTTTACGTCGATTTTTGTATGCAAAATTTTTTTAAAAAAAATCACCCTCTTGCAACTTTCTATTTTTCGATAAACATAAAGTCTTTTGATCTGTTTATGTAATATGGAATAAGTACAAAGCTGTGTGAGCAAGATTTTTTGTACCTTTATTTGCATAAACTGTTTTGCTTTCATCCTACCTACGTTAAGTTGAAACCGAAAATTACAACACAAAAATTAACTTTGGTAGGTAAAGCCGTCGTTTTATTAAATTTAATCTTATTAATTTATTTTGTATCTTATTTTTAATTCATTAAATGTTTTTTAACAAACAAAAATATATTTCTCTCTTACTCGAACTAATTCTGATATCCCGTGAAAGTTCGACTTAGAAATCCACTCCGCTGATAATGAGAAAATTCAAAATAAAGAAAACCATTCTATGAGAGATACTACCAATAGTTGCTTATTATTATAATTGTTCGGTTGTAGATCGCACTATATTTATCATACGGAAAAAGTTTTATCAAAACCGTAGAAGCTGTTTTTGAGCAAAAAAAAAAATATTGTCCTTAACGGTTTCTAACTTTTGTATGGAAGGTATAGTTATTTTTGCATATAAGTAAATTTTTTCTTAAAATATTTTAGAAAATTTTAAAAAACTCTTGAGTATCGAGTTTCAAAACAGTCGATCATGTCGTTTTCAAAATATTTGATTTGATTTTCAAACAAAAATTTCAAATTTAAAAAAATATTTTTTCAAAAATTAACGTTGTTTTTGGTTTAAAAAAAAAAAAAAATAAAAACGTGTGGGCAGAATCACCAAAAACCACTATGTACCAAGTTTTAAGAAAATCGATCCAGCCGTTTAGGCTGTAGACGAACAGACAGACAGAAAAAACTGTGAGACATTTTTTCATCTTTTTTATCATCGTAATGACAAGTCTGATCAAAGTCTCGAGTAAAATTTTTTGTACGAATGCATAACTTACCATATGTACATGGTACATATGTATGTATGTACATATATCGCAAGTTAAAACATTTGTTTTAGTGAAAGGAGAATGGGCATTTTTGGGCGTTACTAAGGAACAATTTTCGCTATATAGGCGTTGCATTGCATTTCATTTAGAAAAGAAGATACATATTTCAATGTTAATATAATGCAATTGCATACTAGCAATGGTATCGCATAGTAATTATATTGTTAGTCTGTGTAGGTAATGCTTTATCCTAACTTCAACACGTCTCCTGACACTAAAGTAGTGTATTTTGAGGGATTTCACAACCTCCCAAGGTAGGTCCCATTACATTTTTAACACAGTTCGGATGTAAATAGCTTTTTTAATTTTGTTTAAACATACATATATAAGCCATCGTAATCGTTTGACATATTTACGAAGCTAACAACTTTAGGTACTATGCTTATGACGACTAGGCATGGAAAACCCTTATTAATTAAGGATTTAAGTCTCATATTTCAAGACTTTCAAGAAGTAGGTTGACTAATTGGCGCTTTTTAAATACCAATACAATATAGCGTAAATAATGAGCACTTGAAACGACTTAGTGGGTTATGAATTTCGTAATAATATGATAGACAAAAAGCAACGTTTCGACGAAAATGAAAAGGAGGACATTCGATTACCCGCACAAGAATCAACAGCGACTAAGAGCTTGACTTTATGCACCTTTTTATTTCATTTCAAATCAAAAAAGTATCTAACTAATGCAAAACTGTGAAAAAAAAATCCACTGAAATTACGGTTTTCTTGTCATTTTGATGACGACTACGCATTGTTTAGGAACAACACAGTTTGTTCCTTTACCTGGTTTGTAAGACTTTGAAGTTTTGGTGAGGAAAAACGGTTCAATGAATCAGTTTGAAAATTTACAAGAATATTGATGATTTAAAAATCTATAAATTTGTATACCAACAAAAGCCATGCAATCAATATTTGCAAAGAAAAAAAAAGATTTACGAAAAGACCACAAAACGTCGGTTTTTAGTACTTTTTTTAAACTAACGGTGAACGGTAACAAAAATAATTTCTACAAAATCTTAAAAAGATCTTGTAAAACGCTTTCTCAAATTTCAAAAACTGTCTTTGAATTTTTTATAACATCATTATTTGCTGAGATATTGGTAATCAAGGCTAAAAGTATCTTCTTTCATTCAAAGTCAGATAAACCATGTCAAAAAAAAATCGTACGACAACAACAAAAAAACTGAATTGAAGCTGAATAAACAAGGTATCTGATCATGACATTTAATTGACTCAAAAAAATGTATCCATAGAAATGAGGACCTTCAAGAAAATTAAAAAAAAAAATTTGTTGTCTCGTCTCATTTTTCGCCATTACGCAATAACGGTACTTCAAAAAAATTTGTTTGCAAACAAATCTCGAAACAAAAAATATTTAGCTGTAAAATGCTTTTTATTTCAACTCAATACGACCGCTCGTCACAAAGATACAGCTCTTCGAAAAACGCTAACAAAAATTGAAAAAATATTTGTTCCTTTAATTTCGTTGACTAGTGTAGTAGCTTTTCCATGGAATAGAAATTTTTTGTGATATTATCATGAGAACGCAATACCATGGTTGCGATGCGCCACCTCTAAATATCAATATAAATAGTTCAAATTCTAGGAGGATTAATATTTTTGGAGCTTCTACCAAAATTTTGAGAACAATCATGAAAAATCAAAACTTCGATTTTTTTGGCACAGTCTAATGAACATACACTTCCACATTCCACAATTCGTCTTTCACAAACTTGAATCGCACACTTTTGCGTATAGGTGAGATTCTATTTTGGGGCAGAAGTGAATATTTTGGTTGGTACTGGGGGTTTAACAGATGACGTTGTACAAAAAGTGAGAACAAAATGTAGGGACTACTATATCAAATTATGTACGCAAATTCGAAAAAGAATTAAATTCCATTGATCCCATTCCATTGATGAAGAATTTGACGACGAATGGAGTGCTCTCTTGCATCAAAATGTTCTCAGCAAAGACTTTAAAATTTGAAAATTATTGGAACGGTACCTTTAAATTATGAAACGCATTAAATGATCCAGCTTCGCATAGCAGTGCGAGCGCAGAGCGCATATTTTCGCAAGTTACATTAATAAAACTCAAAAAAAAAACTAAACTCTTTGCTGACATCAACAGTAAATTCAATTTTGATGGCTTAAGAATTAATTAGGCATAGCAGCGCTATTGAGTGGACTCCATCCAAAGAAATTTTATCAAATTACAAATAATGTAAAAATGCCATGAACTTGCCTTCAGAAAGTTTTACTGTTAGTCTGAATGTAAAGTATAATTTAACGTTAGACCTATTATAAAAAAAAAAACAATTTTTATGAAATTTGAACGTTAGACCTATTATAAAAAAAAAAAACTATTTTTATGAAATTTTCATATTATTATCTCATATTAAATATTTATGTGATCAAATATTCAGAAGAATGAATTGAAACTAACCTCGATGTTTTTATTTAAAAAAATAGTTTCTTATTTATCAAAATGAAGTACAATTAATGTAAAAAAAGGCTTAGACCCGTTTGCTGATACGAAACTTAAGTACTTATGTTCTACTTAAAAGCGAAAGAAAAGAAAAAGAATCAGTAATTATATCTCAGATCCTTACTTATGAGTAGGATCTCTAAAAGAGTTTTTTTGTCTTTTCATCAACTTAGTTTTTCCTTGTTTTTATGAGTAGAGGTGCTAGGTTGGTTTAGTTATTTGTTTATATCTTGAAAAATAAAAGTCTTAGGACCATTTGGTTTTTTGTATCTGACTAAAAATTGACAAAAGCATTGAATATTAAAGTCAAAAACAGTTTGAACGATTTTGTTTTATTATATTTTCAAAATTTTGAGTTTGAAGGTTAATTTTTCAAAAACTATTCACTTAAAAAACTTAATTTAGAAAAAAACATTTAAAAATGGATTTCTGGCTTTACAAAATATAGCATTATAGCCATTGGGCTTTAATATGTTTTCTAAGACTAAGGTAAATTTTTTATCACTTAGTTGGTGTAGGCCTTTGTTTATATCTTGAAAAATAAAATTTAAGTCGTTTGACTTAAAACTGACTAAAGTACTGAATATTAAAGACAAAAATAGTACATAAAATTTTGAAAAAAAAATCAGTTTGAACAATTTGTTTCTAATTATGTTTTCAAAGTTTTGAGTTTGAACGTCAATTTTTCAAAAACTATTTTCTTGAACAACTTAATTTAAAAATAAGATTAAGGAATGTATTTCTGGCTTTACAAAAACCTATAGCATGATATTATAAGTATTGCCATTGTTTTTTAATATGTTTTTTTCCAATTTAAGTGTTTTTTTTTAAATCGCCCTTCCCGCTCAAACGGGGGGCAGTAAGACCGCCCTTTAAAATGACTTTTTTCTTTTTCGGTACAACCTACATTCTCTCATCATTAATTGTATCGTATGCAAAACGCCCTGCACATGCATAAATGCATTCAAATTTAAGCCATTACCCGGTGATGGACTGTGGCTTATTTTGGATATATGTTTTGGCATGTGTCATTGAACCTAATTGCAAATGAATATCTTTTGTTGCAATTTGTCCGGAGTTAGCCCTATATTTTCCGTAGATTTACCTGACTATAAGGTTTTTTAAGACTTATGAATAATACAATGTAATATTAAGAAAGGCGTAGTCACCGACTTAAGATTATTTTTTGTTTTATGTCGTTATCAATAAAAATAAAATTATAAAAATAAATAATGCCAGTTCTTTTGAATTTTATTGCTATTCTTGCTAACGATGAATTCCCAAGTTTCAGTGCACAAAGCTCTATATCCATAGGAAATCTCAAATTTGTTTTTCAGAGGTTTTGCATTCGTATGTGAGAGGTTTATATATCCATTTCTGACCTTTTTGATTCTTTGAAATGAGGCAAAGGGAGGTATTGGGAAATAGTAGGAAGGAATTTGTTAAGAGGTTTGAAATGAGAAGAAAAAAGGAAAAGCATGAAAGGGATGAGGACATAGTAGGAGGTGGAGAGGTAGGGGTAGAATGTCCGCTACGGAGGCGATGGCATGCTCGTTCCGCTCAGCTCAGCTCGCCGGATGTAGGGGGGGCTCTTGCCCCCGTAGCTGGACCTCGCCTATTCCAAAAAAAATAAAAAAAAACATGCCGACTAAACTTTACCACCACACCAAAAAAACACACACACACACACACCTTGGGTCCGCTGCTGTTGTTGATGCACCGCGGCCTCATGTCCCACCCCGCCTAGGATTCGGTTGGCCTTGGAGTTTGAATCCCCCTAATCTGACAAAAGGATCGCTTCCTGCTGCTAGCGAACCATACTTACGTCACCGAAAGGCCTTCGCCGCCGTACCGCACCCCCCTGAAAACTATCTACGAAGCCATTAAGCTTCTTAGGAGCTCAATAATAAAAATCGGTAAATTTTCATCTTATTGACGTGATTTACAATTAAGTTTATTTATTTAATCAACAACAAAAAAACCTTACCATCGACATCAAACACGAAAAGAACATTGAAATGCGACTTATCTAGCTATTTACGTTAACTCGACAATAATGAATTTAATATAAATAACCTGGGATAAAATTTCTATCTTATGCTATGAAAAAAAATTGCATTTATCAAGCGATAAACTCAATCTACTCTAAAATCTAAATGAATCTATAAAAAAAAAAACAACAATTTTTACGGACATTTAGGATTCTCTTAAGTTGAAAAATGTACAAAATTTCGCAGAAGGCTTATTGTATAACCCTAAGGGTTTGAAGCTAAATTTAACTTCAACCGAAGGCCTTAGCAGGTAAGAATACCCGTCTACCAAAGTTGCCGGTCGAGTTGGCTCAAAGTGGCCGCTATTCCACAAAACGATCAATTATTTCGTTGTTTTTCAAGAACCAAGCCTATAGTAGGACTAAGCTCCCTAAACCCCCAGTTTTCTTCCGGTTTGTGTAGCCCGTTTATTTGGCTCGAACGAAAAGACTCTAACTTCCTTATTCCTACCTACATAGAGCTCTGTGTTAGTATGTTAAGGTTCTTGCAAAATCTTGCCCCACAATACTGGGCCTTTGGGGAACCTATATCCGCAAACGGCCAACGGATAAAAAAAACGTACTATACACCACGTTCACTTTGCACCACTCTAAGACAACGTGTGTCCAGCCGATTAGTAAATCCGTTAAAATTAATGTAACTATAATTTCAAAAATAACAGTAGGTAAGAATAAAAAGATTCAATCAAAAATTAACAAAAATTAACTCTAAAAAAATAACTATCACGTCAAGGTTTTGCCTAAAAATACATATCAGGATCCTGGAACTCTGTTGGAAACGATTTTTTTTCTCTTTTTTGACCTTCTACGTATGGCTGCGCTGCTTTTGGGTTTTTTTTTTTTTGTATCTTTTTTTTCTTAATTAGCACTCAAATTTTCTTTGTGGTGAGGGTGAACTGGTGGGTTTTATATATTGGATAATGTACTAAAAGGAGCACCCCTACAATGGTAGGTAAGTCTGCCCTTCACAATGTCAATCCTTAAGCTAATTTAATATTTGGTTTGGGGTTACTTGTGTGCCCGGGTCTTTTATGCTTTCACGGGCTTGCTATTCCTTAACGGTTGTAGCCTTAAAGGCCCTTCTTCTAGGTTCACCAATCTCGGGATTACTTTCAGGGATTCTGGCTCTGCTTTCCTTGTTTTGTAACCTGCCAGGTTCTCCAGCCGGTCCAATTAACCGACCGGCGGAAACGATATTTGGAACCCGTCGCCAGCCGCCAGGAATCACCCTCACTATAATTTCATTAAAACACTATATCACTCTATACTATATTAAAACCTTTTGCTTTTATTTTCTACTCACCCTTATCAAAAAACTTTTATTTTCAAAAAAAAAACGTTTAAAATTTCAGAATTCCTTAGAACCTGTCTCCCTTGTATTCTAAAATTATAACTTTTAAAATTTCAAAAAAAATTAAACAATTAAAAATACTTTCGCGCTAAAAAGAAAATTCCAACCTCCGGCACGATATTGCTTCCACTTGGTTTGGATTGACAATGACTAAGAAGCTAGCAATCTGTTTCCGTAACAGTTGCCCGTCTTCTTTGTCTCTATCAGAAATCCACCTGATTGGGGGAATTCCTAATCCAGGTTCAATAACCTATAGTGGTACAGATGATAAAAATCATCTGTATTTGTTCCTACATACGTATTCTAATACATTAACGTCTATTTGTTCTTTGCTACTATAGATCCTATAAAAGCTTTTATCCCCATGTCATCTCTGACACGAACCTATTTCTTCCTATAAAACCTATTGTGACTTGACCTTTGCTTTAACACCAATATCTATTCTAACAAAATAAACCATCTACTCTTCCCTTTCTACATTATTTTCTTCTCCTATTCCTAAGAACCTGCAAAATAAATTAACAAACATAAACTACCTATTTCATTTTTTCCTTCCTAGTGCCTTTCCGTTTTAGCTTTCTTTACATCCTTAACTATATATTATGCCTGTCTTACTTTCTCCTTTTCCTTGCCTAAAAGCCCCAATACTTACTATTATCTCTTTCTTACTTTGTTCTACTTGTTCCATGTCGGCGTGCCACCCTCATAATCATATTGTCTAGTGTCGATGGTGATGGTCGAGAAACATGTGTGCAAATTTCAAAATTTGTTTTTATTTTTTTTTTGTTTTAGATGTCTTTTTTATTTCTTTTTAATTCATTGTTCCCTTCGATTGCGCGGTTATCCCTCCAGATCAATATAAAACTGATTTCCTCATCCAGTTCCCTGTTGTATGTACCACGCACTGGTGATCAGCTTCTCAACGACGACCATACAAGACATCCTGGATTCATGTTCACCGATTTACCATTCCCAGCGGCCCCCAATTCAATCCCTTCCTTCTGGGATAAATGGATAAATGCCTTTTCAACCACCTCCGTTCCCACAACGACATCCTGCAAACTATGTACCTCGAATGAATACCCCAGTTAAAGGGATATGGGGCTAGTTGCAGGCCACCGGCAGCTCACAACGGCAAATCGATGCCCCCCCCCCCCCCCAAATTTGTACCATCAACTCGCTGACTTTATCAGCCAGTTGTGGTTCGCCCCATAGAAATCCCATATGGGATACAGACGCTCCTCGAGGGACCCAAATATGAATCCCACCAGCAATCCTGATGGGGTGAAAGCTGCCCGCCTTCAGATCTTGTCAACTCGTTTTCGGCCCAAATTGTATCCGGGCTGCGCCACAGCACCTACACCCACCATTAATGGATGCGCAAACAAAAAAAAAGACAAAAGGGGTTGGATTGATTCGAGCGTTCTCAGAGCATACAATTGCGGGCAAAACGAACAAGTATCGATTGTATATTTGTACCAACCCACACGGGTATCCACAACATCTTTTATTTCAAAAAAATAATCGCGGCAGTTTTTGACTTCATTTCTTCAAACTCCCACACAGATATTTTCAAACAAAGAATTCAAACATCATATTTCTCAAGAAGAGTGTAAAGAAATTATTTTTAAACCTTAAAATTCGTTTTCCGGGGAATAATTTGTTTGGATAAAAAGAGTACTCAGGCGGTGAAATGACAGATACAAAAAAGTTGCCCGGAAGTTACCTATGCCTAGTGAGCGATGGGCAGCAACTTTAGTTGCCGGCAACTAAGTTGCCCAGTGGGCGCCAGGCCTATGGAAACTGAATATATAGAATTTTTTTTTGAGAACCTACTTCAGAAAATTTTGAGATTACGTGGTAACGCGCTGTGACAGAAACTGACCACCACGATTTTTGATAGTAATTGTAAAGGCTTAACTACATTGGCCACTTTTTGCAAAATTCCCAAAGTAAAAATATTTTTTCCCGCTAGCGCAGTTGTTTTGTGAAAAAGTATAAACAAATTGTTTTTAAACCGAAATTTAAGCTTTCTGCATCATATTTTACTAAGTTTTCCATTTTCAGTAAGAAACCTTATTGTTACTCATGCACCAGCGTAAAGTCATCGTAAACGATGTAAAGCTTAAAGGCTCTCCCAAACCAACGCGAATTCGTAGCGAATCATTCGCATAGACAGTTTTTTGTTGTTGTTTAGTATTGTGTATCTTTCATATTTTTATTATTGTGAATGATTTCGCGTCGTCGGTGAATGTTTCGCGTTGGTTTGGGAGAGCCTTAAAACTTCAGGTAGAACTATAATAGTCGGAAGGGCACTGAAGCTAATGTCAAAAACCAACGAAAAGTAGCTTTCCGTACCGAAAAAAGGGGAACACACCCATAATGTAATTATTATCTATCTCTTTTTGGTATTCCTATTTCACCAAATGTCAGTTTTACTTAAGTGAGGTGCGCTTGGGAGCGCACCTCACTTCCGTAACCAAAGTTGAACGAAACTTGACGAAACGCTCCACTTTGCAATTATAGCCGGCGCCTTAAGGCTCTCCCAAACCAACGCGAATTCGTAGCGAATCATTCGCACAGACGATTTTTTGTTGTTGTGTAGCATTGTGTATCTTTCATATTTTGTATTATTGTGAATGATTTCGCGTCGTCGGCGAATATTTCGGGTTGGTTTGGGAGAGCCTTTAAAGGCTCTCCCAAACCAACGCGAAATCATAGCGAATCATTCGCAACATCAGTTTTTTGTTGTTGTTTGGCATTGTGTATCTTTCATATTTTGTGTTATTGTGAATGATTTCGCGTCGAGAGCGAATGATTCGCGTTGGTTTGGGGGAGCCTTAAAAGTGAACATTTTCAAACTCATTTTGGGATAGAGTAAGTTGGGGTAATGTGGTATATGCGGGTAATGTGGTATAGGCAGTTATTTCAAAAACCAAGCATGCTTCTTCAACGGTTCTTGATTCAGTGGACGGTGATTTAAATAAAGGCTCTCCCAAACCAACGCGAATTCGTAGCGAATCATTCGCAAAGACATTTTTTTGTTGTTATTTAGCATTGTGTATCTTTCATATTTTATGTTATTGTGAATGATTTCGCGTCGAGGGCGAATCATTCGCAAAGACGATTTTTTGTTGTTGTTTGGCATTGTGTATCTTTCATATTTTGTATTATTGTGAATGATTTCGCGTCGTCGGCGAATGTTTCGCGTTGGTTTGGGAGATCCTTAAGGCTCCCCCAAACCAACGCGAAACATTCGCCGACGACGCAAAATCATTCACAATAACACAAAATATGAAAGATACACAATGCTAAGCAACAACAAAAAAATGTCTTTGCGAATGATTCGCTACGAATTCGCGTTGGTTTGGGAGAGCCTTTAAAAGTAGTAATGCGTATTTAAACAACCCAGAAATCGGTCATTAATTCGACCAAATTGTTAAAAACCGTAACTGTGTAGAGCTGAGTTTTTTTTTGGGTGGAACAAAAAGTGTTTGTGCGCTTTGAAAAATTGTGTTCCAAAGCAATTTGTCAATGCAACGGAAGAATATATCTGGGGTGTTTGGTAGAAACATGATAACTCCATTTTAAAATTTGCGTCTTTGCGTCCACTTTACATCGACCTACAACCTAAACGGGTGAACCGATTTTCTTCAAATTTGAAACGTAATTTTTCAAAGGTTATGTTCATAAGTATTCCAAATTTGAAGAAAATCTGTGGCCACGTTTACACTCCAGCTTAATTTAAAGTGGGCGTAAAGACGCTAATTTTAAAATGGAGTTATCAGGTTTCTACCAAACATCACAGATATTAATCATTAAATTGTGTTCCAAAGCAATTAGTCAATGCAACGGAAATTAATCATTAACGTTACTTAATTCTTAATTTTGTTTAAAAGTATTCATTTTAAATTGTATTGTATTTTTTGTAAAAGTATAGAGTTTCGGATAATGTGGTATACTAGCAGTGGGCTAATGTGGTATAGCATTCCTAATGGAATATGGTATACCACATTACCCAACCTTAAAGTTTATACCTGCGTCAACTGAAATTTGTGCTTTTGCAATAATCTTTTGTTAAAATGTCTAAAAAAGGTGAAACTAGAAAATGGTACCGGAAAGATATGCAGAGACCCACTTATGCTATAAGAAATTATGAAATTTGCCTTCAAGACATTCGGAGGACCACTTGGTATAGTATACCACATTATAGACATTACCCACTACTTTTCAAAAGTGGCGATTTTGAGGTCATATCATTATTTTCTTAAAATCTTTGTAAGTTACTGTTAGAATCCGACAAAAACAGTAAACGAAGTATCTTATATGATCGTGTTAACATCAACAAAATTAGGATGTATTCGTGTCACTACTTTGTCTGTTAAGTCAAAAATACAAACATGTATACCACAATACCCTAACTTCCTCTAGTGTTTTTCATGGGTAAAAACTTATAAAAATGATGCAGAAAGCGCAAATCAACTGCGCTAGCGAAAAAGAAATATTTTTACTTGTGTAAAGGCCTAACTACATTCAATTCACTTTTGTACAAAAGTGAAAAAATGTTTTGTCTTTTTTCAATAAACTACTCAGTCCTATCTTTTATCTCAAGTTTTACAAAAGTAAAAGTTAGAGCGTTCCTAACTTTTACTTTTGCAGAAAAGTGAAACACAACTACATCTAAATAAACAGTTAAGAAACTGATCCATACCCAGCGGCTCCATTAGCAATATTTGAGGCAATAAATTGCCTCACTCATTGCTATTGCCTTAAATAATGCAAATGGAGACGCTTTGTCAATGGCAATGACAATATTGCCTAGAAGATGAGAGGCAATTATTGATTTCCATCTTCAAGGCAATAAATTGAGGAAAAATGGGATTCCCCGTAATTGTGAATGGCTTCTTTATTGATTTTTTCAATTAAATCGTAGAACATGAGAACGCACATGACAAAATATAGTGAATTAAAATTAAATTTTATTAAAAACAGGGGATTTGAACAGCATTTGCAGTCAAATATTTCTATACACATATTTTATAATTGAAATTGCCTGGCAATTTGACTGCAAATGCTGTTCAAATCCCCTGTTTTTAATAAAATTTAATTTTAATTCACTATATTTTGTCATGTGCGTTCTCATATTCTACGATTTAATTGAAAAAATCAATAAAGAAGCCATTCACAATTACGGGGAATCCCATTTTTCCTCAATTTATTGCCTTGAAAATGGAAATCAATAATTGCCTCTCATCTTCTAGGCAATATTGCCATTGCCATTGACAAAGCGTCTCCATTTGCATTATTTGAGGCAATAGCAATAAGTGAGGCAATTTATTGCCTCAAATATTGCTAATGGAGCCGCTGGGTGACATCGATAATAGTTGCTGAACTAGCCTATTCCGTGGGTGAATGCATTCAGCTCAACTCAAATTTAAAACTCTTTTTCGCAGGAAGGTGTCGCTAGCATATATTTGTATTTTTCACTTTTGCACTTTTGTACAAAAGTGAAGTGAATGTAGTTAGGCCTTAATTCTGCAAAAAATGGCCAATGTAGTTAAAGGCTCTCCCAAACCAACGCGAAATCATAGCGAATCATTCGCAAAGACAGTTTTTTGTTGTTGTTTAACATTGTGTATCTTTCATATTTTGTGTTATTGTGAATGATTTCACCTCGTCGGCGAATGTTTCGCGTTGGTTTGGGAGAGCCTTAAGGCGAATTCGCAGCGAATCATTCACAAAAGCACAAAATATGACAAAAACACAACGCCAAACAACAACAAAAAACAGTCGTCGGCGAATCATTCGCAAAGGCGATTGTTTGTTGTTGTTTAGCATTGTGTATGTTTCATATTTTGTATTATTGTGAATGATTTCGCGTCGTCGGCGAATGTTTCGCGTTGGTTTGGGAGAGCCTTTAAAGTATTGACCTATTATATAATAGGTCAATGCTTTAAAGGCTCTCCCAAACCAACGCGAATTCGTAGCAAATCATTCACAATAGTACAAAATATGACAAATAGATATTGCTAAACAACAACAAAAAACTGTCGTCGGCGAATGATTCGCGTTGGTTTGGGAGAACCTTAAAGGCTCTCCCAAACCAACGCGAATTCGTAGCGAATCATTCGCAAAGACGATTTTTTGTTGTTGTGTAGCATTGTGTATCTTTCATATTTTGTATTATTGTGAATGATTTCGCGTCGTTGGCGAATGTTTCGCGTTGGTTTGGGGGAGCCTTAACTCTTAAAAATATTTTTTTCCGCTAGCGCAGTTGTTTTGTGAAAATATACAAATTCTTTTTTAAACCAAAATTTAAGCTTTCTGCATCATTTTAATAAGTTTTACCCAGTGAGAATCATTGCCCAAAAATTAGTTCGAAAAATTTCACTTTTGTACTTTTTCGCTTTTTTGGCCAATGTAGTTAAAGGCTTAACACTTCCGTGTTTAACAGAAGTTTTTGTAGCAGAAGTTTTCCAACGGAGGGGAAATTATTTGCTCTCTCATTGCGCTCTCTCGATGGAACTTTTTTGAGTTAACAAACAGAAATTTGTGACATTTTGTGAGAAATTTAGGTTTGTTTGGTTACTTTTGTAGCACGAAGTTCAAAAACTGTCAAATTATTGAAAGAAGGGAAAATTCTTTCATAGAGGGGAAAAATTGCTACGTTAACAAACGCAAAAAACCAATTTTATATCACTTTTTTGCTTACGAAACTTCAAATGTTACACACACTATCAAACACTACAGACAAATCTTAAGAAACACACAAACAAAAATACACCAAACAGACCTTGTTGAAATTTGTGAAAATTTGCGAGAAATAAAGCACGTATGAAAAAAAATTAATCCCTATGCACACCTCCCTGTGGTAGAGGGCGGGTAACGCTAACGTGCAGGGGGACCGAATGGATGCCGGGATAAGCAGACCAGACAACCCAGCTATGCTGGTCAGAGCACAAACTTGTCCTCGGGATGGTTAAAAGCCCCCTTAAGGCGGATGAACTGCAGGTGGCGGTCAACGGCATGATAGTCTGGTGGCGGAGGAGCTTTTTTTGGTAAAAGGCCAACGGCAGCAGCAGGTAGCGTCTGTAACCCATATTGGGCGGCTACAAAAGGCGTCTGTTTTCCCACAGTGGGTGGCCTCGAGCAGTTATGTGTTTGACCATACAAAAGGCGGGTGTGCCTGTCAAATCTGAGCTTATGTATGTTATTAATCATATCTCGGAAAACACCATGGTGGAAGGATATATGCAAATACATGAATTATGACAACAAATGGAAATGAGTCCCCAAGAGGTAATCTTTTTATAGAAAATCCTTCTGTAGCTTCGGCTGCAGTAAACCGCACATCAGATTTGGGGGTGCGGCATCCTTCATGTACGAGCGTCAATCAAGACGCCATAATAATAAATGAATCGTTGACAAATAGAAGAAGTCTTTCAAGAAGCGCAAATGTTACTTTTGGCTACCGCATACGTACGAAAATCGGAGCATCGAACGTTCGATCCTTGTACAGCGATGGTAGATACGAGCAGGTTGAGCGTGAAATGCTTCGCCTAAAGATCAGTATCCTGGGCATAAGCGAAACTAAGCGGAGAGGAAGAGCTGAATACAGATCAGACACTGGACAGACGAGAATGCTGTATTCCGGCGAAGATGAAAGAGAGGGTGGCCAAAGACTGCATGGTGTCGGAATTATGTTGAACGAAGAAGCGAGGCGTAGTTTGATCTCATGGGCGCCCATTTCTGCGAAATTAATGACAGCAAGGTTTCGTTCAAAAATTCGTAACGTCACAATTATTCAGTGCTACGCCCCCACAAATGAAGCGACCGAGGAAGACAAAACCGCGTTCTACACTCATCTTAACTCGGTTTACAGTAGTGTTCCGAGAGCCGACATCATAGTCGTTATGGGAGACCTTAATGCCCAAGTCGGTTCAGACAATTACGGACTGGAACGCGTGATGGGAAGAAATGGCGTGGGGTCACGGAATGAAAATGGTGACTTGCTTGTCGACTTTGTAACGCGAATCGTCTTGTGATAGGTGGGACTGTATTTAAGCATAAGACGTGCAACAAAATTACCTGGGTGCATCCGGATGGTCAAACCGAAAACCAAATTGATCATATCATGATTCAGCAGCGATGGAGGAAGTCTATGTGTGATGTCCGGAGTATAAGAAATGCCGATGTGGGAAGCGACCACCATTTGGTTCTGATGAGTCTCAAACTACGAACCGCTGCCGTACAAAAACCAGCGCAGGATGCAGCAAGGAGCACAAAATTCATTACTAATGCTTTAAATGACCCCAACATTATGTCGAAACTATGTCACCACCCTTAACGACAGAGCCTCGTCATTAAATGGAATCCAGAATTCAACAATTGATGAGATGTGGGGTGAAATTAAAAGTGTTTTTATGGAGGCTGGATCCGAAACTGTACCCAAGCGAACGAGACGTAGAGACTCTTGGATATCCCAAGACACCTGCGATAAGATCGAACTTCGCAAATCGTTGAAAATCCAAATAAATGCCGAAGCTGATGTTCAACGAAAGGCTGACTTGCGAAGAGAGTACCGCATTGCACATAAGATGGTCTACCGCTGTGTGAGACGTGAGGGTGAAGTTGGATGGACTCGCAGATAATGCGGAAAGCGCTGCCAGAAGAGGAGATATCCGGGAATTGTACCAAATAGCCAAAGATGTTATCGGGAAAAAAGCAACACCAATCATCCTGTAATGGATGTGGATGGCACACTTTTGGTATCAATTGAGGATCAGCTTCGTAGATGGAAGGACCATTTTTGTGCCCTGCTAAATGAGGATTCAGTTGAGCAGAGTGCTGAAGTGCCCCAACTAAACGAGATGCGCAGGTCCTATAGGGGTATTGACATCGAACCCCCGTCAGAATCGGAAATTCGTACATCAATAAATCTCCTCAAAAACAACAAGGCAGCTGGACTGGACGGAATACCAGCTGAATTCCTGAAAGCCGATCCCGTAGCAGCGGTTAGTATTTTACATCCGCTGATACAAAACATTTGGGAAAACCAAAGCTATCCCAGGGACTGGAAGGATGGTGTGATTGTTAAGTTGCCAAAGAAAGGTGACTTAAAGAATTGCAACAATTGGCGTGGTATCACCGTTTTGTCCGTTTTCCCAAAACTAATGGCAACAATCATACTCGAGCGAATAAAGGATAGAATCGAGTCTACACTCAAGAGGCATCAAGCTGGCTTCCGCAGTGGTCGATCGTGTGTCATATCATACCATATCAACACCCTGCGTATCGTCCTCGAGCAGTCGATGGAATATCAATCATCGCTTTACCTCATGTTCGTGGATTTTGAAAAGGCCTTTGATCGAGTTAACCGAGAATGTATATGGAGATCGTTGCTTGGTAGAGGAATTCCACCAAAAATTGTTGCCATTATTAAAGAGTCCTACAACAACGCAAGGTGTTTTGTTTTGCACAATGGGAAGCTATCCGACTCCTTCGTAGTGCAACAGGGTGTGAGACAAGGGGATGTTTTATCGCCAATTCTCTTCCTGCTGGCGATGGACGACGTATTGACGGCCAGTGTTGGTACAGCTGAGCGACAGGGCATTCAATGGAGACCGTTCGAAAGGCTCAGTCATTTAGACTATGCCGATGACATGTCTACTGGCAAATAACATCAGTGGGCTGAACGGCATGTGCCAAGCACTGCAAGTGAAGGGAGAGTCGAGTGGTCTAAGAATTAACAGCAAAAAGACAAAAATAATGCTCACAGGCCGCTCCACACAGCAGCGTATTATTTTACAGGAGACGCCAGTTGAAGTAGTGGAACAATTTAACTACCTTGGCAGTATTGTTTCTGCAAACGGTGGTACGGATCTGGACGTTAAAAGTAGAATAAATAAAGCTCGTGCTGCCTTCGGTACTCTGTCCCCAATTTGGAAATCCAGTCAAATCTCCTTACGCACTAAGTTGAGATTCTTCGAATCCAATGTCAAATCCGTGCTGTTATATGCTTGTGAAACCTGGAAAGTCACGTCTACCATTTCGAAGAAATTGCAGGCTTTTGTGAATCGCTGTCTTCGCCAAATCCTAAAGATTCGCTGGCCACAAATAATATCAAATGAGGAATTGTGGTGCAGGACAAGTCAAGAGCGGCTGGACGTCGACATAAGAAATCGTAAATGGATTGGTCACACACTGAGGAAACCAAACGATGAAATTGCAAAGCAGTCCTTTGAATGGAATCCTCAGGGTGCACGGCGGGTTGGAAGACCAAGAACAACATGGAAATCAACTGTCTTAGCGGAAGCAGAATCCCAGAGAAAGACGTGGCCACAGCTTAAGTACCTTGCAGCAGACCGTGAAGGATGGAGACGTTTTGTTGACGCCCTATGCCCCAGCCGGGGATACAGGACACGATGATGATGATGATGATGAAAATTATAAGACTTTTTCCTGTTGAACTTTGGTGTTTATGATTTGACAAAGGATTAGAGGCTGGGGATGCTTATAAACTTTAAATAATGAGCTTTAAAATTGTTTTTCATAACTAAATAGGTACACATTTGAATAAAAATAGATTAAAGGCCTAACTACATTCATTTCACTTTTGTACAAAAGTGCAAAAGTGAAAGTACAAATATATGCTAGTGACACCTTCCTGCGAAAAAGAGTATGAAATTTGAGTTGAGCTGAATGCATTCAACTTTGGAATAGGCTAGTTCAGCAACTATTATCGATGTGAGGGACATCTATGGGTAAGTTTCTTAACTGTTTATTTAGATGTAGTCCCAGTAAAAAATTTCGTCCTCAAGGAAAAATTTCGGTGAATAGCACAATGAATTCATGAAATACTTTTTACGAGAAACAGGCATCTAATGATTTCATTAGAAAAAGGTGTTGCCTTTTTCACCAGTTCATTATTTTCATGACATCACTCTTTCTTTTACTTGGTGCGAAAATTCAACTGAATTCAATGCTTCCCATGCAGTATACAATTTCATTGCAAGAAATCATACTTCGAGAAACACGAGGTTTTCAACGATGAATAGTAATGGACAGAGTCCTGAGCTTGTGATTTTTTGTTTTCATTTTGTAAGATGAAGTTCACAGTGACTTCCCGTAAGAAAATCAATGTAAGATGAACTGAACATTACTATATACGCAACTCATTGTCATCAGATTCAGATCATATTACATTTACCTTTATCTAGTTCGTATCGTTTCGTAAGATCTCTAGTTCGTTTAGCTCCCTAGTTTGTTTAGCTCTCTAGTTCGTTTAGATCTCTAGTTCATTTAGATCTCTAGTTCGTTTAGTTCGTTAGACCTCTAGTTTGTTAGCTCTCAAGTTCGATCATGAACTGGTGAGCTATACTGAACGACATAGTTCACTATCACTAGTTCGTTTGAGGTTTGAAGTCTGTTTTCTGTATCTGTTGCAGCAGTGTAGGTGAAGCTCGTTCTACTCAATAGCTTTCGGAGTTGCGTGAGTGTATGCGTATGCATAGAGTAAATAAGAAGAGTAATGCAATGCAATACGAACGAAAAAAAAACACAATTTTCATTCCACTAGCAACTGCACATCCAAAGCAGACTTAGGTGTATTAGTTTGGTATGAATATGGATAATGGATATGGATACACACAAATTCCAATGTTCGTTAGCTCTATATAGTTCGTAATATTGAACTGAGCTGTTGAACTAAATGACCTATAATGTGGTAACTAGTTCACCTAGTTCACGCAAAGGAGCTGCTCTTTGAACTAGCTCCTTCGCGAACTACACAAGCCTACCTAGTGATATCACTGATGTATATTCACGATATGTTTCATCAAATGCAATTAATTATGGAATAAGCAAGTTACACCTTCTTAGTGATTTCACTACTGAATATTCAAGCCTAGTACGCAGATCGAGACAAAATTTTTCTCCCATATAAAATTTTTCCCAGGACAAATTTTATCTCGGTTTTTTTTCCAAGCGGTACGCAGCTCCAGCGCAAAATTTGACACTTGAAACCGCTGTACGAGAAAAGGTAAAAAAAAGTCTCCACTTAATTTTGCGCGGAAAAAGAATGCTCGAAGCATTATTTTTCCGGACAAATTGTGACGTTTTATATATATTTCGCTTATTATAAACTAAAATCATCTCCCTGTTTCATTCTTTCCATTTATAAGACGTTGTGAGGACGCAAAACTGAAATAAATATAAAATGCGTACAGAAAATGATGACATGGAATGAGAATAGAATTAATTGAACAGCTGTTTTAAAGCAGTCAGTGGCGTAGCTAATGAGAAAGGGTACAAAAGGGCCACATTTCAGATACAGAAAATATTTGTTTCAATAAAAAATTTAAATTGATTCCCAAAACGAGTTGGCAATTTTAATTGGATCTTGGGAGCAGTGGAAAAATGTGAACATTTCTGATTTTGACATGGTTTTTTTTAATCCATCGACATCAATGGAATTTGACAGTTGATGGCTTGAAAGATGAAGAACAAATTATTTTGACGGAAAAAGTTAATTTGATCCAAATGTCAAAAAAGTGCCCTTATCCACTTTTTCCCGGAGAAGTAAAAAACCTTCAAAAATTTCAGAATTTTGAGTGGTTTTTTAATCCATTGACATCGTGGCAATCCTTCAATATATTTTGACAGGAGACAATCCTTCAATATATTTATTTGGGAGACAAACTATATTTTGACGGAGAAAGTGTATTTTGATCCAAATGTAACCAAATTGCCCTAAAATCGACTTTTTCCAGAGAAGTAAAAGCTGAAAATTTCAGATCTTTTAAAGGTATTTTCATCCATCCACATTATATTGTTCACCATCAAGCGCATGTGTTCAATTTTTCTTGCTCTGTAAATGCTTTGAAGGAATATGATTTCTGTACATGAAAAAGTTTCAAATTTATGTTAATTTAAGGAAATTTTATAATTTTTCAAATTTATAACTACGCTACTGTTCTCATTTGACTTTTGTTTTTATCTCTACGCCTTCAGAATTTGTCTCGAGAAAAAAAAATGTAGAGATAAAATTTGTCTTTGCTCGATCTGCATACTAGGCTTCACCAAGAAAATCACTTGGTGAACGCCAATGACAACCCCATGTTAATTTCCTCGATCCTTTCACCTCAAATTCCTTGGAATTTTTGAAAATTTCCAACTGGGGTTGTGTTTCACTCTTATGCAAAAGTAAAAGTTAGGAACGCTCTAACTTTTACTTTTGTAAAACTTGAGATAAAAGATAGGATTGAGTAGTTTATTGAAAAAAGACAAAACATTTTTTCACTTTTGTACAAAAGTAAATTGAATGTAGTTAGACCTTACCAAATTTAATTGTTTAATAACTTTAATGAGAGTAGTTTGAAAATAATTTTTATATACAATCATAGATTTTGAAATCTATTTGTTGTTGTTTAAAAGAAAATTATATTAAAAGTTTGGTTAAAAAGATATTTCATCACCTCATATTATTATATTGAAAGTTTTAAACGAAGACAGACGACCAAAAGAATAGCAAATATTTTCATTCTCCTGCATCATAGGTAACAACAAACAAAAATTTACAACTGAATAAATGTAAATATATTCACAAAACTCTTCCATTTAAATGCATTCCATCGTTTCCAAATTCAAAATCAGCCATCACAACCGTTTCGCTGAACACAGCCATTAACTAGATTCCTGGCGCGCAAGCCATTTCCAGATTTTCCAGCGCAACTGTCATTTTTTGCCAACCAAAAAAAAAAGTGCAACACCGAAGAAAACGAGCCGACTACGAGACGACTACCCGAAGCCGATTTCTTTTTTGTTTAAAATAATACACAGTTAAAGCCTGAAGCTAGCAGAAGCAGAGAAGTTGAAGGTTTTTTCTTTCTAGAACTGAATTGTGTGCCTAGGTGTGGTTTTCAGCCGTTTTTTTAATTTGCATATTAAAGTTTTAAATCTTGACATTCAAATCGAGACGAAGAGCAAATCTTCTTTCAATCGTAAGTATAGCACATTTTACCTTGTTTTTACATTTATTTATTGGGCTTTTTGCTACTTTTTTTGTATATCTACCAGTGCCAGCATGTCTGTTTAATCTAATTTTAACTGGATACATCTGCTTTTTTGGCCAGAGATAGTGTCATATTTTTCAATTTTTTTTTTCATTTGCCAAATTTGTCGAATCTTGGGCAGAACCGTAGAAGGTAGAACAAATAAGCATTTAATGGGTGCCTCGTTGTCGTCGCGGTATATGGAGATGCAAAAATCGACCATTTGTTCCTCATCCCATAAATAAATTTTCGACTGGCAATGCAATGCACTCCACATCCAGCTCATCTATATGTATGGACGTAGACTAAAATAGCACGCCGCAGTAGGGGCCATTCTGTGGGCTCTTTTTTTTTCTGTGGTTGCTGTTGCTTTGTTCCGTTCGCCAGATTTTTCAGTTGATGTGCGTTTCTCATAAGTCGCAACAACACTGGTCGGTAGGCTCACGTCATCGTCATAGCTGGTGGTAGCCTCATTTCTTTTTTTGTTGTTTTTTTTATCTGCTAATTTAGTTTTTACAGTGAAATCGTGGAAAAGTAAATTCTTTTCACACATTTGGTGCGGCGCGTTGGATTTTCTCACATTCTTTGTTCTCATTCTGTACCTTTTGTCACTACTTTCAGCAACAACACAAAAAGTATTAAAACAAAAACAGCATACCATGACTTCCACTGAGCTCAAAATCGGTCTCACCAACAGTGCCCGTCCATCTAGCCGTGTTCTTAAGCCACCAGGTGGTGGCCACACCAATATTTTCGGCGATGTCGATACGCAAGTCAATGCACCCCGTCCTAAGTACAACCAACAGAACTCTTCCAACATGAATGCCTGCATGAATTCAGAAGATCCAAATAAAGTTGTGGAAAAAATTCGTGAGGAATTGACCACCAAATCGGCAGACATAGAGAATACATCTTCACAGCCTAAAAAGTCTCCAACATCGGATGTATCGTCGTCGTTCAACGACAATCAACAATCAAAGGGAAGAATTCCACCTGGTGGCTTCTCATCGGGAGGATTCTGGTGAAGGGCTATTCCCGCATTACCTTTCAAATGCATTTAAAAGCGGGTTATAAGTAAATTTTCAATTGTATCTCGGGAAATCTCTTTTTTTATATAATTCTGTTTGTATTTGCGCTCATTTTTGATGTTAGCTTATATTCTCTTAATCTCTGCTTTTATTTATTATATTATTCTACTTCATACTATGTATTTACGAAAAAAGAACAAAATTCGGTTGTAATTATCCCTGATGAATGTCCAAACCAATCTAATCTCCTAAGATCATTACACTTTCAAACACATCATCTAACTAAAAGACAAACTCATCTAGCCACAGACTAATGAAACATCTTGATAACAAATTTGGATAGCTTAATCCTCATTCATGTAAATTTTAAGAAAACTTAATATATTAAGGAAATCGGATTCATTTACTTAGATGAGACATGGGACGCAAAATTTTGTCTCATACTCTACAAAATAAAAATTTTGGGAACAAACTCATTAAAATTGTTTATTGTTTGTTTTGTATTTTACTTAATTGTCAAAGCTTTTTTGTGAATATGTATTAAAAAAACACCAACTTTAACAAATATAAAACATGATTTTTACTCGATAAATACCGACTGTTTTTTTTTCTATTATTTAAATTATAGTCGTCTAACCTTTTAGCTTGTTTTGTGTATAGTACCTACGAGATTCAGTCATCGAAATTGAATAAGGCTAAAATCAAATAGCGTTGTTTTTATGTAAATGAAATGAACCTATGAATCATAAAATGTATGTAGATATGTACATTCGTTTCATTCAGAGCATGACCGAAGGTGACTCAGTTTAATTTTTTTTTGCTTCAATGTGTATCTATGCTGATCAACCCTAACAGACAAGACTGTTTGAAACGGAAACATAATTATAGTGGTACTATAGCTTACACCTTTTTATGGTGAGTGACTATTACCTTTTTGGTTTTTCTACATGCGTTGTCGGTCAACCATGAATGTCTTGTGCTAGTCTAGATGTACCAAGTGATAAGTAGAAAAACGCGAGCTTATGCCTTGGATGAAGAGGTGGAGCAGTAAATTGCGAGTGCAGTTGACTTGAATAGAAGTACATATATGACATTTCCTGCGTTCTTTTTGTACACTTTATGTATTGCCTTCCCATTGGGGTGCAACCGTTTGGCAGAACTTGTGTTTAATATTGTTATCAAATTATAATAATGCAAATTAATATATCTACAGCCTTATTATGAGTTTCGCCCGGAAAATATTTCACCCGAAAAATTTTTGTTCCCCCGGAATTCTTAAAGCTATTATGAGTTTCGCCCGAACTTCTTTTGTCCTAAAATAAACGAAAAACTTGCACAAAGGGCACCAGTACCACTTGTTTGTCTTTGGTTCGCCTTCAAAAAATAAGTGATGATTTAAGATCTCAATAACGATACATTTTGCCCGAAATGAGTACTCACAAAAAAGGGGAATTTTCATTTTTCGGGTGAAACTCACAATATTGTAGGTATGTGAGAAATTTTAATTTTCTTCTTCGGCTGTTTGGTCGTAATAATATTAATTAATGAAACAAAAATTCCATTTTATTTCCCGACGTTTCGACGGTGGTTGCCATCTTCTTCAGGGGATCTTTTATTTACAAAAAGAAATTGAACATTTTAACATGATTGAACATTTGAGGCGGAACATGATGACAACAAACTTACATTGAGTGGGAGTTTTTTGAAAATAAATACATGAGAATGTAATTGTTGTTATACTGTAACTAATAAAATTTTAAATTAAAATTCTGAACAAGTTTTTAAAGAAAAAACAATTTAAATTACTTTAAAATTTTCAAAAAGATTTTTTTGTTTAATTTAAAAAAATTAAAAACACTTCGAATGAAGTTTAGTCAGTTTGAAACTGTTATAATTTATGTCCTGTCACCAAAGAGCAAAAACCGATGAGATGTTCTGGGTGTCTTGTTTGCGGTTCATATTATTTTTGTTGTTAATGATATGAAGAGTTTCCAAAGTATACCGCTTGGAAACATGTTTCTCCGTTTCCAGAATCTCCACACCATCAAAATCTGGCTTATGTCCACATTCTACGCTGTGTAAAGCCAGTGCTGTCTTCCCGGTGCTTTTTTGATTGATGTCGGATCGGTGGTTGGAAATTCGTTGATGAAGAAGTTGTTTCGTAGTTCCGATATAGCAAAGGTTGCACTCTTCTTCTGTGTTGCCAAGACAGTTTATTTTATAGACGACGTCATTGCGCTTATCTTTCCCCATTTTGGTTTTCATGTTGGTGAAGAGAGGTGCTAGCGTCTTGCTTGACTTGAAGGCTAGATTGATATCAGTGTTTTTGTTTTTTATCGTCTCCTTAAAATTTTCCGATAGTTTGGGGACATAAACTATACTCTTTTAAATAATAACTCTCTCTTCTTGAAGTGGTTTTTCAACAGGAGCTTTGTATTGTTGGGCTTCTATTAATCGAAACTCACAATAGGCGAAAAGCGAAATTTCAATTTTTCCGGGCGGAATGTTGTTCACGTGAAACCTATAATAAGGCTGCTAATGATTGTTGGTTGCGGAAAATAAAAAAAAAATAGTAAATATTATTATATTGTAATAACTTTCCATATTTGAACTATAACGACTCCGAAATGCAAACAAACGGACACAATAAAGCTTACGGTCGCAGTGCAAACATACCCTAATTAGCTATAATTATAGCAACTCTCAAACGAAGGAAGCGCCATCTGCCGGATTATAGCAGATTTACCAGCTGTCAAATAAAAGCTTTTGGAAGGGAAATTATTGGAAAATTTCCCCTACGGAAAGCTCTGGAAGCAGAGACCAGAACGTTCTCCTTATTTCGAGAGTTTGGAAAACAAGTATAAAAGGCACAGGTTTGAACGGCAGCGACACAGTTTGTTTTTAATCGTGAAAGAATAAAGTTGGTTGTAATAAAAGTGAAAAGTAAAGATTGTGAATTAATTTCAGTGGTGAATAATAAATTGTTTTGTTTGTAGTAAGAAAAGTAAAGTGTTTTATCTTGTGAAATAAATAAGTGGACGTTTTGAATAAAGTAAATAAGTTTTATTAACGAACCTGAGAAAATATTACATTGGTGTCAGAAGTGGGATAAAACTTATTTTATCGGTGCACTCAATTTAATGTGTGGAAAGTGAAAAAAAAAGACAATGGGTAAATCTTTGAATGATTTAAATTTAGTGGAACTTAAGGCAGAACTGAATAAGCGAGATCTTCCTACTGCTGGAACAAAGAATGATCTTATAATTCGTCTGCAAGAAGATTTAAGAAGATGTGGAAAAAACCCAGACACGTTTATATTCGACATTGAAATGGAAGAACAACAAGACCAAGTAAGTACATCGGGCATGACCAATATGCTGTCTCAGCTGCTCGCAAAATTTGAAAGCCAGGAAAAGAATCTTCTCGAACGTTTCGAACAGCAAAGCCTAGAGCAGAAGAATCTTCTAGAACAACAAAGCCATGAACAAAAGAATCTTCTAGAACAACAAAGCCAAGAACAAAAGAATCTTCTAGAACAACAAGGCCAAGAACAACGCAATGAACAAAAGAATCTTCTCGAACGTTTCGAACAGCAAAGCCTAGAGCAGAAGAATCTTCTAGAACAACAAAGCCAAGAACAAAAGAGTCTGCTCGAAAAACAAGAAAAGAATCTTCTTCAACAATTCCAAGAACAGACAAATTTACTCGAAGGTAAGTTAGATGCCTTTGACAACAGAATTGTTGCCCTTGACGAGCGAGTCGATAGACAATTTTCAACTGTGGATAAGCAATTGTCAACAGTAGAAGCAAAGTTCGAAAATATGGAAGATAAAATTGAATCCATTACCAAGGAATTAGACAAAGTAAGGAAGATGAAGGTTCGAGAAAGTTCTGGTGACTGTCCTAGGAGAAAGGAGATGCATCCACCAACCTTCGATGGACAAACTTCTTGGTCAATCTACAAGAAGCAGTTTGAGGCAGCTGCAGCAACGAACGGCTGGGACGACAAAGACAAATATATAGCTCTGACGCTTGCTCTTAGAGGAACTGCTGCTGAGCTGCTGCAAACCATACCAGCAGAAAAGAATGGCAACTTCAGCGCTCTTGTTCAGGCCATTGACAAACGCTTTGGAGATGGCCATATGCAAGAAGTCTTCCGTGTTCAACTCAATACAAGAGTCCAGAAAAGGGGAGAAACTCTGCAACAGCTTCAAGCAGACATCGAACGACTGGCGCATCTGGCATATCCAGCTGCAGGAGATGAAATCATTAACCAATTCGCAACAGAAGCCTTTGTTCGTGCTGTTTCTGACATCAACCTTCAGCGAGCAATTCGAACGGCTGGAAAACACACGCTCCCTGAAGCATTAGCGTTCGCCCTGACTATGGAAGCAGCAGAACAGGCTTCTCAAGGAGTTCATCGGGTAAGAGAAATAGAAATTGAGGAGTGTTCTTGCCAGAGAACTGCATTCCAAAGGAACCAGCGAGATGGACCTGCTCGATGCTGGAACTGTAACAAAACCGGACATCTTCAACGCCAGTGCAGATTGCCACCTAGAAGACCTGCATGTCAACATTGTGGAAGCAGAAACTTTAACAACAACAATGTCAATACTCCTACCGGGAAACGAGTAAGAACCAACTTCGAGGGGCAGAAGCTGGTTTCTGGTATCGATGGCCCCAGAACCACCATCCAGGTATCACAGACGAAACGAAACAATAAAAGTCTGACTGTGGAGGCAACACTAAACGGCAAAAAGCAAGTGGCTACGATCGACACCGGTGCCACTGCCTCCATTGTTCGAAAGGACTTGGTGAAGATGACATGGCTGCATAACACCAACACTTACCGCCTGAAAACTGCAACAGGAGAGGCAGCCAGAGTTTACGGGGAAGTTCGTCTTACAATTCGATTGGCAGAACTGGAGTTTTCACATCTGTTTCTGGTAGCAGATATATGTGACGAGTGCATCGTTGGAATCGACTTTATGAAAGAGTATGGAGTAATTCTCGACATCGGGAAGCAAGTTCTCAAGTACCGAAATGTGGAGATTCCTATGGTTTACGGCAATGAAAACTCATCAACTCTCAGGACTGTCATAAAAGAAGATATATGCCTGCCACCTTCCTCAGAAGTGTTCGTTTGGACGAAAATAAAAGGTGATTTGGGTAGCCATCGATACCTAATGGTGGAACCAGACTCTGAACAGTCTTCCCAAAACATCATCCTAGGGAAGACCCTTGTGGCACCAAAGAACAACATGGTACCCGTACGGATACTTAACATCAAACCGTACGAAGTTAAGCTAAGAAAAGGAGAAATTGTTGGAAAGTGTGAATCTGTTTCCGCCATAACTACGATCACAGAAGCTGACGCACAAAAATCTGTGGACCCCGGCAAAGTGAACTCTATGAAGGCAAAAATTCTGAAGTCATCCAAATTAACTGAACGTCAGCTAAGTGTTGCTGGAAGCCTCCTTCACGAGTACGGTGATATACTCTCTTCACCCAGTGGGCAGTTTGGTCGAACACAACTGGTGCAGCATCGAATCGACACAGGAGACGCAAGACCTATTCGACAACCAGCAAGACGTCTCCCATTAGCCAAACAAGCCGAAGTTGAAGAGATGATATCGACCATGAAGAAAGATGGGCTAATCGAAAACTCAAAAAGTCCTTGGGCATCCCCAGTTGTTCTTGTCAAAAAGAAGGACGGAAGTACTCGATTTTGTGTGGACTATCGGAGGCTGAACGATGTGACAAAGAAAGACAGCTACCCTCTGCCAAGAATCAGCGATACTCTGGATGCGATGGAAGGTGCTGAATGGTTTTCAACATTGGACTTAAAGAGTGGCTACTGGCAGGTAGAAATCCATCCAGAAGATCGAGAAAAGACGGCTTTCTCCACAGGAAATGGTCTGTGGCAATTTAAAGTGATGCCTTTCGGACTATGCAACGCTCCGGCAACATTTGAGCGTTTGATGGAGTGCGTTTTACAAGGACTTACTTGGAAATCTTGCCTAGTCTATTTGGACGATGTCATTGTTTATGGTAAGACATTTGATGAGCATTGTGGAAACCTTAAGGCCGTGTTCCAGAGGCTTCGAGAAGCAAACTTGAAATTGAATCCAGACAAGTGCGAGTTTTTCAAGTCTGAGGTAAAATACTTGGGACATATCATCTCTTCCCAAGGAGTGAAGACTGATCCTGAAAAAGTTGACACCGTAAAGAATTGGCCAACACCACAGGATAAACATCAACTCCGGAGCTTTCTTGGTCTAGCCACGTACTATCGACGATTTGTGAAGGATTTTGCTGGGATCGCGAAAAGTTTGCATCAGCTAACAGAGAAAGGCAAACCGTTCAAATGGTCAAGCGAGTGCGAGAAAAGCTTCCAGGAACTTAAGCAGCGCCTATGCAATACACCAGTTTTGGCCTATCCGACACCAGGGAAACCTTTCATCATCGACGCTGACGCAAGTAACGTGGGAATTGGTGCCGTACTATCACAAGTCCACGAAGGAGAAGAAAAGGTCGTTGCCTATTACAGCAAGGTGCTCTCAAAGCCAGAAAGAAATTACTGTGTGACCAGAAGAGAACTTCTAGCTTTAGTATCGGCAACAAAACACTTCCATAAGTACATCTATGGACAGAAGTTCCTTCTTCGAACAGATCATGGCGCACTTAATTGGCTGTTGAACTTCAAAAATCCAGAAGGTCAAGTGGCAAGATGGATTGAGAGATTGCAGACATACGACTACCAGATCCAACATCGAAGAGGAAGGTTGCACTCAAATGCAGATGCCTTATCTCGGAGACCATGCAAACCGGACTGCAAGCACTGCACACGTCAAGAAGAGAAAGAGGTTGCTTCCATCCAGCGATTAAGAGCCGACCCCATTTACGGTTGGAGTAATGAAGAAGTAAGAGCTGCCCAACAAGAAGACTCGGATATTGAACCCATTCTTGCATGGAAGGAACACCAAGAGAAGCCAGAATGGGGTGACATCTCTGACAGAAGTCCAACTCTTAAGGCGTATTGGGCACAATGGGACTCGCTTCATGTACAAGAAGGATTACTAAGACGTAAATGGGAGTCCACAGACGGCAAATCATATGTGATGCAGCTAGTCGTACCTCGTTCCAAAGTTAATGACGTTCTTCAAGAGATGCATGATGGAGCTTCCGGAGGACATTTGGGTGTCAATAAGACACTGGAAAAGGTAAGGCAGCGATTCTACTGGCTACATGCAAGAGAAGACGTCGAAAAATGGTGCCGAAAATGTGATACTTGTGCTGCAAGCAAGGGACCAGGCAGAAAAGTTCAGAGTAAGATGCAGCAGTATAATGTGGGCACGCCTTTTGAAAGAATTGCAATAGACGTTGCAGGCCCTTTTCCAGAAACCAGAAACGGAAACCGATACATCCTGGTAGTAATGGACTACTTCAGCAAGTGGCCTGAGGCATTTGCCATCCCAAACCAGGAAACCAAAACAGTCGCGGATCAGATTGTTTTCAACTGGGTAAGCAGGTTTGGTGTACCTATGGAACTCCATTCAGATCAAGGGAGGAACTTCGAGTCCAAAATCTTTCAGGAAGTTTGTACACTCCTTGGCATTAAAAAGACGAGGACAACACCGCTTCACCCACAATCTGATGGGATGGTTGAACGATTCAACCGGACCCTTAAAGAACACCTTTCCAAAGTTGTAAGCGAAAACCAACGAGACTGGGATCGGTATATTCCGTTATTCTTGATGGCCTATCGAAGTGCGGTACATAGCTCAACAGGACATACACCATCAGAAATCCTGCTCGGGAGCACAATACGACTACCAAGCGAAATCAAATTTGGATGTTATACAAGTGAGCCACAAGGAATAGACGACTACGTGGACAACCTCAAAGAAAAGCTAGTTGACATTCACGAAAGGACGAGGGCAAATATAAAGCTGTCGAGTGATCGGATGAAAACAAGATACGACGCAAAAGCCACAACGACAGGATTCCAAGTGGGAGACCTTGTGTGGTTTTATAATCCCCACCGTCGGAAGGGACTCTCACCGAAGCTTCAACAAAATTGGGAAGGCCCTTATACTGTTGTAACACGAATAAACGATGTCGTCTACCGCATTCAGAGAGGATTAAGAGGCAAACTAAAAGTAGTTCACAGCGACCGTTTACATCATTATAATGGTGATGGAAGTAATGGATTTGCTCGGGACGATCAATCCTAAGAGGGGGGGCAGTGTAATAACTTTCCATATTTGAACTATAACGACTCCGAAATGCAAACAAACGGACACAATAAAGCTTACGGTCGCAGTGCAAACATACCCTAATTAGCTATAATTATAGCAACTCTCAAACGAAGGAAGCGCCATCTGCCGGATTATAGCAGATTTACCAGCTGTCAAATAAAAGCTTTTGGAAGGGAAATTATTGGAAAATTTCCCCTACGGAAAGCTCTGGAAGCAGAGACCAGAACGTTCTCCTTATTTCGAGAGTTTGGAAAACAAGTATAAAAGGCACAGGTTTGAACGGCAGCGACACAGTTTGTTTTTAATCGTGAAAGAATAAAGTTGGTTGTAATAAAAGTGAAAAGTAAAGATTGTGAATTAATTTCAGTGGTGAATAATAAATTGTTTTGTTTGTAGTAAGAAAAGTAAAGTGTTTTATCTTGTGAAATAAATAAGTGGACGTTTTGAATAAAGTAAATAAGTTTTATTAACGAACCTGAGAAAATATTACAATATTAATGCTATTCAATATTGCAGAAACTTAATTATGTATAGTAAGTAACATATCGCCGGCTTAGAATGAAAAGCAGCTAACTCCTATTTTACATTTTGTATACAAAATTATTAAACAAAAGTGTTCGCATTATTTGAATAAAACCAAAATTACATTAATTATTCAGTGAAATTGAAAAGATTTGATAGATTTTTGTATTTTTAAGCAATTTATGAAGTGGTCTATAGTGAAAAAATTGAGTTAGCCGCTTTGCACTCTAATTGGACGATGTGAAATAATTGTACAAGGTTATAGGTATTTTCGCCCTTTATGAATGATCTCTTTGTAATTATCTTCAATACCCCAGTGTAAAAAGGGAGTTTCGCAAAAGGTGTGACAAGAAGCTAGAACATGTATGTAGGTTGGGTCCATACCGAACAAATCGTACTTCCCCCGTTCAGGTGATTGGGTCAATTTTCTTAGAAGCTGGCTTAAAATAAACAAAACAAATATAGAAATAAAAAGCGCAACAAGTCAGCAAAAGTCTATTCTCTAATAAGCTTATTAAGTTAAGTTTTTATTTTAAATAGTTTTTGAACAACTAATTTTTAAAGTTCAATTATTTCAAAATTTTAAGTTATTGTTTAAAATTTTAGTTTTTAGTATACAAAAATATTATTAATTTTCAATCAAACACTAAAAACCGTATGCTGGCATGTGTGTCGTCCTTGATAAAAAATAAAAAAACTAAAGTTTAAAAACTTAAAACACGCTTTTGGAGTTAATCGGACTAAAAAGTAAAAAATAATTCTTAGCACGAGAATAAAATTACTGACGAGAAAATTAATGTCACTGTTCTAAAAGCGTGGGGCTCCTTGTATAACATCTTTAAACTAACTCTACATTTCGAAATGAAACAAGAGAAAAATTAAAACGATTGATACCGAGCTCTAATTTTCGATATCACCATTTTTAGCTTATTAGGAAAATGGGGGAAAGAAAGAATAAAGGAAACGGGGGACCTTCTCAGTGGATAATTTTCGGTAACCGAACAAATAATGCAAACAGCCCGGACTGGGAATCGAACCCAGATCTATTGGTTACGCGCCATGAGCTCTACCAGTTAAGCGATCCGAGACACGAACCAGAATTATATTTCAGCATTGTATATAAAAAGTTTTTATATACAATGATTTCAGTCACCTATATACATAACTAGCTGACCCGCCCGGCTTCGCTCGGGTAGACAAAAGCTTCGACAAAAAATTATAAAAATAAAATTATAAATAAATTTAACAGTACATATGTATAATGTGTCGGGAGGGCAATGATATAAGTACTTCTTTCTACGCTAAAAAATATTGAATTTATATTAAGGGTATTCATGCAACATTGTAAAGTCGTCGTAAATGTGGTAAAGTTTTAAACTTCGTAAAATTTTCCATACAAATTGTGACAGAACTACGAAGTTTTAAACTTTACAACGTTTACGACGACTTTACGCTGTTGTTTGAATACTCATATATTAAGGGTATTCATACAACAGCGTAAAGGCGTCGTAAACGTTGTAAACTTTTAAACTTCGTAATTCTGTCACAATTTGTATGGAAAATTTGACAGATTTACGAAGTTTAAAACTTTACGATGTTTACGACGAGTTTACGCTGTTGAATGAATACCCTTATTGTGTTTAAATTTTAATAAATTTTATTCGAGTGCTTTTGATATACAATAAGGGTATTCATGCAACAGCGTAAACTCGTCGTAACCATCGTAAAGTTGTAAACTTCGTAAATCTGTCAAATTTCCCATACAAATTGTGACAGAATTACGAAGTTTAAAAGTTTACAATGTTTACGACGACTTTACGCTGTTGAATGAATACCCTTAATATTTTTGGTTTTTTCATCAGTCAGAATCATTAAGGCAGATGGTTTATGCAGCATACAGTTGCCCATGCGCAAATACCGGAGCCTAAATTTATACCGCATATTCCTAAAGATTGGCCTTTTGCTTTATTAATTGTGATGGCAAAGACAAGTCGTACCAGAAACTGTAGATTTTGAAATCGAAGGATTCATCTTATGGAACCATTTGAATTCTGGGCATTCAAACAACTTCACCTTTGTATTTCCCTTTTAGAATTATTGCTTTGATCACATTGTTCAACAATCTTTTTACTGCAAGTCTGGTGCCATTACAAAGCCGAGGTTGGTTAATAATGCGAAGCATTATTATCAGTGCGCCAATTTTCAATGGTAGATAATGTGGTGGCAAACCAGGCAAATTAAGAGAATAAAAAATTCAGTGGGATAACACTGGTCAACACAAATTTTGTGCCTGGTTCTGCATATGATTTTCTTATTCCTTACATATTACTTATTAAATAAAAATTGTCTTGTTTGAAAAAGTTTGCTTTTGTAGTCAGGAGCACATTATTTGAAAATTCATGAAAATGTGCTATGTTAGAATCAATAAATATAGATATTCTAAGATAAAAGACTAAGATACACCAAAATGCTACAGCGTGTAGGCTTGTTCTTAGCAAAAAAAAAAACAATGAGAAGGGGTGCCTATGTTCCCCTGTTTAGGCAGGAGGGGCAATTTTCTTTAAAAAGTTACTTAAACTAGGTAAAAAATATTAAAAAACAACGGCAACACCAAAAATATCATGGTATATTTTTTTTTTTAAAGCTTATACTCCATTCTTTAATTAAGTTTTTAAATTAAGTCATTTCCATGGATAGTTTTTTTTTAATTAATTTCCAAACTCAGAATTTTGAAAACGAAACATCAATAATATTATTTTTGTTTACATTAAATTTTTTTTAATTTTACGTAAAAAAGTTATTTTTTTTTTTAGTATTCAATGCTTTCACCAATCTTAAGTGAAAGTTTAAAAACTAGATGGTTGTATGTATTTTAATTTTTGATAAAATTGAAAATAACAAAAACTCCTTTTTTCTTCATTTTTTTTTGTTTAATTTTTGGTATCAACATTAAAACAGTAATTTTTATCAACAAAAACACTGATTTTGGAATGTGCTATTCTGAAACTAAACCTTTAGAATAATTTCCCATTATTGTTTCATTTTATTGACCTTGGTAATGACGATTACTCTCGAAGTCCATAAAATCCTAGTTGAAACGTTTTCCTTTTTCTTCTGAGTATGCTCCCAATGAAGTTTTTTAATTTTTTTTTTATATGACCGTGCAGAATATTCAATCTTAGAGACATCCTGCATGTCTTTTGAGTTTCTTAACATATTTCAAAATGATAATAATGTGAATTTTGATAAATAACCACATATATCACAAAATGCATTAGCATCACTTTAACACATTCTTAATAACATTTGAACGTCCTTAAATATTAAAATAAAAATGTGTGTTGCTTGTGACACAAATATACTCTAGATATACCAAATGGGCGCAACAATTCCACCCCCCACTCCTCTTTTAAAGACAATATATTACAGCAAACATTAATTATTTCTATGAAAACTGTGGTAACTGTGTTTTGACCACCAACTCTACAAATGCAAACTTTAGGGGGGGGTGTAGGTATTTTCCATCATTTTGGAGCATGACGAATACAAAAATCATGAAATAAACCCAGGCACAAAAATAATTTTTTATTTTGTTGAGCTGTGAATTCACAGTATCATCTTGATTCATAGCAGTGTCGATCGATTTGTCTGCGAAAAATTGAGTTTGTATTTTATTTAAAACTTCTGCTTTGATATCGTTTACGTCTTTATTTTTCGTCAGCCGAAATTGCTCGTTCATTCAACCAATCATGATTATTGAATTGTTGTGCTATATTTGAAAATACATTGTCAATCAATTCTTGTTTTGATTGAGTCATTCGACAAAAATTGGTTGGTAGTGTTATTGAGCCAGTTGAATTATCAACTTGTAATTTTCCATTTCAAATATCCAATAACTGTTTGGAGAATTCAGCTGCTGTTAGATCATTTTGCAACTGAACGCGCACATATGTGGTTAGGGTGAATTTTTTGTACATGCTGCCACAAAAAGGATGATTTCGAACATGCAATCATTTCATCAGCACCTGTAGATCGAGGAGTCACGGCAATTTTTGGAGAAAATCCTAACAATATCAAGGCACCACCGAAATCCGTTGATTCCCACGCAAATCTTGCAACGTTCTATTTAACGCTTCCAAAGACTTTTTGTGAGCCATCGTACATCCATCCCAAATAGCCCGGAGGTAACGACAGAGCTATTTTTTTGTATGTATAGTACTCTTAATCTATATCAGCCATACTCAACCTTTTTTTTCATAAGGGGCCAGAAAGACGTTTAAGCTATGTTACCGCAAATATGAATTTTTTTTTTGCACTTAGGTGTTGAGTAATTATAAGATTGAATGGTTGATTTATTTTAATATCAAAAGTAATTTGATTTCTGAAATTTAGAACACTTTTTCAATATCTGGCTTGTTCCTGCATGCTAAAACTATTTGGTTTATTTCTTTACATATTCCTTGTAGGATTGAAAACGATGACTCCCAAACGTATGAAGATCCAAGATTTGAATATTCTATCCAGCGCCAAGCGCGGCTTTCTGACTTTTTTTTCTGTCAGGAACATTATTTATTACCTGAAGTAGAAGGAGGAAAATTTATGTTGTCGTCACTCATTTTACATTCTTATTGTTTTTTTTTTTTAGTTTGTGTCTGCACTTTTGAGAGAAAATCCAGTCAAATTTCTCATATACTAACGATTTGAGTTTAGTAAGCTGCGAAATCAGTCTTTCACACGTTGAAAAATATTTATTATTTTGTTTGGTAATGCGGAAGAACCCTCCGGAGCTCTCCGATCCAGATTACTGTGTCAATCAGAAACGATGAGATTGTTTGATCCGATCGTCGAAGAGTATTGAATTGAAATCATAAATTTTTATTTCAATCAATCTCAATTTCAATCATTGCGATGATTCTCGATTTTACATCCAAGCTCAATCATTTTGAGGATTCTTGACTGCCCATTCCAATCTCAATCATTTTGTCGATTCTCGATTTTCCATCGCAATCTCAATCTCAATAATTTTCTCTTCAAAAACTTGTGATTTCTTAGATGTTTTTTAATCCATCGACATTGTAGCCATCCTTCAATGGAATTTGATAGTTGGTGTCTTGATGGATAGGGGCCGAACTATATTTTCACAAAAAGTATATTTTGATCCAAGTGTCAACCATTGACATAAAATTAAAATCCAACTTTTAGTATAATGAAAATGAATCAGGAAATATAATTCAAAATGTTCGTCTTTTTTTGGGTGTTGTTTCCAAATTGATTTAGGTGCTTTTAATTATGATTTTAGTATTCAGTTTTTCTATGAAGTCGCATATTTATGTAAGTTTGTCAGGGGGGCCACTTAAAAACCTCGACGGGCCACATGCGGCCCGCGGGCCGCAGGTTGAGTATAGCTGATTTATATCAATAATTAGGTGGTCTTACAACGCACCCTTACAACGGGGGGTTACAGCAGGGGTGCAAAGTCCGCAAAAAAATGAAAAAAATAACTCATTTTCTCAAGCTTCAAACTTCCTGTACGCATTATTTGGGACATAGGAAGCAAACATTATGAGGTCTTACAACTTCATTCTACAACGAAGGTCGTCTTAAAACCACCTAAAACCCGCAAAAAAAGCTAAAAATTAACTCATTTTCTCAAGGATGAAACCAATTTTAATTTATGGTTGGCATCTTAACAAATAAAAATTAGTAGGTCTTACACCCATAACTTACAACGAAGGCCGTCTTAAAAATTCATCAAAGTGAGGGAACAGTGCATTTCTTCTATTGAAATGCATATCATCAAAGCTTATTATCTCAGAAAGTATTGATTCTATGTAAAAAATTGTAATACAAAAATTGTTAGCGACAAATTTTTCAACACCTTTTGCTCGAAACTTTTTTTCAAAATTTTGATTAAATAAAAAGTTATATAGTTGGAAGTGTTCGCAAACTAAATTTCAAGTGTCTGCAATTAGTCCAGTCATTAGGTCATTTGACCTTGCGCGCAGAGGCACTGTCTGATTTTTTTTCATGGATCGATAGAGGCTCATTTAAAAAGCTTAAATCCAAATTTGCACCACCTGAAAACTTTTTTTACCAAAGTTATTGGTAAAAATGTGTTTTTTGCCATTTTTTCGTCTTTTGTGAATATCTCGGCTGCAGTATGTCGCACAGAAAAAAATAAAACATGGATTTATTTATAATAAGATAAGCTATTATATTATAAAAAAAATTAATTTGTTTAAACAAATAAAAAAAAAGTTATAGTTAGTTAAAGTAAGTTTTTATTGTTTGAAAATCACTCTTTCGTGATTATTAAGAAAAAAGCTCATCTAACGATGAAGTTTTTATTTTTTACTTTTAAAGTCTTTGTAATTACCTACAATTTAAAAAAAAAATCAGCCCTTAACTACCAACATAAGCCGAGATATAAATTTATGAACATAGGTAAGTCAGCGCACCCACGCCATTTTATGTTTTTAGGCTTTATTTTATATTTCAGCCCCAGTATGTCGCAAAGTTAAAATTAAAAAGTTTTATTGTTTATAATAACTCTTTCTATCAACTTGCGTTAAATTCAATTTGTTTAAACAAATAGAAAAAAAGTTTTAGTTCATTAAAAGGTTTTTTTGTCTTGATTTTATACCTTTTTTTCATAACTATTGAGAAAAAAACTGTATTTAACGGTACCTTTTTTCAGGTTTACTTTTTTTGTTATAGTCCTATAAATTTTCTATAAATTAAAAAACAATTAGTCCATTACGACAAACAGGAGCCAAGTTATTCATGAATTAAAAATGACGCGTCAGTTTACCAACGCATAACAATATTCTTTCTTTTTTTTGTGAATAGGCTATTGATTATGTCCTAAAAAACAGGTCAATAAGGAAGTAAGACGTTCGTGGAATTTTATTGTAACAATCTTCAAAGGGGTCTTTGAAGATGAGAAAACCGCGGAGTGCTATTAAATTAGAGGGTGCATTTTGGAGAAAGGGGTACAAAAGCACCCTTTTTGGTTTTTTGCATATAACTCGAAAACAAAGCAAAATTTCGAGATAATTCTCTAAACTTTTTTGTAGAGAATACAATTTACTATCAAAATTAACTTTTGAAAAAAAAAAATTTAATTTTTAGTTGGCAAAATTTTTAAAAATTCATTGCCAAAAAATGTGAAAATCGCATTTTTTGTTTTTTTTTTACGTATTTCCTTATAATTTTCGTACCAGCAGAGATAGGTATAGGTATTCCTTTCTATAAAAGAAAGATAATTAAATTTCCTTTAAATAAATTAAAAAAAGGAACGGTTTGGATAAAAATCGACCGAGAAATAGTCGTTCAAACTGGGCTGATTTTAAGTTTTAAAGCTTTAAGAATGACATTTTTGGCTATTTTGATGGACTTGTTAGATTATACACAAACTGGGTGTAGTAGGGAGTCATGGCCAGTTTAGTCAAAAATAAAAGTCAAGTTTCAAATTTTTCGCAGTTTTAGGATTGCCATCTAATTTTTTCAAAATTTAAAATAATTGTCAAAATCAACACACTTGCTTTTACAAAGCCGGGCTTTGAGCACATGTTAGCAGTTAGTATACCTTCTCAAACGTGAAAAAAATAGTTTTGGACCAGTTTTTCGGTTGAAGGTCCTTGCCAGAGCAGCTCAACATTTTCTTAATATGTAGGTATTAAAGAAATAACTTTTTTTATTTTGGAATACCTAACTCGTCTGGCACTATTTTGTCCATATAACGAAAGGCATAAACTACTTAATACCCTGGTTTGTGAAAGTAGATTTGTTAGTTTTGATAATTATTTCAAAAATTAGAGAACAAAAGGAAAAAAATCACCAACTTTATACCATTATGGGCCGCCTGGCATGCATTTTCGACAGCCAAACTCGTATGGCACAATTTTGTCTCTATATAAGGAGACATTAGTAGTCATACTTATATTGAAAATCCGGCTTTGTTAAAAAAGATTTGATAATTATTTAAAATTTCAAATAAAAAGTAAATTCTTATAATATCTACTTTAAAAATGTTGAGCTTGTCTGGCAAGGACTTTCAACCGTAAAACTTGTCTGGAACTATTTTTTTTTTCATGTTCGAGAAGGTATAAGCTAACATGTGTTCAAAACCCGACTTTGTAAGAGCAAATGTGTTGATTTTGGTAATTATTCTTAATTTTGAAAAAATTAGATGGGAACCCTAAAACTGTAAAAAAAATTGAAATTTGATTTTATTTTTGACTTAACTGGGCATGGCTCACTAATACACCCAGTTTGAGTGTATTATCTAACAAGTCCATCAAAATAGCCAAAAATGTCATTCATAAAGCTTTAAAACTTAAAATCAGCCCAGTTTGAACGACTATTTCTCGGTCGATTTTTATCCAAGCCGTTCCTTTTTTTAATTTATTTAAAGGAAATTTAATTATCTTTCTTTTATAGAAAGGAATACCTATACCTATCTCTGCTGGTACGAAAATTATAAGGAAATACGTAAAAAAAAACAAAAAATGCGATTTTCACATTTTTTGGCAATGAATTTTCAAAAATTTTGCCAACTAAAAATTAAATTTTTTTTTTCAAAAATTAATTTTGATAGTAAATTGTATTCTCTACAAAAAAGTTTAGAGAATTATCTCGAAATTTTGCTTTGTTTTCGAGTTATATGCAAAAAACCAAAAAGGGTGCTTTTGTACCCCTTTCTCCAAAATGCACCCTCTAATTTAATAGCACTCCGCGGTTTTCTCATCTTCAAAGACCCCTTTGAAGATTGTTACAATAAAATTCCACGAACGTCTTACTTCCTTATTGACCTGTTTTTTAGGACATAATCAATAGCCTATTCACAAAAAAAAGAAAGAATATTGTTATGCGTTGGTAAACTGACGCGTCATTTTTAATTCATGAATAACTTGGCTCCTGTTTGTCGTAATGGACTAATTGTTTTTTAATTTATAGAAAATTTATAGGACTATAACAAAAAAAGTAAACCTGAAAAAAGGTACCGTTAAATACAGTTTTTTTCTCAATAGTTATGAAAAAAAGGTATAAAATCAAGACAAAAAAACCTTTTAATGAACTAAAACTTTTTTTCTATTTGTTTAAACAAATTGAATTTAACGCAAGTTGATAGAAAGAGTTATTATAAACAATAAAACTTTTTAATTTTAACTTTGCGACATACTGGGGCTGAAATATAAAATAAAGCCTAAAAACATAAAATGGCGTGGGTGCGCTGACTTACCTATGTTCATAAATTTATATCTCGGCTTATGTTTGTAGTTAAGGGCTGATTTTTTTTTTAAATTGTAGGTAATTACAAAGACTTTAAAAGTAAAAAATAAAAACTTCATCGTTAGATGAGCTTTTTTCTTAATAATCACGAAAGAGTGATTTTCAAACAATAAAAACTTACTTTAACTAACTATAACTTTTTTTTTATTTCTTTAAACAAATTAATTATAATATAATAGCTTATCTTATTATAAATAAATCCATGTTTTATTTTTTTCTGTGCGACATACTGCAGCCGAGATATTCACAAAAGACGAAAAAATGGCAAAAAACACATTTTTACCAATAACTTTGGTAAAAAAAGTTGTCAGGTGGTGCAAATTTGGATTTAAGCTTTTTAAATGAGCCTCTACCGATCCATGAAAAAAAATCAGACAGTGCCTCTGCGCGCAAGGTCAGGCCCTTTTTCACGACGTGATGACTGGACTAAATGGTTTTTTTTCGATATTATGATTAAACCATATTTGTTGTAAAAAAAGTCATACAAAAATATTGTAGCCCATTAAATTTTCCGTCATTTTCATTTAACTATTATTTATTATTACCAGAAAACCCCTAAAATTTTGTTTAAATATGCTATGGACTAACAGAATGAAGAATCAAAAGAGTCTATTAAAATATCTATATGGTAGAAGGATGTTTTTAATGGGTGAAGGAAAGTATAATACTTTTTCCAAAAACAAATAACAGCCTTTACCAAACCCACAAAAACACCCTTTGTCCCTTGATATTTTTGTAAACTCCTTTGTTTCTTCATTATCGCAGTAAATGAAACACTTTTACCAAGTTTCTTAAGTTTTTACATATTTTTGAAAAATAACCACACACTTCCCTATATCTTCAAAAAACACACCCTTCCCAGCGAAATATTTCTATAGACCCTTTGATTCTTTATTCTGTTAGTCAATAGCACATTTTAACAAAATTTCAGGGGAGAACCATTTCACAGGTTTTATGGTAATAATCCCACCCCTACCCCAACTCCCCAAAAAAACACCCTTTAACTACAGATATTTGTATATACTCTTCTTATTATTGCTTTTCATGACAAATGAACCATTGATGCCAAGTTTCATCGACGAACCAGTATTTTCTACTGGTTTCCGGTAATATTTTACTTTTATACTGAAAACATGTATAGTCTTCTTAATATAAAAATTACAAAAACTTTTTTCACGGAGGCCGTATCGACTTGGTTTTTCTGTCATTTCATTCAGCATTCAAAACTTCCTCAAAAACATGTGTCATACTCTCAGGTTGCACCAAAGTTAATTTTTCTGTTTGATGCACCACAATTTCCCCCCCTCAAAAAAAAACACCCTTCCATGTGAAATATTTTTATTGACTCTTTTGATTTTTCATTCTCATAATACATCAAACGTTTTCACCAAGTTTCATGATGGTACTAATTTTTTCGTATTCGAAAGACTTTTCGTACTAAAGGGTGGTTAGATTTAAAGAGCCGATGTTGATTTTGAATAAAACACAAATTATTTAAGAGATTATTGTCATTTCTTTTTATTATGATAATATTGGTATGGTTCAATTATATATGGAACAAAATATCGGCCAAATGGCTACCGCAACGTCGGCGTTAAAAAATAACTCTGCACTACGGGTGCTAAACGGATTTGATCGCCTTGACATCACCAACAAAAACTAGATCGACCCTGTGCGAGAATTTCTCATTTGACAGATGAGTCTCAACGAAATCACTGCATCAAAGTATATTTTTGTTTTCAACAAATTTGTTATTTTTATAGAAAATTGCGATAAAATATTAATTTTAAAGTATTCTAAGATAATTTATTTACCTAAATAACATCACTTCACGTTACTTTATATGAAAATATCGGACAAATTAACTTGTAAAATAAAATGTTTGCATACTCCTTATAGCCTATTGAATAGACCGGAAAATGAGAGGTATAATAGCCTATTGAATAGACCTTTTAAAAAGGAACAATTACGTGCAAGGGTTTTTATTATTGAATATGTTTGTTTGACCCATAAGCATGCTTAAAACCAAAAATGCTACTAAATTCACCCATGCGTTTCTGAGAGAATGGTCACACTGGCCACTTTTCAGTATTTTTGGTATAACTCGAAAACAAAGCGGAATTTGCCAATTTTACATATAATACTTTTTGTTCAAAATTAAATTTTCTATTGGAATGGATAGTTCAAAAAATTTTACGAAAAAATTTAAGCAGGAAAAGTTAACAAAAACCAACTTTAAAAAAATCAAAAAATCAAGCATATCTAAATTTTTTAATAAATTGTGCATAACTTTTTTTGAAGCAAAGATAGGGTCAAGACATGCACAGACAAAACAAAGTAGAGACTAAAGGCTTTAATATGGCATGTCCAAAAATTAATATTTGTTCAAAATTGACAGAGATATTCCCATTCAAACCTTATCATTTCTTATAATTTTTCTCAGTTTTGAACCGAAAGTCCCTTTTTCGGTACAATATGGCAAATTTCACTTTCGTAAAAATGTTCGAAATCAAAATTTTGATATAATATGACATTAGAACTGTAAAGAATTTATAAAAAGGATGTAAGCTCGGAATTTCGCTTTTCGGCTGTTTTTAAATGCGTTCAGACCTACAGACCGAACGGCTGGTCCGATTTACATAAGATTTGGTATTTGGTGCTAGGAACGTTAAATTCGTCATAAAGTACCAAAAAATAGGCTTTCGGTCAAAAACTGCGGAAAATAATAGGAAATGGTAAAGTTTGAATGGCTATATCTCTGTCAATTTTTAAATAATATGGCTTTTTAACATGTCATATTAAAGCCGTTTAACTCCAGTTTACTTTGTTCATGAATGTCTTGAGCGTATCTTTGCTCCGAAAAAAGTTATGCGCAATTTAGAAAAAAATTTTCGATTTTTTTTATGTTGGTTTTTGTTACTTTTCCTGCTTAATTTTTTTTAAGAAATTTTCCAAACTATCCATTTCGATAGAAAATTTAATTTTAAACAAAAAGTATTATATGTAAAATTGTCAAATTCCGCTTAGTTTTCGAGTTATACCAAAAATACTGAAAAGTGGCCAGTGTGACCATTCTCTCAGAAACGCATGGGTGAATTTAGTAGAATTTTCGGTTTTAAGCATGCCTATGGGCCAAACAAACATATTCAATAATAAAAACCCTTGCACGTAATTGTTCCTTTTTAAAAGGTCTATTCAATAGGCTATTAGTATAGGCGTTTTTAGAGGATTTAACGTAGCCACCGCTGTTTTATATTTTTTTAAATAAATTATTGATAGTATTCACTATTCTAACTTTTATTTCACTTTTTTATCTGGTTTAATAAACTTTTTCACTTGTTTAACAAAATTGAAATCTCAAAACACTTCCCGTCAGTTTTGACAGATGACAGATGAATCTCAATTTGTTTTTTTTTTTCAATTCTTGCTACTTCACTCACGTACACCGTATATGTGATATACAGCACTTCCTTTACTTCTTCTATGATCCGGAATATTATATTGAATAAAGAAACGCAAAATGCACATTTCAAATATTCTGAAGGTTCAGAATAAATAAAGAAACACACTCATAATATCGTAGAAATGCTTTTCAGCGCAACGACATGTAGACAGGCACTATGGCTTTGATTGTGTGCTTCCAAAATCACATTACAATAACAAAGTGGGCGTTTGAGATGTAGCTCCACAAAAATTGGCCGCAAACATCTTCAGCTTTACGGATTTAAAATTTGTTTATCTCTAAACCATCTACAAATGGTCCCCTTTCATTTAATATAAAAATCCACCCAGCCGTATTCGAGATATAAGGTCACACACAAACGTTAAACTCATTTTTATATAAGTTAAAAGTTCAAGAGAGCTCAGGGCTCAGCTCCATAATTGCGTTTCGCCCAGGTACGATCCCTATGCACACCTCCGCGTGGTAGAGGGCGGGTAACGCTAACATGCAGGGGGACCGAATGGATGCCGGGATAAGCAGACAACCCAGCGATGCTGGTCAGGGCACAAACTTGTCCTCGGGGTGGTTAAAAGCCCCCTTAAGACGGATGAACTGCAGGCAGCGGTCAACGGCATGATAGTCTGGTGGCGGAGGAGCTTTTTTTCGTAAAAGGCCAACGGCAGCAGCAGGTAGCGTCTGTAACCCATATTGGGCGGCTACAAAAGGCGTCTGTTTTCCCATAGTGGGCGGCCTTGAGCAGTTATGTGTTTGACCATACAAAAGGCGGGTGTGCCTGTCAAATCTGAGCTTATGTATGTTATTAATCATATCTCGGAAAACACCATGGTGGAAGGATATATGCAAATACATGAATTATGACAACAAATGGAAATGAGTCCCCAAGAGGTAATCTTTTTATAGAAAATCCTTCTGTAGCTTCGGCTGCAGTAAACCGCACATCGGATTTGGGGGTGCGGCATCCTTCATGTACGAGCGTCAATCAAGACGCCATAATAATAAATGAATCGTTGACAAATAGAAGAAGTCTTTCAAGAAGCGCAAATGTTACTTTTGGCTACCGCATACGTACGAAAATCGGAGCATGGAACGTTCGATCCTTGTACAGCGATGGTAGATACGAGCAGGTTGAGCGTGAAATGCTTCGCCTAAAGATCAGTATCCTGGGCATACGCGAAACTAAGTGGAGAGAAAGAGCTGAATACAGATCAGACACTGGACAGACGAGAATGCTGTATTCCGGGGAAGATGAAAGAGAGGGGTGGCCAAAGACTGCATGGTGTCGGAATTATGTTGAACGAAGAAGCGAGGCGTAGTTTGATCTCCTGGGCGCCCATTTCTGCGAGATTAATGACAGCAAGGTTTCGTTCAAAAATTCGTAACGTCACAATAATTCAGTGCTACGCCCCCACAAATGAAGCGACAGAGGAAGACAAAACCGCGTTCTACACTCATCTTAACTCGGTTTACAGTAGTGTTCCGAGAGCTGACATCATAGTCGTTATGGGAGACCTTAATGCCCAAGTCGGTTCAGACAATTACGCACTGGAACGCGTGATGGGAAGAAATGGCGTGGGGTCACGGAATGAAAATGGTGACTTGCTTGTCGACTTTTGTAACGCGAATCGTCTTGTGATAGGTGGGACTGTATTTAAGCATAAGACGTGCAACAAAATTACCTGGGTGCATCCGGATGGTCAAACCGAAAACCAAATTGATCATATCATGATTCAGCAGCGATGGAGGAAGTCTATGTGTGATGTCCGGAGTATAAGAAATGCCGATGTGGGAAGCGACCACCATTTGGTTCTGATGAGTTTCAAATTACGAACCGCTGCCGTACAAAACCAGCGCAGGATGCAGCAAGGAGCTCAAAATTCATTACTAATGCTTTGAATGACCCCAACATATGTCGAAACTATGTCACCACCCTTAACAACAGAGCCTCGTCATTAAATGGAATCCAGCATTCAACAATTGATGAGATGTGGGGTGAAATTAAAAGTGTTTTTATGGAAGCTGGATGCGAAACTGTACCCAAGCGAACGAGACGTAGAGACTCTTGGATATCCCAAGACACCTGGGATAAGATCGAACTTCGCAAATCGTTGAAAATCCAAATAAATGCCGAAGCAGATATTCAACGAAAGGCTGACTTGCGAAGAGAGTACCGCATTGCACATAAGATGGTCTATCGTTGTGTGAGACGTGACAAGAGGATGAGGTTAGATGGGCTCGCAGATAATGCGGAAAGCGCTGCCAGAAGAGGAGATATCCGGGAATTGTACCAAATAGCCAAAGATGTGATCGGGAAAAAAAGCAACACGAATCATCCTGTAATGGATGTGGATGGCACACTTTTGGTATCAATTGAGGATCAGCTTCGTAGATGGAAGGACCATTTTTGTGCCCTGCTAAATGAGGATTCAGTTGAGCAGAGTGCTGAAGTGCCCCAACTAAACGAGATGCGCAGGTCCTATAGGGGTATTGATATGGAACCCCCGTCAGAATCGGAAATTCGTACATCAATAAATCTCCTCAAAAACAACAAGGCAGCTGGACTGGACGGAATACCAGCTGAATTCCTGAAAGGCGATCCCGTAACAGCGGCAACTATTTTACATCCGTTGATACAAAGCATTTGGGAAAACGTTTTGTCCGTTTTCCCAAAACTAATGGCAACCATCATTCTCGAGCGAATAAAGGATAGAATCGAGTCTACACTCAAGAGGCATCAAGCTGGCTTACACAGCGGTCGATCGTGTGTCGACCATATCAACACCCTGCGTATCGTCCTCGAGCAGTCCATGGAATTTCAATCACCGCTTTACCTCATGTTCGTGGATTTTGAGAAGGCCTTTGATCGAGTTAACCGAGAATGTATATGGAGATCGTTGCTTGGTAGAGGAATTCCACCAAAAATTGTTGCCATTATTAAAGAGTCCTACAACAACGCAAGGTGTTTTGTTTTGCACAATGGGAAGCTATCCGACTCCTTCGTAGTGCAACAGGGTGTGAGACAAGGGGATGTTTTATCGCCAATTCTCTTCCTGCTGGCGATGGACGACGTATTGACGGCCAGTGTTGGTACAGCTGAGCGACAGGGCATTCAATGGAGACCGTTCGAAAGGCTCAGTCATTTAGACTATGCCGATGACATATGTCTACTGGCAAATAACATCAGTGGGCTGAACGTGATGTGCCAAACGCTGCAAGTGAAGGGAGAGTCGAGTGGTCTAAGAATAAACAGCAAAAAGACAAAAATAATGCTCACAGGCCGCTCCACACAGCAGCGTATTATTCTACAGGAGACGCCAGTTGAAGTAGTGGAACAGTTCAACTACCTTGGCAGTATTGTTTCTGCAAACGGTGATACGGATCTGGACGTTAAAAGTAGAATGAATAAAGCTCGTGATGCCTTCGGTACCCTTTCCCCAATTTGGAAATCCAGTCAAATCTCCTTACGCACTAAGTTGAGATTCTTCGAATCCAATGTCAAATCCGTGCTGTTATATGCTTGTGAAACCTGGAAAGTCACGTCTACTATTTCGAAGAAAATGCAGGCTTTTGTGAATCGCTGTCTTCGCCACATCCTAAAAATTCGCTGGCCACAAATAATATCAAATGAGGAATTGTGGCGCAGGACAAGTCAAGAGCGGCTGGACGTCGACATAAGAAAGCGTAAATGGCGTTGGATTGGTCACACACTGAGGAAACCAAACGATGAAATTGCAAAGCAGTCCTTTGAATGGAATCCTCAGGGTGCACGGCGGGTTGGAAGACCAAGAACAACATGGAAATCAACTGTCTTAGCGGAAGCAGAATCCCAGAGAAAGACGTGGCCACAGCTAAAGTACCTTGCAGCAGATCGTGAAGGATGGAGACGTTTTGTTGACGCCCTATGCCCCAGCCGGGGTTACAGGACACGATGATGATGATGATGCGAAAAAAATATCAAAATTTTCAAAATGATTTTCCATCTACTCTGTGCACCAAATTGAATAATATTCAAGGCAAAAAACGTTTGCCTTGGCCTAAGCCACCCATTGAGTCATTAATTTACCCTTAATTAATAAACTATAGGCCTGAAAATGGAAAATAATTATTTTTGGATGCAAAAACTATTTGCATGCTAATAAAGCCTTGAGGTGAAAAATATTTTTTTTTGGAAGTGTAAACCGACCATAAAAAAAAAAAATATTTTATTCACCACACTTTTTTCGCATGCAAAACAATTGCCGGTCCATTGTTTTGCATGACATTCCATGACAGCAATGTTTTTTTTTGCATGAAACTGTAAACTAATCATGCAAAAATTAATTTTTCCTTTCACCTCAATTATTTTTGACATGCGAGAATATTTGCGTAGGTTTTTTTTTGCACACGGGAACTGTAAACTAGGCTTAATATAAAAATCACAGCATGGAGATACTGTGAATTATTATTATTCTTTTGAAAACTATTCACTAAAATAACTTAATTTAAAAATAGAATGAAAGAATGAATTTCAAACTTTAAAAAAGCTAACGATGTATTGTATTGTAGGTATGGCGATTTATTATTTTGTAGCTGTGGCCGTTATTTTCTAATATTTTTTTTCCTTTGTTTCCCCACTTACCTTAATGGGCAGGCATATATTAAGTACAGGTAAAATAGGATAAATAAAACAAACAAATTGGTCCCACCATAAAACTTGTTGAAAACGTTTCATGTACCATGAGAATGAAGAATCAAAGGAGTCTATACAAATTTTTCATATGGAAGGGTGTTTTATTTAGGAGGAGAGGGGGGGAAGTTGTGGTGTATCAAAAAGAAAAAGTTGTCTTGGTTCAACCTAAGCATATGACACATGTTTTCAAAGAATTTTTAAATGCTGAATCAAATGAAACCAAAACCAGGTCGATGCGACCTCCGTGAAAAAAGTTACTGCTATTTTTACGTTACGATGACTATATTTTTAGTATAAATGTTAAATATTACCAAAAAGTAGTTGAAAATAATGGTCCGTCGATGAAATTAGGCATCAATGGTTCATTTGTCATGAAAAGCAATTATAAGAAGAGTCTATTAAAATATCTCTGGTTAAAGGGTGTTTTTTGAGGGTTGAGGTGAAGGTTGGGGTTATGGTGGGATTATTGCCATAAAACCTGTGAAAAAGTGGTACCCTCATGAAACTTTATAAAAATGTGGTATGAACTACCAGAATGAAGAATCAAAAGAGTCTATAAAAATATATCTATATATGGTAGAAGGATGTTTTTTATGGGTGAAGGAATGTATACAACTTTTTCCAAAAACTAAAATTGTTTCCAAAAACAAATAACACCCTTTACCCAAGTCCACAAAAACACCCTTTTTTCCTTGATATTTTTGTAAACTCAGTAAATTCTTCATTCTCGTAGTAAATGAAGCACTTTTACCAAGTTTCTTGAGGGTTACCATGCTTTTCCATTTGTTTGGGAAATAACCACACACTTCCCTCTATCGTCAAAAAACACACCCTTCAATGCAAAATATTTCTATGGACTCTTTTGATTCTTCATTTTGTAAGTTAATGGCACATTTTTACAAAATCTCATGCGGGTATCATTTTTGTCACAGGTTTTATGGTAATACTCCCACCACTACCCCAACTCACCCAAAAAACACCTTTTAACCACAAATATTTTTATAGACTCTTCTTATAATTGATTCTCATGTCAAATGAGCCATTGATGCCAAGTTTCATCGACGGACCATTATTTTCAACTGGGTTTCGGTAATATTAAACTTTTATACTGAAAATATAGTCATCCTAAAATAAAAATGACAATAACTTTGTTCACGGAGGCCGTATCGACTTGGTTTTGGTGTCATTTGATTCAGCATTTAAAACTACCTTAAAAACATGTGTCATTTATGTTATGTTACACCAAATTTAATTTTTCTGTTTGATACACTGCAACTTCCCCCCTTTCCCCCTCAAACAAAAATCACCCTTCCATATGAAATATATTTATAATAAATAAATTAAATTGGGTGGCGCAACAGCTCATGGAGAACCAGGGCCTAGCGACTTACAACTCTCAGCCATTCCTGTGTGCGAGTTTTTGTTGGCAGGAATGGAGGGGACCTACAGTTTTTTGCCGAGTCCGAACGGCTAAATGAGAAGCACTTTTTCATGACAAGTATATTCTTGGAGGATTTGTCTGTTCCTTGCAAGAGGCAGTACCTCGAATAAAACATTTCTGTTTTTAGGTGGCACGGCTGGGAATCGAACCCACACCTTCGGCATGACAGTCCTTCGCACTTACTATCATGCCACGAGGTATATAAATATATTTATAAAATCTTTTGATTTTTCATTCTCATAGTAGGTACATGAAACGTTTTCACCAAGTTTCATGATGGTGCTATTTTTTTCTTTATTCGAAAGACTTTTCGTACTATTTTACCTGTACTTATTGTATAAGTAGCCCAATAATCTTAAAATCATTGTTTGTGGATTTAACGAATGAATAATAGGAATTGGATTAAATTTTCGGATACAATATTACTTTAGATAAAAATTACATTTCAGTATTGATCTGGATTAAATCAGTGAACAATATGGCAAAATATAAAATTATTTCCATTGTTGTGAGTAGGCATGTTCTCCACGAGCTGTCGTGCCATCCAATCGACTGTACATTATTAAGGTGTTCGTTATTTCTCAAACTCATTTTTTCTATCGTGCACGCCTAAATTATAACTTTTCTTAATTGATTAAAGTTCTAACCTTCTGTCTTAAACGACAGTATTATTTTTTTTTACTATTAAGAGCTATCGCTATCGAATATAACTTCTCCAAGAATGTTTCACTCATTCATGTCTTGAGATTTACTCCAAATCGGATAGTTTGAAAAATTTTGATTTCCTCCATTTCATATTTTATCTGTAATTATTAACTTTTAAGAAAATAAAGATTTTTACTTGCGATATAGGTATTATAAGGCAAGTTTTGGATTCGTGCAAAAAAAAAATTGAGATAACAATCAACATGATATTTAGCCTATTGAATAGACCTTTTAAAAAGGAACAATTACGTGCAAGTGTTTTTATTATTGAATATGTTTGTTTGGTCCATAAGCATGCTTAAACCAAAAATGCAACTAAATTCACCCATGCGTTTCTGAGAGAATGGTCACACTGGCCACTTTTAACTATTTTTGGTATAACTCGGAAACCAAGCCGAATTTGACAATTTTACACTTAACTGCCTCAACAGAATGCAAGACGGAGCTGGAATAGATGTCAAAAATGCTGCAGCCGGAGCTGCAAGAGTTGAACAATTTTTAACTTTTACTGCAGCATTTTTGACATCTACTGCAGCATTTTTGACATCTATTCCAGCTGCGTCTTGCATTCTGTTCAGGCAGTAAGACTTTTTGGTCAAAATTAATTTTTTTATCGAAGTGGATAGCTAAGAAAGTTTCATAAAAAATTTAAGCAGAATAAGTAAACAAAAACAAACATAATAAAATCGAAAAGTCAATGTTTTTTAATTTTTTTTCTTAATTGCGCATACATTTTTTTCGGAGCGAAGATATGCTCAAGACATATGTACTTTAACAAAGTAAATTTGAGTTTAAAGACCTTAATCTGATATGTTAAAAAACCATATTATTTGAAAACTGACAGCGATAGGTATAGCCATTCAAACTTTAACATTTCTTATCATTTTTCGCAGTGCTTTGCCCGAAAATGTAGTTTTTGGTACTTTAAGCCTAGTTTACAGCTCCCGTGCGCAAAAAAAAATCTATGCAAATATTCTCGCATGTCAAAAATAATTGAGGTGAAATATAAAATTAATTGTTTGCATGATTGGTTTACAGTTTCATGCCAAAAGAAAACTATGCTGTCATGGAATGTCATGCAAAACAATGGACCGGCAATTGATTTGCATGCGAAAGAAGTGTGGTGGGTAAAATATTTTTTTTTTTTATGGTCGGTTTATACTGCCAAAAAAAAAATATATCCACCTCAAGGCAATATTAGCATGCAAATGGTTTTCGCATCCAAAAGTAATTATTTTCCATTTTTAGGCCTATAGTTTGTCAATTAAGGGTAAATTAATGACTCAATAGGTGGTTTAGGCCAAAGCAAACGTTTTTCGCCTTGAATATTATCATTGTAAAGGGTCCGCCAAATAACTTTTTTTTTTTTTTTTGAAAATGCTACTCCTATGTACATGGAGTGTAGCTTCGGCTGTGTGGCACGTCCTGTTGAAACCAAATGTTGCCAGTATCCTCCTCTTCAATTTTTGTGAACAAAAATTCGTTCAACATGGCCCGATAACGATCGCCATTGACTGTAACGGCCACTCGAAGAAAAATGGCCCAATTATGCCTCTGGACCAAAATCCACACCAAACAGTGACTCGTTTTGAGTGTATCGGCTTTTCAATGCCGTGCGGGTTTTCTGTGCCCCAAATGCGACAATTTTGCTTGTTTACATACCCGCCAAGATCAAAATGAGCTTAATCTGAAAAGATGATTTTTTTGGCAAAATCGGCATCTTCTCTAAGTCGATTAGCGAAGCAGCCATTTGAATGAAATTATTTTTCATTATTAACCGGAAGGATTGTACTTTCAAATAAAAAAAGAAATTTGAGAAAATATTCAGTAGTTTTTTTTTAAATATTATTTGGCGGACCCTTTATATAAATCTAGATTTATATACAATGATATTATTCAACTTGGTGCGCAGAATACGTGGAAAATCGTTTTGAAAATTTTGATTTTTTTTTTCGCATAGGAACTGTTAACTATGCTTTATGAAAAATTATATTAATCGGGCCGGCCGTTCGGTATATAGTCAGACCTAGCATTCAAAAACTGCCGAAAAACAAAATTGTGAACATACATACTTTTTTAAATATTCTCCATAGTCGTAATGTCATATTATATCAAAATATTATTTTTTAACAACTTTACGAATGTGAAATTTGCCATATTGCACCGAAAAAGGGGATTACGGTCCAAAACTGCGAAAAATTATAAGAAATGGTTCTTTGCTTCAAAAAAAGTTATGCACATTTTATTAAAAAATTTAGAAATCCTTGTTTTTTGATTTTTTTAGGTTTGTTTTTGTTTACTTTTCCTGCTTAAATTTTTTTTATAACATTTTTTGAGCTATCCATTTCAATGGCAAATTTAATTTTGAACAAAAAGCTTTAAATGTTAAATTGTCAAATTCGGCTTAGTTTTCGAGTTATACCAAACATTTTGAAAAGTGCCCAGTATGACCATTCTCTCAAAAACGCAAGGGTGAATTTAGTAGCATTTTCGGTTTTAAGCATGCTTATGGGCCAAACAAACATATTCAATAATAAAAACCCTTGCACGTAATTGTTCCTCTATACCCCTCATTTTCCGGTCTATTCAATAGGCTAATTACGATGATAGAGAACACCGAAAAAGTGGGTGGCACAATTCTGTCTGTCTGTCTGTCTGTCCGTTCGTCTACAGCCTAAACGGCTTGATCGCTTTTCTTCAAACTTGGTACATAGTGGTTTTTGGTGATTATGCCCACACGTGCTTTTCATTTTTTTTAGAACCAAAAATAACGGTACCTGCCATACAATTAGCTATTTTACATAATCGTATTTTTCTCAAAAACGGCTCGACAACTTTTCTTAAAAAAAATCAATAGATTTATTTTAGTAAAGGCTTCCTTTGGGTGGAGAACCATTTGTCAAAAATTTTTGATTTTCTTCAAAACGGTACGACCGATTTCAATTATTTTTTTTTATGCGGAAGCTTCCAAAAAATATAAATAGTTTTGTGTATCAAATTTGAAACTATATTTTTCGGGTTTTTAAAAAATGCTTCAAAATTATTTGGAAAATCAAATATTTCGAAAGTGACATGATAGATTTTTTTGAAACTCGATATTTAAGAGTTTTTTAGTAATCTCTAAAATATTTTTAGAAAAAATTTTACATTAATGAAAAAATAACGGTACCTTCCATACAAAAGTTAAAAAACCACAAAGGAAAATATATTTTTGCTTAAAAACGACTCCTACGATTTTGATTAAACTTTTTTAATATACTAAAATTAGTACGATCTACTGCCAAAAATTTATATAAAATTTTACACTTAGCAACTATAAATAGTACCTGTCATAGAACATATTTTTTTATTTTGAATTTTCTCGTTATCGGCGAAACGGATTAAGATAAATTTTTGTATACCTATACAAATTTCACATAAAATTAAATAATATTGCATATCAAAATTTCCAAAAAAAAAGTTTTTTGATTTTTAAAAAAGTTTCAATTTTTTTTTTGAAAATTCGATATCTCAAAAACGGGTTGACAATTTTTTTTTAAATTTTGTTTTTATATAGGTACACATATATGAATATGTACTCTATATTTGCATACCAAAATTTGTTCTTAAAAATGTTTTAAGAATTTTATATATACAAATTAATTTCTTAAAAAACCGCTCCAACGATTTTAAATTTTTTTCTCATAGGTACAATCAGGGCCGGATAAGCTATACGTGCAAGCGGTGCAAGTGCGCAGGGCGCTGAACCCAATGGGCGCCTCAAGCAAGTATCAAGAAAGACACTACCTGCCTATACTTTTTTAATTTTAAATTCTTTTTAATAGCTCACACCAAATTGATATCCATTTTTATTCTGAATTTAAAGAGAATTTAAAGACAGATATCTACTATTCCAAAAATAAGTCGGGGCCTTACTTCCTATTCACACCCACAGTAAAAAAAACTAAATCACTAAATCTTTGCAAAGTGCACGATCTTGTCCGCTTCTTGGGGATATCTATCCCAGCGACTGGAAGGATGGTGTAATTGTTAAGTGATCTTAAGAATTGCAACAATTGGCGAGGTATTACAGTTTTGTCCGTTTTTCCAAAATTATTGGCAACCATCATTCTGGAGCGGATAAAGGTTAGAATCGAGTCTACACTCAAGAGGCATCAAGCTGGTTTCCGCAGTGGGCGGTCTTGTGTCGACCATATCAACACTCTGCGTATCGTTCTTGAGCAGTCTGCAGTCGCCAATGTGTTCCTTGATTGATGTGTTTCTAATAAATTTGGGTTGTTTTTTTTTTATTTTAATGACCGCACATCTACTTTTGTCTATTTGTGCAACTTTTCTCGCAAATATATGTTTTTAATTTAACAAATGGACGCAGTAAACTGAATGCACTTTTGAATATTTGTAATTAATTTGTATGCGCATTAGTTTGTTTACTTTTTGCCTCAAAGCTACTGTCAAATGACACACACACAATCCCACGGGAAAAAATTAGATTTTTTGTGTATTCCTTACAATCAAACAAAAAATCGATTTGAAATGGTTGTAAGGAATTCAACATAAGCCAATTTAAATGCCGTATTTCATGCTTCTCTACATTTTTCTCTCATAACTTCCATGTTCTTATATACAATTTTCTTAAACCCGCAGTGTCTTGAACATAAGAGCAAGTACGTGTGACCCAGTCGTGCATTTTATTCAATTAGATATTAATTTTAGAATTACAAGTTTTGTCTATTATTTTTCGATTGTTGAATAATAGAGCGGGAGGCGGCAATACAAAATTCCCACCGATCGAGGTAAAGAAAAATTTGGTTATATTGCATTAGGTTGCCACTAGGTGATATAGAAAAACTTGGTCGTCCACCCTGTATCCTGGTCAGACCGGCTGGCCGACCAAAAGAAGTGGTCATATTTTAGGGGTGCTACCACCCATCGAGGTAAAGAAAATTTTACTTACATAGCGTTTTGTCTTTGTTAGGTGATATAAAAAAGCTTGGTCGTCCAGCCCATACCCTGGTCAGATCGGCTGGCCGACCAAAAGAAGTGGTCACTTTTTAGGGGTGCTACCACCCATCGATTAAAGGATGAAACCTACATCAAATTAAAGGGGCAACTTTCACCTATCAGAATTTCAAGGTCGTCCGGGGCATAGCTTGGTCACTTTCTCTGGCCGACCAGATTTATTCATTTATCTAAGATTATGCGATACTCACTTGTACACATTAATTATATACTGAATGTCCAAACCTAATGCTTCAAACTTTAATTGGTGAAAGACCAGGCCATGACCTGTCAGAATTCCATAACTTGTCCATACTAAATTCTAACCAGTTGGTAGAAATACCTTAATAAACTGCAATTATGATCAAAGCTAATTTTTAACTTATATTTTTGGAGTTGAATGATAAACAAAAATTCCATTACGTAATATTTGCTAGGTCTTTTAAAAACTTGCCCTATTTTTTCAGTTTCTTAAAAGATATAAAACTTACCACAAGCAGTCTTAAGCCGAAAGTTATAGCCATTTTAATTTAATAAGAAAGAGTTTTGAAACACCAAATTTTCACATAGCATCATGAAAGGAGAATGAGCAAATTGGCCCATATGCTCAACACAATTGTCATTACATTTTTGAAAAGGTTATTGTTAGGAAATCATTTCATTATATAGCCGTTAAGCTTTAAACCATGGGGTTCGCGAGATATTCGACTTCAAAGCACGACAAAGAAAAATAATGCAACGTCGCATTTGGACATTGTCTTAATGCTCAACATCAATGTGTTTTGAATCGTTGGAAAGGTTATAGCATGTACTTTATTTTTGCAGGTAACCGTTAAACTGTAGACCATGGGGTTCAAAAGATATTTGGCATCCAAAAAGTCGAATAAAATAATAATGCAATTCTACATTGGCACTGGACTGCCTACTCAACAGGAATGTGTCATACTTCATTGAAAAGGTTATTGCAAGTACTTAATTATCTTTCAAGAATGTTAAGGTGAAAGTGGTGTCATTCAAGAGATATTTGACAAAAACGCAATATAAAAAAAAAAATGCAATTCTGCATTGGAAGCCGGTCTCCCAAGTCAACAGTAATGTGTGCTATATTTTTGAAGAGGTTATTGCATGTACTTCATTTTGTTATATAGCCGTATAATTGTAAACCAAGGGGTTCGAGAGATATTTGGCATCAAAGGAGGCGAACAGAAAAATAATGCAGCTCTGCATTGGGGGCTGGTCTACTAACTGAACACGAATATGTCATACGTCTTCGAAATGGCTATTGTGAGTACATCATTTTATTATGTGGCCGTTAAGCTCTAAACCATGGGGCTCGCGAGATATTTGGCTTCAAAGCACCGAAAAGAACAATAATGCAACTCCGCATTTGGACATTGTCCAACAACAATAAACTGGTATAATTCCGTATTGTTATTGTATTTAACATGCTACTTCTTTCTAAGCGATGATAAAAATACTAAAACACAGGGCTATTGTCATTAAGCTGTAGATCATGGGGCTCAAAAGATGTTAGGCAAACACGATTTATAGAACAATAATGCAATTCCGCATTTGGAGCTGGTCTACCAAGTCCACAATAATGTGCTAAATACCTTTCGAAACCCATGGTTAAGATCTTAATGGCCATATAATAAAATGAAGATATCATAATAACCTTTTCAACCATGTATGACACATTCGTGTTGAGTAGGTAGTGCAGCACCCAATGCAGAATTGCATTATTTTTCTATTTTCCTTTTTTTGTATGCCAAATATCTACAGCTTAACGACAATATAACATAATGAAGTACATGCAATAAGCTTTTCAACGATGAACGACACATTACTGTGGACTTGGTAGACCAGCTCCAAATGCGGAATTGCATTATTGTTTTATAAATCGTGTTTGCCTAATATCTTTTGAGCCCCATGATCTACAGCTTAATGACAATAGCCCTGTTTTTTAGTAGTAGTAGCATGTTAAATACAATAACAATACGGAATTATACCAGTTTATTGTTGTTGGACAATGTCCATAGAAAACTATCACGATAGAAAACTATCACGATAGAAATCTATCACGATAGAAAACTATCATGATAGAAAACTATCACGATAGAAAACTATCATGATAGAAAACTATCATAATAGAACACTATCATGATGGAAAACTATCATGATGGAAAACTATCATGATAGAAAACTGTCATGATAGAAAACTATCACGATAGAAAACTATCGTGATAGAAAACTATCATGATAAAAAACTATCATGATAGAAAACTATCATGATAGAAAACTATCACGATAGAAAAATATCATGATAGAAAACTATCATGATAGAAAACTATCATGATAGAAAACTATCATGATAGAAAACTATCACGATAGAAAACTATCATGATAGAAAACTATCATGATAGAAAGCTATCATGATAGAAAACTATCACGATAGAAAACTATCACGATAGAAAACTATCACGATAGAAAACTATCACGATAGAAAACTACCACGATAGAAAACTATCACGATAGAAAACTATCATGATAGAAAACTATCATGATAGAAAACTATCACGATAGAAAACTATCATGATAGAAAACTTTCATGATAGAAAACTATCATGATAGAAAACTATCATGATGGAAAACTATCATGATAGAAAACTATCATGATTGAAAACTATCATGATAAAAAACTATCACGATAGAAAACTATCATGATAGAAAACTATCATGATGGAAAACTATCATGATAGAAAACTAACATAGAAAACTATCACAATAGAAAACTATCACAATAGAAAACTATCACGATAGAAAACTATCACGATAGAAAACTACCATTATAGAAAACTACCATGATAGAAAACTATCACGATAGAAAACTATCATGATAGAAAACTATCACGATAGAAAACTATCACGAAAGAAAACTATCATGATAGAAAACTATCATGATGGAAAACTATCATGATAGAAAACTATAATGATAAAAAAGTATCACGATAGAAAACTATTATGATAAAAAATATCATCATAAAAAACTATCATGATAGAAAACTATAGAAAACTATCATGATAAAAAACTATCATGATAGAAAACTATCATGATAGAAAACTATCATGATAGAAAACTATCTATGATAGAAAACTATCATGATAGAAAACTATCACGATAGAAAACTATCACGATAGAAATCTATCACGATAGAAAACAATCATGATAGAAAACTATCATGATAGAAAAATATCATGATAGAAAACTATCATGATAGAAAACTATCATGATGGAAAACTATCATGATAGAAAACTATCACGATAGAGAACTATCACGATAGAAAACTATCATGATAGAAAACTATCACGATAGAAAACTATCATGATAGAAAACTTTCATGATAGAGAACTGTGATGATAGAAAGCTTTCATGATAGAAAACTATCATGATTGAAAACTATCATGATGGAAAACTATCACGATAGAAAACTATCATGCTAGAAAACTATCATGATAGAAAACTTTAATGATAGAAAACTATCATGATAGAAAACTATCACGATAGAAAACTATCATGATAGAAAACTATCATGATAGAAAACTATCATGATAGAAAACTATCAACTATGTGATGATAGAAAGCTTTCATGATAGAAAACTATCATGATTGAAAACTATCATGATAGAAAACTATCACGATAGAAAACTATCATGCTAGAAAACTATCATGATAGAAAACTTTAATGATAGAAAACTATCATGATAGAAAACTATCATGATAGAAAACTATCACGATAGAAAACTATCACGATAGAAAACCATCATGATAGAAAACTACCACGATAGAAAACTATCACGATAGAAAACTATCATGATAGAAAACTATCACGATAGAAAACTATCATGATAGAAAACTTTCATGCTAGAAAACTATCATGATAGAAAACTATCATGATGGAAAACTATCATGATAGAAAACTATCATGATTGAAAACCATCATCATAAAAAACTATCACGATAGAAAACTATCATGATAGAAAACTATCATGATAGAAAACTATCATGATAGAAAACTAACATAGAAAACTATCACAATAGAAAACTATCACAATAGAAAACTATCACGATAGAAAACTATCACGATAGAAAACTACCATTATAGAAAACTACCATGATAGAAAACTATCACGATAGAAAACTATCAAGATAGAAAACTATCACGATAGAAAACTACCATGATAGAAAACTATCATGATAGAATACTATCACGATAGAAAACTATAACGATAGAAAACTATCACCATAGAAAATTATCATGATAGAAAACTATCATGATGGAAAACTATCATGATAGAAAACTATAATGATAGAAAAGTATCACGATAGAAAACTATTATGATAAAAAATATCATCATAAAAAACTATCACGATAGAAAACTATCACGATAGAAAACTATCATGATAAAAAACTATCATGATAGAAAACTATCATGATAGAAATCAATCACGATAGAAAACTATCATGATAGAAAACTATCATGATAGAAATCTATCACGATAGAAAACTATCATGATAGAAAACTATCACGATAGAAAACTATCATGATAGAAAACTATCATGATAGAAAACTATCATGATAGAAAACTATCATGATGGAAAACTATCATGATAGAAAACTATCAACTATCACGATAGAAAACTATCATGATAGAAAAATATCACGATAGAAAGACTGTCATGATAAAAAACTATCATGATAGAAAACTTTCATGATAGAGAACTGTGATGATAGAAAACTATCATGATGGAAAACTATCATGATAGAAAACTATCATGATAGAAAACTATCATGATAGAAAACTATCACGATAGAAAACTATCATGATAGAAAACTATCATGATAGAAAACTTTAATGATAGAAAACTATCATGATAGAAAACTATCACGATAGAAAACTATCATGATAGAAAACTATCATGATAGAAAACTATCAAGATAGAAAACTATCACGATAGAAAACTACCATGATAGAAAACTATCATGATAGAAAACTATCAACTATGTGATGATAGAAAGCTTTCATGATAGAAAAACTATCATGATTGAAAACTATCATGATAGAAAACTATCACGATAGAAAACTATCATGATAGAAAACTTTCATGCTAGAAAACTATCATGATAGAAAACTATCATGATGGAAAACTATCATGATAGAAAACTATCATGATTGAAAACCATCATCATAAAAAAACTATCACGATAGAAAACTATCATGATAGAAAACTATCATGATAGAAAACTATCATGATAGAAAACTAACATAGAAAACTATCACAATAGAAAACTATCACAATAGAAAACTATCACGATAGAAAACTATCACGATAGAAAACTACCATTATAGAAAACTACCATGATAGAAAACTATCACGATAGAAAACTATCAAGATAGAAAACTATCACGATAGAAAACTACCATGATAGAAAACTATCATGATAGAATACTATCACGATAGAAAACTATAACGATAGAAAACTATCACCATAGAAAATTATCATGATAGAAAACTATCATGATGGAAAACTATCATGATAGAAAACTATAATGATAGAAAAGTATCACGATAGAAAACTATTATGATAAAAAATATCATCATAAAAAACTATCACGATAGAAAACTATCACGATAGAAAACTATCATGATAAAAAACTATCATGATAGAAAACTATCATGATAGAAATCAATCACGATAGAAAACTATCATGATAGAAAACTATCATGATAGAAATCTATCACGATAGAAAACTATCATGATAGAAAACTATCACGATAGAAAACTATCATGATAGAAAACTATCATGATAGAAAACTATCATGATAGAAAACTATCATGATGGAAAACTATCATGATAGAAAACTATCAACTATCACGATAGAAAACTATCATGATAGAAAAATATCACGATAGAAAGACTGTCATGATAAAAAACTATCATGATAGAAAACTTTCATGATAGAGAACTGTGATGATAGAAAACTATCATGATGGAAAACTATCATGATAGAAAACTATCATGATAGAAAACTATCATGATAGAAAACTATCACGATAGAAAACTATCATGATAGAAAACTATCATGATAGAAAACTTTAATGATAGAAAACTATCATGATAGAAAACTATCACGATAGAAAACTATCATGATAGAAAACTATCATGATAGAAAACTATCATGATGGAAAACTATCATGATAGAAAACTATCATGATAGAAAACTATCATGATAGAAAACTATCATGATAGAAAACAATCATGATAGAAAACTATCATGATAGAAAACCATCACGATAGAAAACTATCACGATAGAAATCTATCACGATAGAAAACTATCATGATAGAAAAGTATCACGATAGAAAACTATCATGATAGAAAACTATCATAATAGAAAATTATCATGATGGAAAACTATCATGATGGAAAACTATCATGATAGAAAACTGTCATGATAGAAAACTATCACGATAGAAAACTATCATGATAGAAAACTATCATGATAAAAGCTATCATCATAGAAAACTATCATCATAGAAAACTATCACGATAGAAAACTATCATGATAGAAAACTATCAAGATAGAAAACTATCACGATAGAAAACTACCATGATAGAAAACTATCATGATAGAATACTATCACGATAGAAAACTATAACGATAGAAAACTATCACCATAGAAAATTATCATGATAGAAAACTATCATGATGGAAAACTATCATGATAGAAAACTATAATGATAGAAAAGTATCACGATAGAAAACTATTATGATAAAAAATATCATCATAAAAAACTATCACGATAGAAAACTATCACGATAGAAAACTATCACGATAGAAAACTATCATGATAAGAAACTATCATGATAGAAAACTATCATGATAGAAATCAATCACGATAGAAAACTATCATGATAGAAAACTATCATGATAGAAATCTATCACGATAGAAAACTATCATGATAGAAAACTATCACGATAGAAAACTATCATGATAAGAAACTATCATGATAGAAAACTATCATGATAGAAAACTATCACGATAGAAAACTATCATGATAGAAAACTATCATGATAGAAAACTATCATGATAAAAAACTTTCACGATAGAAAACTATCACGATAGAAATCTATCACGATAGAAAACTATCATGATAGAAAACAATCATGATAGAAAATTATCATGATAGAAAACTATCACGATAGAAAACTATCATGATAGAAAAATATCACGATAGAAAACTATCATGATAAAAAACTATCATGATAGAAAACTATCATGATAGAAAACTATCACGATAGAAAACTATCATGATAGAAAAGTATCATCATAGAAAACTATCATGATAGAAAACTATCACGATAGAAAACTATCATGATAGAAAACTTTCATGATAGAAAACTATCATGATAGAAAACTTTCATGATAGAAAACTATCATGATAGAAAACTATCATGATGGAAAACTATCATGATAGAAAACTATCATGATAGAAAACTATCACGATAGAAAACTATCATAGTAGAAAATCATGATAGAAAACTATCATGATAGATAACCATCACGATAGAAAACTATCACGATAGAAATCTATCACGATAGAAAACTATCATGATAGAAAACTATCACGATAGAAAACTATCATGATAGAAAACTATCATAATAGAAAATTATCATGATGGAAAACTATCATGATGGAAAACTATCATGATAGAAAACTGTCATGATAGAAAACTATCACGATAGAAAACTATCATGATAGAAAACTATCATGATAAAAAACTATCATGATAGAAAACTATCATCATAGAAAACTATCACGATAGAAAACTATCATGATAGAAAACTATCATGATAGAAAACTATCATGATAGAAAACTATCACGATAGAAATCTATCATGATAGAAAACTATCACGATAGAAATCTATCATGATAGAAAACTATCACGATAGAAAACTATCATGATAGAAAACTATCACGATAGAAAACTATCACGATAGAAAACTATCATGATAGAAAACTATCATGATAGAAAACTATCACGATAGAAAACTATCATCATAGAAAACTATCACGATAGAAAACTATCACGATAGAAAACTATCACGATAGAAAACTATCACGATAGAAATCTATCACGATAGAAAACTATCATGATAGAAAACTATCACGATAGAAAACTATCATGATAGAAAACTATCATAATAGAAAATTATCATGATGGAAAACTATCATGATGGAAAACTATCATGATAGAAAACTGTCATGATAGAAAACTATCACGATAGAAAACTATAATGATAGAAAACTATCATGATAAAAAACTATCATGATAGAAAACTATCATCATAGAAAACTATCACGTTAGAAAACTATTATGATAGAAAACTATCATGATAGAAAACTATCATGATAGAAAACTATCACGATAGAAATCTATCACGATAGAAAACTATCATGATAGAAAACTATCACGATAGAAAACTATCATCATAGAAAACTATCACGATAGAAAACTATCACGATAGAAAACTATCATGATAGAAAACTATCATGATAGAAAACTATCACGATAGAAAACTAAAAATGAGAGCACACCACCAATTATTATATCTACTACAAGTGACGTGAACAAATTAACATTATCATAAACACACATTGTGCGTGTGCGTGCGTATACAAATAGCTACACAAAATTTCTCAACCAAAAATGAATAACACTAATGAAAACAATAATGAATTAATAGTCAACTTAGATTGTAGGGTAGTACATGGTTTTAGCGGCATTAATATTAGTGAATTAAAAAATAATAATTGCTGTTACTTATGTTTTAATATAAGATCGTTGCGTTTACACTGGAATAACTTTTGCTTAAATATTAGTCACTTTTTAAGTAAATTAAAAATAATTATTCTAGTCGAAACAAATATAGAAGATGAAGAAAAGGATTTGTATCAAATAGATGCCTTTGAGATGGAATTTTTGAACAGAAATAAACAGAGAGGTGGTGGAACTATGATGTTTATTCGGAACAACCTAGGCCACAAACGAATACCTTCAGAAACTGTTTCGTATGAAAATATAAAAGTAAGCTACACGGAGAGAAATGTTACTACATACGTTGTTGGAATTTATAGACCACCAGGTTTTAGTAAAAGAACATTTATTGCGGAAATTGGAAATAATCTAGGACAAATTGGAAGAAATGAAGAAATGATTGTGATGGGGGATATGAATATTAATATTCGCGATTCAAGCTCAAACTATGTTAAGGATTACTTGGAGATGCTTGCCTCATTGCGACTCATCAATGTCATTACTGAATATACAAGAGTAGATCCAATGAAGGGGACAAAATCAGTAATTGATCACGTTCTTGTAAGTAGAATTGATAAACAAATGAATTCCGCTGTGATTGAGAGTGGCATCACCGATCATTATCCAACTTTATACTACACTGATGCTTCAACGATGTTAGAAAACCATCACATAGTCAACACTTCGTACATATGTAACACCAAAGTAAATAAGGCTATTTGTGAAGAAGATTGGGAAGAAGTTTTAAAAGAAGAAGATGCTGAAACGATCTACAGTAAACTTGTCAGCAAACTAGATGACAATTATAAAAGATCAACTTACACAAGAACAACACAGAACAAAAGAATAAACAGCCCCTGGACAACCCCTTATATCATTGCTGAATGCAAAAAAAGGGATGAACTATATAGAAAGTGGAGAAATAATAGAAGCAACAAAGGTTATGAAATGGAGTATAAAAGATTCCGGAATAAAACCAATAAAATGATAGCAGCTCAAAAAACAACTTTTTATAAGAACAAATTTATTCAATTTAAGACCGATCCTATAAAAACATGGGGATTAATTAATCAAATATTAGGAAGAAAAAAGTCAAATATTGACGAAATGATGGTAAAACATTTTCCAACTTCTGAAATCCAAACCTTGTCAAACGAATGTGTAGAATTTTTTGCTACACAAACATCGCAAATTATTCATCATTGTGGATTTATCACGTCGAATCACACAAATAATTTGCTAGAGAATTCAATTTTTGCTAGTCCTGCAAATATACAGGAGATACGCAGAATCATAAGGTCTCTTGGAGAAAATAAATCGCCAGGAATTGATGGGATAAGAGCAGTTGATATAAGAAGTAACATAGACGTTTTTGCTCCCATACTGTGCAAATTTATCAACCTCAGCCTAACACAGTCAAAAATCCCGTCAACACTGAAAACTGCTGTTGTTAGGCCGATATATAAGAGTGGAGTTAGAAATCAAATAAGTAATTATAGACCGATTTCGATACTTCTCGTAGTTAAAAAGTGTCTTGAAGGCGTCATCTCAGCAAGACTAGAGAGTTTTATTGACAAACACTCTCTAATACACAAAAGTCAATACGGTTTCCAAAAAAACAAAAATACAGGCAAACTGCTGGGCGAATTCGTAAATTGTGTTAATGAAAGCTTGAACAAAAGCCATCATGTCCTTGTAATGTTCATGGACTTTAGTAAGGCTTTTGACACTCTGAATCATACAAAATTACTACAAGCATTGCAACGGATCGGAATTAGAGGAGTATTGGCTGACTGGATTACTGACTATCTACACAACAGGCTGTTTTGTGTCAAGATTAAGGACCTAATGAGTGAGCAAAAGAACGCAGGCGTGGATCCAGGATTTCGTTCAGGGGGGGGCAATTTTCGTGAGTTTCCAAAATCATGATGAGATCTACAGAAAATTTTAGTACCGCTTTACACGCCTGGTCACACAAAGCAATGTGAGTTGATGAGTTTGAAATTTGAAGAAAGCAATTAACTTTTTCATAACTCCCCCAGCGGGTACTTTGAACTTTGTGAAATTAAGCTTTGCAGGTTGTAGCAAGGTGTCTTAACAGCGTTTTTGAGTTCCCTCTGGATCTGCGTAGCTCCACAATTATGCTCGGAAACATAATGACACAATGGTATTTTCCTATTCAGGCACATGACGTTCGAGTGAAATTTCCAGCCTCTTTCTTAGCTGGGACAACCTAACCTAACCTAACTAGTAAAAGGCCGTTTTCGAGAACGCCATCAGCATCAAAAATGCATTTTGCAGAATATTCTCAAACGCAAACCGCAAAATTCATCTGTTCAAAAAGGCAAATACAAGTTTTACTGCATAAGCATTGTGTTCGATAATGCATAGTTTGCTAAAAATCCCATATTCGCAAACATAATGTGTGATACAATTCTGCAGTAATAAAATTGAGTTGGCAACAAAAATTTTGAGAAGCCGGAGAACGTGTTCATAAACGTCAAATGCGTTTGCAAGGAAATTGAAGGACGTTTATAAAAAACATTTTCTGCAAACAAAACCATTGCATTAATTTAAAAATAGCTGTTTTTTAGCTAAACTAAAATTATAGAGCAAAAAAGTAATGAACCGTATCGTTTGCTAAGATGCCTTTGTCCATCGATACATAACCAAACTTTCCGTCATTGAAATAAAATACATTGATTGTAGTGGAAAATACAAAGAAAATACCACTCTTTATTAAACGTTTCCGTCTGACCTTCTCGTTGGATTCGTACTCTTCGCCAGTTTAATAATATGGAACACGGAAGTTCCCAAAACGCATTCACAAAATTGACAAAATCCTCACGAATTCTAACATACATCAAAAACGTATCTTATGGCTAAAACAGATGTGCAGCACGTCGCATCGCTGCGTACAACGCTGAACTAAACACATGTGCATACTCTTAAGGTGCGTATCCATTTCAGAGTAAAAAGACGGCGAGCAGTTCTGAAGAAGTTCTCGAGAGTAAAACTTGAAAGTGGACACAGACACAGTCATGAAATAAGTTCACCAGAGGGGAAGACAGATATCCGAGAGTCGCTCTCGAGGTTTTCTAGTGAAAGTACTCCCTCAATGGAAACGCATATTTAAAGAAATCTATAACCTTTTTAGTATGAATTTTATTGGTATTTCTCAATAACTTTTATACACAATTGTAGTTTATTATTTTAACTTTAATTAGAAGTCTTTATCCTGTAGATCCGAGCATTTGAAGCAAATCGACGTAATTTAAAGATTTAATTTTTTTTAAATTAAAATCAACTTTAAGGTTGAAAATTTTGATAAGTGCCCCTGCCACACCTCCCGTTGCGTTTAACTTTAAAAAGCCACTAACAAATTTATAGAGGAAATTTATAGGTAGAAATTGTTAAATTTTTCATCCTCAGCATTTTGAAAATCAAATCGATTTGGAATTCAATCTAATCTCTGCTATGAAATAAATAAACTTTTCTCATAAAATATTTTACCGTGATGTAGCCGAACATTTATTTTTTAATTGAAGACTTTAACTTTGAAGATCGGACATCTTAAACCGAAGTTATAAGCTTTCCACTCAGTCGATTTGAAGGCTATTTGGGCATAGCGGAACTTTTCTTAACTTAACTTGGTCAGCCATCGGGCAACGCACAACTACTCATTGCTGTAACACTGCGCTGCCAAGAAAAAATTGTATTAACGTATTTGATTACATTTTATTAAATTCAGATTATATGCTTCAATCGTTCATGCCCAGGGGGGGGCAATTGCACCCATTGCCCTCCCCCTGTATCCGCGCCTGAAAGAACGTGCAATATGGAGTTCCTCAGGGATCTAAGCTTGCTCCGATTCTCTTTATTCTTTACACGAACGAGCTTCTTCGCGTCTTTAAACATGGTATTCCATTCGCCTTTGCTGACGATAGAGCGATTGTGGTCCGTCACAGGTCTCCGGATACGGCATCAATGATAATGCAGGAAGAGTTTAATGCGGCAGTTAAATGGTGCCACGACAATGGCTTGGTCATAAATGCCTCTAAAACGAAGATGATGCACATTCGAAGTCCACAATTCAAATCCACACAGAACAGAATATGTTTAATAAATGATGGTTGCCCTAACACCCCAAGCGAAAATATCGAGTTAGTAGAAAGTTACAAATACCTTGGAGTGATCATTGACTGTCATTTTCTATGGAGCACACATATCGATAAGTTGCGTATGGATCTAAAAAAGGCTTTATACGCACTAGCTCATTTACGTTATCATGCTACGGTACCTGTTTTAAGACAAGTGTATTTTGCTTTAGTTGAGTCAAAGCTACGATATGGCATACTTGCTTGGGGAAATGCAGCAAAAACCCACATACAAAAGCTTCAAAGACTCCAAAATTCAGCGCTTAAACAAATAAATATGGGCCATTTGTGGAACGATGATAGTACTTTTAAAGTTATGAATGTACAGCAAATTTTTAAGATGACGCTTACACTGGAGTACTTTGACGATAAGCGTTTCATTCGACCAATTGACCATACGATCAACACCAGACGACGTGCTCAAGGATTGCTTAAAGTGCCCACTAACTACAACATATATGGAAGACGTCAACTCCAATATAGCGTTCCTTCAACAATCAACGAACTACCTCGAGATTTAATAAATATTGATAATTTCAAGACAAGAAAAAAAAACATTAAAAAATTCTTCTTAAATTCAAATCAGTAAAGTAATAATATTTTTTTTTTCTTTTTTAAGAATCTTTTGTAAAACATGTATCTTTCACTTAAAGCTTGCTTTTTATTTTTTTTATTTTGAGAAACACAATCTTCTGAATACAAGCGTATGGGCTTCGCAGGAACTTATAAAATTGTAAAGTCTTTTGAATATTCGAATAAATATTCGAATAAATAAATAAATATCATGATAGAAAACTTTCATGATAGAAAACTATCATGATGGAAAACTATCATGATAGAAAACTATCATGATTGAAAACTATCATGATAGAAAACTATCACGATAGAAAACTATCATGATAGAAAACTATCATGATAGAAAACTAACATGATAGAAAACTATCACAATAGAAAACTATCATGATAGAAAACTATCACGATAGAAAACTATCACGATAGAAAACTATCACGATAGAAAACTACCATTATAGAAAACTACCATGATAGAAAACTATCATGATTGAAAACTATCATGATAGAAAACTATCACGATAGAAAACTCTCATGATAGAAAACTATCATGATAGAAAACAATCATGATAGAAAACTAACATGATAGAAAACTATCACAATAGAAAACTATCATGATAGAAAACTATCACGATAGAAAACTATCATGATAGAAAACTATCACGATAGAAAACTATCACGATAGAAAACTATCATGATAGAAAACTATCATGATAGAAAACTATCATGATGGAAAACTATCATGATGGAAAACTATCATGATAGAAAACTATCACGATAGAAAACTATCATGATAGAAAACTATCATGATAAAAAACTATCATGATAGAAAACTATCATAATAGAAAACTATCGCGATAGAAAACTATTACGATAGAAAACTATCACGATAGAAAACTATCATGATTGAAAACTATCACAATAGAAAACTATCATGATAGAAAACTATCATGATAGAAAACTATCATGATGGAAAACTATCATGATAGAAAACTATCACAATAGAAAACTATCATGATAGAAAACTAACATGATAGAACACTATCACAATAGAAAACTATCATGATAGAAAACTATCATGATAAAAAACTATCATGATAGAAAACAATCATGATAGAAAACTAACATGATAGAAAACTATCACAATAGAAAACTATCATGATAGAAAACTATCACGATAGAAAACTATCATGATAGAAAACTATCACGATAGAAAACTATCATGATAGAAAACTAACATGATAGAAAACTATCACAATAGAAAACTATCATGATAGAAAACTATCATGATAGAAAACTATCACGATAGAAAACTATCATGATAGAAAACTAACATGATAGAAAACTATCATGATAGAAAACTATCATGATAGAAAACTATCACGATAGAAAACTATCATGATAGAAAACTATCACGATAGAAAACTATCACGATAGAAAACTATCATGATAGAAAACTATCATGATAGAAAACTATCATGATGGAAAACTATCATGATGGAAAACTATCATGATAGAAAACTATCACGATAGAAAACTATCATGATAGAAAACTATCATGATAAAAAACTATCATGATAGAAAACTATCATGATAGAAAACTAACACGATAGAAAACTATCATGTTAGAAAACTATCATGATAGAAAACTATCATGATAGAAAACTATCACGATAGAAAACTATCACGATAGAAATCTATCACGTTAGAAAACTATCATGATAGAAAACTATCACGATAGAAAACTATCATAATAGGAAACTATCATGATAGAAAACTATCATGATAGAAAACTATCATGATAGAAAACTATCATGATAGAAAACTATCATGATAGAAAACTATCGCGATAGAAAACTATCACGATAGAAAACTATCATGATAGAAAACTACCACGATAGAAAACTATCAAGATAGAAAACTATCATGATAGAAAACTATCATGATAGAAAACTATCATGATAAAAAACTATCACGATGGAAAACTATCATGATAGAAAACTATCATGATAGAAAACTATCATGATAGAAAACTATCGCGATAGAAAACTATCACGATAGAAAACTATCATGATAGAAAACTATCATAATAGAAAACTATCGCGATAGAAAACTATTACGATAGAAAACTATCATAATAGGAAACTATCATGATAGAAAACTATCGCGATAGAAAACTATCACGATAGAAAACTATCATGATAGAAAACTACCACGATAGAAAACTATCAAGATAGAAAACTATCATGATAGAAAACTATCATGATAGAAAACTATCGCGATAGAAAACTATCACGATAGAAAACTATCATGATAGAAAACTATCATAATAGAAAACTATCGCGATAGAAAACTATTACGATAGAAAACTATCACGATAGAAAACTATCATGATTGAAAACTATCACGATAGAAAACTATCATGATGGAAAACTATCATGATAGAAAACTTTAATGATAGAAAACTATCACGATAGAAAACTATCATGATAGAAAACTATCATGATAGAAAACTATCATGATAGAAAACTATCGCGATAGAAAATTATCAAGATAGAAAACTATCATGATAGAAAACTATCATGATAGAAAACTATCACGATAGAAAACTATCACGATAGAAAACTATCATGATAGAAAACTATCGTGATAGAAAACTATCACGATATAAAACTATCATGATAGAAAACTATCATGATAAGAAACTATCGCGATAGAAAACTATCATGATAGAAAACTATCATGATAGAAAACTATCATGATAGAAAACTATCACGATAGAAAACTATCATGATAGAAAACTATCATGATAGAAAACTGTCATGATAGAAAACTATCATGATAGAAAACTATCACAATAGAAAACTATCATGATAGACAACTATCACGATAGAAAACTATCATGATGGAAAACTATTATGACGGAAAACTATCATGATAGAAAACTATCAAATATCACGATAGAAAACTATCATGATAGAAAAATATCACGATAGAAAACTATAATGATAAGAAACTATCATGATAGAAAACTATCATGATAAAAAACTATCACGATAGAAAACTATCATGATAGAAAACTATCATGATAGAAAACTATCATGATAAAAAACTATCACGATAGAAAACTATCACGATAGAAATCTATCACGATAGAAAACTATCATGATAGAAAACTATCTTGATAGAGAACTATCATGACAGAAAACTATCATGGTAGAAAACTATCATGATAGAAAACTATCATGATAAGAAACTATCATGATAGAAAACTATCATGATAGAAAACTATCACGATAGAAAACTATCATGATAAAAAACTATCACGATAGAAAACTATCACGATAGAAATCTATCACATAGAAAACTAGCATGATAGAAAACTATCACGATAGAAAACTATCATGATAGAAAACTATCATAATAGAAAACTATCACGATAGAAAACTATCATGATAGAAAACTTTCATGATAGAAAACTATCATGATAGAAAACTATCTCGATGGAAAACTATCATGATAGAAAACTATCATGATTGAAAACTATCATGATAGAAAACTATCACGATAGAAAACTATCATGATAGAAAACTATCACAATAGAAAACTTTCATGATAGAAAACTATCATGATAGAAAACTATCTCGATGGAAAACTATCATGATAGAAAACTATCATGATTGAAAACTATCATGATAGAAAACTATCATGATAGAAAACTATCACGATAGAAAACTATCACGATAGAAATCTATCACGTTAGAAAACTATCATGATAGAAAACTATCACGATAGAAAACTATCATAATAGAAAACTATCATGATAGAAAACTATCATGATAGAAAACTATCATGATAGAAAACTATCATGATAGAAAACTATCATGATAGAAAACTATCGCGATAGAAAACTATCACGATAGAAAACTATCATGATAGAAAACTACCACGATAGAAAACTATCAAGATAGAAAACTATCATGATAGAAAACTATCATGATAGAAAACTATCATGATAAAAAACTATGACGATGGAAAACTATCATGATAGAAAACTATCATGATAGAAAACTATCATGATAGAAAACTATCACGATAGAAAACTATCATGATAGAAAACTATCGTGATAGAAAACTATCACGATAGAAAACTATCATGATAGAAAACTATCATGATAGAAAACTATCATGATAGAAAACTATCACGATAGAAAACTATCACGATAGAAAACTATCATGATAGAAAACTATCGCGATAGAAAATTATCAAGATAGAAAACTATCATGATAGAAAACTATCATGATAAGAAACTATCGCGATAGAAAACTATCATGATAGAAAACTATCATGATAGAACACTATCATGATAGAAAACTATCACGATAGAAAACTTTCATGATAGAAAACTGTCATGATAGAAAACTATCACGATAGAAAACTATCTGGATAGAAAACTATCATGATAGAAAACTATCATGATAGAAAACTATCACGATAGAAAACTATCATGATAGAAAACTATCATAATAGAAAACTATCACGATAGAAAACTATCATGATAGAAAACTTTCATGATAGAAAACTATCATGATAGAAAACTATCTCGATGGAAAACTATCATGATAGAAAACTATCATGATTGAAAACTATCATGATAGAAAACTATCACGATAGAAAACTATCATGATAGAAAACTATCATGATAGAAAACAATCATGATAGAAAACTAACATGATAGAAAACTATCACAATAGAAAACTTTCATGATAGAAAACTATCATGATAGAAAACTATCTCGATGGAAAACTATCATGATAGAAAACTATCATGATTGAAAACTATCATGATAGAAAACTATCACGATAGAAAACTATCATGATTGAAAACTATCATGATAGAAAACTATCATGATGGAAAACTATCACGATAGAAAACTATCATGATATAAAACTATCACGATAGAAAACTATCATGATAGAAAACTATCATGATGGAAAACTTTCATGGTAGAAAACTATCATGATAGAAAACTATCACGATAGAAAACTATCATGATAGAAAACTATCATGATAGAAAACTATCATGATAGAAAACTATCACGATAGAAAACTATCATGATAGAAAACTATCACGATAGAAAACTATCACGATAGAAAACTATCATGATAGAAAACTATCATGATAGAAAACTATCATGATGGAAAACTATCATGATGGAAAACTATCATGATAGAAAACTATCACGATAGAAAACTATCATGATAGAAAACTATCATGATAAAAAACTATCATGATAGAAAACTATCATGATAGAAAACTAACACGATAGAAAACTATCATGTTAGAAAACTATCATGATAGAAAACTATCATGATAGAAAACTATCACGATAGAAAACTATCATAATAGAAAACTATCATGATAGAAAACTATCATGATAGAAAACTATCATGATAGAAAACTATCATGATAGAAAACTATCATGATAGAAAACTATCGCGATAGAAAACTATCACGATAGAAAACTATCATGATAGAAAACTACCACGATAGAAAACTATCAAGATAGAAAACTATCATGATAGAAAACTATCATGATAGAAAACTATCATGATAGAAAACTATCATGATAAAAAACTATGACGATGGAAAACTATCATGATAGAAAACTATCATGATAGAAAACTATCATGATAGAAAACTATCACGATAGAAAACTATCATGATAGAAAACTATCGTGATAGAAAACTATCACGATAGAAAACTATCATGATAGAAAACTATCATGATAGAAAACTATCATGATAGAAAACTATCACGATAGAAAACTATCACGATAGAAAACTATCATGATAGAAAACTATCGCGATAGAAAATTATCAAGATAGAAAACTATCATGATAGAAAACTATCATGATAAGAAACTATCGCGATAGAAAACTATCATGATAGAAAACTATCATGATAGAACACTATCATGATAGAAAACTATCACGATAGAAAACTTTCATGATAGAAAACTGTCATGATAGAAAACTATCACGATAGAAAACTATCTGGACAGAAAACTATCATGATAGAAAACTATCATGATAGAAAACTATCACGATAGAAAACTATCATGATAGAAAACTATCATGATAGAAAGCTATCATGATAGAAAACTTTAATGATAGAAAACTATCATGATAGAAAACTATCACGATAGAAAACTATCATGATAGAAAACTATCATGATAGAAAACTATCGCGATAGAAAATTATCAAGATAGAAAACTATCATGATAGAAAACTATCATGATAGAAAACTATCACGATAGAAAACTATCATGATAGAAAACTATCACGATAGAAAACTATCATGATAGAAAACTATCATGATAGAAAACTGTCATGATAGAAAACTATCATGATAGAAAACTATCACGATAGAAAACTATCATGATGGAAAACTATGTTGATAGAAAACTATCATGATAGAAAACTATCATGATGGAAAACAATCATGATAAAAAACTATCATAATAAAAAACTTGTAACAGTCTGAGTCCGAGGTATCAATTCAATTCAATTCAATTCAAACATCCTTTTCGAGAGTCCTCCAAAACCTTCCCTTGTCACACCATCATTACACCCCACCGCTTACAGGTGCAGTGGATTGATCCTGACGGCCGAAGGAAAGGGTGTTCAGGCTACGACATAGCGTGGCATGCTAGCATATAGCACGTTCTAGCTCGTCGGTGATGGGGTCCTTGCTATCGTAACGCTGAACGGTTGTTACGAAATTACATGCCGGGGTATGTTTATAAGCATAAAAAAGGATCGGGATCAAAATTATGAAGCCTAATTTCGTCCTGGATAGGTTCTCAAAAATGTCTTCCAATTTTACCGAGTGAGGAGAGACTAAGATGGTGTTGTCTCTCTGAGGTTTTTGCCCACCCTCGTATCAAAATGATACATCCTTGGCTATTATTCTCTCAACTATTTATAATAGCCCCAGAAGAATAATCTTTCAAAAAGAACTTAACTTTTCATTTTTTTTCCTCCAAAGCCTAAAAAAAAACTAAACTCAAACCAACAAATGAGAATACCTACATACGTATACATATCATCATCAAAAAAAAAACTTTGCCATTTCGTCAGTTAGGTGATATTATACCAAAATCGTCTTCATCCGGTCTTCATCGCCTTTCACTTCCGCCACATCCACCTTTGACTTTGCTTAATGACAAAACATCATTACTGTCCACTCATACCCTGGAAACAAAGTGAAATCGAAAGCTACTTCCCAAAATAAAATTCAACAAGGAGCGGAAACCCAAATGACAAAATCCCGATGTTTTAAATTTGGCAATAACATTTCGTATTTTATTCAAAAAAACTTAAACTAACAAAATCCTCTTAAACTAATCTAAATATCTTACAAAAATACATACGTTACGTATACTAAATTATAATTTGTTTTTTTTTTCTTCTCTCTTTCAAAATTCACAACAAAAAAATAATATCAGAATAGGGTTCAACCAACAGTCAGTCAATCGAGAATAGATCTACTCATAAATATATTTTTTCTTAAAAAACATACGAAAAGTATGACAAGTAGGTATTAACGGTTTGAATTATTTCCCTTGTTTTTTGTTTTTATTAATTATTTATTATTTTAATATAATTTGAATATGGATAATTATAATTAATATTTACCGAATACTTCATAAGATCAAAATCAAGCTAAATAATAAAAAAAGTAACTCCCATTTAATTCCGGTATGGATCTAATCCTCACTTACTGAATATGTTTTCTGATTTTTTTTTTTCTCTAGTAATTTGCTCTCTCTTTTATACGTCGAAATAGAAAAAAAATAACAATTTAATTTGAATTCGCCTCACAACTCACACACCTCGACAGAGGGTATGCATTTGTAAGGTTTTAAAAGATTTTAAAAAGACTCTAACTAAGGTATTAATTATATCATATGAAAGATGAAACGATCGTTGATGTTCAAACAAAATTCAAATATAATTTATCAATCAATAAAAATATTATATATAAAAAACTTCATCATCATCATCAAGTCCTGTAACCCCGGTTGGGGCATAGGGCGCCAACAAATCGTTTCCATCCTTCACGGTCTGCAGATAGATATTTTAACTGTGGCCACGTCTTTCTCTGGGAGTCTGCTTCTGCTAGAACTGTTGATTTCCATGTTGTTCTTGGTCTTCCAACCCGCCGTGCACCCTGAGGATTCCATTCAAATGACTGCTTTGCAATTTCATCGTTTGGTTTCCTCAGTGTGTGACCAATCCATTGCCATTTACGCTTTCTTATGTCAACGTCCAGCCGCTCTTGACTTGTCCTGCGCCACAATTCCTCGTTTGATATAATTTGTGGCCAGCGAATTTTTAGAATATGGCTTAGACAACGGTTCACAAAAGTCTGCAATTTCTTTGAGATGGTAGTCGTGACTTTCCAGGTTTCGCAAGCATAACAGCACGGATTTGACATTGGATTCGAAGAACCTCAACTTTGTGCGCAAGGAGATTTGACATGATTTCCAAATTTGGGAGAGAGAACCGAAGGCTGCGCGAGCTTTATTTATTCTACTTTGAACGTCCAGATCAGTACCACCATTTGCTGAAACAATACTTCCAAGGTAGTTAAATTGTTCAACCTCTTCAACTGGCGTCTCCTGTATTAAAATACGCTGATGTGTGGAGCGGCCTGTGAGCATTATTTTTGTCTTTTTGCTATTTATTTTAAGACCACTCGCCTCTCCTTTTACCTTCAGAGCTTGACACATCCCGTTCAGTCCGCTGATGTTATTTGCCAAGAGACATATATCATCGGCATAGTCTAAGTGGCTAAGCCTTTCAAACGGTCTCCATTGAATGCCCTGCCTCTCTGCTGTTCCAACGCTGGCCGTCAAAACATCGTCAATCGCCAGTAGAAAGAGAATTGGCGATAGAACATCTCCCTGTCTCACACCCTGCCGCACTTCGAAAGAGTCGGACAGCTGCCCATTGTGTAAAACAAAGCATCTTGCGTTGTTATAGGACTCTCTTATAATGGAAACAATTTTTGGGGGAATTCCTCTACCAAGAAGTGATCTCCATATACATTCACGGTTGACTCGGTCAAAGGCCTTCTCAAAATCCACGAACATGAGGTAAAGCGGTGATTGAAACTCCGCAGACTGCTCAAGAACGATACGCAGAGTGTTGATATGGTCGACACAAGACCGCCCACTCCGGAAACCAGCTTGATGCCTCTTGAGTGTAGACTCGATTCTATCCTTTATCCGCTCCAGAATGATGGTTGCCATTAATTTTGGAAAAACGGGCAAAACTGTAATACCTCGCCAATTGTTGCAATTCTTAAAATCACCTTTCTTTGGCAGCTTAACAATTACACTATCCTTCCAGTCGCTGGGATAGATCTCGTTTTCCCACACAGCTTGTATCAACAGGTGTAGAATACTAGCCGCTCTGACAGGGTCAGCTTTCAGGAACTCGGCTGGTATACCGTCAAGTCCAGCTGCTTTGTTGTTTTTGAGAAGATTAATCGAAGATTGAATTTCCAGTATTGTAGGGGGTTCGATGTCAATACCCCTATATGATCTACGCATCTCGTTAAGCTGGGGAACTTCAGCACTTTGCTCGACAGAATCTTCATTAAGCAAGGCACAAAAGTGATCCTTCCACCTGCGCAGCTGATCCTCGATTGATACCAAAAGTGTACCATCCACATCCATTACAGGATGATTGGTGTTGCTTTTCTTCCCGACAACTTCCTTGGATATTTGGTACAGCCTCCTCATATCTCCTCTTCTTGCAGCGTTTTCCGCATTTTCTGCGAGACCGTCTAACCTCACCCTCTTGTCACGTCTCACACAGCGATAGACCATCTTATGTGCTAAGCGATACTCTCTTCGCAATTCAGCCTTTCGTTGAGCATCCGCTTCGGCATTTATTTGCATCTTCAACGATTTGCGAAGCTCGATTTTATCCCAGGTGTCTTGGGATATCCAAGAGTCTAACTCTCGACTGCTTGGGTACAGTTTCGGATCCAGCATCCATAAAAACACTTTTTATATCACCCCACATCTCATCAATTGTTGAATTCTGGATTCCGTTTAATGACGAAGCTCTGCCGTAAAGGTTGGTGACATAGTTACGACATATGTTGGGATCACTTAAAGCATTTGTATTGAACTTCGAATTCCTTGCTGCACCCTGTGATTGACGTTGTACAGCTGCAGTTCGTAGCTTGAGACTCATGAGAACCAAATGGTGGTCGCTTTCCATGTCGGCATTTCTAATGCTTCGAACATCGCACATTGACTTCCTCCATCGCTGCTGAATCATGATGTGGTCAATTTGGTTTTCAGTTTGACCATCCGGATGTACCCAGGTGATTTTGTTGCAAGTCTTATGTTTAAACACAGTCCCACCCAGTACAAGACGATTAGCGTTACAAAAATCGACCAGCAAATCGCCATTTTCATTTCGTGACCCCAAGCCATTTTTCCCCATGACGCATTCCAGACCGTAGTTGTCTGATCCGACTTGGGCATTGAGATCACCCATGACAATTATGATGTCGGCTCTTGGAACACCACTGTAAACTGAGTTAAGATGCGTGTAGAAGGCGGTTTTGTCTTCCTCGGTCGCTTCATTTGTGGCGGCGTAGCACTGAATTATTGTGACGTTGCGAATTTTTGAACGGAACCTTGCTGTCATTATTCTTGCATAAATGGGCGCCCAGGATATAAGACTACGCCTCGCTTCTTCGTTCAACATAATTCCGACACCATGCAGCCTTTGGCCACCCTCTCTTTCATCCTCCCCGGAATACAGCATTCTCGTTTGCCCAGAGTCAGCTCTGTACTCGGCTCTTCCTCTCCACCTAGTTTCGCTGATGCCCAGTATACTGATCTTAAGGTGAAGCATTTCACGCTCAACCTGCTCGTATCTACCTTCGCCATACAAGGATCGAACGTTCCATGCTCCGATTTTCGTACGTATGCGGTAGCCAAAAGTATCATTTGCTCTTCTTAAAAGACTTCTTCTATTTGTTAACGATTCATTTATTGTTATGGCGTCTTGATTGACGCTGGTACACGAAAGATGCCGCACCCCCAAATCCGATGTGCGGTTTACAGCAGCCGAAGCTGCAGAAGGATTCTCCATAAAATGGTTACCTCTTGGGGACTCATTTCCATTTGTTGTCATATTTCATTTTTAGCATATATCCTTCCACCATGGTGTTTTCCGAGATACGATTAATAACATACATAAGCTCAGATTTGACAGGCACACCCGCCTTTTGTATGGTCAAACACATAACTGCTCGAGGCCGCCCACTATGGGAAAACAGACGCCTTTTGTAGCCGCCCAATATGGGTTACAGACGCTACCTGCTGCTGCCGTTGGCCTTTTAACAAAAAAAAAAACGCTCCTCCGCCACCAGACTATCATGCCGTTGACCGCCACCTGCAGTTCATCCGTCTTAAGGGGGCTTTTAACCATCCCAAGGACAAGATTGTGCCCTGACCAGCATAGCTGGGTTGTCTGCTTATCTCGGCATCCATTCGGTCCCCCTGCACGTTAGCGTTACCCGCCCTCTTACCAAACTTAAATTCTTTGAGGTGGTGCACCGCTCCAGAGGTTATAATGTTTTAAAGATGCATCTATAAATTGATTGATGTAAATTGAAATTTAATATGAACATCCACTTGCACTTAGGTGTGTATACTTTTTTTTCCTCTCTACCAGGCACTAGGGCTAGGAAATTTAATTCAATTGAACTTGAATGTTTTTTTTTTCTATTTCTATTTTTTTTATATGCAGAACTGGGTTTTTTTTTATTAAGATTAAAATAATTGAAAATGAGGATATGGGATGTGGTTAAAAAAAATTAATAATATATAAATCACAATATGTAATTAGTAGTTTAGTAAAAATAACTAGGATTAGCATTTGCGTTGGAGAAACTTTGCGTAGCTGGAACGGTGGCTGATGGCGGAACATCTGCAGCGGTAGGTGTCGTCATTGGTGCTGATGTCAGTGTCATCGGAAGCTCGAGTGTAGTATTTGATCATAGCGAATATTGACTTTCTGCGTTATTAGATCGATCAAAACTTTTTTGGGGGGATCAATCAAATTGAAGTTGGCGGTGCTTCTTTGGCCTTGGTGGATTTTTGATATTGTAGGCGTAGTCTTTCTTTTCGGCAGCACGCACTGTTTTTTTTTTTTTTTCTTTTTAGTGATTTAGGGTACTCTCGTGTCGTTTTTTTTTAACTTTTTTTTTAAAGGAGTTTTGTGATTTAGGGTGCTCTCGTGTCGTTTTTTCTATTTTTTTGGTTTTACGTTTTACGTTTTCTTGCAGGTCGTGGGGTATTTTTGTGGGTGTTTTTTCACACTTCACTTTTTGTTTCAATGGGTTCTGATAGGTGGTTTTTGTGGGAATGTACTTTCATCTGATCGTACCGTTGCGTGACTGTACTTTTTTTCCTTTTTTTCTTACATTTTTTTTTTTTGGGAGTATGGCGTATCTTTTTAACAGGGTTTCTTTATTCACTTTTAACGATAAAAGGCGTTTTTCTTTTATATTTTAGAATATCGCACACGTGGATTATGGTTTTTTTTGGTTATTTTACTTTATTTAAAACACGGTTTCAATTCAAAATTTTGAAACTAGATTTCAATTATAGTTTTTGTTTTTGTTTGTTTTACGAAATTTAAAGTTTATTTTCATATCTTGAAATACAAATAGGACGCAATGAAGAAAAAAACTAGGAACTTAATTTCGTTCCAACAAGCAAGCAACTTAAAAATCCACGACACAAAAGAGACCGAGCGAAGGCAATCCTGGCCTTTTATAGCCAGTCGACAACCCTAGCCGTGTCATACCATTTTCGAACATTCTCGAAAGAGAACGTTGCTGATCATGGCAACTGAATGGTTTCCGATGTTGAGGTTTCTGACGGATATTTTAACCAAGAAATCACATATTTGGTCTCAAAATTCATTTCCGAATTTTTCAAAAATAAATGTGACCTTATATTGATTCCCTGGTCAAAATTCCTCCAGAAAAACAACACCGGAAACACTTCCATCATGCCAAATCAAATCAGATGTCTTTGGTTGGTATTGGTATTATTTAAACCCAAGCCGAAGAATAATCTCCTCTCGCTTTTTTTCTCTTAAATTTTTGTCATCTCATGTGTAGCAAATGGAAGACGATGATTGAGCACACTTATCCATTTCACAAAATGTCGACTCTCCATTTCGAAGCTCTTTTCCTTCATTCGACTTCTCACACCTACACACAACGAAGACAGCTTCCACACCTGTTTCACCAATGATGCCATCCATAGTTCATTTCTTTTTCAAAGTTTGGGAGGTTCAAATCTATGCTACCGGAAATGATATTTTCTGTGACTGTTGGTCGTTATTTGACTTGAATAATTTGAAAATTGAAAAAAAAAAAACTAAATCTTTTCCCACAACCTCAGGCATCGGTTGCGTCTTGTGCCAGGAAGATGAGGATGGGGTGGAGAGACCCATATATTATTACTGCCACAAACTCACATCAGCACAGCGCAACTATAGCATTACAGAGCTGGAATGCTTAGCTGCGGTTCTTGGCGTGGAGAAATTTCGGTCGTACGTGGAAGGACAGGAGTTTACAGTTGTGACTGACCATGCGAGCCTCAGGTGTCTCATGAGTCAAAAAGACTTAAACGGTCGTTTAGCGCGTTGGAGTTTAAGACTTCAGCTATTCTCTTTTGAAATTGAACATAGGAAGGGTACGCAGAACGTTGTCCCGGATGCACTCTCGCGAGTCTACGCCGTAGATGAGATTGTATCTAAAATAAATGGTACTGCGAACACTTCCGATGTTTTACAGATTGATATTATACAGACCCGACATTTAAGTCGGATGAATATGTAGGATTAATTAAAACAATTGAGGAAAATCAAAGCCAGCTACCTGATCTTCGTGTATCAGAAAGTTTTGCATACAAGAAGGTCAAACCATGCACAGGAGATCCCAGAGAAGATGATTGTGTCTGGAAACTCTGGATCCCCTCTCCGCTTACAGATCGTTTAATCCGATTGGCTCATGATACCCCTCGCGCTTCGCATGGTGGAATCGCAAAAACATTGTATCGCCTGCGTGAGCGTTTTTACTGGCCTAATATGGCGGCTCAAGTAAAAACGTTCATCGCCGACTGCGATGTTTGTAAATCATGTAAAGCCCCAAACACCATTCTAAGACCACCTATGGGGCAGGCGTACATCGTAGATAGGCCCTTCCAACACGTGTATGTTGATTTTCTGGGGCCCTACCCAGTGGCGTAGCAAGCACTTTGGGGGCCCCGTATCTAACATTTTTTAGGTATAAACTATTTTTACTTGCACCAGCATATTAGATAAGTTTAATTTGATATTTGATTTTGTACGGTTAAAGAGACAAAAAGCTATTTTTATACATATGTATCTCGAAAACCGTAAATTTTTTCAAACGATCTAAATCTTAGCTCATGAAATTATATGAAAGAAAGAAAGTGTTGAAAAGATATATCAATAATAATTTTGTAACGTTTGTGCACGTTTTTTTTCCAAAATCTGTTGCTCTAACGAAATAGTGTAACTATCTTTCTTGTGTAGAATTCTATGAACTTAAAAATAACGGTTTTCTAGATGTGTACATATTTCCAAAAATATTTATTTGTCACTTTACGGTCAAAATCAAAAGTCAAATTTTGAAACGCTATAACTTTTAGGGTTCAATAATAGCTAATTATTTAGATATTGAGACCAGGGTTTCCGTTTTAGTTAGTTTAGTTTCCAATTAGTTAGCAATAAAAATATTTTGATGTCGCTAGATTATTTCTAACGACATTTCTAGCGACTTTTGAAGACATGAATTTGTTAGTTAAGACATGAAAATAATACTTTTTGTTTCATATTATGACCCTCGTTCTATTAAATCCATAACATTTGAATAATAATTTGACAGCTGCTATTGCAATCATTGGAAACTAAAACTCACCAAACAGTAAACTATATAGAAATTGAGATTTATATAACATTTTGTTCTGATTTAAATTCCTGAAGTTTCTGATTTATTAGGACGTACGAATTCTTTTTGCTTTAATATTTGGCATTTAAGCTCACTTTTTATCAACAGTGTGGACAATTTCAATTGTTTAATGTAATGGATCCATCTAGTCGAAGAACGATGGGAGTTACACTAAGATAAAGTCTAGTTTTGCCTTGCAACAGCTTAAATAATGTCTATGAATAATGGAAATATGCCCCTATAAGTCTTATGCGACTGAATGATTTTACTGTTTTTAATAATTTGATTTGTTTTTATAATAAATTCCATATTTTTTCGATATCTTAATTAATAACAATATAAAGTTGTTCAAAAAGTAAAATATTGTAAGCTTTCGTTGCTGGCGACTTCTAGCGACTTTTTGGTTTGAACATTTTAGCCCATCTAGCGACTTTCGGAGCTTGATCTAGCGACAGGTTGCAGCAACACTGATTGAGACCGCCTGAAAGTTTTAGACCTGACCAGCAATTTCTGTGTTTTTTGACACCTAGGGTGGTCGCCCTGCAGTAGATCTAGGATTCTTTCTGGGGGGAGTTGAGGTAAAGAATAAATTGTGAAAGTGGCTCCAAAAGCATTTTTGTGTGGATTCACGTGCTGCAGGAAATTCTCATTTTTTTTAATAGCCTATTGAATAGACCGGAAGATGAGGGGTATAAAGGAACAATTGCGTGCAAGGGTTTTTATTATTGAATATGTTTGTTTGGCCCATAAGCATGCTTAAAACTGAAAATGCTACTAAATTCACCCATGCGTTTCTGAGAGAATGGTCACCCTGGCTACTTTTCGGTATTTTTGGTAAAGCTCGAAAACTAAACCGAATTTGACAATTTTACATATAATACTTTTTGTTCAAAATTAAATTTTCTATTGAAATGGATAGTTCAAAAAATTTTACGAAAAAATTTAAGCAGGAAAAGTTAACAAAAACCAACTTAAAAAAAATCAAAAAATCAGGGATATCTAAATTTTTTTATAAATTATGCATAACTTTTTTTGAAGCAATGATAGGGTCAATACATGCAGGGACAAAATAAAGTAGAGATTTAAGGCCTTAATATGGCATGTTAAAAAATTAATATTTGTTCAAAATTGACAGAGATATTCCCGTTCAAACCTTATCATTTCTTATAATTTTTCACAGTTTTGGCCCGAAAGTCCCTTTTTGGTACAATATGGCAAATTTCACTTTCGTAAAAATGTTCGAAATAAAAATTTCGATATAATATGGCATTAGAACTATAGAGAATCTATAAAAAGGATATAAGTTCGCAATTTCGTTTTTCGGCTATTTTTGAATGCCTTCAGACCTACAGACTGAACGGCTGGTCCGATTAACATAAGGTTTGGTAATAGGTGCTAGTAACGTTAAATTTGTCATCAAGTACCAAAAAATTGGCTTTCGGGCAAAAACTGTGAAAAATGATAAGGAATGGTAAAGTTTGAATGGCTATACCTCTGTCAATTTTCAAATAATATGGCTTTCTAAAATGTCATATTAAAGCCCTTAAACTCCAGTTTACTTTGTTCATGCATGTTTTGAGCGTATCTTTGCTCCGAAAAAATTTTCAATTGTCAAATTCAGCTTGGTTTTCGAGTTATACCAAAAATACTGAAAAGTGGCCAGTGTGACCATTCTCTCAGAAACGCATGGGTGAATTTAGTAGCATTTTCGGTTTTAAGTATGCTTATGTGCCAAACAAACATATTCAATAATAAAAACCCTTGCACGCAATTGTTCCTTATTAAAAGGTCTATTCAATAGGCTATAAATAGAAATTCAAGGAATACAAATATTTATTTAATAATTATAAATAGAAATAGAAAATAGAAGCTGTGGTTTGTTTCTATTAATTTCACAAGAAAATGTTGATTCTTGCTTATTTCACAATTGAGGACCCTTTGTGTCTTTTGAAAACCGAAAAACACAGTTTTTTAGCGATTCTTGTGGCTGTCAAGAAAACCTGGGTCGACTCTTGGTAATTTTCAACGAGCGAACCTATTAAAATTGTGTATCGAATGCATCTCAATGAAAAATTTCTTACACACGTTAAGTACTCTGAATCTTGGGGCCCCTATATCTCTGGGGCCCTGTATCATTGATACGGCTGATACTGCGGTAGCTACGCTACTGGCCCTACCCTAAGGCGAAAAAGGGAAATACGTTCATGATAGTGTGTTTAGATCAGCTTACGAAATTTGTCCTTGTTAGAGCCTTGCGTAAGGCGACTGCCGAAACCGCCATTAAGCTTTTAGACGAGGAAGTATTTTCTTTATTTGGAGTGCCTGAATCTCTTATGTCAGACAACGGTAGACAATATGTAGGCAAAGAATTCTCGAAGTTTTTAAATGCAAATGGCACTAAACATATAAAGACAGCATCGTATTCGCCTCAGGCAAATGCAAGCGAGCGTGTCAATCGCTCAATCTTAGCCGCAGTCCGCTCGTACATTGGTTCTGACCACACTAATTGGGACAAAAATCTATTGTCCATTGTATGTGCGCTACGAACTACAGTGCATTCGGCGATTGGCATGTCGCCTCACGAAGCTCTTTTTGGCCAAAGTAAAATCGTACATGGATCAGACTATTTATTATTGAAAAAATTGAAGAATCTTAATAACCCTGAAATTGACTTGTTACCAAAATCAGCAAAGATGAATTTGATACATAATAAGATCAAATAATCTTTAGAGCAGGCACATAAAACGTATGAAAAAACCCAAAAACCTTAGGAGCAAAAATCGACTTTATCAGGTAGGACAAAAAATTTACAAACGAAATTTCATCTTGAGTGACGCTACAAAACGACGAAATGCTAAGCTATGCCCAAAGTTCGTCCCAGCCAGAATCAAAAGCATAGTGGGCAATAATATGTATGAACTCGAAGATATAAAAGGAAATACATTAGGAGTAGTGCATGCAAAGGATATTCGCCAATAAAAAAAAAAAAAAAAAAAAAAATTACGTATACGACATAGTGACCTGAAAAATATTTTTTTTTCTACTGAACGTAAGCCGTAGAAATAATTATGATCAATTGTATAAGAAGCGTGAAGTGTAAAATAATGTCATACATTTTCTTTGGAAAGTAATAAAATCAAGGGAATTTTATCTCAGGCGTGGGTCGAGTAACAAGAAAGTGAAAATACTTTACCGCCTTTTCTTTTCAATTTCGTCCAGATCGTGCCCGAAATTAAAAAGATGTGTATAGTGATATCACATTCCCTAGATCTGGTTTTTGTTTGTTGTAGGGTAGTGGATGCTGTCATCGGCTAGGCCTTTTTCCGTTTCGATACACCTAAAAGTTATCGATTCGATTCCCTCGTTTCAAGTTAAGCAGAGTGTGAACACTATGGTAATTGGCGGACATAACCTAAAAAAATACTTTCGCGGCTCTTTTCCAAATTGACATCCACCCTGAAAGAAACATTTCCAAAATCCTCAAATAATCGTTTAACAAGCCACGATTAAAATTTTGTTAAGTTCTGAGAACGTCAAATACCAACATTGGGATTTATAATACATTTTTTTTTGTAAACTTTTATATGAAAATTAATAAAGGTAATCTAAATGAAAGTTTTGATTTTCTCGGAATTTAACTAAATACTTAATACTTTTAAGGTTTCGCAGTCGTGCTGCCTTTCAAACAGACACGACCGACGTCCTATAAGTTAATTTTGTAAGACCAGGAAATATCTTCAACCCACCACGGTAATCCATAGACCAATAAGAATAACATTCCATCTAACCGATTCCAACGGAAAGTAACCACATTCGGCCGATTTGTCAAAATTAATAAAATAAGTTCGAAGGTAATTGAGACACAAATAAATGTAGCTAAAGTGTATTGAAGTTAATTGTTTTTATTGCATAGAAGAAAGAATCACTTCACAAACAAAAAAAAAGGTCAGACGGCTGTGCTCACGTGTTTGGTATGTGTAGTACATGTCCCTCATTGCATGTCGCGGAACACGTGGGGCACGTACTATAGGTCTAGAAGGGTTCCTCCTAGATCTAGCCGAAGGGAAGTACAGGGCACCGTCACAAGGAAATTGGCCGTAGATCTTTCCTACCAAAGTCCTATCTTCGAATCTGGCCTTGGGCTAGCAAAACACGGCCATCCATTTCAGACAATTTGTTCAGCCCTGCAAGTGCAGCTTTTCGTCGAACCAGCCGGTTACCTCAAGAGAACACTCGCTAATGGCAGTCTCGGTCTCCGAGACAACAAAAATCTAAAGGCCCAACTATAATAGACTTAACCGAGCTTAATTCAGCTTAAGCCACCGAGCCATTACACAGACCTATATGGTCTCACCCATAATAGCCGTCTGCTCAGTTTCGTCAAGTTTCGTTAACTTTCGCGAAATTGAGAGAGAGCCATTGAAATGGCTCTCAACTTAAGCAAATTTAAGAAATGCTGTTTACAACGGAAATAATAAACACAAAAGGCAACAAAATAGGTACACAGCTGTTTGAATCGTTCTACGAATTTAAACATGTATGTGTAATCTTTTTGTTGAATTGTTATCACATTTGTACATGTATTTATTAGAAATGCGGAAAAGAGCACAATGTTGGAATATGAATGAGGGAAGAAGGAGGAGGTTTTTTTTAATTTTTGCTTATGTGCGCATAAGTCAATTATGGCTCAAGGAGGTAATTTTGCAAGCATAAGCAAGTTTTCGTTGGCTTTTTGACACTAGCTTATGCTTGCTTATGCCTATTATGGTTGGCAGTGGCGTAGCTAGGATATTTGCCGCCCGGGGCAAAACAATAATTTGCCAGCCCTTCCGTCTAACAATACTTTATAAAGAAATTTTGTGATATATACCTTCATATCATCGGTCTTAAAGTTGCAGACAAAATTTGAAAATATTTTTTTATAAATGCAAGGAATTACATTCTTCGAAATATTAATACACGCCACTTTGCCGTTATATCTGCTGAATGAATTTGTTTTGTTTCTGACCTACTGAGATTTAACTTTAAACCGACTGTATATAATATGATATTGAGCGCTCGGTGAGATTTTACGGGGTGAGACACGCCTATTGCTTCATCAGTACTCGACAGCAAAACTTAGAAATTGCTTACTGTTCATATTTCTCAGATCTAATGATCATGAACCATGAGAGGGTCAAAGCCACGGCTAAGTCACTACTGAGTGTCTGATAACAGAGTTATTACTTCACTGAAATTGTAGTAGATTGTTGATCTAATGCATTTTTTCTCAAAATAAATCTGCTGCAAAATCTACATACTGCACTTCATTGTACGAAAAAAAATTAATCTTCGCAAAAAAAACTCACATTTTTTTTTAATTCTTTGTGTTGAATTCAGCCATTATGTATTATTTAGAGCATTTTTGTTTGCTGGTTTAATGTTAAAAAAAAAAAAACGAATTTAATATTTTATTTATTTTTATTCATTATCAGTTTTGTTCTGCGAAAATATTCAATCTACAGCATTTTTTTTCAAATCTAACGCGAAAAATTTTCTGAGAAAGGTCAACCCCTCTGATCTCTAAATTGAGGGAATCAACATCATGTAAGGCTACAAAAGAGAATGGTCATTACGAAAGCCATCATTTTGTTTCTAAATTTGAAAGAAATGTTAATTTAAAAAATTAACTTTTGTGTTTATTACCTACTTCTGTAATGAGCAATGGTCATGATTCTGCCGCCCCTAGTGATTTGAACACAATGAAAAAATTGTACATTCATATACCTATTCAAATGTAATAGAACTTTTACTTAAAAAAGTAATACTTTTTTGTTTATTTCCAACTTCTGTAATAAACAACGATGATGATTTGCGCCCCTCTTGATAAAATAAAAATAAAAATTGATTGAATTATTTATTAAATAAAAATTAAACTTGTGTTTAATTCCAACTTCTCATGAACAACGAAAATGATTTTACCGCCCCTACAAATTTGAATACTATAAAAATTGCATTGTTTCTGATAAAAATTTTTCAATAAAAAAACTTTTGTAGCTAATTGGCTTACAACATCCCATGAACAACGAAGATGATTTTCCGATTTGCCGCCCCTTACTCCTGGCGCCCGGGGCGACCGACCCCTTCGCCCCCCCCTAGCTACGCTACTGTGGTTGGGCCTTAAGCATTTTGACATACTACTCCGAATCATAAAATTTAATACTCCTTATGTAACGAATACACTCAAAGCTAAGTATCCAAATTATTACATACATATATGTATATGTATATGCTCGTAATTCGTTCAATTTGACATTTTTACCTTTTCCCCATTAATAATAGCATAAAGATCGTCAGAAGAGGCCAGTGTAATAAAACTCAACATAAAAGCTCCAGGTCCAGCCAAGGAGGTAGTGTGCACCACTTCATTGGAGGAGAATTCGCGGTGAGGCCAAAGATTTTGTCAATCATATGTTATGTACATACAAAAAAAAAAGAAGGTGCAATTGTCCATTGAACAAAAGTGTTATACACTCCGTAAGTTTGACACTCATTTTTTTTTAATACTTAACCAAGAGAGATCGTTATTGAAAGCGGTCATTGAACTTTGAGTGAATTCGATAAATTTAAATTTTGGTTGAATTTTATAAACCCTTATATTATAGCCATCTAAGAATTTATTTATACATACTCTTTCACTCATGTCAGAGATTTTTTTTGGTTCTGATCAGAACATACAATCTTACTTCTTATTATTTAAATTTAATTTTTTTTTTTACTTATTGTGATTTTAACTGAATTATTTTTTTTTATTATGGAGAGTCAAAATGCAAACCCAAGAAATCCATGAATTTTAACATAATATTCTGCTATATTGAATAAAGATTTCTTATATTTATTTTAATCTCCGGATGTGGATATTTTACCGGTGGTCATTTAGGAAGTTATCATGCTAGTGGGTTAGTTTTAGGAGAAGTGCTTAGGAAAGTTAACAGAGGGGAAATGAGGCTCGACGGCGGCGAATTGAGTGAAGCTTGAGTTTTCACTTAAGTACGTTAGGGATTATCGTAAATTATTTGAGTTGGGCGGTAACCACGGGGTTTCCACTTAGCGCGGGGAACCGAAGGGAGGGTATCACTCGGAAGCCTATAACATCACGGCTTCCACAAAAGAATGTTTGTTTGCTTTTAAATTCGTTTTTGTGATAATGAGGAATTCGATAGATTCTTGACGCGAGATAGGCATGTAGGGAAATGTATACGGCAGTCCAGTGGCGAGTGCAAGATCCCACCCCACCGACGAGTTAGTACCAGGCTAAAGCGAGCATGCCTACACCAGCACTTGGCCGACTGGACCACCCTCTTTGTATTTCCTTTCTCACCCTGAGTATCCTGTGGTTTAGGATGAGATTTGGAAAGGCAGAACATCGCCAGTATACAAAGAGGGAACACCATTCCGTTACAAATGTATCGCAACAAAAACATAAATGTTAAAAAAAGAGCTTAGTTCTTTATGTACAAGAAACCTGTGCGTAAAAAGTCTGCCAAAAAAAGTATCTAAAATATATGCCAAGTTTTAAGTTCATGAAGTTCAATATCAAATATCTAAAATATATGCCAAGTTTTAAGTTCATGAAGTTCAATATCAAATATCTTAAGTAGATTAATATCGAAACAATTCCAAATAATGACAGAAATTTGGTACTTAATGATTACTGATTAAAATATGAGGTCTGATCCTTTACTTTGGGTTTCTGTGATTTTTAGTCCAAACTTGTGTGAAATTTTTTTTTATATATGATCTTTGACATAACTTTGGACTAAAATGCGCAGAAATGCACAGAAAATCACAGAAATTCAAAGTAAAGGAACAAACCTATGGTGGGTTAACTGGTCAAGTTTTCATACATTTTAAATTTGTGATTAAGTAAGTAATTAAGAGAACACTACTTGCCAAGTAAATCCACCAAATTTTAATCAGTAATCATTGATTACCAAATTTCTGTCATTATTTGGAATTGTTTCGATATTAACCTACTTAAGATATTTGGTATTAAACTTCATGAACTTAAAACTTGGCATACCTACATATATTTTAGATCTCATTACTTTTTTTGGCTGAATTTTTACGCACAGGTTTCTTGTACATAAAGAACTTGGCTTTTTTTTTAACATTAACAATACAAAAAAAACAACAAAATTCATCATAGAAAGATGCTGTTGTCAACAAAAAAAGAAAAGAAGATATAGTGAAAAAAAAAACATAGTGCAATGAGTGTTAAATCCTTCCGTTCCTTTCCCCTTCACTACACAGTTGCGTTAGCTTAATCGCTGTAGGCATTGTGTGTGGTGCTCTCCATGCAGTGCATGCATCGGTTTAGTTGTCTGACGTCAGACAGATAGCTGTTTGTTTTTTTCTAGTTACCCAGGGGCGGATCAGTACAATTTTGTCACTAAGGCATTACACTAGTGGCAAATTGTTATTGTAAAGTTCAGATTGGAAACTTGAATAAACACTCATCTTAGTTGATTGTCTGACTTGAGTTTTCGATAGTTCTGTTTATTTTGATGATTGGTTGATTCAGGGTCGATTTTAGCAACATTCGTGGACTAAGGAAGAATTTTTATGCCGCATACGTCTATACTGCAAAAAACAGGCCAGCTGTTTTGGCACTAAGTGAAACCCAGATAGGTGAACATTCTGATCATTCGGAATTTAATCTTAATGGGTATAATTTGGTGCCATTATTCTTCCCCCACCATGGTCTTGCCGTTTATATAAGAAAAGATGTCGCATACCAACTCCAACCACAATATGGTTTGTGTTCTAACACAAACTTTAATTTCATGTGGTTAAAATTTACGGTAAATAAGCACATCATTCACACATGTTTTCTTTATCGAAGCCCAAATTTGGACAGAAATTCTACTTTTAACGAGTTTGATGCTCTGTCCGACTCCATTCAAAGAATTGTTGCCCATTATCCTCACACTGAAATCGTCATTGCGGGCGATTTTAATGTACACAATTCTTCGTGGCTTCGCTATTCTGGCCAGACAACACCCGAAGGAAGGTATGTTGAGATCTTTGCTGCGTTAAACCACCTAACTCAGCTTGTCGACGAGTCAACTCGAATCCCTGACGTTGCAGGTCAAACCGCCAACACCCTAGACTTGTTTCTTACCTCTGACCCTGATAAATACACGATAAGTGTATTATCACCTCTAGGCTCATCAGACCATTGTGTCATATCTGCCAATTTCTCGTGCCAACAAAACTCAGTTAGAGAAAAAACCCCTAAGAGAACCGTTTGGCAATACGAGAAAGCCAACTGGGACGGTCTCAACAGTTTGTTCAGGGACTTTAACTGGTCACTATGCTTCCTCGATAGTGACGTAGACTCCAGTGCAGATATGGTCACAAACTTAATTCTTTACGGAATGAGAAATTTTATCCCGCATAGGATAAAATCTATCAAACCGAAAGAGAATTCATGGTTTGATTTGAGCTGCAAAGAGGTTATCAGGGTAAGAGAAGTAAGCTTCCGTTGTTATAAAGCCAACCCTACTGAGGAAAACCGGAAAAAGTTCAAACAAGCTAGAAAGACCTGTAACGGCCATATTCAACGAACCAAATTTTTGCATGACCAGAATTTAAGGCAAAAAATACTACAGTGTCCCAAAGGTAGTAAGAATTTTTGGTCATTTGTAAAAAACATTAGAAATACAACTTCGTCTTCGGTTCCAACACTCGTCTTCAATGACACTCCCTATGTTAGCTCAATTCATAAAGCCAATTTGCTTGCAGCACAGTTTGCTGTTAACTCGACGCTGCCAGAGAGTGTCTCAACTCCTCCTGTACTTGAGAGCGTTAATGATTCCATGGGACGAATATTCTTTTGCACTCGTGCAGTGGCAAGAGTTCTAAAGGATCTTCATATACACAAATCTGCTGGTCCAGATAGTATCCCTCCCATTGTTCTGAAGAGGTGTTCTTCAACGCTTGCAAAGCCACTGCGTAAGCTTTTCCATCTGTCCTATTCTACTGGTCTCTTTCCGAGTGGATGGAAAACAGCATTTGTCCAGCCTGTCCCTAAAAAAGGCGAATCTTCTTCTCCCTCTAACTATCGTCCAATTGCACTTACGTCCCTTCTTTCCAAGGTCATGGAAACGCTGATAAACTATCAGCTTAAGAAATATCTCGAAGAACGGAAGCTTCTTAATGACCGGCAGTATGGCTTTCGTAGCAATAGGTCCACTGGTGATCTGATGGTATATCTCACCGAGCAGTGGAACAAATCTTTACATCGTTTTGGAGAAAGTAAGATTATTGCGCTTGATATTTCAAAAGCGTTTGATAGAGTTTAGCATCAAGCTCTCTTATCGAAAATGCGTGCATTTGGAATTGATGAATCTCTTCTTCGTTGGATTAGAAATTACCTTTCGGACCGTTCAATACAAGTTGTGTTGGATGGTTACAAGTCTGATATTCATAAAATAAATGCTGGTGTGCCCCAGGGCTCCGTTTTGTCTCCGACTCTCTTCCTTATTTTTATAAATGATCTTCTGTCTGAAACTTCTAATCCATTAAACTGTTTTGCAGACGACAGTACCCTCAGCTTTTCATATTCGTTCCAAGATTCACTTCCTTGTTCTTCGGATGTGGAACTTGAACGGCAGCGTATGATAAGCTCATTAAATTCTGATCTCAACAGCATTGTCCAATGGGGAATAAGAAACCGCGTAGAATTTAATGCTTCAAAAACTCAATGCTGTCTTCTGTCGTTAAAGCGAAACCCACCCCCTTTGCCACTATCCATGAGTGGCACTTGCATCGAGGAAACCGAACAGCTTTCAGTTCTGGGTATGTGCATCACAAACTACCTTCTGTGGAATGATCACATATTTGACGTCGCCAAAAATGCTGCGAAATGTTTAGGTTTTCTTCGAAGAAGTAAAACATTTTTCTCCCCTTCTGATCTGGCTGTAATCTATAAAGCCTTCATTCGTCCAAAGCTTGAGTACAACTCCCATATCTGGGCAGGTGCTCCTAAGACCCATTTAAGTCTGTTGGATAGAATTCAAAATAGAGCCTTAAAAATGATAGGTGATTCATCAATAACGCAATCAATAACATCTCTGAAACACCGTCGCAGTGTTTCATGTATCTCATTATTCTATCGCTATTTTTATAAACAATGTTCTAGTGAAATAGCCAGTTGCATTCCTCCCCTTAAGCAGTTCCACCGTAATACTCGTACTTCTAGGAATGCACATCAATATACCCTTGAGCCCAATTTCGGACGCACTATCAAGTATAGAGATTCTTTTCTTAGTCGCACTACCCGAATGTGGAATGCTTTACCTGGCTCTGTATTTCCCTCTCATTTTGATATTCAGAACTACAAAACTAATGTGCATCGGTATCTCCTCTCGAATCCTTCCCTATTTTCCTAACGCTCGCACTGTGTTAATTCATTTTAAGGGTACTCAAAACCCCTTTAGTGCGCGCTTATTATAAAAAAAAAAAATTTATGTTTTTGTTGTGATTTCACTCCTTTTTGCAAAGATTTATTTTGCCAGGTGAAAATCAACCGCTCTACAAACTTTCATAATTCTACAACAACCGACATTGCTCCAAATAAAAAATAGCAATTCTGATAAAGTGTGTGGATGGCAAAATTCCAAATTTTCAATTTTTTTCTACGAATTTTCATCGTTATACAACAATCGAAAGTGCTCCATGTAATTAATTAGAATTTTTTAAGAATGTCGGTGAATACCACGCGCCTCGCCCCTAAATGGAAAATTCATCGTTCTACAACAATCAGAAGTGCTTCATATAGTTTATAAGAATTTTTGAGAAAGTGGGTGGATTCCACGCCCCCTGAACTGAAACTTTCAATTTTTCGATTTTTTTTTCTTTCAAAGTACTTCAAGCCCTACCAACCTACCAATTTTTATCGTTCTACATTAATCGGAGGTGCTCCATATAATAAGTAAGAATTTTTAAGAATGTGGGTGGATGCCACGCCCCCTGAATAGAAAATTACAGATTTTCGATTTTTTCCTTTGTATGCACCATAAGGCCTACCGTTGTGCGAAATTTCAAGTTTCTACGATGTCGGGAAGTGCTCCATAATTTTGATGATCTGTCAGTGAGTCAGTGAATCAGTGAGTCAGTCAGTTACGGTTTTTGCGATTTTTGTCCTATATCTCGGAAATTACTAATGCTAAGGAATTGAAATTTGGTGAGCCACCTGTGTTTGATCAGCTCAGCAAATACTGAGAATTTGAAGTTTCTGACTTTATTGGTACTGAAGTTAGAGGGGGGTTGAAAATCGCCTGAGTTTGTTCCTGTAAAAAGGGTGTAGTGCCTCGAACTTGGCTGGGCACTACCCTTACCTTTGATTATCTGTTAGATGAAATAAATAAACTAAACTAATTTGAAATTTATTTTATCAATAAAATAAAAATGAAGTTTTTCAATTTTTAAATAAATTTATTATTCACAGTCGCCGTTTCGTGTTTATTTACAATAACGATATTCTAATTTTTTTAACTAGAGGTATGTATCTAATACATAAGTATATTCACAAATTTGCTCAATATAGGCAAGATAATGTAATAAATCTATGATATTTATAAATCCACATCACAAGTTTGTTTGTCTTAATATAAATTTTTCAACATTAATGTTTGTATATTTTTAGCAAACGATTTCGATTTTTGTTTATCAATTTTACCACATACTTTGCAACAAGTGAAGAACTTATTAAAGAACCGTTAAATTGTGCTTTATCATCTTCAAACAATCTACATCTGCATTTTTCGTTTTGATTGTGCTCGTTTATTTACAAATTAAATCATCACTTTGTTCTATATTATTATTAAGGAACACAAAATTGATTACTATAAGATATTTTTCGTGATGTTAATCTGAAATTTAAAAAAAAGAAGATCAATTAATATGTTTTGTACATTCATTTGTGTTTTACTTACCCAAATTTGAGACATTATACGTTATATTTGGCCTATTTTCTACTTTGCTTCCTTAGCAGCATTATAAGCTCTGATGAGTTGAACAACTTGAACACTTCCAACAAATACGTTGACGGAGAATAAACTATAATTCTTGGGAATGATAACGAGTGAGTAACGTGACCAAATGATTCCAGTTGCTGCTAAAGCTGCACATTGAGGCACTGATAGTTGATCTGCTGGCCTCGCCAAATCACTCAAACCAGCTATAACAAGACCCTAAGAAAAGAATATTTTTATAATTACTTACTAGATTACTTTCTTAAGTTTTGTATGTTTTTATTGTTATTGAATTGGTCGGGTATGTTGTACATAGATCATTATAGTTGTAAGGAAATTTTATTTTATTTTGTTCTTTTCGTCAGCCATCAGCAGTCCATAATAAAAGCAAGTACATTATGTACATACAATCATACACATTAAAAAATATACAGTTCTTCGTAGAAACTAGAAGTACAATCATTCAAATACTAGTTAGGGTAAAGGACCAGTTTGTTCACAGCTTATCATTTAAAAAAATTTAAACCATTGTGAACAAACTGGCCCTAAATAGGTTAGGAACAATATACATATCTCTGGTTTATTGCAAAAAGTCAAAAAGAACAATTTGATGAATTTAAATCTTAAAAATCAAAGGCACTGTTCGTTTGCTTACAATAAACGACTTCTATCAAAAGTTGCGATGATCGAAACAAATTAATTTGGTGTCTTAAATTTTAATTTTTTTGACCAAATACTTCGATTACAAGTCAAAAGGAAAATTTAGTTCACAATAATTAAGATTTTCAATAGCAAAATATTAATTTTTTCCATGATCGACTTTCGAGTAATTAGTCGTTTGTCGAAAGCAACGCCACTCGAAATAAGTCCTATTGAGAAATGAATTGAAAAGATTTTTTTCTAAGAAATCTCAGAAAAAATATAAGTGCTCAATTTAACTCTAAAGTACACACACGTCCATTAACAAAAAAATACTCTGAAAAATTCAAAAATATTGATACATCAGTTTTCATCACTTTTGAAAAAGTGATTTAAGACCTTTCGGATACAGATTTGCCGTATTGTGCAATTGCTTTTGAAAAAAAAAACTGTGTTTGAAGATCAATTTGTGGTTTAAATCTCGCACAGTGAATCAATGTGGAAAGGGGTTCTAATTCAACTAAAACTCAGAAATTCACGAATAAAATACAAATTGCGTTTATCACAAAAGTTGAATAGGAAATATCTTATGCAAAGGAGATGACGCACTTTTTGGCCATGAGCGTGCATGAACAAGAGTGGTACAGGGTGGCTCACGAATCGTGCTACAAAAATAAAACGTAATAACTTTTTTTCTGTGTGAGTAATCGGCTTATTTTTTTTTATTTTGCAGATTACTAGATTATTTATTAAATTTATAAAAATGAATGCTTGGAATAAGAGTTTGGATAGTGCAACGGTACTTTGTTTTGCAGACCATCATTTCCGTCCAAAGGGAATTTAGGCGGGATTTTGGCGGTGCTCCCCGAAGTAAATGGGCCATTATGAGGCAGGTGAACATGTTTGCCGAATATGGGAGCATCGCACGCAGGCCATACCATCGAGATGCCAATGTTCGGGTTCAGGATACAGTTGCAGCTGTAGCATCTGCAATACAGGCAAATCCAAGCGTTTTGGCCAGAAACTTATCGGGGCAAATTGGAGTTAACAGACCGTCATTAGAACGGATACTTCATGACGACTTAAAATTTTTTTCCGTACGAGGTCCAAATTACAAGCAAGTTCAACCCTCAGGATTTGCCTGTTCGCCTGGAATTTTGCCGAAAAATGATTTAAACGGCCGGAGGAGACAACACATTGATAAATTGTTTGTTCATGTCTGATGAGGCCCATTTTGATCTTAACGGCAATGTAAGCAAGCAAAATTGCCGTATATGGAGTGAGTCTAATTCAGAAATGCTTCATGAGACGGAACTGCACCCAGAAGGAGTCAGTGTGGTGCGCAGTTTCATCAAGGTGTATTGTCGGTCTATACTTCTTTGAAGAAAACGGTGTAACTAACAGTAAATGTCAATGGGAACCGTAAATTAAAGATGTTGAAGGAGTTTTTTTTACCCAGAACTGCACCGAAGACGTATCCCATTCAACAGCATTTGGTTTCAGCAAGATGGAGCAACTGCACATATAGCTAGACCAGTAATGGTGGAGCTCCAACAAAAATTCTTAAACAAATTAATTTCCAGGATCTCCACTTTTCGCTGGCCCTCAAGGTCACCTGACCTGACTGCACCAGACTTTTGTTTATGGGGTTATATGTCAAGCAGAAGGTGTATAAAACAAAACCCAGGAATTTGACTGAATTACAGCAGTCCATTACGACAGTAATTGAGGCGATCCCAACTTCAACCCTTCAGGCCGCAATGAACAATTTTCTGATCAGGTGTCACATGTGCGTGGGTGAGCGTGGAGGTCATTTGCGGTCTATAATCTTTAAAAACAATTAGCTATTTAAAATAAAATTTAATTTTCTAACCAATAAAAAAACTAGGTAAATGAAATATGTACATACATCGATAAACAAAATTTTAATTTCTTATTGTAGCACAGTTGGTGCGCCACCCTGTATAAAAAAAGTTGAATGCTAGCACATTAAAAATCGTATGGAAAGATTTTGAGTTATTGATATTTCAAGTTCATATTTCGAAGACATCTCCTGCTTGATTTTCATCCGTTTATAAGAAAAAAAAAACACATGTATATGTAAACGGTTTTCACTTTTTGTGTCGATGGTATAACCATTTCAATTTATATATAAACGACAGAGAATTGTGCACTGATTCCGTCCCTGCCAGACGCCCCCCAAAGTGGGTTAAAAATCAACTTTTGGAGTTTAAGGTATAACCAAATCCAAATGAATGATACATCAAAAAATAAAAAAAAAATCTTCTGATTGCAAATATATAGGTCCCAGACGTTTTGGTGTCAGCCTTGGCCCTGCCAGTCGTAAGTATCCAAAAAATGCAAGAAAAAATAACTTTGTCCATTTGATGTATAGCCAAATGATTGACACACCAAAAAATCTGAAAAAAAAAATCTCCTGATTATGAAAATATAGGCCCCAGACGTTTAGTTCTCAGCCTTGAGCCTACCAGACGTCATTTCAATATACTCAAAATGCATTTTTCTAATGAAAACCTCAAAAACTTTTTTCTTCTCATATACATATAACCATAAGTTGGTCACATTAAAATATTCTGCTACTTCTCCTCATTACGAGCAAAAAGTGGCGGCCAACATTTCACTTTTTTTGGTTATAGATAGACAAATTAAGAGTGCTTAATACTTTTGGCCATGGCTGGGGCCCTACTATGTAACTTTATTCTACTTTCGAATCCATTCGAAAGTTGTTTTCAATGCTAATTATAAGTGGTAATATGTATGAAAGTGGGATAAAATTTTAGTGCTTCCCACTTTTTGCCACAGAATCTTGAATTAGCGCTGTTCTAGTTATTTCCGTTTATAAGCGCTTGCTTAAGAATTAGCGAGCTGAGATTTTGCGAATTCGAACGTTTGTTTTTATTGTAGAATCGAGTTACATAGTTGGGCCCCTGATGCACATTAGAGGTATCGGAATTTTTTTCGTTTTTAGGTTAAAAAACCTCAATTCGAAAAAGCGGTCAGAAAAAACAATATTAAAAGAGGTCACAGTAACTTATAATGATTTTTTTTACCTTACATCTTCATAAAAAACAGATCGATTTTCTAGATGTTTTCAATTATTTTTTCTAAATGCAATGCTCGAATTGGTTGAAACTTGCTTTCGTAACACTATGCAGCATTTTTAAATTTATATTCGGTCAATACAAATGTGAAAAGAAAGCCAAAATGAAACATTATAAGCATTTTGAGCACATATCGACGCAAATTTTATTGGTTTTCCCGACCACTTTTTCGAATTGTGCTGTTTTTCTCAAAATTCTATTTTGGAAAATGTCCCAGAACAAAAATTTCGTCTTTCGAAACCCTGTACAAGATCCACCATACCCATTTTGAATATAAAAAATAAAAACAAATTCCGACACCCCTAATGTACATTAGGGTGGTCGTTGATAAAAAGGTCATCCCGGATGGCCCCAAATCGGCTCTAAATGAAAAAAAAAATCAAAATTTTATTTTAATCCCCTATAGTCGTTGTAGGGGTAAATTAAATTTCCCGTTTTTTTTTGTTGCTACTAGAAAATTCGCGTAAGATCCATCAAAGAAAAATCAGAGCATGTAGGTGGGAACTAGACAAGAAAAAAAATCCTATCAGAGGGGAGTAATATCTCCCACCGCTCGGCTGGGAGAGGCAATTTAATAAAATATTTGCATAAAATAGATAAAAATTAATTACAAAGCAACGATAATTCTTAAAGTAATATTTTGTAGCTTTTTGGAAAGCCAGAAGTCCATTCTAATGGCCTGTTTCTAAATTAAGTTTTTTTGATAAACAGTTTTGACAAAAAATTGTTTCAAACTCAACATTTTGAAGAAAAATTATTATTTTTTTTATCCTAGGTTTGAGAACTGATTTTGCTGAAATTGTTTATTCAAAGAATTTTATTTTATAATCAGCTATTAAAATTGCCTTCTGGCTTTCCAAAAAGCTACAAGACATTACTGCAAAAAACCCTTTATAACGACCACCCTAATGTACATACACTCCTCGTCAACTGAATACGCACAAACATTTTTTAATATACTTTATCCATTTTTTCCAAACAGTGATGGTTATTATGCCATCTGTTGATGCTAACTATTCCCTTAAGATTTTAAGCAGATAATTCCGAAAGAATTATCCAAAAACAACCGTGAGTTTTTCTTCAACCACTTGCAAAGTGTTTTATATGCAAAGTAGGAGTTTTTTTTTTTTAGTCAACTGAATAGGTACAACGCCATTTTCTTCGTTGTTTATAAGTTTTTTGGAGTGCTTGACAGTTTAAATTAACGATTTTAGTGTTTTCAGTAAAATTTAATTCTTGATTTCAAATTTTAAGAAAAATGGGTAGATCTACGTGTCTTAACAGTGTTGAAAAAGCTAAAATCGATTTACTTAGAGACCAAGGCCTAACTGGACGTGCAATAGCTGATAAAGTTGGCCGAAGTTTTAATGTAGTTTATTCTTACTTGAAAAATAAAGATGCATACGGCAAAAACATGAAGGGAGGTAAGAAAACAGCAACAACAGCAGCTGAGAGACGAAGAATTTTAAGATATGCATCAAAATCTTCTGATTCTGTGGCAAAAATAAAACAAAAAGTCGGCGTAAACGCAAGTTGCTCAACAGTATTAAGAGTAATCAACAACTCAAGCCATCTTAAACGAATGAAACTTAAGAAAAAACCACTACTTGACGAGAGACGGAAAATGTTGCGATTAGATTTTTCAAGACTTCACATGAGTTGGAGAAAAAAATGGTATCACGTGGTTTTTTCAGACGAAAAAAAGTTTAATTTCGATGGCCCTGATGGGTTCAACTTCTATTTTCACGACTTAAGAAAAGAAAAAAGATTTTTAAAGCGCCATCATAGTCGTGAATATGGGGAGCAGTCAGTTATTATGGAACAGTTGAGCTCGAGGTTGTAACATCAAGAATGACAGCAGCTGGGTATAAAGTAATTTTGGAAAGAAATTTTCCTAAATTTTCTAACATCTTTGGACCCATAAACTGGACCTACCAACATGATAATGCGCCTATTCACTCAGCGCGCATAATAAAAACATGGATAGAGGAGCAAGAAGTGCAGTTGCTTCAATGGCCGCCGTACTCACCTGATCTAAACATCATAGAAAATGTCTGGGGATGGTTAGTACGCAAAGTTTATGAGGGTGGTCGTCAGTTCGAAGACAAAGAAACCTTAATTTCTGCAATCAAATTAGCGTGGAGCGAAATTTCGTTAAATTACATTAAAAAGCTATACGATTCCATGCCGGATCGAATTTACGAAGTAATTAAAAATAAAGGTGGAAGTACCCACTACTAAACTTAAACAAAAACTTGTTTCATTCCATTCCAATACCAATTTTAATTTTTGTACCTATTCAGTTGACTCAAAAAAAAACTTCTACTTTGCATAAGTTACACTTTGGAAGTGGTTGAAGGAAAAACTCACGGTTGTTTTTGGATAAAACTTTGAAATTCTGTTATTTATATGTTACGAACATTTTTACCATCAACAGATGGCATAATAACCATCACTGTTTGGAAAAAATGGATAAAATATATTCAAAAATGTTTGTGCGTATTCAGTTGACGAGGAGTGTATGTGTTCATATTTTAAATGCACCATTTTTTAGAGTCTATATTTATAGATTCTGTTTTATTTATGATTTTATGTATAAAACTCCTCCAGGTTAGTCTATACATTTAGTACAAGAGCCGACAGCAAATTTTGGGAATGGATGTATAACCAAAATATGAGTACATGGTTATATAGATTTAAGCATCGTGATATGGAAGGCAAAAGTCTGGCAGGGTTTATTCTCAGCTTTTGGCGGTGGTGGGTGGTTAAAAACTGCGATTTTTCCGATTTTTGTGTGAGGTATAACCACTTCAATTCATTTATAAAAAATAGGAAACGACCTTCTGATCTCAAACAATTAATTCCCAGACGTTTCCCTTTCAGCTTTCTCCCCGCCAGAAGCGCATCAAAAGGGGCTAAAAACCAGCTTTTGATGTCAGGGGTATAACCAAATGTACGACACATCAAAAAATCTGAAAAAATCTCCTGATTACAAATATATAGGTGCCAGACATTTTACTCTCAGCTTTCACCCTGCCAGAAGCCCCCAAAGTGGTGCAAAATCTCCATTTTGATGCCAGAAATATAACCAAAATTGTGGTATACCAACAAATCTGGCACCTATATATTTGTAATCAGGAGATTTTTTCTGATTTTTTTATGTGTCGCACATTTGGTTATACCCCTGACATCAAAAGCTGGTGTTTAGCCCACTTTGATGCGCTTCTGGCGGGGAAAAAGCTGAAAGGGAAACGTCTGGGAATTAATTGTTTGAGATCAGAAGGTCGTTTCCTATATTTTATATATGAATTGAAGTGGTTATACACCTCACACAAAAATCGGAAAAATCGCAGTTTTTAACCACCCATCACCGCCAAAAGCTGAGAATAAACCCTGCCAGACTTTTGTCTTCCATATCACGATGCTTAAATCTATATAACCATGTACTCATATTTTGGTTATACATCCACTCCCAAAATTTGCTGTCGGCTCTTAGACCAATTTTTAGTACTTAAGTCAATCGGTCAAGCCGTAATCATATTTTAATTGTATTGCATTTAGTTTTATTTTGCATTTAACTCAAAACTTTAGGTTTACACTGGCGATCAATAAGAATATAAAGCCGCGTCCAGATCAATACTAATTTGCATTGTGCGCCGAGCGCCGTGTTCGGGGCAAATATTTATGTAAATGCAAAAATATACGTCAGTGTGGATGTCCAGGCACACACAAATTCTTGTGTCACATTCAACGCACGCTATCCCATTCGGCTGGATTTTTGGGGCATACGAACAAATTTACGGCGCACAGGTTTTTAGATGTGGATGTCGTAAAACATTTTAATGCAAATTGAGCACTCACGCACGGCAAACTACACAAACATTTATTTCGAAATAAATTTGAATTTACGGCGAAAATATTTGCTGCGAATACAAAATTCAAGGCGCACGGGGCACAACTTAAATTTTTACTGATCTGGACGTGGCTTAAACATTAATTTCTTACTACATTTCTCCCTTAAAACTGTCAGATAGCTCTCAAAGAGTTAAAAACTCGTAAGTAAATAACTTCTGTCAGAAAACTTCGACCCAAACAGAACCTATATTCTCAACATTGTTTCTTTTTTCGCCAAGGAAATAATCAATAAAAAAAATGTTTTTGCTGATTCCTTTGCATTTACATTTATGTAGATTTTTTATTTAAATTTAGTGTTTATTACTATAGTCTAAAAGTAGCATAAAAGCAGTTAAAAGACTCTAGTCACTCTTTTATGATCAACAAGTTATTGTAAAACGTAGTTAAATACAATCACATTTCGTGCAGCACGACCTCCTACGCGTGCCAGACATATTAATTAAACAAAATTCTTGGACACGGGTACTTTAACATTGCACGATAGAATCATTTAAAAACAACACATCCATATAACGAAGTTAATTGGGTTTGATTTTATCTTGACAATAATAATCTATTCACTGGAAAAGTTTTTTATTAAATTCTGAACTTCAAGTTGATAACTTTATCGCTCACTTATTAGTGGACGAGACACATATGTACATATATAAATAAATTAATTAAATTAGTACAAAGTCGATGATCTTTCTTTGACAGTAAAATTTTTCAATGAATAACTTTTATCTCAAAATAAAATCAGTTAGACAAAGATAGAGTATACTCTTTCCATTACAATTATTGTAAACGTATCAAGACTCGTGTACAAAATATTTGTATTTTCTAGCAAAAGCATTAAATTGATTATATGACAACTTATGCAAACACAAAAACGCTCAACCGACCTTGAGCAAAATAATTCATTATGTAAGTCTATTGAATTTCCGCACTTACCCATTTGAAGGCGGGCGCCCAGAAGAATACCGTCTTTGGACCTGCGAACGAATAAAAACTCATCAGCAAACTATCCTATCTCTTGTCTCACGTGAAAAATCACATGGAAAAACAGGTTATTCCATTACTCGAGCATGACCTACCTGCGGGATGCTGCCATAGAGGACGCAATTTATCGGGAACAACTTTATCTACCTTTCCAATCAATGCATTATAAATCTTTGATGGTAATCCTTTTCCTGTAGATGCAGGTGGTGGCGGTGGAGGAGCAGCTGCTGGTGGTGGAACTGTAGGACCCGCTGAAGCCATTGCTTATATTATGAAAATCGTTCGTGTAGAGGTTGTGTATAAACTATAGACGCGACCGTTTGATTGCTAAGCTAAAACTATATAAAACGCGAATCTTACAACCAAATTGGAATGACAGGAAATTCAGACGAACGGAACATTCCACCTTGGCCTTGAGAATGAGAACGTTTTCCGCGACGCAAAGCCAACAGTGTGCCAGGTGATAGGAAAAGCAAGCAAAATAATTTTCGTATTTTTATAGACTATGTGGGCGAGTTTTCGTGTAGTGACAGTGGCAATGGCAATATGTTTGTTCTGAATTTTAATTGCCAAATCACCCTACTACTTCTACTATGTAGTCAGTCAACTATACAACTAAATAAGCATACACGCAGGCAGAATTGGTATCGTGTGGTGTCGTGGTTGTAGGTATTTCAATGTCTGTCATAATAATTTTTTTTTGTTTAAACAAAAAGAGCAATTTAAAGCTTTGCATAAACATCATCACATTGTGAACTTTTTCGGTGACGTTTTATGAAAGCGGGGGTATAGGTATTAAGCTTTTTTCATTAAAAGTTTATACACACAAGTCTAGCAAACTTATTGTGTGACGTAGTTTTCATATACCTGTTTAATAAATTCTGAAATGCAGAAAAGCTTTTGCTAGTACCTACCTAGTGTGAATTAAAATTTAAAATTAAATAAACTATTTCATGTACCCTACAGCCTACATATGTACATTACATATACATAATATACTTGCCGTTTTGAAAATCAAATAACATATTTATTTATTACTGAAAAACAAAAAATGAGAACAAAGCCTGTTCTTTAACTTTGAATTTCTGTGATTTTGAGTCCAATATTCCGTCAGTACATTTTTTTATATGAACTTTGACAGTACTTTGCACTTAAATTCACACAAATGGACAGAAATTCAAAGTAAATGAACAGGCCTAATAATTCCAGTTTGATTTTTTTCATCTTTTAAGAAAGCCAAGATACTAGTTAAGCCTTTGAGGAGAGCAGTAGTGATTAGTGTAGTCCAAGAGCCAGTGGTCGGCAGACGCATGATATAATATTTCAATATTAGACTTTCTGAACATGGCATGAGCATTCAATATTGCAACTGATAGTAACTTTGGGAGCTCCGGGTTCACAAAAGTCTACCTTATTGACCTCGAAAACGTGATAGCAGTACGTCAACCTTTTTGTATATTAGACTACATTTAAAGGTTAAAGGGCGTAGTACCTTTCCAAGCAATGGAATTTAAAAAAAAAAGACGGTTAACAAAATATCCCTAAAAAATAAGCTGTTTTCCCCAAGTAAAAAAAACGAACTTTTCCTTCAAGTTATGTTTTATCAAAGGGCACGGTAGTGCCCAGCCAAGTTCGCGGCACTACACCCTTTTTACAGGAACAAACTCAGGCGATTTTCAACCCCCCTCTAACTTCAGTACCAATAAAGTCAGAAACTTCAAATTCGGAGTATTTGCTGAACTGATCAAACACAGGTGGCTCACCAAATTTCAACTCTTTAGCATTAGTGGTTCCCAAGATATAGGACTTCAAAAATCGCAAAAACCGTAACTGACTGACTGATTCACTGACTCACTAGGCGTTTTTCTTTTTTAGTTCAGAGCAGAGCCTGAACTGTCAAACAAAAAATTGTGTTTCTTTTTAATCTCTGAGCGCTCAGAGCTATAAATTTTTGTTTCTTTTTTCGTTCTGAGCGTGTTCGGAGTTTGTTCAGAGCGCGCTCTATGAGCTCAAGATAAAATAACTGAGCAGACAGAGTTCAATGCTGAACAGATTGCATTTGACAGCTATTGTTCAGGTGTGTTTCAAAATAGTTCAGAGCGCTCAGAACACAATTGTTCAGATGAAGTTCAGAACATGCTCGCCATGCTCGGACTCTGTTCAGAGCTCTATTCTGAGTAAAAAAAGAAAAACGCCTACTGACTCACTGACAGATGATCAAAATTATGGAGCACTTCCCGACATCGTAGAAACTTGAAATTTCGCACAACGGTAGGCCTTGTAGTACATACAAAAGAAAAAATCGAAAATCTGCAATTTTCTATTCAGGGGGCGTGGCATCCACCCACTTTCTTAAATATTCTATAAATTATATGGAGCTTTTGCGATTGTTGTAGAACAATGAAAATTGGTAAGTTGGTAGAGTTTGAGGTACTTAGAAAGAAAAAAATTGAAAAATAGGAATTTTCCATACAGGGGGCGTGGCATCCACCCACATTCTTAAAAATTCTTATAAATTATATGGAGCATTTCCGATTGTTGTAGAACGATGAAAATTGGTAGGTCGGTATGGCTTAAGGTACTTAGAAAGAAAATAATTGAAAAATTGGAATTTTGCATTCAGGGGGCGTGGTATCCACCCACATTCTTAAAAATTCTTATAAATTATATGGAGCACTTCCGATTGTTGTAGAACGATGAAAATTGGTAGGTTGGTATGCCTTGAAGTACATAGAAGAAAAAAATTGAAAAATTGGAAGTTTCAGTCCAGGGGGCGTGGCATCCACCCACATTCTCAAAAAATTGGTAATTAATGATTACTGATTAAAATTTGGTGGATTTACTTGGCAAGTTTTCTCTTAAATACTTACTTAATCACAAATTTAAAATGTATGAAAACTTGACCAGTGAACCCACCAAATTTTAATCAGTAATCATTAATTACCAAATTTCTGTCATGATTTGGAATAATTTCGATATTACTCTTCTTAAGATATTGGATATTAAACTTCATGAACTTAAAACTTGGCATATATTTTAGATCTCATTACTTTTTTTGGCTGACTTTTTACGCACAGGTTTCTTGTGCACATAAGAACTTGGCTCCTTTTTTAACATTTATGTTTTTGTTGTGATACATATATCAATATTAATATTGAATTTGAAATTTGTGAAACCTGTTGCAGTAACTACCTGGTTTTGAAACTGAATTTTGAAGATCAAAAATTAAGAAGAAACTTCGATACAAAGGAGAATGTTCAAAAATGTATGAGCAAAAAACCCAATGTCGATTCAAATGAAAAATGTGAACTCAAAGGGCATCAATTGCTAATAATAAATATGAAATAAATACTTTCTTAAAAAATGTATCTACTACGAGACTGGCTATGACAATTTTTGTATTTTTAATAAAAAAGCGTTTTTTCATGAAAACAAAGTTGGTAAGGGTGGTACAGAAAAAGACACATATGTAGGTACACAATTATTGAGCCGTCTGTATTGGAAGTGGTCTAAGTCCACTTATATCTAATTCGAGAAATTTAAAGGTTTTTGTTTGACAAGAACTTAAATAAAAGTGAAGTACTTTTATTGATTAATTTTGAATGAACAACAACAACTTGTTTGTGTTACCACCAAGCAGTGGCGTTTTTACCCTAGGGGCCACAAGGGCCATTGCCCGGGACGGCAAACTGTGAAGGGCGGCATTCAACTTCGGATGCAAAATTTAAAATTTCCTTACAAATTTCTATGGGAAAAGTAAAGCCTAGAGGCTCCAGGCGGAATATCATCAAAATGGTGTGATATAAGTAAAATAGGTAACTACGTGAATTTAAATCAAATATATTTTTTTTGAAAGTCAAATTGTTTACCATGCTAATAAAATGACTTTCCCCGCCGCCGTACCACCTAAAAAAAGAAATATTCTATGCAAGGTTCTGCCTGACAGGAGGACAGCGAGGAACTGACAAATCCTCCAAGAGTATACTTGTCATGAATAAATGCTTCTCATCTAGTTCTTCGTACTCGGCAATAAACTGTAGGTCCCCTCCATTCCTGACAACAACACGCACACACGAATGGTTGAGAGTTGTAAGTCACTAGGCCCTGATGGTTCTTCACGAGCTGTTGCGCCACCCAATTTTTATTTATTTATAATGACTTTCAATTGCACTAATCAGCCTTAGAAATATCAAAGTAGGAACGCAACACAGGAAAAACATTAAATTGCGATGAGCGACCTCTAAATAGGTTTGTTCGTTGAAGTCACCATGGGGTCGCCCCAAAGTGTTTTTTGAAAACCCTGAACTCGCCCTGGTCAGCAAATTCTGTGTTTTTTGAGACCTTGGGTCGCTCTGAACTCGCCTTGAAGTAGAACTAGGTTTTTCGCTGGGGCGAGTTCAGGTAAATAATAAACTGCCAAAGTGACATGAGCTCTAAAGCATTTCGCAGATACATAATTCTATTGTTTTTGAAATATAAATTCACGGAATACACAATTTTACTTTAAAAATAACAAAAAGAGATAGAAATCAAAAACTGTGGTTTGTTTTTATCCATTTTTAAAAGAAATTTTATTTCTTTCTTATCTCAACAACACAAAAGAAGACCCTTTAGTGTTTTTTGAGAACCGAAAAACCCAGTTTTTTCTTATAATTCTTGGGGTTGTCAAGAAACCTGGGTCAACCCTGGGCAAACTTCAGCGAACAAACCTAATATCAATAGGCGCGTCTCACCAAATAAAATCTTTGAGCGCTCAGTGTGCGCAAATTTGAAAACGATAAATATGTAAATAGAAAATAAAGACTGAATGCTTAGACAAATTAAAATAAATAAATTGAACATTTGTTATCATTTTTCATTAATTTTATAAAATTATGTGCTTTAACAGTTAAATATTTTAAGTAAAGTTGAAATTTTGTTTACCTAAAGAAGTGCAGTTCGAGAACTATCACATATATTTTTTGAACCATTCAATGGAAAATCTGGTTCCACCAAATCATCCCACCTCCGCCAAATTTACATTGAGTGCTCATTGAGATACTATTAAGTGAGACTGACCTAATATGAACAGCTCAAATTTAAGGAGGATAATTAAAAAAAAAAAAAAAAATTGGGTGGCGCAAAAGCTCATGGAGAACCAGGGCCTAGTGACTTACAACTCACAACCATTCCTGTGTGCGTGTTTGTTGGCAGGAATGGAGGGGACCTACAGTTTTTTGCCGAGTCCGGCTAAATGAGAAGCACTTTTTCATGACAAGGATAATTGTAGATACGTAGAATATTACGTTGTGGAACTACTGCACGAGTTTTTTAATTGGTAATTATAAATGAAAACTTCTTATCCAACAAGGATAATTGTTTTCCTAAATTTTGGGACCAAACATAAAAAAAAAAACCTTTCGGTTTTTCGGCACAGCCCAATAAATATTTGTCTTAAAATACTACTATAGATTGCTGCATTCTGAGATGTTTAATTTAAAGGCGCAAGTATCTCACTGTCCACAGGCCTTACCCTGCGTATGTTTCTGAAGATTAGAGTGACAAATTGCAGTGAAGAACGGTCATTTTCCCGTATTCAAAAACAGACAAATTATAACGCTCCCGGATAAGCGAAGCACATTTGAACAGCTAAGCACGTCCCTTATTATGCAAAGTCATATAATTTTGATACCTATCTAAATTTGCAATTTATTTATTTAAAAATGTGTATTATTAATGTGAATTTCATTTAAAAAATTCCTACCGAGTTTCGCCCGAAAAAATAGAAATCGGTTACTAGAACACGCTTATTCAACGATTATTGACATTCTTCATGAATTGAACTTAGAACGCTCCCTGCAAAGAACTACACTTTCAGACTAGGATTGGTGAACGGAAAAAATCGCGAAATAAGCAAGAATTTTCACCGAAAAGTTACCTGCATCACGTTAATTATCTTCGTTAAAATAACTAGCTAGATAAATTTCAATTTAGTTGCAATCAGGAAGTGGAGGTGCTTTTAGTGAAATCTCATACACTTATGAGCACGTGTTTTTCGGTCCTCCTATAGAGCCTTTTGGAGGTTTTACCCACAGGATAAATTAAAAAAAAAATTAAAATTGAAAATAACGATCCATTTGAGCTACAAACTCGTTTTTGAATGAAAACTTTTAATTTACATAGAAATTTTGTGCACTTTAGAGAATCATAGTTTTCTTATAGTGCCTTTCACATGAGCTGCGAACTGCGAATGCGAATAAATCCTTTAAAGCAATTTCAAGAAGAAATATTAACTTATTTTTGTTTTAACTTTTCGGCGAAGTGAATAAATTGTCTAATTTACAAAATCTAAAAGGAAAACACTACGAAAAATTTGTTTAAATTACAAAATATTACATTTAAATATTTTCTACGCGACCAACAACAAGATTCTGCGAACTGTCAAATGGAAATTCGCAATCCACAACAACAGGACGCGTTCCACAAACCTGCGAATAAATAATTCGCTCGAATTTAACCTCAAATTTTGAACGTCACTCCGTTTTGATATGCTTCTGACTTTGGCTGGTTTGGTTTGTTGTGCATTATCCAATTAAAAACAATAACAAAACTTAAAAATAAATACAAATGATGGATTCTGTAGAGAAAAGGGTAAAATGATTGCAAATAATTTAATACCTTTGTTTTTATGATCATTTTATTAATTAAGGAATTTGATGAAAAATTGATAATTGAAGTGGAGGCCCATCCTGCAACGTATTGCAAGACCTCAAAATCATACTCCAACAGATGTCAAAAGGAAAATGATTGGCAGGAAATAGCCAATATTTTAAAAACTGATGGTAAAATCACATATTTTTTACTTTAAAAGCGTATTTTAATCTATATTAAATTTCAGTAAAAAAATGCAAAGATCGGTGGAAGAACCTGAAAGACACGTTCTCCAAATACTATAAAAAAGAGAAAAATATGCCGAGTGGTTCTGGTGCTTCTTATCAGAACAACTGGAGTTATTTCCACATAATGAAGTTTCTAATTCCGTATATTGAAGTTCCAAAGTAAGAAAACAAAGACGAATATTATTATATATAATTTGATGAAATGTTATAACCTATTTAACCTGTTTAGGACAACTGGAAATTTCCAAAACCTACAAGACGTCAACAACAAAGAAAATGAAATGGTGCAAAATGTTGAGGTGGACGAAGACATCTCATTGATAGAAGAGATATACGATTCCCCACCGAGGACCTCAAAGAAAAGAAAGACTGAAGGATCGGACTGCGATAAATTCCTTGCAGCACTTTCGAACATGCAACCGCCTCCTGATTCACCCCCACTAAAAAAATTTTTTTCTTCCCTTGCAATGCGTGCAAATGATTGGAGCCGTAAGAAGCAGTCAAGGCTGGAGATATTAACTTTACAAGTCTTTCACCAAATAGAGTTTGAAGACGAGTAAAAAAAATTTTTGCTGTGAACTAAAAATACCATGTGATTAACGAAGAACCAATTTCAAATTTTTGGAGTGGATGTATAACCCAAATGTGAGTGCGAGTGATTAAGCGTGATTTCGAAAGTTTTAGATATTTTTTCAGCTTGTGCGTTAAATATATGCCAGGAGTATAAACTGTATTAACTCCTCGTACTCACATTTTGGTTAAATATCCACTTCTGAAATTTATTGTTGGTTCCGACTATGTATTAAGTTTGTTCCTACTAAATTAAAAAAAATGAATTGTTATGTTTTCTTATTTTTTCTCCTTTATTTATGTTTTGAATTGACATAGTTATTCTTAAGTTTGTTTTTCCTTATTTATGTTTGCTTTCTTGTTTATGTTTAAAACATTTTTAATAAAATGAAATGTATATACCTACTTATTATAGAATGCTAGTCAATTTTCATTTCCGTTCAGTTCATTTGGAAATATTTCAGTGCTCTCCTCGGTTATGTCCTTGCACTAGGTTAGTGGAATATGATTTTTTTTGTGGAGGCAGTACTGAGCGATTATTTTGACGAGCAGCCTTCTTGTTGGTTCATCAAGTTTTTCTTCGGCAACATATCGCTTAATATGACGTCCTGTTTTCGATGTCATCAAAATGTTCCGAATATCCTAAAATTAGACAAAACTGTTTAAAAGGAGACCATTCCCTGAGAATATAGATAAATTCTTACAAGATTATTGCTTTTACTGCGTGGTGTCCTGAGAATTTTGAGAATCCTAAGGGTTCATTTCCTTCAAAAGGTCTTTGTCAATGTTGTCATCATTGGTGTTGATAAGATCAGGTAATCCTCAGTTACATTATCTGCTGCTGTAAACTCTTCCAGTTCTGAATTTGGCTCTACTTCTGGTTCTGCTTCAGGCTTCATATCAAGTTCAGGGTCTACTTCAAATTCTCTTCCTCTTACTGCTTGCTTTTCAGGATTTGTTCGTTTTTCACATCTGTTGCATGCAATATGTCTTCGTCATCTCCTATTATTTCCATTGGGTCGACGCAGATCGAAAATTTCACCTGAAAAGAAAGAAATAAAAACCAAAAATAATTTTCTATAAATTGTATTTTTCAATGTATAAGCCTAGAATTTTGGGCGATAGGCAGAAAGGGAGATCTGAGAGTGGGTTCTTCGGAAAAAAAAATTCTTTAACAGATATTTGGTCCTGTGGGCGAGGAGGGCGCATATAAGGAAGGTGCAACTGCAAACTCTATGAACTGAACAAAGATGTGGATATATCTAAAAAGTGAAAATAAGTCGAGTACATTGGCTAGGGTCACATCAGAAAATGGACAACAATGCGCCAGCCAAGAGTTTTTTTGAAGTAAATAGAAAACAAAATTACAGATAAGACCACAACAACTTGAGTATGTTACCACCGAGTTTATAGGCTTCAGTTTAGTTATTTCATGGAGCCGACACGGGCCATTAGTGGCTCAGGTCTAGTAAGTACCTATATATTCAAAAATAGACACCTAGTATAATATAGTACAGGTAAAATAGGATAAATAAAACAAAAAAATTGGTACCACCTTGAAACTTGGTGAAAACGTTTCATGTACTATGAGAATGAAGAATCAAAAGAGTCTATAAAAATATTTCATATGGAAGGGTGTTTTTTTGAGGAGGGAGGGGCGTTAGTTGTGGTGTATCAAACGGAAAAATAAAATTTGGTGCAACCTAAGCATAATGACGCATGTTTTCAAGGTAATTTTAAATGCTGAATCAAATGACACCAAAACCAAGTCGATACGACCTCCGGGAAAAAAGTTATTGTCATTTTTGTGTTAGGATGACTATGTGTTCAGTATAAAAGTAAAATATTACCGAAAACTAGTTGAAAATGGTGGTCCGTCGATGAAACTTGGTATAAATGGTTTATTTGTCATGAAAACTAATAATAAGAAGAGTCTATAAAAATATCTGTGGTTAAAGGGTATTTTTTTGTGGAGTTGCGGGACTGGTGGGATTACTACCATAAAACCTGTGACAAAAATGGTACCCCCATGAGACTTTGTAAAAATGTGCTATGAACTAACAGAATGAAGAGTCAAAAGAGTCTATAGAATTATTTCACATGGGAGGGATCGCTTTCGAAGATAGGAGGAAGTGTGTGGTTATTTAAAAAGAAAAATTGAAAGAGATGGTACTCTCAAGAAACTTGGTAAGAGTGTTTCATTTACTACGAGAATGAAGAATCAAAGGCATTAACAAAATATAAAGGAAGAAATGTTGTTTTTGTGGGCTTGGTTATAGGGTGTTATTTGTTTTTGGGATCAATTTTTGTTTTTGGAAAAAGTATTATGCTTTCTTTCACCCATACAAAAACATCATAATACCTAAAGATAATTTTATAGACTTTTGATTCTTCATTCTGGTAGTTCATAACACATTTTTATAAAGTTTCATGAGGGTAGCATTTTTGTCACAGGTTTTATGGCAATAATCCCACGATAAGCGCAACCCTAAAAAAAAAACACCTTTAAACCAGATATTTTTATAGATTCTTCTTATTATTGCTTTTCATGACAAATGAACTATTTATACCATATACAAATGAACTATTTATACCATTTTCAACTAGTTTTCGGTAATATTTGACTTTTATACTGAAACCATAGTCATCCTAACACAAAAATGACAATAACTTTTTTCACGGAGGTCGTATCGACTTGGTTTTGGTGTCATTTGATTCAGCATTTAAAACTACCTTGAAAACATGCGTCATATGCTTGGGTTGCACCAAATTTTATTTTTCCGTTTGATACACCACAACTAACGCCCCTCCCCCCTCAAAAAAAACACCCTTCCATATGAAATATTTGTATAGACTCTTTTGATTCTTCATTCTCATAATACATGAAACGTTTTCACCAAGTTTCATGGTGGTACCAATTTTTTTTTATTCGAAGGCCTTTCTGTACTATTTTACCTGTACTATAAATATAAATCATAACATCAAAATGGAAGTAAAAATAAATATAACTTACTCTTGATATTTTTTACATACGGTTACAAACGCTCCCATTCGGTCTTCTTGAAGTGGTTTATTGTCGCCTTGTATCATGAAAACCAAATCATTATTCGCCGGAGAATGGAAAACAATAAGCTGATCTCGCAGTATCTGATATGATAAAAACACGGTCTGCACTTCTGTTGTATCTATTGAACCTCTTAATAAATCCGGAAAACAATACAAATTTGAAGCCGTCAGAGTTCTTTAATTACTTTACACTTGCAGTGTATCCAATATAGCCTGTGTTTTCTTGGTCATTGCACAAATAGTCACCAATCCATTTTCACTTTAGACATTCCCAACGAACGGTTTTACTGGGTCGATGCCAAGCTGATGACTATCGAAAGCGCCAAGATGGACGGATCTGTTCGAAGACTGGTCTTCCATAATCCCGCATGTTCTTGGCATGACGAAATCTTGTGCTAAATCGCTAATATACGAACGCATTTTATACCTCTTATAGTAGCGCATAAAAGCCATGGCTGCCTTCATTTTATGATGATTCCTTCGACATATCCAGCCCCGAACTAGCTTCTGCAAGAGAGTTACAATGTGGGGAATCATTTAATTGCACTGAGACTCTAAGGACAATAATGTTTTTGGAGACCTGTAAAGCAGCGATATTAAATTAGGATTTTATCGACTAAATTTATTTTTGCATTACCTTTTAAATATCTTTGTTTGTCCATACTTCACATCGTTTACGAAGCCCTTTTCGTCGATAAGAGTTAAATTGGGCCCAGTGTATTGGGATATCATTTTGTAGCGCAACAAGAATTTGTCATATCGCTGGCGATGTACGAAACCAGCTCGTCGGATGCAAACATTTTCTAAGAGACCTAAATAACGAAATTGATGTTCAACACGCATATCATCGAAAACGGTTGCACTTTTAATGTCGGATCTTTCGAATGATGTAAAAGACGTTTGAAGTCCTGGTACAGAGTATCCTTGTTCTTTTCAATAAAACCATTTATCTTTGAAATCACGTCACTAGCATAGTGTGTGATGCGGAAGTCTTCACGATGTTTCAGTTCTTTGTCCATTGATTTCAGCTGACGACTTGTGTAATGAGGATGAGTCTTTAGAGTTTTGTCCATCGCACCAAGAAGTGTTTCGTAGTTAACTTTGCCCACACTTAGGCAGGCTTCGTCCATGATAGCAATTACCCCTTTGTGTGGTTGCTCAACTAAATCGCAGATGATCTGCCAGTTCAAATTAAATAGAAACAATTGATTGAATTAGGTTCATGTAAGAGCTTACCTTATTGTTAAAATAATCGATGTTTGTCCATTCAATGCCTTCCTTCATGTACTCTTCTTGTTCTTGCTTCAATACAAGCTGTACAAAAATTGGGTTTTCGAATCAAAATTTATCTTAAAATATTGATTTCATACCAATAAGCAACTGCTGCAACTTTTCGTTACAATAATTAATACAGAACTATTCAAAGCTATTCGAATCGAAAATTTCGAACCCATAAATATCAAGCACACCAATTACAGAGTTGAAACGAGCCAGAGCTTTCGAGCCGCGAAATACTATCGCACGATTTATTCTGCTTATGATCCACGTGAATAGGCGATCTTAAATGGCTTTTGCTAGAGCATCTTTTCCAAACTCAGCTTGAGTAGCATTGTGCTCTTTTTCCATAACACTGACGCCAGCAACTATAATTCTTTTTGTAAGTGCATCTGATATTTCTTTTTCGGTAACTTGAAGAAGCTTTGCTGCTGATTTCAGGTGGGACTTATTTCCTATGATAAGTTCTTCTTCTTGACCTTAAATTATAAAAAAAGAATAATTTAAATGAAACTGCATTTATAAAAACATTTTGTGTTTCAATCTTACTTTGGAAAGTGTTGTTTCCTAAATGAAGAATTGACGCTACGACTCGCCAAAATGTACCAGTTTCTTCGGGTGTGAAACCCAGCGTTCTAAATGCATTACAAGTGCTTTTATAATCGGATTTTTCACTTAGAACATCTATACTACCCTGATTGGTGTAGTGATATTTCATTGGGTCTCTTACGATATCATACTGACGAAGTTCGTTGGCAATTACACCACGAAGAAGCTGAAAAATCTTCCTTCTTTTTGTTGACTTTTTCCATTTCTTTCATGTATACGTTAGTATTTTATCCAGAAATGGCTAGCATACGTTGTTGTAGAGCGTTAGGCTTTTTTGTTGGGGTCCCTTTGAAGGGGTTCGTCGTTTTCAGCATCGGTGTCTAAACCAGATATAATTTATGTAAATCTGGTTGTGGACCAGGTGGGACTGCAGGTGGTTCGAGTTTTGTTTGGGTCTGTAGGTTTTTCTTCGGGTTTTGTTGTCTATTGAAGAGGATGTTCTGAGTGATAGAAATAAAATAAATATCACTCTTACCATTTCGCTTGGCTGGCACAAAACTCCAGGTGGGGCACCAGGGGGAAATGGTGGTACAGACAAAGCGGCTGGAGGTGGCGGAAATCTGTTCGGAGGACCAGGAAATGTGAGAGATAAGATCAAAACAAAAAATAAAAATTTGATATTTGTTCGGGTACTTTCCAAAACTACGTTTACGATGAACATTGACAGAACTTTGGACTGAGTTCGTAGAAACTCGTAGTATTGGGAAGTACGCGAATAGATTACTACGTTCACATTTGTGTTGCTGAAGCGAGCTTGAAGCTCGCTTTCGGTACATTGTATGCCTGCATCGAGTTGAAATGAGCTTGATTCGAATCGATCGCCCTCAAGGAGCGGAGACGAGTCGAAATTTATGACGAAAAATCTAGGTCGAAGAGTTGGTTTTACAGATAATGCATTATAGTCTGTTTATTTCCATGTTTACAGATATACATAATTTTGTTTTAATAGATACGCGTAGTAAGTACTCGTGTCTATTCAATTTTATTTGTTTTGCATTGAAATAAATAAATTAATGCCATTCATTTTTCTGTAATCTCAATATACCATTTGAACTCAACTTTGAATGGAGCACTCAACTCAAACGAAAAATGTGGGTCGAATATCCGACCCTATTCCAACTGGAGCTATGGACTTTGTTAACGTCGTAATTAATGTTTAAATTTTAATTGGTGTTGGCCAGATCAAACAGAAACTCTAATAAGGATTTGTCATTCGAATCCTTATTGGAGTTTGGGTTTGATCTTAATGTGGCATCAGAAATAAAATAGATGGAAATATTTTAAGCAGATGTTGGGTTAAAAACTTACGTTTTAGAGCAGCAGGGTCCTGGGTCCGGAAATGTTTTGAATTGACTTTGTACATAATTTAAATCATTTTATACTGGAAATCGAGATCTCCTTCTGAAACACACCAATTGGCAAATTGACTTCTCACATCATAGCCACTGGAAGCTGAGATTGATGAAGACACTTCATTTTGATCATTAATTGGGTCTGCATCTGTTATGGTGAATCCTCTTTCATATTCGGAAATGTCCATTCTCAGAAGGTTGTGCAAAATGCAACACGCCAGAATTATGTTTTTTGCCGAATGCGTTTGCACTTCCAAGCGCTTAAGCAAAATCCTCCAGGTGTGAGACATAATTCCAAAAGCGTTCTCTACAACTCTTCTTGCCCTTGATAATCTAAAGTATACAAAAACAGTTTAAGTAAAATTTAATATTGGAATGAATGTTTTAAAAACTGATTTACCTGTAATTGAAAAGCCTTTCTTTTATAGTTAGTCTTTGGCCTGGATAAGGTCGAAGAATGGTTGGCTTTAAGGCAAAACCTTCATCACCGATTAAAACAAAGGGAGCTTTGACACATGTTCCAGGAAGTGGTACATCTTCCGGAATATTCAAAAGCTCAGGATTGTGAAGCCAAGCTTTTCCAAACGGCGAACAGGAAAAGACTGTGGAGTCAGCATTGCTGCCATATGCACCTATATCGACCATGATAAAACGATAACGTGCATCTACAGCGGCCATGAGGTTATAGGAAAATGTTTTTTTATAATTAAAATACAAACTTCCGGTCTTTTTAGGAGCGAAAGTCAAAACATGTTTTCCGTCTACAGCCGCTAGGCAGTTCGGAAAATTCCAACTCTGTAGAAACTCGTTGGAAATATTTTTCCAATCAGATTGGGTTCTCCTGTCCGGTATCGCAAATTTGAGAAATCTCAGCACGATTGCCTCTATGGTCTGGTTTATTACAGATCTAATGGTCGAAATTCCCATTCTAAACCTGAAGGCCAAATCCACAAAACTTGAACCAGTTGCAAGAAATCTAAAAACTCTAATTAAAGATTATGTTTATATTAAATTCAAATTATACAAACCTCAAAGTAATGACCAGCTTTTCTTTTGCAGTTATCACATCTTTTCTGAAGCTTAATGGTTTCGGCTTCAAGTCCTCTTCAATAATTTGAAAAATTTGATAAAATTTTTCAATAGACATTCGCAAATATTGATGGAACCGATTTGGATAGTTTTCAAGTTTGTAAAACAACGTGAAAAATTCTCCATCCTCGTGGCGATTCATGTTTATTGGGTGTACATGTATATTGCCTCTCTTTTTAAGACTTTTGTAACAAAGAAAACTGCATAAAAGCCATTTTTTTTTTAAATAAAGTTGTTTTGCACTCATTTTGCTTGAGATATATTTACCAAATTTGATTTTTTTTATTTATCACACTTTAACAGTTGTCGGCGAATGGCGACCAAAAAAGTACTCATGTGAAAGAAACGTCAAAATTCGCGACCATTCGCAATTCGCATTCGCAGTTCGCAGCTCATGTGAAAGGCACTTATTTTGTTCGATAACTTCATTGTTGTTTAGCAGAAACTTAAATATTCAAAAACTTTGGAGCAAGTAACCATTTAATTTGCTTTAAATTCATATGACAAATTAATAAGAATATAATATAATAATAATATAATATAAATTCTATAAACCTACTACTGAAATAAATCAGCCTTCTTATATAGAAACTATGCCTGGCCCTGGGCAAAAAAAACTTCCAGCTTTATGATTAGGAATTCTAATCTCGTTGGATACACATAATTTACAGTGGATTTTCGTTGAAAAATTCATGTAAGTTGAACTGAACTTAATACAGATTGCGTATGAAAAAGCCCTCACTATGTCACTGATGAGTTCAAGTGAGTAAACCGAACGAAACGCCAATTTGTAGGACTAAATGCCATAAAAAGCTATTTTGAATCAATAACACTGGTCAACACAAATTTTGTTTCTGGGTTCTGCGTATGATTTTCTTATTCCTTACATATTACTTATTAAATAAAAAATAGTCATGTTTGAAAAAGTTTGCTTTTGTAGCCAGGAGCACATTATTTGAAAATTCATGAAAATGTGCTATCTTAGAATCAATTTAAATTGATATTTCGAGATATAAGACTAAGATCCACCAAAACGCTAGAGTGTGTAAGCTGGTTCAAAACAAAAAAAAAACATATGATAAGGGGTGCCTATGTTCCCCTGTTTAGGCAGGAGGGGTAATTTTCTTTAAAAAGTTACTTGAACTAAAAAAAAAATGTTAAAAAACAATGGCAACGCCAAAAAGATTATGGTAATTTTTTTTTAAAGTTAGGACTCCATTCTTTGATTAAATTTTTAAATTAAGTCATTTCCATGAATAGTTTTTTTTTATCAATTTTCAAACTCAGAATTTTGCAAAAAAAAAATTTTTTTTTTTAATTAAAATTTTCTTAGTTTTACGTGAAAAAGTAAGTTTTTGTTTTCAATTTTCAATGCTTTCACCAATTTTAAGTGAATGCTTAAAAACCAGATGGTTATATGTATTTAAATTGTTGATCAAATTGAAAATAACAAAAACTCCTTTTTTCTTCATTTTTTTTGTTTAATGTTTGGTACCAACATTAAAACGGTAATTTTATCTACAAACACACTAATTCTGGAATGTGCTATTCTAAAATTAAACCTATAGAATAACTTCCCATCATTGTTTAATTTTATTGACATTTGTATACGATTACTCTTGAAGTCCATAAAGTCCAAGTTAAAACGTTTTCCTTTTTCTTCTGAGTATGCTCCCAATGAAGTTTTTAATTTTTTACTAAATGACCGTGCAGAATATTCAATCTTAGAGACATCCTGCATGTCTCCTAAGTTTCTTAACATATTTTCAAAAATGATAATAACGTGAATTTTGATAAAATAACCACATCTATAGCAAAATGCATTAGCATCGCCTTAGCACATTATTAATATCATTTTAACGTCCTTAAATGTCAAAATAAAAATGTGTGTAGTTTGTGACACAAATATACTCTAGAGATGCCAAATTGGCGTAGGAATTCCTCTCCCCTCTCCTCTTTAAAAAAAAATATTAAAGCAAACATTTATTATTTCTATGAAAACTATGGTAACTGTATTTTGACTACCAACTCTACAAAAGCAAACTTTAGGGGGGGTGTAGGTATTTTTCCATCATTTTGGAGCATGACGAATAAAAAAATCATGAAATAAATCCAGAAACAAAAATAATTTTTTATTTTGTTGAGTTGTGTAATTCAACAAGTCCAATGTTTTTTTTTTGCATGAAACTGTAAACCAATCATGCAAACAATTAATTTTGCCTTTCACCTCAATTATTTTTGATATACGAGAATATTTGCATAGGTTTTTTTCGCACGGGAACTGTAAACTAGGCTAAGGCCCCGACGTCATTTTGTTTTGTCTGATTCCCCTAGGCTTGTAAAAAAACACACCTGATATAACATACTGACTACATGCGCACATGTACAACATGCAAACATGAACAGAGGTGTTTTGTAATAGAATTTCTTCCATTACTTTACTTCTAGGAATCTATAAAATACAGGGGAGGAATCGGCTTAGGTGATTGGTGATAGTTGACAGTCACAATAATCAAATTCGGTCTGCGTAAGGTGATTGTCACATGTGATAATCATATTTTTGTGTCTTTTTCTTGTGACAGCTATTTTGTTGTCATTTTCATATAAAATGTAAATTGTAATTTGAGTTTCTAAAGTTGAACAAGATCAAACTAATCTATTAGTGCCTGTGAAATCATTTTTACCAAACCAAAATGTGGGAAAATGAAAAACATTTAGGAACCTACAATGGATATATGCGACTCTTGAAGATTAACATTAGAAGCAAACGCAAGCACATTATTCTGTCCACACACATATAGTCGGAGAGCTACCAGCCACTTTGACTAACCTACTAGACACAAGGCTACAACTTTGTGTATGATTGATTTGGGACTAGTTAAGTATGAAAACCACGGTCTGGCAAGGTTGTCGCGGTCGAAAGGTTGCCATCTGATTTTTTCAAAATGCAAAAAAGGGTCAAAATTAACCTACTCGCACAAAGCTGAAACTTATTTATAATTTAGTTTATACATTCTTATGCATGTAAAAAATCATGCCAGACGGTTTTGGCGGTCGAAAGTGCTTGCCAGACGAGCCTAAAAATCTTAAAGATTAATAAAAGATATTGGATAACTTGAGAAATTTGTTACGCACAAGGCTAAAACTTAGTGTATTCTTTATTCTTGAACAGATTAGTCAAAAAATAAAGATCTGAGAAAATTTCCGCAATTCTAGGGTTGCCACCTATTTTTTTTTCAAAATGTAAAATAACTTCCAAATGCAACATATCTACTTTTAGAATGCTGATTTTTGAATTTATAATAACTTATGTCCCTTTGTACATGATAAAAAGATGCCAGACCTACTTGACAGACGGTCAAAAGCTTCTGTCAGACAAGCCTAATGTCGAATTCCTTACAACCAAATAATCGATTTTTTTCTAAACAGAATCGATTTATTTCTAAACAAAATCGATTTTATTCTGTCAAAACAAATCTTGCATTTTCAGCAAGATTTCAAATCGATTTCACACACACTAACAAGATTTGACATTTCTCTGGAGTCGAAAGTATTTTGCGGTGGGTTTAACAAATTTTCTAAAGTTTTCGTCGGTTATTTTAATAGATTAAAAGCAAATAAATCATCAAAATTAATTTAAATTCATCAAAAAATAGTGAATAGTCAGTAAGAAGTTATAAAAATATCAACTAACTTCGATTCAAAGTGCCGAAAGTCGATTAAAGATATAAATCGCGCGCTCGCCGATGTGTTTCCCAAATGATGTGTTTCTTGGATGAATTTCGGTTGTTTTTTTTACTTTAATGGCCACATAACTATTTTTTGTTTATTTTTGCTACTTTTCTTGGAAATGTATATGTTTTTAATCTAACAAAATGACGCGAAAAACTGAATGCACTTTGGAATATTTGTAACAAATTTGTATGCGCATAGTTTGTTTACTTTTTTCCTCAAAGCTACTGTCAAATGACACACACACAATCCCACACGAAAAATTTGAATTTTTGTGTGTTCCTTACAACCAACAAAAAAAATCGATTTGAAATGGTTGTAAGGAATTCGACATAAGATTTAAAAAATTGGTGTTATAAGAAATATCCTTTCTTAATTAACATATATGTTAGCTGACATATTCTTGAATATGAAAAAAAATATATCAGACCGGACGGACAGTCGAAAGGTCCTGCCAGACGGGCCTAAAGTCTTAAAAGATGGTATTGTAAGAAATATCCTTTTTTATTTTTTCTTAATTTTGACAGTTTTTGGAAATTTAAGAAAAATTAAAAAAAAAAAGGATATTTCTTACAATACCATCTTTTAAGACTTTAGGCCCATCTGGCAGGACATATCAGTTCTAAATTATTTATAAGTAATTGACGTTCACAAATCACAAATGTAATCTTCTGTTTCATTAGAATTGCAATAAGGCGAAGATGGTTTTAGAGCTCTAAAACATTTCAACACATTCGGCTTAATGAAATCGATTTTCGAATCTTCCCATACAAAAACTTCTCTTTTTCCAACAAATCAAAAAAAAAAAAAAAAACGAAGTATCACACGCCGGGTATCCGCTAATACATAGGTTAACAAGACGTTCGGTTAGTAAAAACACATTTGTATACACATATTTTTCTGATTATAGATTTGCCAGCTGGAGTTTGATTAACCCACATTTCTCCTACTGTCCAATTCCAGTAGTGTGCAATTGCAATTTTCTTGGATTTGGTGGATGCCAAATGCAAGTTACTTCAGAATGGATAACTAAAATGGGCCAAATTATAATGTGTGAGATAACTTCTTAAGGTTTCAAAATCAAATAAATTAATTTTTGACAGCTCTCAGTACTTGTCTTTCAAAGTGATGCCAATTTCTTAATAATTTTTGGTGATCACCTTACACAGACGGAAAATGAAATGTGATCACATTTGATTATCGTAATTTGACAATCACCTTAGCCGATTCCACCAGTGGCGTAGCGTGAGTTTCTGCTGCCTGAGGCGGTGGAACATTTTGCCGCCCCTCCCCCCCCCCACAAATTTATAATTACTCAAATCTAAAAAACTTTGAACAAGTTCTAAAAAATTTTTCGGCGGGGTTTAATTTATTATTTATTCATTTCCACTTCTTTCAAACTCAGTCAACACGCTTCTTGCGTCAACGTGTAATAAAAGCCATAACAGAGTTGTAGATCTTACGATTCTCTACAAAAAAGGTTAAGATGATATTTTTTTCTAAAACTGTCTCATTTTCCGAATGAATTTTGTATCAGTAAACTATTGAATGCTTTTTTTTTAAGGGTTTTGGTCCAAAGAAAATTTTGTTTATGAACAAAATATCTCAAATGATTTCGCATCCTACATATTTTTTGAAAACATTTAAGTGGGAATATGTATTTTGTTTTTTATTGAAAGGTTATTGCGTTGACGACAAAACTTTTGGTTTCAGTACCGCCCACCTCGGGCAGAATTTTTTAAGGGCACCAAAATTTAATAATTATGCGAACTGTTGGGCACTTTCGGTAATCAGCAAGGAAGTTTCGCGTATTGGTATTTCAATTCATGGAGCCGTGAATTCGGTCACAGAAATTCAATGCGTAGCCTTTCTGCTCACGTAGACTCCCACCTGGATTGTAAAATCAGTAATTCACATGAATACATTTGCTGAGGGCGGCAAAATTTAACAATTAACACCTATAAGTTATATTATAGTGCGGCAAAGTTTGCCACCCCTCATAAAGTGCTGCCCGGGGTGGACTGCCCCCTCCCCCCCCCCCCCCACGCTACGCCACTGGATTCCATCCCTGGGCTACCATTTTGATTTGCCTACAAGCTGAAACCTTGTATGACCCTTGATTGACTAGAATCGGTTTTTGCGATTTTTGAATTCCTGTATCTCGGGAATTTCACCTGTGTTTGGTCAGCTCAGCAAATACTGCGAATTTGAAGTTTCTGACTTTATTGGTCCTGAAGTTAGAGGGGGGTTGAAAATCATCTGATTTTGTTCCTGTAAAAAGGGTGTAGTACTGCGAACTTCGATTTGTCTTATAAAGCTGCAACTCTTATATACGCTCCGCAAATTTGCAGATTTCTATAGATTTTTAGATTTTTTTTTGTTATCTTCTCCGATATGTTTCCAGTAGTGCGACCAAGCAAATCTTAAATGGTACATCCCTACAGCAAATTGTATCAACTCTTCGAAGGTCAGTCTCGGAAAGTCTGAGGAAATATGCAATTGTATGCCGTGCGAGTGTATTGGCATTGGGTACCGTGCGTAACTCCAAGTTATTGCAGTTGTCAAACATACGCCTTCTAGTAGAATTTTAGTTATTATCAAAAATTCAACACGTTAAATAAGCGACGCATATACATATTTCTTGTAGTTGATCCCTGTTATTAATTAGGTATTCCACAAACTCTCGGCGATTCACTAATAAATTTCCAATTAAAATTCCAGTGAATGGCCATAATTAACACAATATGGTGATTATCACCCACAATTCCACAGTTTGAATAAAAAGATAAGCAATGGAAAACCCTAAAATTGTAAAAAATCGAATAGGAGCTTCCGTAATAAAAAAAGTAAGTATTCGCCACAGTACACAAATTAAAGGTAACAAATATCGAGCTGATTGTGAAAATTTAAAGTGTTAGTAATTTTGAATGACTATTTGAGAGCCATCTAGAGAACACGCAACCACAAAAACAAATATTGACATTTGACAGCCATTTTCAAGGACTTCAATAAAGCCACAGAACAGAATAAAAACTAAAACGCTGATGACAGTACCTTTATAAGACTATTCACATGGTAGTGACCAACGTAAATTAATAAACGAACAGAATGAGATTTTAAATATTAATAAACCTAAATTTTTCAAAAAAAATAGACAAAACGGTGGAATCATATTAAAATATAAGAATCATTAACAAACCAAAGAGGTGGACTTATTTCTTAAATGAAAACTGTGTTTTTTTTAGCTTTAAAATACAGCAGAATTTGTAGAGAGATATTTTACTCTCTCTTTTTCAAAATTACACTTAAAGACATGGAATTTTACCCTACTGCGTCTGCAAATATTAAAAAAACTATACAGTTTATAATATTAAAGAGACAGAAGTACCTATTGCTCGACAGAAAAGAGAGACCAAATTTTTTTTATTTGGCAAAATTTAGTGAAATTTGTATTATTATTCCTTAATTTTTGATCTTGAAACTTCCTTTACAAATGAAGGTACTGCAAAAAAGTTCGTTCCTGAAAATTATTTTTTTAATTTAATTGACTTTTAGTTATTATTTTAAAAATATATGTAAAAGACCTTAGACGTATTACTTCAGGGAAGAATTAATATTTTTACTTTGAGCAGTTTTTAGCCTTCTTTTAAATTACGTTATTTGAAGAGGTAAGGTTTTTGAAAACAGTCTAACATATCAAAGGAGCAGACGTAGTGCTATCAAGTTTTTGAGGTCGATTTGTTTGACTTTTTGTGACTTCGGTGCTCCCAGAAGTACTATCAGCTGATATTTTGAATGTCCATATTCCATGATCAGAAAGTCTAATAGAATGACTCTTCTTAATATGAATCGTACTTATATACCTTAAGTCTGCTGACCACTGGCTGAACTATAATCCCTAATTGCAACAAAAACAAGATAATGTGATTAAAGAAATGAACAAAATTAAATCTTTATTTTCGTACGCGACAGCAACTTTTAATTACATATATATACTTCAGAATGCGGTAATGGCCAACAGTGGAGAGATGAAGTATATGCCTAGGAGTGTGGAGCTAATCTATAGTAACAGAAAGATTAAGCTACTCCTAATGATTTTGTGTATGTATATAAATTACATATTTAATTTGTTTGATTTCAATGAATGTCCTACAGTTTTATTATTATTTTTGATTTTGTATATAATTTCACTAAATTAATTCAATTGTATTAAAAAACAATAAAACAATAAGGCCGTAGCCAGACAATGTTTTCGGGGGGACGGGGGATTAATTTCACCATTTAAGCTAAATATACAATTCTTTTGAGTAAAAAAAAGCTAAGTGGTGAAAAAAAATTGTGCTCAAAGAAAAAATGTCTCTTGCTGTGAACGATTTTTTTATATTTAAGCCTAGTTTACAGCTCCCGAGCGCAAAAAAAATTGTATGCAAATATTCTCGCATATCAAAAATAATTGAGGTGAAATGTAAAATTAATTGTTTGCATGATTGGCTTACAGTTTCATGCAAAAGAAAAAAACTATGCTGTCATGGAATGTCATGCAAAACAATGGACCGGCAATTGATTTGCATGCGAAAAAAAGTATATTCACCTTAAGGCATTATTTGCATGCAAATGGTTTTCGCATCCAAAAATAATTATTTTCCATTTTTAGGCCTAAAGCTTGTCGATTAAGGGTAAATTAATGACTCAATGGGTGGTTTAGGCCAAAGCAAACGTTTTTTGCCTTGAATATTATTCAACTTGGTGCGCAGAATAGGTGGAAAATCGTTTTGAAAATTTTGATTTTTTTTCGCATCGGAACTGTAAACTATGCTTCAAGCAAAATATAAATTCCAAACGCATTTTTTTTTGGCAAAAAAATGTCAGTGACATTATTTGCGCGAAAATAAATTCGTCGTTATAAACCCTTGTTTACAAGTTCCCATGTAAAAATCTATGCAATTATTTTCACATGTCAAAAATTATTGAGGTGAAATACAAGTTTACTTTTTTGCATGATTGGTTCAGTTTAAAAACTATTTACACTTAAAAAAATATATATATATATATATATGTTTTCCATTTTTAGGCCTATAATTTATTAATAAGGGGTTAGTTAATGACTCAATGGGTGGCTTAGGCAAAGGCAAACATTTTGCGCCTGAAATATTATACAAAATTATGCACAGAATCGGTGGAAAATTGTTTTGAAAAATTTGATTTTTCTTTTGCATGGTAACTGTAAACTATGCTTAAACGTCAAACCTTTAATTTTTTTTGCGCAAAAATCACTCCCATGAGAAATAGATTCTTCCCATATGATAACTTAGTCTCAATTTGTCGATGAACTGACATTAACTCCATCCCTAAAAGTTTATCGTCATCATTTAGACATTTCACTGTCGACAAAGTTCTCTCCGGTGTGCATGTTTAAAAAACAATTAGAGTCGCCAAAATTTTAAGAAGCTTGTGTATGTGAATCATGCTGTTTAGGCATTTTGTCTTCCATACCATGCATTCAGTCTTTAAACTTTAAATTGTCACGATTCAATTTTATTTTTATTGACGTTTTCTTTTTTTAAATTTTTGTTCTTTTTCCAAGAATTGAGGGAATCTGACTTGAGAACGAAAAAACTCTTACACTCATGAAACTCGCCAGAAGTGTTAAATTTGTGATTGCAACCAAGAATCAAAATAGTCCTAACAAATATGTTTGTTCCAAGGATGATACAAGCACCCTTTAACAAAGTTATTGGCCTTTTAAAGCGAAAACTGATTTTTGAAATATTTTTTTCCTTAGAACAGGTGAAACTTTAAACCTCAAAAAAACGTTATTAAAACATGGATATTTGTATGGACTATTTTAATGGTTGCTATTTTTATGGTTGCCATTACAAATTTAATATTTTTGCCAAATTTCATGTGGGTAAGAATTTTTTCGTGCGGGTTACAGTAATAATTCTACACTTGCCCCTACCTTTCAAAAAAACACCCTTTCGCCACAGATATTTTTATTTTTTTAAGGATTCTTTTGATTCTTGGTTCTATTGACTACATACCATTATTTTCAAAGGGTTTTCGAAAATATGTTACCAGCTGAACTTAAAAAATAAAATGTGCGACTGGGTTTTTTACGTTTTATGTTCCAGACACTGCAGGTTTAAAAAAAATTGTATATAAAAAACATTGAAATTATGAGAGACAAATGTAGAGAAGCATGAAATGCGACATTTTAATTAGTTAAAGCAACTCTTTTGACAGTTTGAGGTGAAAAAAAATGCCAACTGAATTCTTGATTGAATGTGGTTGCACGGAAAAAAAAAGTTTAAAATCGTTGGAGCGGTTTTTTGAAAAATTAATTTTGTATACATATATTATATTCCTTAAACATTTTTAAGGACAAATTTTTGGGACGCAAATCTAAAGTATATATGCAGGTGTATATAAAAACAAAATTTGAAAAAAAATTGTCAACTCGTTTTTGTGATATCGAATTTTCAAAAAAAAAAAATACAAACTTGAAACTATTTTTGAAAATTTTAAAACTTTTTTTTTTGAAAATTTTGATATGCAATATTATTTAATTTTATTTGAAATTTGTATATAAAAAAATTTGTCTAAATCCATGTAGCCGATAATGAGAAAATTCATAATAAAAAAAATCGTCCTTGACAGGAACTATTAATAGTTGCTACGTGTAAAATTTTGTAATTTTTGGTAGTAGATCGTACTAATTCTAGAATATGGAAAAAGTTGAATCAAAATCGTAGGAGTCGTTTTTGAGAAAAAAAAAAAATATTTTCCTTTGCGGCTTTTTAACTTTTGAATGCAAGGTACAGTTATTTTTTTATAAATGCAAAAATTTTTTCTAAAAATATTTTAGACAGTACTAAGAAACTCTTAAGTATCGAGTTTCAGAAAAATCGATCATATCGTTCTGATTTATCGTTCTGTATTAAAAAAAATTATTGAAATCAGTCATACCGTTTTAAATAACATAGCAAATTAAAAAATGGTGCTTTGGGAGGTACCATTAATAACCATTTTATGGAAAATGGTTTTCCACTCAAAGGAAGCCTTTACTAAAATGAGTTTAGTCACGCCCTGATCTTGATAGGACCAAAATAGGCAACGAGGAACCAAATTCTGCACCCACAAAATATTTCAACTTGGTTAAATTAAAAAAAAAATGGACACAAATTATTGGTTTGGTACACAGTGCAGGAATCTTAGAAAAACCAGATTTACATTTTTTAAATCTATTTAGATCTACAAATTTAGATATTTATGTATAAGACCCAGTACCAGGAGGAGAAATATATATATATATATAGCTTTCAGAATCTGTGCAAAAAAAGAAAACTGATTTTTACATAACTCACTTGCACTAAAACTTGAATTCTCAAAATATTTCAAAAGAATTCTGGCAAATCGTCAAGAACAATCTGTATAATTGTGTGAAGGACAGTCTTAGCTTTCATTTGATGCCCCATTTATATTTACAAGTGGTTTTAATTATGCAATTGCAAAAGCGCATTTTAAAACCAAAGTAACCTAGAAAAGTTTGTCTGGCCAATGGTTTTGTAAATGCTAGTACTTAAGCGGTTGACATCCTGTTTAATAACCACAATGAGATAGGTAAACTTAGGGTCGCCTTTCAGACTAGAATGCTAATCAGTTCAATCGAAGTCTGATGATCTGCTGGGAAATAGCTATAACTATTTAGTGATATATCTCACTAAAATTGTTGTTGTTTCTTTAATATAATCAATATTTATAATTCAGTATTAAATCAAAAGTTATCATGTTTATTGGACAAAGTCAATATATCGTTGACTTAGAGTTAAATGCGGTTAATTCCACATTTTTTGATCATTATAAGTCACTTGAAAAATTGCAAAAGAAACTTACAAAAATCAATCAGATGCATTCGATTTCACTGGATTGGATTAATTCAAATAATGCAAACGCTTTTTTTGGAGTATTTTTCTTTTTGTAAAAAATGCAAAATAGGAGGAGCTGTTTTACCATCCAAGCCGAGTGACGATATACTTGCCCTATGAACGAGTGATAGTAAAAAGAACATAATCTTATATGCTACGCATAGCTTACTTATATATTTGTATTTATTATTTAAAAATGAACGCATTCAAATTACTTCTCTGATTTTTCCGTTTCACGTTTCTGATGTATTATTTGATAGTGATATGCACGTAAAAACTGTACTCCTTGTGTCAAGCCCACGAAAAGATTAACAGAGAATAGATTCCAATTCTTTGGCACAACAACAAGCGAGTATCTTGACCACAATAATCCAGTCAATGCTATAGTTCCTGTTTGTCGGGTATTTAACAATTCCACTGGTCGTCTCACCAAGTCACTAAATCCTGCAATAACTAGACCCTGGAAAAGATAGTAAATGAAACTCGTTAAATCGCTTAAGTTTTCAAAATATTCTTGGTCGGTCACTATAAGATAAATGAGTACCAAAATGCGAATAAACATTCTGCGTCATGACACATGACTAGCGCTGCATTTACAGACTAGCTTTTGACTAGGTGGCTCAGTGATAAAGACACGAGTGCATACCTATTCCGATCATTCACTTTAAGTTTAAATAAGTATTGGATTTCATTTTTATAAAACAATGTACATAAATCAGAAAACTCAAATAATGATATTCTGCATGCACAGTACACATATTAAAGGTAATATCATACGTGTATTTAAGTCATCAAGCTCCCAGCCATTTTTAATTTCTGAAAATTTTAATTGCACTTTGTTGTTGTTTTTACGTGTTTTCTTCCTCACGCTCACAGCCATTTTTTATTTCCGACTGACAACCAGCGCGGTATAATACCTTAGATTTGTGTACTGTGTTCTGCATGTACACAAAAAAAACACGTATACGCCCTAGTGACCGAATAATAATATTGTATTGTCAATACACTTACCCATTTAAACATTGGCGCCCAGAAGAAAACTGTTTTAGGACCTGTTAATATGTAAGATAAAGCTTAATTATATAATGCAAATATTATTTTAAATTTATAGTGTTTACCTGCAGGATGCATCCACAGAGGACGCAAACGATTTGGAACGAATTTATCTGCAACACTTATGACACCAGAATATAATTTGGACATTTTTTATTTCAAGTAAAATTATATTAATATTAATTATTTATAAATATGTAAGTGGACGTGTGTATGTACATAAGTATGAATATATGTATGTATATTTTTGAAGCTTTATTAGCTAAACAAAAAAGATTATTTCAAAATTAACAGTAGTTTTGATCACAACTTACTGGTTCTTACTTCTTAAACTTTATTTCAACTTTCTTCTGATGTTTTAAACTTTTAATTTTAAAATTGGTATGATATGTATGTATGTTTGTTGCCCCTCCCATCCCAGGTGGGGGGGAGAATTTAATTTACTCCTACAGCGCGACTATAGGGGATAAAAATAAAAACCTGGAGAAATTAGGGAATATTTTTTCTTCATTTAGGTCCACCCGCGATGACCTTTTTTGTAACGACCACCCGAATGTAGGTACACTAGGGTGGTCCTTAAATTAGACATGGTCTTGGACAGCCCTCATTCGCTTCGAAATATTAAAACACAATATCCCTATTTTTGTTTAGAGTTTTATTTTATCCCCTTCGGCTCTCTTTTTTATATTAAGTTAGTAGTTATGGGTAGAAGTTTGAAAAAGGTCGGAGACCCAAGTTGGACCGGGATCAAATGGCTTTAAATTAAACAAAAAAAAAATTCTAATTTTTTTCAGATTTTTATTTCACCCCCCTCCTTCCTCTTTTTGTCACATACATATTTTTACTAGTTTGTGGGTACAGTGTAACTCTTAAAAAATGCAAAATATCAGATCGTATAGATTAAATCCAGACAAGAAAAAAATCGTCGAGGATGGGGGGCTATTTCCATCCGTTTATGCGGCAGGGACAATTTTCCAAAAATGACATGGAAAAATATATATAATATTTATATTAAACAACAACGGCATTACTAACAATATTGTAATGACTTTCCAAATTTGAACTATAACGACTCCGAAAAGCAAACAAACGGACACAATAAAGCTTACGGTCACAGTGCAAACATACCCTTATTAGCTATAATTATAGCAACTCTCAAACGAAAGAAGCGCCATCTGCCGGATTATAGCAGATTTACCAGCTGTCAAATAAAAGCTTTTGGAAGGGAAATTATTGGGAAATTTCCCCTACGGAAAGTTCTGGAAGCAGAGACGAGAACCTTCCACCACTTTCCAGAGTTTGGAAAACAAGTATAAAAGGCACATGTTTGAACGGCAGCGATACAGTTTTGTTTTTAATCGTGAATGAATAAAGTTGGTTGTAATAAAAGTGAAAAGTAAAGTTTGTGAATTAATTCAGTGGTGAATAATAAATTGTTTGTTTGTAGTAAGAAAAGTAAAGTGTTTTATTTTGCGAAATAAATAAGTGGACGTTTTGAATAAAGTAAATAAGTTTTATTAACGAACCTGAGAAAATATTACAATATTATTTAATACCTCTTTTTAAAGTCAGAAGTCTATTCTTACGTGCTATTTTCAAATTAAGCTAGTTAAATGAATAGTTTCGACAAAAACTGTTCTTAAATAGAAATAGGGTGGCAATGGTGCAGTGGATGTAGTGCTTGACTGCTAACTTAGAGGTGTGGGTTCGAGCCCCATTCTAGGCAGCATTCTTTTCTACATTCTCCCAGCTTAACTAGACGCCACCCGTGAGATTTAATGAGATAATAAACACCATGATCTCAATCCACTGTGCCAAATCTTTCCTATCCTCCTACTCTTTCTAACTAGTGCCGTGCAATTCAGGTTGCATTTAAAAGACCTAAGGTCTTACAGGCATTTAGTTAAAATTATTATTATTATTATTATTTGTTGTTACTAAGTACTGATTTGTCTTTTAGTTTTTAATTTGTATTCAAATGCTAAAAAAATATTATTCTGTGTCCTAGCTTTTAAGAAAGTTGAAAAACAATAAAAAAAAAATTCAAGATTTTAAGTTTGAAAACCGATTTTGCCAAAACTACTCATAAATGAGCTTATGGCTTTCAAAAGAGCTTTTTATTAATATTTTTAAATGTTGCCGATGTTTTTAACCAACCTTATTATGAGTTTCACATGGAAAATATTTCAGTCGAAAAAATTTTGTTCCTCCGGAATTTTATAAACTATTATGAGTTTCGCTTGGCCTAAAATAAACAAGAAAATCTTGCGCGAGGGGCACCAGTAGTGTTTTTTTCTTTCGTTCGCCTTCTAAAATTAAGTGACAAATTAAGCTCTTGATTACGAAAAATTTCGCCCGAAATGAGTACTCACAAGAAAGGGAAACTTCGTTTTTCGGGTGAAACTCACAATAGGCGAGTGTTTTAAGAGTAAAGCAAGCCATACAAGAGCGGACCATCCGATCCATTTGGCTCAGTTGGATTTCAGATTAGCTGAAAATCCAAATGGATCCATCCCCGACACGACCGAGTTTGGATCGACATGGGGCCATTTAACTCTGTCGAGTATGGCCAGCTCTGCTTTGTACCCATAATCGTGAAAAAATGGAGACGAGGGAGAAATTAAAAATCTAATAAAATTAGGAAAATGTAACTTTTTTATTAAATATACATTTTTTTTTAAATTGCCCCTCCTGTCCAAGTGGGAGGGAATATAACCCCCTCCCGTTGGATTTTTTCTTGTCTTCTTCCAATCTACATGCCCTGAATTTTTTTGGCAGATTTAATTTACCCCTATAGAGACCATAGGGGATAAAAATAAAGATCAGAAAAAATTAGGGATTTCTTTTCTTCATTTGGAGCTATCCAAATATAAAAACTAAAAAAAAGAGACATATAACCACCACCCTGATGTACATATGTACAAACACATAACCGAAATATGAGTGTACCTACAGTGCATTGTGATATAAAATTAAAGTCTGGCAGGTTTTTTTCTAAGCCTTTGGTGGGGGTGGACCAGCTTGGTTTCCTATTTATGCGTTGGGGTCATTAAAACTTCAATTAACTTTTAAAAAATAGGAAATGAGGCCGTTTTCGAAAACGTCAAATCAAAGTCATCGTCATTTTTTGACGCAGATTACAATCGTCATATGCAATCGTCCTGCCTTGCACAAAAGCCACGGTTTATGAAAGTTATTCAATTTACTCGCACACGCATTTTGTATATACGAAAACGCTCTCCGGTTTCCCAATTTTTGTATTAACTTTTCTTACTGCGCAGCTGCACCGCATTGTGACTTCAGCAGTTTCGTTATAGAACATTCTGCAAACGCATTTTTGACGCAGATAACGTTTTCGAAAACGACCTGATGCTGAGCTTTTTAAGAAAACCTTATCTTATTATGCTTAGAAACATTGACTGACCATCCTATACGTTAATTTTTTTTAATAATTAATTTTTTGTTTAAATTATTAATTAATAATAATTAATATTAATAATTGTGGTTAACACCCTGACAGTCAAATAGGACCCCTAGCTTTTTTTAAACTCCCATCCGTCCCAAAAGCTGAGAAAAAACCTGACTAGATTGTCAGGTACATGTATCGTGATATTCGATATCACGATACATGTACCTCAACCCTCATACTCAGATTTCGGTTATACATCCACTCCCAAAATTTGTTGTCGGTTCTTAGACTACAAGTTCCAAATTTTAATATCACAAAGAAATTAAATTGGGATCTTAATAAATTGTGAAAACCATTAAGTTAAAATGAAACAAATTGAATGTCTGTGAAAGTGTTTATATATTTGTAAATAAATATGTATATGAAGACGTTAAAAAATTAAACTTTCAGCTTTTAACATAATATTAATGTTAGTTCTGATTTAAAAAAAATAAATGGGATTGAACAAATGCGCAAACAGACTTGGTGGCATAAATCGTTTACAAAACGGAAAATATGTTTTAATTTTTTTTAAAGCAATATTTAAATCGCTTGTTATCATTTTTCTTATATTTACATTTTGATCCAATTAAGCAAAAAATTACATTCAATCATATAACATTTTGATAGAAATTTAAACAAATAAAAACATCCAATTTATGTTCTCCTTAGCTACGCTCAGGCGGTATCTTGAATTTATTGCAAAAAAAAAGAACTGCGATGAAAAAGAGAGCCGATGCTGATGAAACTTGAGTGAGACTAATAAGAGTGAGAGATAGAGAGGCGTAATTCGTAGTAATCCTTTATTTGTTTGTAATTTTTGTTAGTAAATTATATATACCTAATTTTATAAATAGGTATTAATCCAATGGAAAAAATAAATTTTTGTTTATTTACCTAAATAAGAATTTTTTCAGTTGTAATAATTATTATAATTTTGTTTCACGATTTCTGTTTCTGATTTTAAAATTCAATATTTTAAATATATATATATAACATATATGGACTCTGTGTTTTCTTGTTGTTGTTGTGTTTTTTATTCTTTTTCTGAATTTCCTCGCATTTTTGTTGGAGAGAATTTTGATTGAATTTTGTTAAACGGTTAAAAATTGTATGATCCGTCGGGAATCTGTGCTGAATTTGGATTAAATTGAAATGAGCCATCATCAGCCGTTGGAGCCAAATTGCTTTGTTCTTGCTGAAAGTTAAAAAAAATATAAAAAAGATTAGATTTAAAATTCGTATTTTTATTTAGCAACATACCTCTTCGGAAAAGTATTGCTCAATAATCTCATATGCAAGTTTGTAGATCTCAACATTTTCATGATTTTGCAGTCTTTCGATTTTCTCCAGACCATCACACTCTTCAATTATATTGGCGATTTGGGGTACATGGTCTTCGGCCATTTTGAGCATATTGTTGAGTCCATCAAGAACGACCTACAATCAAATAAAGCATGTTAACGACTTTTCTCCATATTACAAAATCAAATAATTTGACATACATTGATAACTTGAGCATCCTTGCATGAAAGCAAGTCACAGAATGGCGGAATAACACCCTCACGGATTAACTCGAACACTTGTTCTCGGTTGCCACTGATGGTTAAATTGCTAATGGCCCAGGCGGCTTCTTTTTGCGTTTGGAATTCACCTTTGCTTAGATTTTCGATAATTTTAGGTAGCAGGCCAACATTGATAACAGCCTGTACTTGTTGTTGGTTTCCTGCTGTTATATTGGACAGGAACCACACAGCCTCTTTGCGAATCTTTTCTTTGAGGTGCGACAACAGTGCTGGGAAATAGGACAAGGCATCATAGTTGAGGACAACTTGGGTTTGTTCGTCAGAGCCAGTCACAATGTTGCCGACCGCACGTAAGGCTGCTGTTTGGACTTTGACTTCAGCATGGCCAAGAAGTGGAATCAACTTGGGCACCACACCGCTATCGATGACCATTTGAATTTGATCATTACCACCATCGGTCAGATAACTTATTGCCCACACTGTGTCAACGAGAATGTTTGTGTCTGTGTGATGTATAAGCATATTAAGTGCGGGCAAAATCTCTTGAATTGTTTTTGGTGGTGGTGGTGGATCTTTGTTGCGGCACAAATTCACAATTACCCATGTTACGTTGCGCAGAAAGGATATTGGGATGTCTGGATTAATAAATGAAAGCAAAGGCTGAACAACGCCGTGTTTGATTACTAGATCTCTCAAAACTGGACCATCACCAATAATATTTCCGAGAGCCCACACTGCTTGTTCGCATACAGTTGTAGCTGGCGATGAAAGCAATTGCAAAAATAGGGGCACTGCACCTGCATGTACAACCTAAAAGAAAATTCAATTCTTTAACTTGACTAAATGTATGATAGTTAAATTTATTATTTAATTATGCTCTTTTTTACTGAGTAAAATATTTAAAAACAATAAATATAATGGGTACCATGCGTAATTCACAGTGAAATAAGGGGTGTAATATAAATAAGGACTTCAAATTTTAGACTTTCTGGTTGTTGAAATACGATAAGATATCTACATAGTGAAGTTAACAGTTCACATGAATACACCCACTATTTGATGAACTAAATAAAAAAATCCGATTAAAACAACGAGTATTGAAGAAATTTCTCGTGGAATACTTAAATTCGTTAGGTATGCGGTCTACGGAGCCTTATTTAGCTTGCAAGCGTGAGTTACGGCTTTTACCTCTTGAAGTGTGAACATCGCATCAAGTTCCACATTTTTTATACATGGAAATGCAAAAAAAGTGATGATTTGAGTTAGCTTTCAGAATATTCTGTTAAAACCTATCCTTTAACTTCTATTCTTATTCTAGAGTAATTAGCGACTTCTCTGCTGATTTTCTAGTTGATTTCCAAAAGTCACGGATGTTCCTTACTTCCGTTAATTCTTGTGTGAGGTTTTGCCAGTGCAGTCTTTGCTTTTCTTTGCAGATACTTTTGCACTCGCTATTTACATTTTGGAAGGCTAGTTTTGTAGCAGCGGTTGGTGTTTTTTTTTTTGCGAGACATAATTTAGCAGAATTGTTTCTCGCACTTGGCAATCTGCGTCATAACATGGCTATTTTTTGTTGAACTTCCACTTCCGTCCGGTTGGAAAACTTTCGCCGCGATAGCTACACAAGACGTCAACTCATCTATTTCTTGATTCGTTTGTGAATCGGAGAAGTCAGTTGTGTCCACTACTCGATCTAGTTCTGTTTGGTATCGTTGTAAGAAGTAATCGTTCCAATCAGGCTCGGTATTCGCGTTTTCTGAGGCAAGTTTGGTTATGACCAATAGCGGAAGATGATCCAAAAAGGTGTATTCGCCTCTCTCAAGATCAGGGCCCTATTTCAGCGCTACTACAACGGAGCTACATCAGCTACATCAACTACATCGTACATCTAAATCCTACAACTACATCAGTTAAATTTGTCTGATTCAAACATACAACTGGAGTTATGAAATAAAAGGCAAAAAATTTTAACAAATTATAAATGTAACTGGTGTAATTGTAAGATGAAGTTTTAAAATGTAATTGATGTAGTAGCGCAGAAATAGGCCCCAGGCATACAGAGTTTAACCATTCTTCTCCCGCTAGGCCGTAATCTATCATTGAGGAAAGTAAGAAAGCCATCTTCATCGCTTTTTGTTCGACAATTCAGAAGCGACAAGTTAAACGACTCACACAATTCGATAAATTTTCAACCGTTGCTGTCTATAGTTTTATCTTTCGACTTCCTGAGAGTGTAAGCAGACGAACTCTGGATGAAATACCCACAACTGTGTATCACCGACCCTGGCTTTGCAGTCTCCGATTAACATCATATTTTCTTCTTTAAATTCCAAAAAGTTATACAATGAGAAAAAATCTTGCTGCCAAAAACTGCAATTGATGTAAATTGGGATGATGAAGAGCGTTTGTCCATTATTTTTTGAATCTTACAAACGTTTTTTTTCAAGTTCATGTACGAAGCAACATTGAAAGGTTTTTTGATATTCTTCTTCATACCGAAAATACATCCTCCGCTGGCTCTACCATGTGTTGTTTCTATATTTCAGCCATTAAAACCTATAGTCCGGGAGCCGACCGTAAGATTACCTATCTCATCGCGGCCACGCAAAAATTGGATGCCAAGGCCAACTGATAGCTCTAGTCCAAACATTTGCGAAACTACTGGTCGGACAAGCCTTTTCTGGGGCCCTACTATGTAACTTTATTCTACTTTCGAATCCATTCGAAAGTTGTTTTCAATGCTAATTATAAGTTGTAATATGTATGAAAGTGGGATAAAATTTTAGTGCTTCCAACTTTTTGCCACAGAATCTTGAATTAGCGCTGTTTTATTTCCGTTTATAAGCGCTGGCTTAAGAATAAGCGAGCTGAGATTTTGCGAATTCGAACGTTTTTATTGTAGAATCGAGTTACATAGTTGGGCCCCTGATCGCAATGGTTAGAAAATGCAATTCTCAGGTTGCATTTTCCGCTAAATGTACCAACTTCCGTCACAGTTCCTTAGATTATTTGTCTATCACTTGCAGGGGTAGCAGGTTTTTAGCATCATTTAATACTAACACATCTTTTTGTTTACCTCGCAGATAAAAATACATCGAAGAAGAAATTCCGTCAGTTTTTTTTCCAAAATATTATGTTCTGTTAGTCCTTGATCATGCAAATAATGAATAGAGCTCTTTAACAAATAGCAATATATCGCTCTCTCGTTCATTTACAAACGTCAAAATCAGCACTATGGCGAATTTATCATATCGAAATTAGCTGTGGAATTGTTTTTTTTTTTTTGCTTTGCACTTTGAAATTTGACACTTCCGCCCCAATGGAAGCTGTCACTCTTGAAATTGACAGATTTGTAAAATTCCCAATTGGCGCTTACTCAACCGCGCCAAGAGCTTATGCTCCACCCATTCTCCACTTGTTCTCAATTTGTTTGTGTTAGATCAAAGACATGATATAAAAACCCAAAAATAGCTTTAAAAGGTCTGACCTTCAACTAGTTCAAAACAAAAGTGATAACATAATAGGCGGTCAAATTAACAAAAAGCGGGCTACAATTTTAAAACGAAATAAAAGAAATGACAGTAAAAAGTGGATTAAGATTGTGTTTTCTTATTTTCTCTTGGGGCCATTTATACAATCACAAAAGAAACGTTGGGAAAAAATAACCACGCATAGGGGGGCGGTTTATAATACAAACTGCCGTCAAAAATCGTAATTGGGTTGGAAGGAAAGTGTGCATAGATGAACTATTAAGCTTGCAATTTTGAACAGTTTTTGTCATATGTAGGTTCATCGCAATTGTCAACATCACCTTCCACCCCAGGTAAAAGTGATTTTTAGAAACTTAGTGGCTCTCTATATTTCTGTTTGATAGACTGGGCAATTCCATGGTAACTCACGTTACATTTGGGAGAGTTTGGCGCTCTCTTTTATTAAAATTTCAATATTTATATGAATATAAATAAAACAAAATTTAAACGCTTTACATGGTAATAATTTCGACTGCTAGGAAAAAATTTAATTTTTGGGAAAAATAAATTCTTTCTTATTAAAAAATACTAAAACGTGTTGGTAACTCACGTTACCATATTCGGACACGGGTTTTGTAGCAGTACAATGCCTATTTTCTAAAAATTAAACAAACCAATAAGGCTTAACTGGCTTGTTGAATAAGATATAAGAACTTATCAGCCTGTTTATATCTGTACATAAATTTTAAATTATTGAAAATATTTTATACAAATTTAATAAAATACATGGTAACTCACGTTACAAAAAGTCGGTAACTCACGTTATTTCACGTTTTTAACTTAAAAATTTAGGGCTACGCCTTTTAGAATTTCATTTTATTTTCAGCCGTATGTTTGTTACTTGAAGGATATTATGCTATTCTAATTTTAAAACTAGGAAAAAGTAGACAGGGGGCGAGATAAATTTTCCATTTTTCTATCTTCATGTCCACTTTTTCATGGAATTACCCGACTTCCAATTTGTTCTCCTTTCCATCTCTTCAAATGCATCTGCACAAAAAGCCAATGCGGGGATTTTGGGGGACTTTGGATATGCTATAGAGGGTGCAATTCTGCTTCGATACTCTGGACCCATTTTTCCTGGTCTAACTCGTGTAAATACATAATGCTTGGAAACTTCGCTGTTCTCTATCTTTTTAGGGACTACATAACTACAGAGAGCTTGACTTATGACAACAATTGTTCAAAATTGCAAGCTAAATATTTCTTATATGCACGCTTTTCCCTCCGACCAATAGGCATTGAAATCGATGTAAAAAATGTATGTCAAATTTTACACCTTTACGTCAAGTGTTTAGGTAGGTAGATAAACGGTGATTGTTCCAATGCCTCAAAGAATATGACTTGACTTTTTATGTCGTTGGCTCTCGGCCTATAAGAAATAAGCCAACTATTCAACTAATGAATTCGGTTGCCAGAAAACTAGGTTATGTAAAAAATGATACTTTATGAAATTCAGAATAAGGACTGGTGTTCGAGGACATGGGAAAACATTCCTGCTACCTGTGCATGAAATATTTTCAGATGAACCCCAACACCATTAGTCTGATTTAAATAAGTGACATTTCTACGAAATTAATCCAAAAACTTTAGACAGATTATGCAAAAAAGGATAAAGACCAGCAGATTAAACTTTTAAGCCTGTGGAACCTTAAACAAGGCCCAAATGTTTTTCGGAACCCCAATATTTAAGATTGCAAAAATGGAATCAATTTTTTGTTAGATATTCCATCCAAACTAGCGCATAGAAGACTGTTTCATTGTTTGATTAATAATAATTATTTAAAAGTTAAGTTTTATGTTCAAAAGCTTCTTATCTCTATCTACATTTAGTTTTTGCATAGGTATACGCTAAAAGCCTGCTTCACAAAGATAAGTTAATATGGATTTTTTTGGCTTGTTCATGTTATTCACTTTTAATACTAACCCAAAATTCGTTCAATGATACAAAATCAAAAACATATTTTTATAAAGAACTCTGCAGATCTATCAGAAATTCGTATCCCTGTACATTTTGTCTCATAGGCTGAGTTTTTATTGCAAATAGATCTTGTATCCACTTAATGACTGATTGATTACTATCTGGAAAGTAATTTAACAAAAACTTTTCAAGGCTTACCAACTGACCAGCGATCGCGTTTCGAATATCAACTCCAAGCTTCAGCGTGTTTCCTTACAAAAATTAGTATGAAACTGGTAAACATTTAACATTATACTTCTATTCACTTCTGTACTTTCCAAAAATGACTGCAACATACCTCTTGAACAGAATGAATGTAGCTGTAGCTTGCAGCAAGATATGAATTTTGTTTAGCTTTTGCTACACCATAAATTTCTTGCTTCATGTACAGCTTCACATTGTAGCGCACTTTTTTTTATTGTTTTTTCGACTTTGAAAGTGCTACGAGCCACAGATACATCAACGCCATTCTGTTTGTCTAGTTTTATGGTTCAGAGCTTGTCATGCAATACATCGGAAAGGTTTGAAGATGAAGATCTAGTTTTTCCCAATTGGAAAACTTTCAACTCTTTTCGAAGTCAAATAACCTGGATACAGCTTTTTGTTAAGTTCAAATAAGTTAAGGAAACCCATTGGATTTCAGTTTAAAGCAGAAATCTTTATATTGACTTTCCAACTTAGGTACGTAGATAAAACCGAAAATATACATGATGCTTAAACGAAGCTTTATATCAAAACTCGCTTAAATTTAAACCTATGTATACGTGATGTCACTTTACTATGGTGTTTATGCAAATGTTTATATACTATTCAATTATTTATAACGTGCACCGGCTTTTTAATCTTGCTAGAAATCGGTATACAAAAGAAGCAAAAACTGATATACTTAATGCAAGGTCAAACGTAAACCGAGTTTTATATCTGTCGCCTGATTATAGAATACCATACGAATCATATTGCTTTTTTCGACTTGCTTCAATTCATCCATCATCCGATTTAAGGAAAATATTTTTGTTATTTCGTGTCAAGACATATTTGCGCGAAATTTCAAATATAAATCGCTAGTTTCTTGAGGTAAAATCAGTATTGGGTATAATAAAATAATAGAATATCAAGAAAATTTGAAAAGAAAATTCTTCTGTTTAACTGGAGCTACTGAATAAATAAATGAATTAAATGCAGCTTTTAATGCTTTTAAGGAGGATTAACTGCAAAAACTTTTTATATTTAATAATAAATTTAATATTTTTAGTTTTAATTGAGTTTTACAATGTTATTGTTGATTTTATGTTTTATTTATTTAAATTAATGTATGTAAATAGAAATGTCATTTCTTATGCTAAATAAAATATAACAAAAATGTTTCAATAAAAAAGTAATAAAGCCTAACTTAATATTTATGATATTCATCCCTATTACGTAGGTATTTCATCGAAATTGGAATTTTTTAAGATTCCCAAAAAGATATGAATGTTTAAAACAAAACAAAGGACTACAAACTCTTGAGACTGAAACACATTACACACTTTTCTCAACTTTCTTTTTTCAAAAGCAAGTCAGGTATTAACAATTAAGAGTGTTGAGAGTCATTACATTACCGAAGAAAAACTAAGGACATAATGTTAACATTACCATTTATCCATTTACTTTTGTGGGTTCGCTTTTATAAGCAGGGCGTAGTTTTCATATTTTATTTATACGCTTTCCTCAAAGATTTTTATTTACCGTCTACACAATTGTTTTTAAATTAAGAGGTTTTATATTACCTACGCTACACACCTTAGAGATTACATAATGCAGTTCAAGGATATTGAACTTACAATATACATTTTACCTTGACTCAAGTGCAATCAAAGCAACATTCTATCGTTTTGTTTCTCTTTGTTTGAAGATGTTATACACCTCTTTCATTATTAAAACCAACCCAAGCTATAAAAGGACAAAAAAAAAGAATTCTTACCTGATTTGTTTGTTCAGAAGTACCCGAAGCGATGTTAGTCAATGCCCAAGCTGCCTCAAACTGCAACATTGTGTGGTCATTTCGTTTTAAACAATCAACCAAAATTGGAAGAATATCACTGTTAATCAAGTCATTAATTGGCGGATTCTTATCGGATGACAGAAGCTTGCGAGCAGCCTGAACAGCAGACAACTGCTTATCGGGATTCGACGAGTCGGCGGCTGCTTCTGCTAACTTCTTCAGATTCACCGAAGTTGACAGTGGGTCGTCCTCGTCTGTGACCGAATCTCCAGTTGGTACATTACGTCGCTTGAAAATTGTCTCTTCTCTCTTGTTTTTTCGTAGTTCGACGGTAACTTCGTTGCGCCGTCTTCGCATCTCCTATTGGGAGACGACACAAAAATGAAAAAAAAAAACATGCAATAAAGGTATTATTTTACAAATAATCATATTCTTTTCTAAAAAAAAATATATGTCCATCGAAACTCGTATGCGCTTCAGCTGAAAAATTTTAATAATCATGATTTTCACTTAAAAAAGACAAGAAAAACTAAACTTCGCCCTTGCACCTATGAAAATTTCAGTTTGTAATTTCCCTAGGGCAGTAAATGTTCCATTTTAAGAAAATCCAATAACTAAACACATTTTAACGCACATTTCGAATAAAATTATTAACAAATTAATTACATCTTGGTCTTTTCCTTTGTTTTTGAAGTTCTGAAGACGATTTACATGTGGCTCGAGGGACGTCATTTTGATTTGTAGAATTTTCTACGATGAAAGAAAAAAAAAAAGAATTAACTTTTAAAATTGCGTGAATCATACGAAAAGGGAAAATAATTTTTGGCAAGATTATTTTATAATTACTTGATTGATATTAGATAATCTGTTTTGGTTTGTTTTTAATATAAAAATTAAAATTTATTTGTAAGAAGAAAATTATAAATGATTAATTTTAAGAGATTTTTCAGTTTTCACACGATTGATGCGGAATTGCAATTTTTCTTTTAACTTCTTTCGGGCTACACAGACACAAACACATACGCACAGAGCAGCCACCACGCAGTGAAGTTGGCTTTGATTTGGAATTTATTCGAAGATAGCCATTTTCTACTCTCTTTATTTCGAAAATGTGGGAGGAAATCCGGATGTTATATTGATCGTTGGTTGATATAAAAATTCAAATTCTTGAGAATCAAATGAAATTTTAAGAAAATGTTGCAAAAATAAAACCAAAAACCAATACTGAATGGAATATTAGTTTTGTTTGTTTCTAAACACAATTGGTTAACACCCCGACTCCATAGGAGATAATTTCTATCAGGATGCCCATCTTGACAGTAGATATCCAATGAGCTCTATTACTACACTAGTCAACAATATGTCTGTTCGTGTACTTCCGAAAACAAGGAATTTATAGGTCTGATCCTTTACTTTGGGTTTCTGTGATTTTTAGTCCAAACTTGTGTCAAAATATTTTTTTTATATGAACTTTGACACAACTTTGGACTGAAATGCGCAGAAATGCACAGAAAATCACAGAAATTCAAAGTAAGGGAACAGACCTATGATGAATTTTATTTTTTTATATGAGTTCTGACAAAACTTTGGGCTAAATTCGTAAAAATTCGTAGTTTTGTGAGGTACACGAACAGACATAATATTAAAGGAACAAATTTTTTTTCAATTTTTGTTAGTGTTTTTTGAAGAGCTGTATCTTTGTGACGAGTGGTCGTATTGAGTTGAAATAAAAAGCATTTTACAGCTTTATGTTTTTTGTTTCGAGATTTGTTTGCAAACAAATTTTTTTGAAGTACCGTTATTGCGTTATTGCAAAAAATGAGACGAGACAACAAAATTATTTTTTTTTTTTTTTTTTTTGAAGGTCCTCATTTCTATGGATAAATTTTTTTGGGTCAATTAAATGTCACGATCAGATACCTTGTTTATTCAGCTTCAATTCAGTTTTTTTGTTGTTTTCGTACGATTTTTTTTGACATGGTTTATCTGACTTTGAATGAAAAAAGATACTTTTAGCATTGATTACCAATATCTCAGCAAATAATGACGTTATAAAAAATTCAAAGACAGTTTTTGAAATTTGAAAAAGCGTTTAACAAGATTTTTTTATGATTTTGTAGAAATTATTTTTTTTTACCGTTCACCGTTAGTTTAAAAAAAGTACTAAAAACCGACGTTTTGTGGTCTTTTCGTAAATCTTTTTTTTTCGTTGCAAATATTGATTGCATGGCTTTTGTTGGTATGCAAATTTATAGACTTTTAAATCATCAATATTCTTGTAAATTTTCAAATTGATTCATCGAACCATTTTTCCTCACCAAAACTTCAAAGTCTTACTAACCAGGTAAAGGAACAAATTGTGGTGTTCCTAAACAATGCGAAGTTGTCATCAAAATGACAAGAAAACCGCAATTCCACTAATACATTCAAACACAAACGTCAAAACAAACTGCAGTGCAACTTCATATTTTTGTTCATCCCATTCGAATTAATTGTGCACTCGAAAACACTGAATTTAATAAAATTTAATAAACAAATTAAGAAAAATTATTATTTGTAAGTAAGGGGTGGTTACACTATTGTTTTTAATTTCCCTTTTTGTGTGCCAGCAAAAAGTTTCTTTTTAATGATTCACTAATACAGAGACGAAGCTTCAAAATTGAGTAGAAGTAACAAGCACTGTTCCATTGGATTCAGAATGAGAGTCTTCTTGAGTGAAACCAATGGAAAACGACATGAGTGTCTTCTGAATTCAAATCAAGAATCAATTTTCTCTCCTCAGAATCGTCAGAAGAGTATTTTTTGTGCCAATGAAACGGTTTCAGAAGCGTTCCGGACGATTCTGGACGCTTCCGGACGTCCAATGGAAAACCATTAGACAAGTTCGTTTACGTACCTTAATGTTCCCAAACTTTAAAACTGCATTTAATGCAGCCATGTAGGTTTTTTAACGATTTCATTTAAGCATGTTTTTTTTATTTTTTACTAAAGTGGATAAAATCAAAAAAGGTAAAAAAAATAATAAATTTGAAGAAAAACTCTAAAAAACAATTAAAACTTTATACAATGTAATGTTGACGAATTTTTATAAATTATTCCCAATTAAAAAAGACGTATTTTTCAGGAAAATTTAAAGGACCAAAGTTAGTTTTAAGTATTTTTCATAATTAAGTATTAAAATACTTAAGCATTTTCTTACTTATTTTGTTGACTTAGAAATAATCCAATAAGAGTTTTAGTAAGGTATAGCCACTAAATTGATAGTATTTTTTGTTTTATGTTCTTATCAATAAAAATGAAATTATTAAAAATAAATAATACCAGTGCTTTTGAATTTTTTTGTTCTTCTTGCTAACATTGAATTCCCTCCTTTCAGTGCACAAAAGTCCTATATCCATAGGAAATTTTCAATTTGGTTTTCATCGATTTCGTATTCGTATGGGAGAGGGTCCTATATCCATTTCTGACTTTTTTCATACTTTTATTTTTTTTTTAAATAACCGTTACAGCTTTTGACGTCATGTCTTCAATTTACAACAAAGATATTTTCAAACAATGTATATAAAAATTCAAACATCATATTTCTCAAGGAGAAAGTAAGGAAATTATTTTTCAAACCTTAAAATTCGTTTTCTGGGGAATAATTTGTTTGGATATGGGGCATTTAAGTACTCAGGCGGCGACATCTCATGCAAAAAATCTATGAGTGTCAAGTTAGCAAAGAAACTTTGAGGAATCGAAAAATGGTTAGTTGGATAATTTGCCGTTAATTAGTCGTTAATTAGTTGTGACAATTCCGAGTTCGTCGTTCGTCGTTTTTTTGGGTGCTTTTGCTATCAAGTTAGCAAAGCACCCTGTTGAAAATCAGTAAAAAATTCTTATACCTGATGGTTTATGGCTTAATAATTTGCCGTTAATAAGTTGTGACAAATTCAATTTGATCGTGCAATGTTCAATATGTATTTTTGGGTGCTTTGCTAACTTGATATCAAGTCAGCAAAGCAACTCTCACGGATCGAAAAATGGATAGGTGCATAATTTGTCGTTAATTAGTTGTGACAATTTCGAATTTGTCGTTCTATGTTTTCTATGTTTTTTGTTTTGAAAAGTGGTAAAAACTTCTAAAATTCAATATTTAAGTGCTTAATAATTTTTCGTTAGTTAGTTGTGAAAAAATCAATTTTGTCATGCGATGTTTTCTATGTGTTTTTGGGTTATTTGTTGTCTATGAGTGTCAAGTTAGCAAAGCAACTTTGACGAATCGAAAAATGGGTAGGTGGATAATTTGCCGTTAATTGTAGTCGTTAGTTAGTTGTGACAATTTCGAATTTGTCGTTTAATGTTTTTTGTTTTTTTGGGTGCTTTGCTAACTTGACACTACTCGAAAAGTGTGAAAAAACTTGTTATACTTACCCCCATATTAATAAACGGCGGATAACAACGTGCTAGCGTTTATACATCTGTTAACTAGTAATTCTTATTAACAAATGCCGTAATAGTCTGTGACGTGTGACGTGTGTTTACAATAGGATAACTTTAACTAGCCAGATTCCACGTATAATGAACGGATAACTTCTTAACACATACACGCACGCGTATGATAGCACCGTTTACTACTACCAGTATACACTTCGTAAGGCAGTGCATGCATGTGACACATGAATTAGAAAATCACCATAATTTGATGAAGTGGTGAATTTGGTGAAGTTATAAATACTGGTTAGGTTAGGTTAGGTAGAAGGGCTGACAGTTGATCTCGTTACCGTCACACTTAGATCTATGTAGATCCGTTGTGATACCCTAGGAAATTGTATTCCACTTAATGTAAAAACCTATGTGTTCTGTTAGCAGTCAAGCCATTTAGAGGCGTTGATGAAATTCAGAAGGCTATTAGCCGAAGTTCCAGAAAGTTCCTCTAGGTCATTATAGAAATAATTTCCTAGGTGTTTCTTTCTTAAATGACAGAGTGCTGGGCAGTGGCAAAGGAAGTGTGAGGTATCCTCATGTGCTTCTTCGTCACTGCATCCTCTGCAAAGGTCATCAGTACTGAGCCTCATTTTCTTTTTATGGTATCTCAGTAGGTTGTGTCCGGTGATTATGCTGACAAGGGAACGGAGATGTTTCTTGTTCATTTGCATAATTTTGTCTGTTCTCTGCTTATTGAAATTTGGCCATAACTTTCTAGTTGTGGCGCATGTTTCAAGCAGATTCCATCTTTCATTGGTTTTTTCTAATATTTTGTTACCAATTTCCTGTTTGATGCTACAGGTTGGTACTTTGATATTTTGTTCGGCTTGACTTGAATCAAGCGACGAACCCGTTCTCGCCAGCTCATCAGCTCTCTCGTTTCCCTGTACATCACTGTGACCGGGAACCCAGCAGAGTCTAATGTTATGCTGCATGCCAAGAACCCTAAGCTCTTCGCGACAGCAAGTCACAAGCTTCGAATGTATCTCAGTGGCAGAAATTGCTTTTATTGCTGCTTGGCTATCAATAAAGAGGGTGATATCAGCTCGTGGTATCGCCAACATTGATATTTGCGTAGCTGCTTTTGTCACTGCCAAGACCTCGGCTTGGAAGACGCTGCAAAAGTCCGGAAGTCTGAAGGAGCTAGCTAGTCCCAGAGTTTCCGAGAAAATTCCTGCACCAACTCCAGTGTCCATCTTTGAACCATCGGTGAAGACAGTTATCGTAGATGCATTACTGAAAGGTTGGTTGTTTTCCCACTCCTCTCTATTAGGAAAAGAGGTAGTGAAGGGTCTGTTGAAATTTAAATAGGGTGTTGTGTAGTCTGTGCAAACATTATTTCCCACATATCTCTGCAGAATCTGAGTATGGCCCGATGTGCTTTGCTTCCAGCATTTAGTCTGGCTTAGGCGCAGGGCACTGTATGCTGCAGATTCTTGCACGAATAGATCTAGGGGTCTCAAGTTGAGTATCGCTTCCAGTCCCGCTGTGGGAGTGGTTTTCAACGCCCCCGTAATACCTACGCATGCTAATCTTTGAACTTTTGTCAAGGTTTTCAGGTTTGTTGCTTTCTCAGTCGCGTTCCACCAAACTAAATTACCGTAGGTAAGTATCGGTCTAACTATTGCCGTGTACATCCACCTGATAATTTTTGGATTGGGTCCCCAGGATTTTCCAAAGATCCTGTTGCAGGAATAGAACGCAACCATAGCTTTCTTTGCTCTCTCTTTAGTGTTGAGACTCCAGTTCAGTTTCTTATCAAGGATCACACCCAAGTATTTGGCTTGATCCGAGATTTTGAGTGGAGTCCCTGCAATTGATGGTAATCTAAACATTGGTATTTTTCTTCTGTTAGTGAAGAGAACCAATTCAGTTTTCAATGGATTAACCATTAGACCACAATTCCTTGCCCATGTGTTGACCTTTGACAGGGCATATTCTATTTGTTCACTAATAGTGGATGGGAATTTACCTGTCGCAAGTAGTACTAGGTCATCTGCATAAGCTACTACTTTGACTCCACTATATTTTAATTTCACAAGAATTTCGTTCATAACTAGTATCCAAAGAAGCGGAGAAAGCACCCCTCCCTGGGGTGTTCCTCTGGATGTGGATACTTTTAAACGTGAATCTCCAAGTTCTGTATTAATATGCCTGTTTTTTAACATGCACATAGTCCAATTTATAATTGAGTTTTCTATATTCAGCTCTACAAGGGCTCTCTTAACTGCATCGTTTTCCACATTATTGAAAGCTCCTTCAATATCTAGAAAGGCAGCAAGAGTGTATTCCTTGTCTTTGAGAGTTTTTTCAATTGTATTAACAACACAGTGAAGTGCAGTTTCTATGCTTTTGCCTTTCGTATAGGCATGCTGCATTGGAGAAATTACCTCCGGGTTCAGTGAGCTGCGAATATAGATGTCCAACAATCTCTCGAAAGTCTTAAGAGTAAACGACGTGAGACTGATTGGTCTATAGTCTTTAGCTTCCGTGTGGCTGGGTTTACCAGCCTTCGGGATAAATACAACCTTGACTTCACGCCATGCTTTAGGTACATATCCCCATCTGAGGCTACTTGAGAATATGTTTTTCAGGTGTGAAGTAATGAGGTTTTCACTTTTTTGCAACATCATTGGAAAGATGCCATCTAGTCCCGGGGATTTGTAAGGGGAGAAAGAGTTTATTGCCCATTTAATCTTGTCTTCCGTTACAATGTCCGACGGTGTTCTGTGCTCTGTAAATATCTCAGTTTCCCGGTTATAGCTTGGGTTAGAGCTACACCCGGGAAAGTGAGCATTAACTAAGAGTTTTAGAGTTTCACTGCATGATTCTGTCCAGCGACCACTTGGTTCTTTTAAGGAACCTAAGGTAGATGGCTCTTTGGAGAGAATTTTCCTTAGTCTAGCTGATTCATTGGTGCCTTCTATTTCATCACAAAAGGTTCTCCACGAGCTGCGTTTCGCTCGCTGTGTTTCAGCTTTGAATTTTCTTTGACTGGATTTGTAGATCTCCCAGTCGATGTCTGATCTGGTGCGCTTGGCGACATTGAAAAGTCGCCTCGTTTCTTTCCTAATGTCGCCCAGTTCTATTGTCCACCAAGGTGGTTTTTTGTTGCCTTTTTTACCTGGTTTTAATGGTCATCCTTTGACAAAAGCATTGCTGAGTATTTCTGTGAATTTCTCGGCAGCTTTGTCTAAGTTCTCAGGATTATCAATTGCATTGGTATTAAACAATTTGATTTCATTCTCTACTTCCCCATTAAAAATATCCCAGTTAGTTTTTCTGAAGTTTCTAAAAGGTTTTCGAGAGTTTGTTGTACTAAGTATAAAGAATTCAATTAACCTGTGATCGGAAAAAGATTCTTCCTTAAGTACCTTCCATTGTTCTATTGAGACAGTATTCGAGTTGCTCACAAGGGTGATATCGAGTACTTCCTCGCGGTTCTTAGTGACAAATGTTGGTTCATTACCTCTATTTGCTACTAGTATGTTATTTTCTATGATAAATTCAAAAAGAGACTCACCCCGATCGTTGATACCAGTGCTGCCCCATTGAATATGATGTGAATTAGAATCACATCCTGTCCCATTTCTCTACAGCTGCGCGTTGAACAAGTTGGCACGTGACATTTGCAGGAGGTCCCTCCGTCCCATCGTACGGCACATAGCATGATGCCAAGATAAGCGATGGAAACCCACCCAACTAACAAAATTGCTTCGCATTTCAGACATTATAGTGTTATTTGTTTCTATAGCGCGCCTATTACCCTCTGACGTGAAGTAAATACCTTATTGGAGTAATACTGCTTCCTTGACTATTTTTTGGTGCAAATTTTATCAGGTTGATAGAAGCGATATACCAATGTTTCTATAATCTCTCTTTATTGCTTTTATGAAATGACGACGGAGCTTTTGTTCTATAGTCATCCTATAAAATTATTATACGATCTCTATGTTAGTTTCTGTTACTTGCTTAGTTCAGGCACAAACCATTTCTGCTGTACTAGTAAAAACACAAACCACTTCTGGTATAATAAAGAGTATAGACACAAACCAGCAGTGTGGAGAAAGTGAATACGTTTTTTTTCATCGTAATTATATTCTTCCATGGCCGAGTGGCTAGCGTGGTGGACTTTCAGTGCGAGAGGACCATGGTTCGAATCTCACAGAAACTTTGTAATTTTTATAACTTAAATAATATCTAATAAATTCTAAGATTGTATTTCAGAAAAAACTTTCAAATAAAATATCAGAAAATTAATAAAATAAAATAAAAATATAAACAAATAAATATAAATCAATTGTGAAATATTTTTTTATTTATTTTTCCACCTTCTTCTATAAGACCTCTAAATTGAGTCCAGTAAGTGCTTTCCGGGGCAACTGAATTTAGTCCATAAGGGTCCAATAGGAGCATAAAAAGTGCGCCCTTTCAATTCTATGGACTATTATATAATGCTTATATGATTGCAAGAGATGATTATGGGAAGTTTCTTTGGATGATTATAGGGGCAAAATTGTTAGTTGGGCATCGCGCTCCAACTTTATCGCAGTTTGGTCTAGGTTACTGTATGTGGATAGAAGAAAGAGATTAATCTGTTTTCTAGCTACAATACATGTTCTATAATTACTGTTGGTACCTGTGTTAGAGGATTTAAACAGTGTAAGTCCTTTTGAGTGGAGCCCCCTAATTCTGCCGCCTGATATCCAGGGTTCTTGAATTAGGGCAATGTCTATTTGTCTACTCTCCATGAGGTAGACCAGGTTGGCGCTGGCAGCTTTACTATGATGAAGATTTATTTGTAAAAATTTCATGATAAGTTATTAACTACCACCTCCTTATTTACCTGTTTTTTCTTATTGGCTATGAACCTAAGCTTGCATCGGTTTGTACCAACGCGCACTTTGTAGCCAATTTTCCGCAGAAGTGGCATCGATTTGTGGCTTAGACTCACAATCACTTCGGTGCCATCTTTGGTTGGTTCGTTAACCTGAACAACCTCCCAATTCTGGCTGAGTTGTTCGGTGTTCAGGGACTTGAGGTTCCGCTCTATCCGGTCTCTTGGTATCACGGGTCCCTTAAGTGTCAGCACTGCCTTTGGCCTGCTCAGTTCGCTGATTTCCTTCTTACTAATAAGTCGAAGGTCAGCGTTCGGCCAAGGAGCTTCGGTCTTCTCGATGAACTCTCGGAGCCATGTGAGAGTGTTACCGTCTTCACATGTCATCACCTTGAATCCGTGGACAGTGCTGAGGCTACCGAAGAGTGGCGGAGGCCTATTCTTGACGATAGCCTCGTTTACCCCGTCCAGAATTCTTAGTTCTATCAATTGCCATTGATCATCCGTCAGTTTCCTTGAAGGGTTGCCAAAGTCTGCAATCGCAGTCTGTTGGACCTCCATGGTCACCCGGGAGAATTTGGCTTTCTTCTTCTTGTTCCCCGGTGAGGGAACAGCTGGTGACGTAGTGTCGTCGTGCCTAGCTCTTTTGGAACCACACGCAGTTGGGCGAGAGATAGGCGGAGGCAAGAGGCCGTCCTTTCCTACCTTCACCTTTCCTTGAGCAGTCCTCAAGTTCGGCTCGTCCTGAGTCAGTCTGTCCGTACATGTATTATCCGTCCGTGACGGATTGTCGTCTGGCCTAGCTTGGTTGGACGTACTCGCAGTTGGGTGAGAGCCAGGCGGAGGCAAGAGGCCTTCCTTTCCCTTCTTCACCGCCCCTTGAGCAGTCTTCAAGTTCGGCTTGTCCTTGGTTCGTCTGTCCGTACCCGTGCTTAATGTCGTGGTCGATAGTCTCTGAGTGGATCTATCCAGGGCTAGCTTTTCCTTGGCCGTTAAGGATTCAGGATTCCTTTTGCCTAGCCGCCGGATAATCCTCTCAGCGTTCCGATTTTGCCTGCGGAATATTTGTTTATCGTCCAGGAGACCTTTCACCTTGCGCTTACGACGCTCAGCTCGGGCCTCCAAAACAGTCTTCACGGAGTCCATTGTTGAGTCGGTCGGTTTGCAATCCCCTGGCTGAGAAGAGGTGGACGCATCCGGACTGCATTCAGGGTTCTGAGCCCGAAGGCAATCCGAGTGCGACTCCTCTAACTCATCCACTCCCGTGGTTACCTCCCCACCTTTCAGGCCCGTTGGAGCAATATGCACCGCGCAACGGCTGGTTGATGGTTTGGATGGACCAGGAGCTGGTTCATGCATCTTGTCTTTTGTCGTGTCAGTATTTGCATGCACAGCTGATAAGGCCGTCCCTTTCCTTACCTGGGATTTACCAGCAGGGGGTTTGGGTGGTCCCATCAGCGTGTCCGCGTTTGTGTCTTTCACAGAAGTAGCCTTCGCCGGTGTTAGGACCAGAGGCCCAACTTCCATTGCAGACTCCTTCTGTAGAAGCGCACGTGCGTTATGCAGTCGTTTGCGTTCCAGTTCCGTAAGTTCTTCCCAACTCCTTGTGCCAAGTCGTTCAATCACTCTTCTACAGTTGCGGTATTTACTCCGCACTGAAGAAGTTGAAAGCCGTGAGATGTTGGAGCTGGCAACAGAACAGGAGTCACTGATGTCGTCAGTGTCAACCGTTATGATGCTGGCCCCATCATCCACACCGAGATTGGCAAAGGGGTTGAGAAGAAGGTCTTCCTCTTCCTCAGTCATGTCCGTTTTTGTGTCGTTCTTGTCTTTATTGGTGTTTTTTGTCACTGGCGACTTCTCCCCTCGTTCGTTTCGAGGGGCCAAGCCCACGCCGGCAGCCGCGACTTCTACCGACGGTTTAGCGTATATCCCCGCTAGTTTTTTTTCTGTTTTGTGTGTCTTGTCCATGGTTTTTACGTTGTGGGTTCCTCTTAGTTGGCCTAGAATCCTCAGCTGTCCAGCTGCTCCTGATCAGTCTAGTCCGTGATGTATTGTCGTCTAGCCTAGCTTGGTTGAACGTACTCGCAGTTGGGTGAGAACCAGGCGGAGGCAAGAGGCCGTCCTTTCCTTTCTTCACCTTCCCTTGAGCAGTCCTCAAGTTTGGCTCGTCCTGAGTGTGTCAGTTTCCGTAGTTACCGTCCGTGACGGATTTTCGTCTGGCCTAGCTTGGTTGGACGTATTCGCAGTTGGGTGAGAGCCAGGCGGAGGCAAGAGGCCATCCTTTCCTTTCTTCACCTTTCCTTGAATAGCCTTCAAGTTCGGCTCGTCCTGAGTTTGTCCGTATTCGTATAAACCGTCCGTAACGTAATGTCGGCCTTGCTTGGTTGAACGTACTCGTAGTTGGGCGAGAGCCAGGCGGAGGCAAGAGGCCATCCTTTCCTTTCTTCACCTTTCCTTGAGCAGTCCTCAAGTTCGGCTCTTCCTGAGTGTGTCAGTATTTACCGTCCGTGACGGATTTTCGTCTTGCCTAGCTTGGTTGGACATACTCGCAGTTGGGTGAGAGCCAGGCGGAGGCAAGAGGCCATCCTTTCCTTTCTTCACCTTTCCTTGAATAGCCCTCAAGTTCGGCTCGTCCTGAGTTTGTCCGTACTCGTATAAACCGTCCGTAACGTAATGTCAGCCTAGCTTGGTTGAACGTACTCGCAGTTGGGCGAGAGCCAGGCGGAGGCAAGAGGCCATCCTTTCCTTTCTTCACCTTTCCTTGAGCAGTCCTCAAGTTCGGCTCGTCGTGAGTTTGTCCGTACTCGTATAAACCGTCCGTAACGTAATGTCGGCCTAGCTTGGTTGAACGTACTCACATAAATACTGGAAAGATATCATATCTTTTTTAATAGGAAAAGTTATCAAGCGGACAAGTTGTCTATCCGTGTGCCAGTTAACACGTGTGTTAGGGAGTGGATACCAGTTTTCTATTAATACTGCTGTTAATGTTTTATGGCTTAATTAGTAGTCATTAATTAGTTGTGAAAAATTGAATTCAATCGTGTAATGTTTTCTATGTTTTTTTAATTCTTTGTTAGCTTCATAACAAGTTACCCAAGGGGCACGCTATGTTGGTGATAGGTTGTGGTGACTTCTCAGTAACAAAGTGACGGTCATATTTGCTTAAAAGGATCTAGTCACAGGAACACCACTGTAACCGAAAAAGCGCAGGGGCGGTCCTATTGTGCAACTTAATTCAAGTTACTATTAAGTTAGACGTAACACTTGTGTAATCAATGCAAATCGTTTAAAACTGGTTTCTTTAAACTACATTGCAACACGATTGAGAGGTTACATTCAAGTTCTTGTTGACTTAATTGAAACAGATCAACAAGTTCTAGTTGAGTTAAACCAAGACTGAACTGAAACTTACAGAATAGTTAAAGATAAGTTTTTCGTTACTATATTTTAGGTTTAGTTTCAAATAAATATTTTTCAGTTTCATAAATGTATTTTCTTATTGAAATATGAAACTAAAAATAATGTCAGACATTATTGTGATGTGGCAACTTTTTTTTTCTTTTATAAATACATGGAAACAGATTATTTTAGAGAATTATTAATTTCGAGGTTTGTACGTAATTAATTTTCATAACGCTCGCAATTGTATCAATTAATATTCTTTGCTACCCCCTTCAAAACCTTCGCACTTGCAAAATAAATTGAATTCAAAGTATTTTATTTATAAATTACTACTATTCAATTTTTTAAAAGGATTTTTTTTAATAGACATTTTAATTGAATGCTTTACTATTTTGTAATATTTTAAACATTTAAATATAAAAAACCAATGTTGAAGTATATATAATTAAAAACGAAGGATAAACAATCTAGATTTTTTTTTGCGGAACCATAAAAATTTATTTCTGGAAAAGAATATGGCTGAGATTTAGTTTCCTTACAATAACCCTATAGCAACGCATACATTGAGCGTTCTTTTTCTTTGCAAATGTAATCTATCTCTAAAGTATGTCAGCAAAAACTTTGAATATTATTGTTTAAGAAGTTAGTTGTATTCAATTCTATTTAGAATCAATCAATCTTCAATACTGTTGATCTCACATTCGAAAAAGTTTAAATAGATTTTTTAGAATTAATCAAAAAAAGTTTATGTCAGCATCAAAATTCATAGGAAATGACATTTTTATCAGTTAAGCACCTTAATATTCATAGAATTAGAAAAACAAATTCTTCTTACCTACAAATTTATACAAAATCGAATCATTAAGGGAATTAAATTTTCGTTTTCATTCATGATGGACACAAAATTTTACTATAAATATTTGACCAAGTTGAGCTATTTATGCAACGCAAAAATTAAGTTATAATAAAAAATGTCAGATATCAATTTCAAAATTAAAACTCAGCAACATAAAATATTAAACAGAAAATAATTATAGAAATATGTGCATACAAATAATTCCAAATCCAAAATATAAGATTTTTTAATAAATGAACGCGGAGTTAACAAAAGTAAGCTTTATTGAAGAAAAGGAACGCACTTCCTTTAGTACATTTATGCTTCCTCTCAGTGACTGTTCAGTCACTACAGTAGTGACAGTAACAGTTGTCATACTAGAGTTGCATCCAAACCCTTCAATAACTCTTAAAATCGACAGCGTTCTTTTTCTTTACAAATCCTAACCATTTTTAATTTGTCAAACAAAGAACTTAATGTTATTGGTTATAATATAAGATATGTTGATTTCCTTTTAAGAAATATCAATTTTTAATATTGTTGATTTGTCATTCGAAATTTTTAGGAAGAGTTTGAATAGACTTAAGAATTTATAATCGAGGCAAGTTTATGTTTGCACAAAATTGAATCATCAAACAAAAGAAACCTCTCTTGTCATTCAATATGATGTGCTAAAATTGCATTGTTAATATTTTACTGAGAAAAATTGATAGATGGACAAATTTAAACTATATTCAAAAGATATCGAAAACTAATTTCAAAAATCAAAATGAATAACAAAATATATCAAATTGAAAATAATTGCAAAAATCAAATTAATTCTTAATCCAAAAACCACGATGTGGAATAAAAAAACGCTGAAATTGAACAATAGTAAGCTAGACACAAAAAAAGAACGCACTTCCTTTATTAGATACATGCTTCCTCTCAGTGACTAACCAGCAACTACAATAGTGACAGAAGTAGTTGTCATACTAGAGTTGCATCCAAACCATTTAATAACTCCAGAAATCGAAAACAAATTTGTGATCGTATGTGTGTATTTTCTGTTAAAATTAAGTTTTTTTTCTGTGTTCGTTTTCCATGTGCCCATATTCTATTTAAGTTTTCTTGTGTGGTTATTCTTATTTGGGTTTTATTTGGACAAATTGGCAAACAAAGCTTAATTTTTTCTAGTTAAACACTATCCAAATTATTTCAAAAAAGTTTTATATGCAAGTGATAGTAAAATAAAAAATAAACAACGAGTTTTAAGAAACAGAAATTTATTTTTTTTTTTACATATTGATTAGGGTGTCCTCTTTTTTTCAAGTTTTATTTTGTTCTCTAGAATTATCTACCTTGTATAGCAATTCTATAATTTTTTTTTATTTTTTGATTTTTGTTTAATAAATCATCTCTTTATAAGATCACATTCAAAAATATGTTTAAAGGAGTTAAAAAAACTAGAATTTTTAAGCTGGAGATATTAAGAAGGGAATTAAAAGTTGGAATATTTTATATTAAATTTTTGTTTATAATTTTTAAATGAAATTCTTTAAAGTAATGATTAAAGAACAAAAATCAACAAATCATTTAGAATGGCTGCAGTGATTGAAGAAAAAAAAAAAAAAGAAAACGAAAAGATCAAAAATTTCATACGAATTTTTGTGGGAAAAACATGGCCTTATAGGCACGGATAAAATGACATCGGCGAAAGCTGTTGTTGATCTAATTTAGTTTTTATATGAACTTTTGATTTCGGGGGCCATTAAAAAAGATTTTGAGAAAAAGTCACCCTAATGTAAACTATTATTAAGCATATGACAGAAGAAGAAAGTAAAGTTACAATGTAGTAACACTTAGGTTTTTTATATTTCTGTCACTTTAAAATCATTTAGTAGTTATTGAATTGATTTTTGACTTTGTTTTAAAAGTGTAAAATATTGGTTTTACTGAAACATAATCAATTAGATACTTTAGAAACACTTTGAAGTTGCAAAAGATTAAAGTCGCAAAACAGTTTCAACTCTGTTTTTCAAAACGACAAATTGATATTAGGTTATATTGAAACACATTGATTACTACTCAGTTACTATTAAACCACGCCTATTAATTATTAGTCTCACTTAATAAGCACAGTGACCTAAATATAACAGTGTTGGAACTCAGATAATTAAAAATAAAATGAGAGCATTCAATAACTTCAAAAAAACTCCAGGGAAACAAAGATGTTTTAATAACTCTTCGGAGCTACTCCTGTGAAACCAGATTTTTGAATTTCTTGTTGCAAAATTCAAATCTGTGCCCCTTGGGAAACTAAATTTCTCACATCCTTAACAAAACGCCCTATATGTTTGCTTTCCTTCAGGTAGGGGTTGACCCTGAAGGAAGGATTTTTTTTTAATTTTGTTGGACACAATTGTTGCCGCCACAGTTGTAGCAGCCAAAATAATTATTTCCTCGATTAAATTATTGTCCATATTTATGTAAATAAATGATTTCAAAATTGATGACTTCCAAACAAATTTTTACCCGAAGATATTAATTATGATAGACTTGACAGCTTTTTTTTTATCTCTCCAACTTCAAACTTTTGCGCGGCGGTTAGAAAAGTTTTTGTAGAGATTAGAATTGTAGAGATAAATTTAGTCTTTTCCCGATCTGCGTACTAGGCTTTAGTGGTTAATTTTGTTATTCCTTCTTTTGTATTTGCTGATGCTCCTAATGCAATATTCTTGCAACCAATACATACAATTTTACGTACATTTATTATCAATTTTCATTGATACGTGTGGTCGCAATTTTGCAGCAATGTTTTTTGACAGAAAATGTCTTCAATAATTATTGCCAATGAATATTGATCGTGTGTAGGGCCCTTAAATTTGTGTGCGATATGCATATAGAAAAACCATACGGAAATCCTTACATTTACTGAATACACTCCAAAATATCACTGAACGCAAGTTTATTTTGACAGTTGTTGCCAGAAAAATTCCATACAAAATACGGAAAAAAAACAACTACCATGTTATAAAATTTTTCAATTTACAAGTGCTCATAATTATTTAAAATATTATTGTTAATAGAAAGTGATCTCAAAAATGTCTTCTCCTGAGCCTTCTATAGCTAGTATTCAAGTAAAACAAGAAAAACTTGATCCAGAAATAGAGCAAAAGCTTAACCCAAAACTCCTGCTACCAGATTCAACAAACTTACAAGATCCTGATGGAGAATCCCAAGTGGACGAAGAGAAGAAAAATATCGAACCAGTAAAATCGTCAAATGAAATCCTTGCAGAACTGTTTATGGTCTTTAATGCCACGCCACCCGAAGAGCTGTTGAGCAAAGATAAAGCCTCCAGGAAATCCAAAAAAGAACATAAAAAATCAAAGCACAAAAAGAGCAAGAAACGAAAGCACAAAGTCGAAGATAATAGCGAAAAATCAGATGATGAGGAAAAGCCGCTCGAATCCCAAAGTAAGAAAATAAAGCGTGAAAAGCACAAACGCAAGCATAAGAAATCAAAGGAAAAAGACGAAGAGAAGATTTCGCCTGCATCCGATGGAACAGTTATTATGGCCGCTGATTCGTCCTCGTCTAGCAAATTGAAGCAATCCATTAAGAAAGAGCCTTTAGATGAAGCTGACATCAAAGTGGAAAAGTCTCACAGCAAAAGTGAAAGTCGTAGCCGAGTAGAGAAGCGTCTTCGTAACTGCACCCGAATAGAGGAGTGCTCAGATGTTTCTCTCTCTGACGAAGAGACATACTTGCGTGAACGCAGTCATTACAGAGACACTGAGTCTAGAGGCCGGTCAGCGAAAAGCGACCGACAGCGGAATTCGTTCTACAGAAGCAGTGCCAGCTACTACTCAGGGGAACGGGTTGATAAGAGCTATTATAGTCATCATCGTCAGAGGTCCCGCTCGAGGTCTCGGCACAGGACTGGTACTAGATCTCATTCGAAGGAAAGATCAAGCCTTGGAATCGACAAAAAACGTTTGTTGGAGATAGCACGAAAGAACGCCATTACCATGTTCAAAAGTGGCTCTCTTCCTGGCTGTGACGGCATGAGCGAGGAAGTTAAAGACAAGGTTCTGATGAAGATGCGCTATGGTGGCAAAACAGTCCAGGATCTGACCAATTTTTGTCGAAAACTAAGTAAAGGTGAGAACTACGAAGATCTGTCGGAGTTCTCGTCCGATGAGCAATCTGATGTAGACAAACAAGGCAATGCCAAAGCTTTCCATCATCCTTTCATCCTAAGGGATCGCGAACCAATCGTAATGCACATCAAAAACGCCACCCCAATCGCTCCAAAAACTGCCGATCAGAAGAAAGCTATAACTATGCAGTTTCCGGTGTCGTCTGGGCAACAACATCGTCTCACCGAAGGGTGGGTGCCTGTTCCGGCTAAGGAACCCAGACCACCAACACCTCCGCCTTGTGTGGCAAAGCAAATCCCAGTTAAGTCTTTGGGTGTTCCAAAAAATGTTTTTCAAAAACAACTTCCCGTAGAGGAGCAGCAACCGGCCTTCAAGCCAGCTGGGGCTAGTGAAGTTGCTGCAAATTCCGCTGAAAATATGGCAACTTTACCTACTGAAGAACCATCAACCACTGTGCCATCAATTGTGCCACCTGTTGCACCAGTTCCTCCAGTGGTAGCAAGTGAAGCTGCTCCCGTGCCGACTATTTTCCCAGCAGTTGCGTCCAATATAGATGTCTCGACAATTATCAGTCAAAGGCTGAGCGCTTTGCGCCGTCTGCAAGAAAACCCAATGGATTGTGAAGCGATTAAAATGATGTACACATCTCAGAAAGAGATGACATCATGGGCATCGTCGAAGAACATGCCTGGACAATTTACTGGTAGCACTGGTGCCAATATTCTATCCGCCCGAGAACTGACAAAAGGCACCCAGGCGTGGGCTCGCAAGGATCAATTGACATCAACCGTTCCAGTGAGTGGTGGTATGGGAATGCATCTTCTAAAGAAAATGGGCTGGAAACCTGGCGAAGGACTTGGCCGCGAAAAGACCGGGTCGCTGCAGCCACTTCTGCTAGATGTGAAGTTAGACAAGCGGGGCCTTGTGGCAGACGAGGAAGTCAACAATGGCAATAGGCAACCGCAGACAGGTAACTCATCAAAACGAAAAAAGAATATCGGTGGTGGTGGACAAGCGGCAGCTAGGCAGGCCATCGATAATAAACATCCAGTTTGCCTACTCAATGAGCTTTCTTCGAAGAGAAAATGGACACCGCCCATGTATGAGTTGGTATTGGACGAGGGTCCATCGCATAGCAAGCTTTTTGTATTTAGTGTTAATGTAAACGGACAGGTCTTCAACCCAGGAACTGGAGGAAACACGAAGAAAGAAGCCAAAATGTTGACTGCTAAATTTTGCCTCCAACAAATGGGTGTTCTATCTTAAAAAGAAATTATATAACGGTAGATCTACAAACCCAGTTATTATTAAACGGCATCCTTTTGTAAATAACTAATCAAACTAAGTGTTATTATTGCGAATCGATTTTAATAAAAAACATGCGGCTGGTGTCTGTGATGTTGAGTCTTAAAAGTCGTTATAGGTACTTGTATTAATAAAAATATACCGTTGAGTAAGTATTATCTTTATTAATGTTTGTTCCGTATAAGTATCTAACTATCAGTTCAATAAAGTTGCTTTCCGAAAACATGCAGAACCTTATTCTTCTTAATTTCATGAAATTATTTGATTTTCGCTTTTTCTCTTTCAGATTTTGAAATAATCCTTCTTCCGGATGACTTGATCGGTGGCGGGAGTTATGGCCAAATTCTTAAACGCAAGATTTGCAAAGCAAAACATACAAAGCATATATAAAAACACTCGTGCATTTCGGGACAGTCTGCTTAGCAGGGATTGTTTGCTATGTTTGAGTTTGGGAACAGTTTGCTTAGCATATTTTGCGCAAGATATGCGTCTAGGAATTCGGCCATACTCAAGAGTGTCGAATATGTGCATCCAATACAAAGAATATTTTCCTTTTATATGGGTCTGTAGACCAAAAAAACTTTCAGGATGCTGGTAAGTAATTCTTAAGCAATGACAAAGAAAGGGAATATTGGAATAATAATAGACTGATACCAATAGAGTGATACCAAAAAAAGAAGTATAGGCGTCGAAAGCTTGAGTAAAGGCTATTCAAAAAATCAAAGTCTTGCAGTCCTAATCTAACAGATTTGCAGAATATAGAGTGGTATGACAGATGATAGAGTAACAAGACATAATGTAGCACGTAGAGCAAAGAAAAATGAATACTTTTTTTTATCCTGGGACGTACAGCTACGACCCACTGCACACACGGCAAAATGAGCTTTTTACGATGACAAAATTATTTACGTCTGTATTTTTCCAAAGTAATATTTCTTATGTATGCTCTTATTGTTTATAAACTGTACGAAAGTGTTTTCGACTTTCTATGTACATATGTAGGAATGAATGAATAAATAAGGACTTTCCTAATATAAATAAAAAGTAGGTATTTAAAAATGTAGATAAAATCAAATATATATTTTATTATCATCGGATCTGGATTACTTTTACACTCAATATAAAAACAAAATAATAGAAAATTTTCAAAATTGTTGTTGTAACACGTGTTAAAAGTTAATCTAGATCCAGATCCCGATGAAAATAAACACGCCTAATATTTCCTTAGTAATAAATACTTAACAGTTCGATATAAAAATACAAAAATGGTTTACATATTTCTACTGTATGTCGTCACCCTCCTCTTCATTTCGAATTTCTCGGTTTCTTTCGAAATATGGCGGCAATGTTAGGCTTGTTTCACACATATACGGTTTCATTCGGTTCGGTCTGTATTCGGTTCGTTTTCGGTCGGACCTGATAAGGCTTGTTTCACACATATACGGTTTCATTCGGTTCGGTCTGTATTCGGTTCGTTTTCGGTCGGACCTGATAAGTGTGAACCGATGAAAACGGCAGGAATAAAAACCTAATAGAAACCGAATAGCACCGAACGTCCCCTCGACACGAATCGGTTTCATTCGGTTTCAAGGGCACACAAACTTATCGTAGCGTTCACACATATTCGGTTCTATAAGGTTTTTTTTTTGTTCATATTCGGTTCTATAAGGTTTTTTTTGTTCGTTTTTATTTGGAATTGACAACTAGTGCTGAAGTATGTTGATATTTTTGGAATTAAAAATAGATATTTGAATACAAACCTTATAGGAACCGTATATGTGTGAAAATAAAAAACTGAAACCGAAAACGAACCGAATACAGACCGAACCGAATGAAACCGTATATGTGTGAAACAAGCCTAAGTGTGAACCGATGAAAACGACAGGAAAGAAAACCTAATAGAAACCGAATAGCACCGAACGTCCCCTCGACACGAATCGGTTTCATTCGATTTCAAGGGCACACAAACTTATCGTAGCGTTCACACATATTCGGTTCTATAATGTTTTTTTTTGTTCATATTCGGTTCTATAAGGTTTTTTTTGTTCGTTTTTATTTGGAATTGACAACTAGTGCTGAAGTATGTTGATATTTTTGGAATCAAAAATTGATATTTGAATACAAACCTTATAGGAACCGTATATGTGTGAAAATATAAAACTGAAACCGAAAACGAACCGAATACATACCGAACCGAATGAAACCGTATATGTGTGAAACAAGCCTTATAATTTTCAAAACCTATTAATGGAACAGTAAAATTAATGAGAAAAGGGCGCATGAAATCGCATTTTTCGACTGACAAATTTTTGTTTATTATATCTGTTTGGGTACACCTTCTCATTATAAAACGAGTTTTTGGTGTTGAAATAAGCAAAAGGAAGCGGAAGTAGGAGTTTTGGGATAGGAAAATAGGAAGGGAATCCGTAAAGGATCTCAGGAAGGGGTAGGGGTTGGGATAGGTAAACGGAAGGGGTTCGAATGTCTGCTACGGAGGCGATGGCATGCTTGCTATGCTCGACTTCGCTCGCCGGAAAAGGGGGATCTTGCCCCCGTAGTCAGACCTCACTCATTTAAAAAAAAAAGAAAACATGCCAGCGAAAAACAAAAAAAAAACACAAGCCACCACTGAACGCAACACACTTTGAGAACGCTGCGGCTGATGTAACAGCGCGGCCTAGATCCACCCAACCTGGAATTCGTTCGGCCATATTCCCGAATTCCCCTAATCTGAAAATCGAAAAGAAAACGTTACCACCGCTGTTGAACCATCCTTCACCAAAGGGCTTCAGCCGGCCTTACCGCACCCCCTGAAAATGTCTTCAAAACGTCATTGAGCTTCTTTGAAACTCATTGAAAAAACGAAATTTTCATCAATATATGACGTGATTTACATAAATTTTATTCTCATTAATTACTAAACATACTAACCCTAAGAAAACAAAAGAACTGGCTTGATATCATTATGATTAAAAAAAAACACTAAAATTAACAACTAATAAAAGAAAAATTTTGTTAACACTTAACCTGGGAAAAATAAAAATCAAATAACATTTACTCTAAATAGGCAAATACCCAATTCGCAAATAAAAAAAAATGTACTTTAAATTTGGTTAACAGGATGAAAAAACTAGAGGAATGGGTGTAAGATTCGGTAAAAATGAGCGGGATTTCTTAACGGAACCAAAACCGAAACACCGTTTTGCAATTTTCCGCCTATGTGGGGACTAAGTTCCCGTATTTCCGGTTTTTTTCTAAAAAACCTTCCTTTCCGCTGAAGGCAACACAACTCTTATTCCCTACCTACAGAGAGCTCTTTGCAGGTAGCTAGAGGGTTCGCAAAATCTTGCAGCAACAAACCGGGAGCTATGAGGAACCTCGGTCCACACCAGACTAACGGTTTGCTGAAATTTAACTCCTCTCCACTCACTTTTCCCCTATCTAAGTATATTGCCTGAAAAATCTTAAAATTTATAATACAAATAAAAAACTACAAAACACAAAAACAACTATCACGTCAATGTTTCTTAAAATACAGATCTAGGATGATGATGATGATTCGGGAACTTGTCTTAGGGGGGGAGCCCCAACATGTTAGGTTAGGTTAGGTTAAGGTGGCTGCCAGGAAAACTACTGACACACTTAGGCCAGAATAGGCCCATTGTGATACCACATAAAGACTGCGAGATGACCCTAGCTAATTAAACCAATTGGAGCTTTTAATAAAGCGATGGAGACTGTGAATGTCGATTTTATTTAAATCACTGGGATCGTCAGAGAAAAAATTTCCTAAGTATATTTTACGTCTTTGAGAAAGAGCAGGGCATGAACAAAGAAGGTGTGGGATAGTTTCTTCCTCCTCCTCGTCCATGCAGCTTCTGCAGAAGTCATTTGAAAGAACGCCTAGTCTATTGGCGTGTTTGCCTATGAGGCAGTGTCCAGTTATGACACCAATTGTGGAGCTAATATGCAATCTACTAAGAGATAACAAACATTTCGATCGCTTCGGATCCAGTGTTGGCCAGATCCGTTTTGTCGCCAGACAAGTAGTGATACCTGTCCATCTGCTGTTTGTCATCAACATGGAATCTTGCTTAAGCATAAGTTTACAAGTAGCGATTGGTATTCCAATATTCACCCTGTCAGGTAATATTGGTGTAGTAGTTCCCTTCCTGGCGAGTTCATCGGCTTTACAGTTTCCTGGAATATCTCTGTGTCCCGACACCCAGAAAAGGTGAATGTTGAACTGTTCTGCCATCTCCATTAGAGACGATCGACAATTTCGGGCAGTTACGGAGTTTGTAGAAACAGAGCCTAGTGATTTAAGGGCCGCTTGGCTATCTGAGAAGATACGGATATATAAAGTAGATATTACGTTTTCTTTGAGCCAAGATAAAACTTCTTTTATCGCCTGGATTTCCGCTTGGAACACGCTACAATGATCAGGGAGACGGAAAGAGAGACTAATGTTTAGTCGTTCTGAGTACACGCCACCACCCACCCCCTCTTCAGTTTTTGAGCCATCCGTGTAGAAATGAATTGCTTCATCTCTCAAGAATTCCTCATCATCCCAAGTGGATCTTGTTGGAATTGTGACTTGGAAATTTTTGCCAAAAATCGGCTGAGGGATGGTGTAGTCGGAGTGTTTAGGGATTGATTCGAATTTGTTCAGAATGATAGTATGGCCAATGGAGTTATTGGACCATTGAGAGATGGCTCTGAGACGAATAGCTGTGCTCGCTGCCACTTGTTTCGTGTATATATCGAAGGGTGTAATGTTAAGCAGTATATCTAAGGCAGCGGAAGGTGTCGAACGGAGAGCTCCGCTGATACACATGCAAGCCGATCTCTGCACCTTGCTTAACTTATCACGATAAGTTATTTTATCTAAAGCAGTCCACCATACTGCCACCCCATAAGTGAGTATCGGTCTGATGACCGCTGTGTATAGCCAGTGGGTGATATATGGGGACAAGCCCCATTTGGTTCCAATAGCTTTTTTACAGGAGAAAAGTGCCACTGTGGCCTTTCTGACTCTTTCTTGTATATTTGGTTTCCAACTCAACTTTTTGTCTAAAATCAGACCTAGATATTTAGCTTCATCTGAGAAGTTAAGTGGGATACCATTTATTGATGGAGGGTCTATATTCGGAATTTTATATTTCCTTGTAAAGAGGACAAGTTCAGTTTTGTGGGGATTTACACCTAGTCCACATTTGTCTGTCCATTTAAGTAGTTTGTTGAGAGCGGTTTGCATTAATTCTATAATGATTTGAAGATGCTTTCCTGATATTGCAATGGCAACATCATCAGCATATGCAATTACTTTGAAACCATCCGCTTCTAAATTAACTAATAGTTCGTTAATTACGATGTTCCATAAGAGTGGGGATAGGACTCCACCTTGCGGTGTGCCTCTGCTGACAGATCTTCTAACAGAGAAGTCACCTAATGTTGAGTTGATTATTCTACTTCTCAACATGAGGCTGATTAACTCCCTAAGTGAGCTATCAACGTTCAAGTTCTCAAGTGCGGTTAAGATTGCAGCATTGCTGACGTTGTTGAAAGCACCTTCAATATCTAAGAAAGTAACCAGGGTATACTCTCTATGATGAAGGGAATATTCAATAGTACGTACCAAATTATGCAGGGCCGTTTCTACCGATTTCCCCTTGCGGTAAGCGTGTTGTGCCGGAGAAAAAAGATTAGGTTCTATGGCACTACGCAGATGGATATCAATCAGTCGTTCTAAAGTTTTGAGAAGGAATGATGATAGGCTGATAGGTCTGTAATCCTTCGGATTTACATGAGAGCTTTTACCCGCTTTGGGTATGAATACAACTTTAACTTCTCTCCATAAAGATGGTACGTATGCTAAGTTCATACATGCTTTCAGAATTATCTCAAGGATGGGGATGATGATGTCTGAAGCCATTTGCAGTTCAGCTGGTATTATACCGTCAGGTCCAGCTGATTTATATGGATCGAAGCTGTCGATTGCCCATTTGAGTTTCTCTCTAGTAATCAGACCAAGTTTATTTATTATTAAATTGTTAGACTCTATTGAGTCAGAACTGCGTATATTTTGGGAGCTACCTGGGAAGTGAGTATCTAATAGCAAGTCGAGTGATTCCTCACAAGAGTTAGTCCAAGAGCCGTTGATGGTTTTGAGGGCACTTGGCATTATGGGGTTTGACGAGAGGATTTTTCTTAATCTTGAAGCCTCTGAGGAATCTTCTATTTTGTTACAGAAGGTTCTCCAGGAGGTTCTTTTATTTTTCCTCAATTGTTTTTTATATATCTTAAGGGATTCTTTATATAAGTCCCAGTCGGAAATTTCTTTGGAATATTTAGCTCGGTTGAAAAGTTTCCTACATTCTTTCCTGAGCGGTTCCAGCACTGGGTTCCACCAGTGAGGCTTCTTCTTTCCTCTTATTTGAATAAGAGGACAGGATATGTTCATTGATTTGTTGAGAGCTAAGGTAAGATCATTGACTTTATTGTCAAGATCTTTTCTGCTTACGGGGATACTTAGAAGATCAGGTTTAATTAATCTGCTAAGAGTATCTCTATATTTTACCCAGTTAGTTTTCCGATGATTCCGGAAAGCTATCTTTTTTGTAGTTTCATCGTTTAGATTGAATTGTATATACCTGTGATCAGAAAAGGAGTGCTCTTCTGATACTTTCCAATTCGTGATCTTTTGATGAATCGAGTCGGAGACAAGAGTAATGTCTAATACTTCCTGCCGGTTTCTGGTTATGAATGTTGGTTCATTACCGATGTTGCTTACAATGAGGTTAGTACTTAGAATAAAATCAAAAAGTGACTCACCTCGATCGTTTATGTCGGAGCTACCCCAAACTGTATGGTGGGCGTTAGCATCACATCCAATAATGAGGCAGACTTTTTGCCGTTCAGAATCAGCGATAAGCCTCTTTAGCGTGTCGCCAGGGAGAGGGCCAAGGTGGTCGTGGCTGAGGTATGCAGACACAATCCAGTAGATACCTCTATCTGTCTGGAGTCTGACTGCGGTTACGTCTCTATCGCTGTAATCAGGGAGTAAATATACGTTAGTGTTACTTCTTACCAATATGCAGGATCTAGGGTCACCTTTATCCGATACATGCAGCAAGTCGTATCCAGAAGTCCTGAGTCCCTGAATTGTGGATTCGTAAATCCAGGGTTCCTGGATCAGGACGACATCTTCCCCATTTCTGTTGATGCGGAGAAGAAGGGAGGCCGAAGCCTGTTTTGAGTGCTGGAGGTTAATCTGAAGTAATTGCAGCATCATCGCTACGATTCTTCAGATCAGCCCCCACCACGGTTTCGTCCAAATCCTCTTCGGATTCTGACTCAGAAGGTGACCGTAGGAGATCATCCTCACTGAGCAGATCAGTCTCCATGTCAGAGAAGCTGTCAACATTATAAGCCTCTGGAGGTGGGTTAGGAGAGCATATCCTCGCGTTGGAAGTACCCGGTGTATCTACTTCCATTGCTGGTTGGTCGATACAGCGAGTATTTTCCTCCACTGAAGATATGATCTGTGGCGGAAGAGGTGGAGGTGTTTCCTCATCTTTTTTGTAAACTTTCAGGATAGCGGTAGTCCATCCAAACCTAATGACACCTTGAGTCGACACTAGAGGAGCCAGAGATTCCTTATTGAGTACTATGATAGCAGATCTATAAGGACCAACTGGATCCTCTAGCTTCGCGACCTTCCAGTCGTGAGTAGGGAGAGATGGATTACCGTACCTGATCATTTTCAGAATAGTATCCTTGCAGGTTAGATTTGCTGGGATTCTGATGCGAGCTCTAGGTCTGCAAGGAATGTCTTCCTTAGCCACGACTTCGAGCTTAGCACCAGGCCATAGCCCCTCTAATCTGCTAACAGCAAGTTTATATAGATCGTATGATCTCTGGTCATCAAAGGCGACGAGCTTGGCCCGACCCTGGTGCCACCCTGCATCCTCAAACACAACAGGCTCACCCGGATTCTCCATTACAAGAGTCCAGTATGACTCCTGTAATTTATTTGAGACCGTCGTCCATTGATCAGAAGAGATCATACCATCCACATTACTTCTGTCGATAACAGCTGCAATAGTCTTATCCTTTAGAACGTCACTAAAGGATAAGTCTTTTTTGGTGTAGGAGGTGTTATGCACCTTTGGTTGTTTGGGGTCCGGAGTGGGTCCCTCTACAGACCGTTGTCGCTTTGACGTGAAGCCTTTGCTGGTCATTGGTTTAGCAAGGGTGCTTTTGGCCCAAGCGAGTTTAGCGGATTGCTTCGAGTTCAGATCGGTCAATGGGATGTTTCCAATGACTTTCACTATTCTCTCTGCGGCCCGTATCTCGCTGCGTGAGGCATTTTTGTTTCTCTCGCTGGTGGAAGATGAGCTGGATGTCACAGGTCTGCCATCAGGGAGGGAACCCTCCACCGTGTTCGGAAGGGGTCTGCTCTGACCAGAGGTGATATCGCATGTCGCAGATATTTTACTTGTCAGAACAGCCCCCTCCGAACTCGTCAGAGGTCTTTTTGAAGGAGTGGTAATACAGCCAAGCGTCATGGCAATATTCCCACAGTTTTGTGTAAGAAATGTTTTTTCTACCGTACCCGTTGGGATTTGATCACCGATAGTAGAAGTGAGGCTGACAGTCGCAGTCTCAGCGCTACCAACGCTGGGCAAACCCACCGAGTGCGGGTTGTGTGTAGTACTAGTGGAAGGTGCACCTCCTCCTATACTAGTAATAGCGTCTAGATTGCGAGTCGTTCCATCATTCCTAGGAGTGCCTGGGATGATGGACGGCTCAACAATCCTACCGCTCTTCACTTTGCTGGTGGATACTTTATTTATCGCTGGCGACTTATCCTCACCTGAGGCCAAGCCCTCGCCGGCAGTCGCGATACCTGCCGACTTTTGAACGTATATCCCCGTTCGTTTTTGCTCTTTATTTTTACTTGTATCCATATTTTTTTCAAGTTTTCAAACATTGAGGTTTTCGGTTGAGTTATGTTGGTTGTGTGGCTCTGCAGCTGGATTGCTGGAGAACCCCACGTAAGCACCCCCACCACGACAAGGTCAACTCGTAGGGGGTGAGCCCCAACATGTAGTTGGCACCAATCTAAATACTGCGCTTCTTTTTGTTTTACGGGATAGTTAAAAAAAACAAATTCTTATCGGTGAGGGTGAATCGTTGGGATTCGACAAATCAACCGGAAGTGCAATACCACGTAAGTAAAATCTTGTATTTGATTCCTAGCACTTCTCGCAGGGCTTCACAGAATGTCTTATACTAGGTATGTATGTACTTTGTTTTACAGTATGGGGATTTACTTGTTAGCCCGGGATTTCAACGGGCTTTAATTCCTCTTCGGGACGGATTCCCTTGGGAAGATCCTCAAGTCTATATCCTCCTCGGATTACCGTTGTGGTTTTTCGTGATCCTACTCGTTTCAGAATCTTCACCTGCCGAACAAGGGTCGGACGCCACGACCTCTTCCCTGCGTCGTTGACCTCCAAAATTCACCCTCACTGTAAATTTACCACTCACTATAGCACTATCTCTACTAATATATTTGTTTTTTATATATGTGACTCACCCAAAACGAATCTGAATTTCAACTCAAAAATTCCTTTAGTATTAAAAAAAATTTATCCCTCAGCTAGGTCCTGTGGTTCTCCAGTCAAATATTTAGTAGGTACTTTTAATCACACTCAACTTAGCACTTCTAGTTACAAAATTTTATATTTTGAAAATACTCGTCGGCTCACTATCTGTCTCCGACCTTATACTGTGTTTTCATTAGAGCAAATGAGGTAATTTCGTTGAAAATTTCCAAATTAGATTCGAAATTATCTCATTTCCCATACAAATTCACATTGCGAAATGAGATAATTTCAACCAAATTTGCACGAAATTAGGTTGGAAATTAGATAAAAACAAATCAAACAACTCTAAATTAATTGCTATTGTGAATCAGTCTGATTTAAAAGTCAAATTTGAAGTACACATCAAGATTTCAATACAAATTAAAAATTATAACTATATTTTTAAATTTATGGACAATGTAAGCATTTATATCAGGTAAATGTATTGATAATAATTATTGTGTGTTCCTGTTCATATTTTGTTTAAACATTTATATTTTTGTGGTTTAGTTGCTGAAGCTTGATGATCATCTATTTTTCTTGTAGTCTTCGCCAAAGCTATTCGGTCTCTGCCAAAATTCGGAACCACCCACTACATTGTAGCCGACGGGAATGTATTCCAATTGCGGTCGGTGAACGCCAACAAATCCGCTGTTGGAACATTGGAACTATACATAAGATTCTTTTAAACCTACGATGAAGCTAGAGGATCCAGCGATGAAGAGAACTATTGCCACCTCTCAAATGAAAGGCTTCTGTTTGCGAGCTTTTCAAGTGTATGAAGCAGCGACCCGGTGCCGATCAACAGTGAATTCCCAGCCTGAGTGTTCATTCCGATACTGTCGACACAGACGCCCGGAATTGTGAAGCGATGGAAACCGACGTCCAGCAGTCGGAAAGTGCAACTGAAGAAAACTAAGCCTGAAATTAACAAATTGTGCCGTCTCCTGAATCCATCGGAAAGGACTGCGTTCGTCAGATGCTTCGAGGAGAAGCGACGCACGTACCGCGAGAACCATCTTCCAACTCCCACTGATTCGATCTGTGCTCCTGACTCAGATGAAGAAAATTAAGAGAAACAAAATCATATGTATTTAAAATATTTATTTCTGGAATAAAGTTCCCTTTCAGAATGTCCTCGCTCTTCCCCTTCAGTTGCTTCATATTGGTTTGTTTTTTCGTATATGTATGTTTAGTTGGGGCAATTAGATAGTATAGTATTTTAAAGGAACCTCTGTGATTTAATTAGGATCTTATCAGAGATCAAGAGCTGTTTTGAAGCAGCAGAGAGGACACCATTACGTATGAGTGCAATAAGACTTCCACAGAGCTTGAAATTGGATTCAACTGAAAAAAATTATTGAGAGAGTATTTACGTTTGCAATCCTGAATAATTACCTAGCTTTTCGTAGAAGAACTCATTGCTGTTTATCATTCCATGGTTGGCTTCTGTACAAGTGCTTCATCTTTGGCATGGATGATTCTTCTACTGGCAACTCATTTTCGATGGTTGTACAATACAAATCAACAAATTCTCTGGCTTGGCGTCATTTCCATTTTAATTAATATTTTTATTGCAAATGCAAATTTATAACCAGTGACAAATAATGACAATCGACGATGAAGTAAAAAAAAACAACAGGGTTGTCAAACGAAATGAGATAATTTAGATGAAAACACTTTTTCTCTAATTTGCGAAATTACCTCATTTCGGCTCTAATGAAAACGTAGTATTAGTTCGCACAGCAATGACAAAGTTGATGCTGATACTGTATCATCTTCCCTAACAGTGTCATAATCTCTTTGTGTTCTTCCTAAATCAACCTGATTGGGGGATTCTTAAACGAAGTTCACTAACCCTAGTGGTCCAGATAATCTTTTCCTCATCTGTATTCGTGCGTATCGTAATAGGAATAACTACCACACCAACTGCCTTGCGAAAGCTCGCATTCAAAAAATCTGTCTCGTATACAAACCTCTACTTCCTGTTGTAAACACCTATTGTGAAGTTCCACTTATTTGCATTCCATTACAATCTACTTTTTCTCTTTCTAAGCTTGCCTTCTTTTCCTGTCTAATTCCTAAATAACACTTAAAATAAACACCAAATACACTCTACCTATTCCGTTTCCTCTCCCTAGTAACCTTCTGATTTAGGTTTTCTTAAATCCCTGTCAGTAGATGCCCATTTCACTTCCTCCTTTCTTTTGAATAAAAGCTCTAATAAGTTCTTCTCTTCTTTTACTATGTTTTAAATTTACTAGCTTTTCTTTCTCACAAAATAAACACTATACCTATCTCCTCTTCTCCTTCACATCCTATTAAACCTGTCATCGCATCTTTCAGTAGCCCTTTTCAAAAAACTTTGGTAGCGACCATTTTTCTAGTCTCGGTAAACATTTTATATTTATTCGCATAATATCCGGATTTCCGAAATGTATTTCGCGCGTATAATCCTGATCAACCTCCAAACTCGCGAATCCGACAAAAAAAAATATTTATTTCCCCCCGTGCCACCATCCCCACCAGCATAAGTGATTTGGATCCCAGAACGAACGAACTTCCAAGAGCGCAAATGCCGGTGCAGAATCCAAATCGCTAAGTAAATTAAAAAAAACGAATACGGATACAACTCATGCGGATTTGCCACAGTCTTGCGAAGGTAAGCACCTCCAGTTCTGGCCAGGATCATTGGTTGCCTCGCGGGGTACAACTCTCGCATAGAACCATTGCTCCCGGTCTCTCTTTTGCACAACATTGTGGTTTCTTTATTTGTTTTTTTTTTTCTTTCTTTTCCTAGATACTCTCTCGTCCGACGACGAGAACCCTACGGTTCCTCTAGGACAGCCATACTCAACCTTTTTCTCATAAGGGCCACAAAGACGTTTTAGCTATTTTGCCTCGGGCCGCAACATGAATTATTTTTTGCACTTAGGTGTTAAGTAATTTAGATAATGGTTTATTCATTTTAATATACAAATTAATTTGATTTCTGAAATTTAGAACACTTTCAAGATCTGGTTGTTCCTACATGCAAAATGGCCGAACAGAATGGTGTAGCTTTAGTTGTGGCGTGTAGCACTGCCAAACTAGAAATATATAAAAATAGTATACAGTGCCACAATGAGAAGCTATAAATGTAGCAAGAAGTATGGTGTAGCAGAAGTTAAACAAAATTCAACTCTTGCTACAAGCTGCAGCTACAGTCATTCTGTTCAAGGGGTAAACCTATTACGTTTATTTCTTTACACATTTTCTGTAGAATTGAAAATGAAGATTCCCAAACGTATGTAGATCCAAGATGTTAATTTTTTAATCCAGCGTCGACTTTCTAATTTTTTTTCCGTCAGGAACATTATCTATTACCTGAAGTAGAAGGAGGAAAATTTATGTTGTGGTCACACATTTCACATTTTTATTGTTTTTTTAGTTTGTGTCTTCTCTTTTGAGAGCAGAACCAGTCAAATTTCTTATATACTAACGATCTGACATTTGAGTTAAATGCCTGCAAAATCAGTGTCTTTCACACTTAAGAAACAGATTTGCTTTGTCATAGCGTTTTTGTTTGGTAATGCGGAAGAACCCTCCGGAGCTCTCCGATCTAGATTACAGAATAGTGCTGTATCAATCAGAAACGATTTTTTGATCCGATCATCGAAGAGAATTGAATTGAAATCATAAGCTTTCATTTCAATCAATCTCAATTTCCATTATTTCGATGATTCTCGATTTTCCATCCAAACTCAATCATTTTGAGGATTCTCGATTGTCCATCCCAATCTCAATCATTTCGATGAATCTAGTTTTTCTCTTCAAAAGCTTGTGATTTTTGAGATGTTTTTTAATCCATCGATATCGTAGCCATCCTTCAATGGAATTTGATAGTTGATGTCTTGACGGATAGGGGCCGAACTACATGTATTTTCACAAAAAGTATATTTCGATCCAAATGTCAACTAATTGACATAAAATCATCTTTTTGCGGAGCAGTCCAAATTGTATTGTTTTTAATCCATCCAAATTGTATTGGTGGATTCGATCAAAATCGGTACAGTTCGTTGCAATCGGAGAAATTTAATTTCATCGAAATCGAAATGAAAATTCTGTGAAAAATAAATGCGAAATATCGATTGATTGAAATGATTGAATCATTTTGGTGATCGCTTCTTGAATGATTCGATCCTTTAAAATGAACGATTTACACCACTCTATTACAGAATGCCAAACGAACAAGTTGAAACCATAGTTTCTTTGGCTGAAACGCTTTTCTTGATTTGAAGTTTGGGTTTGTTTGTATTTTGGTGATGAAACGTTCAATCAGCTGTTCTCTGAATATTGATATTCCTCAATTACAGCAACTTATGTCTCCACCTTGGGTTTTTATTTTGAGTAAACTCCTTACCTAAGCAAAAATTCTACAACAAGGTATGAAGATGATTATAATGGAGAGGATGAAATGTTAGGCCTATCCATTTTTTTCATAATTCCTTTTTTTTAACTCCAAATTTTAGTATAATGAAAATGCACGATGGGAGTTCCAAAATTAAGTAACAAATAATATTTGACAATTTTGACGTTTCAATTGTGCGCATGTATGCGTGCTTTTGGTTTTGATTCTTTTTTCAAATTCAGAATCGATGCTCTCTTCTTTTTAGAAGAAGAGCTGTCATCTAGTGCCAAATGAACTTTTTCAGAAGTACTTGAAACACTTCCGGATGCTACGGGAGGACCAAACAAAAATGCTATCAGTCATGCGTGAAAACGAAAAACAAAGTGACATTTCGTTTGTCCATGGAGTTATTTCCACTTGTCTTTCAAATTTGATGTCTTTCACTGACAACACTTTTTGTTTGGAAATTATTCCTATTTTTATTTCCCATTTGATAGGTATATTTTTTCGGGCATTGTTTCACTTAATAAAAGATAGTGATGGAATCTGCAAATATCATTCAAAATGTTCAGTCTTATCTTGGGTGTTGTTTCCAAATCGATTCAGGCGCTTTTTCCAAACGGCTGTAAATTTTGATTTATGGTATTCAGTTTTTCTATCAAATCGCATATTTATGTAAGTTTGCCAGGTGGGCCAATTAAAAAGCTCAACGGGCCACATGTGGCCCGCGGGCCGCAGGTTGAGTATAGCTGCTCTAGGATCTCAGGGGAAACCTCATTCGGATTTGCTTCCATTGAAGCAAAGTTCTTGTGACAATGCCCCACAAGTGCAAACGACAGAGGATACACTGAAAGAGATCTAATGTCACAGACGTGCTCTAAGCAAAGGTCACTGACCTCAACAGGAGGATCTTTTTTTTTTGAAAATCTTTTGGTGTACCAAAAAGAAAAGTGCATCCGCCTAGGATGAATAAATAAACAGTGGGACCCTATAAAACATTGGCTTTTCATTAGGAGGATGTTTGCTTTTAATTGGTAAGCGGAACTCGCCTCCCGTGGTATGCCTCATGTGTATTGGGGGGCACCCACCTCCCACTTTTGCCACGGAGGAACAAAACACTTATTTTTAAGAGCACTTGATGGGTATTACAGTATTTAAGGGCTTAAGTCGAGCCGGAATTTTGAAAAAGAGATATTTAAGCTTTGTTTTAATACACATTTTATAAAATAACAAAATGTCCAACTATTATTGTACTCGTATACCCTATGACCTATCACGCTATGTGTCGTGAATGCAACTCAAACTGCTTTTTCTTACAAATATTCGAAAGAAATTCGGAAATAACTTAAATAGTTTGCTTCGGATTGATCACACAATGCGTGGCCAATAAGAGGGCTCATTTTCTAGGTAATTTTTTAATAATTAATTAATTAATTGTGTTCATCGAATTCATATCCTAACTTGATTCTACCATAAGGGCTTCTTTTAAGGTTTCTTTTGAGTTTATCTATGTTGACTTATAAAGGGATTATTCGAAGATGTGCAAATATGTGCAGCTAAAACTTGTTTCCTTACAAAGACAGCACTTGGGGCAATTGTTTAAGCACAAATTTAAAGCGGAACTCCGTGGAACTTTTTTTTAAAGCACTCCTTAAATCTAACTTCAGGCAAAACAACGATTATCTGGCTCTATAAACACCTTTGGATATATCTTAAGTAAAAAATAGAATAATGTATTTATATTATATGTCTAATTAAAGTACTAAGCACATGGTAACATCTCCATATCAAAAAAATATCTTCGGAACGACCACACTTGCACACAACGAGCTCACTCTAAGTAAAGAATAACATCAAATTCAAGCGAATTAACGGACGGAAACGGAAAGGCCAGATAAAACAGTTTTTTTGAGCGGTCTCGCGTATTAAAAAAAATCTATTACATTTTCGTATCTACTGAATAGTTTTATGATCATTTTGCATACAAAATTGCTGTATTTTGATGATTTATTTTTGTACTTTTGCCGTCGTAAATAGGTCTTTTTGCCGTGTGTGCACTGGGTCGTATCAAAATATGTTTCACTTATTTTTTGCTGATGAATAACAAACCCTTAACTCGAGATGTTGAACTTTTATTTTATCAGTATCTTTTTCTCAACAAAATTCATACGTATAGGTACTACATAATTCGAAACTAAATTCGCAGTTTGTTTTTTTTTTTTTTTTGGAAAGTAAAAATCTTTTAATTTGGCATCTTAAAACTAGATTTCTATTCTAATACTGGGGCCAGATTCTGTAATAAACGAAACGAAAGAGAAGGCCTACTTTTAGGTGCTTTGAATTGGTTAGAGATGACATAGATGCAGATGGTGAATAGTCGAACACAGAAAAGTGGTGGAAAAGTATAAATAAATATATAATTTAGGATACAAAATTATATATAACTTGAACGAAAGCCTCTACAATTAATTAAGGAGAATATAAGTATCACTTTTAGCCATAGTCGTCTTGATTCAAAACAAAGTAGTTCTTTTTTTATATGGTGGATTTTCATAAATGGTAAAATGTGGTCAAAAACAAGGCACCCATCTCTAGGCCTGAGAAAATAAACGAAAAGAATAAATAAAAAAAACAATTCTGTTGCAATTTGTAGGGAAGTCATAATTTAGCCAAATAAAACTTATCATGGCTTAATTATTGTTATAAAACTATTGACTAATCATTCTTTCTTTGTGTAAAATCTTTATTCATATATTTCATATTATTTGAGGATGGGTATTTAATGATGTTTGATATTAATCTTGATGAATATTTGAGACCGTGAGTGAAGGTGGTTTGTTCGTAAACGATTTTTTTTGTTTTGCTAAAGTGATACATACTTTTATATCTTATTATTGTTAGCTAAATGCATCAGAAGCCATCATGATTGTAAATTCGCTAAAGCTTTGCAAAAATATAACTAAATTATTTTTATCCTTAGAAACGTGAAGTAAATAGCTGTCGTTTAAGTTCTTTCGCACGCACGATCGAATTCTTTCGTTTTTAAAGTTACATGAAGCAAATTGTTCGCACAAACGAAAACGTTTGTTCGTTTTTGCCATACAGAATGTCACCCCTGCCGTGCTAAGAAGAAAAAAGTATCTTCATTTTTGGCTGCTGTGAGTCAGGCCAGTTTTGGCAACTTATTTATTATTTTATTGATACAAAATAATAGCCTATTGAATAGACCGGAAAATGAGAGGTATAAAGGAACAATTACGTGCAAGGGTTTTTATTATTGAATATGTTTGTTTGGCCCATAAGCGTTTCTGAGAGAATGGTCACACTGGCCACTTTTCAGTATTTTTGGTATAACTCGAAAACCAAGCCGAATTTAAAAATTTTACATATAATACTTTTTGTTCAAAATTAAATTTTCTATTGGAATAGATAGTTCAAAAAATTTTAGGAAAAAATTTAAGCAGGAAAAGTTAATAAAAACCAACTTAAAAAAAAATCAAAAAATCAAGGATATCTAAATTTTTTAATAAATTGTGCATAACTTTTTTTGAAGTAAAGATAGGGTCAAGGCATGCATAGACAAAACAAAGTAGAGACTAAAAACCTTAATGTGGCATGTTCAAAAATTAATATTTGTTCAAAATTGACGGAGATATTCCCATTCAAACCTTATCATTTCTTATAATTTTTCTCAGTTTTGGCCCGAAAGTCCCTTTTTCGGTACAATATGGCAAATTTCACATTCGTAAAAATGTTCGAAATCAAAATTTTTGATTTAATAGGACATTAAAACTATAGATAATTTATAAAAAGGATGTAAGTTCGCAATTTCGTTTTTCAGCTGTTTTTAAATGCGTTCAGACCTACAGACCGAACGGCTGGTCCGATTAACATAAGATTTGGTAATAGGTGCTAGGAACGTTAAATTTGTCATAAAGTACCAAAAAATAGGCTTTCGGGCAAAAAGTGCTTAAAATGATAAGAAATGGAAAAGTTTGAATGGTTATATCTCTGTCAATTTTTAAATAATATGACTTTTTTAACATGTCATTTTAAAGCCGTAAGACTCCAGTTTACTTTGTTTATGAACGTCTTGAGCGTATCTTTGCTCCGAAAAAAGTTATGCGCAATTTAGAAAAAAATTTAAAAATCTTAGATTTTTCGATTTTTTTTATGTTGGTTTTTATAAACTTTTCCTGCTTAAATTTTTTCCTAAAATTTTTTGAACTATCCATTCCAATAGAAAATTTAATTTTGAACAAGAAGTATTATATGTAAAATTTTTAGATTCGGCTTAGTTTTCGAGTTATACCAAAAATACTGAAAAGTGGCCAGTGTGACCATTCTCTCAGAAACGCATGGGTGAATTTAGTAGCATTTTTGGTTTAAAGCATGCTTATGGGCCAAACAAACATATTTAATAATAAAAACCCTTGCACGTAATTGTTCCTTTTTAAAAGGTCTATTCAATAGGCTATAAAATCGGTATATCTCGACTTCCAATAGGTTAAAAATGCTTGTGAAAAATGTCGCTTGTACATAAACCTTGCTGTTTTTAAGAAAAATGCACGTATCTGCTTGTTGTTAAGAAAAAATAGGCGTTACCACCATACTAGCACCTGATCTTAGAAAGGAAATTATTTGTTAGTATACATTAAACATATGTCTCGAAATGCCAGAAATGTATGTAGATTAGGGTGGTCTTTTAAAAAGGTCATCTCGGATGGTCCTAGATCGGCTCTAAATGAAGAAAAAACTCGCAAATTTTTACAGATTTTAATTTTCATCCCCAATAGTCGCTGTAGGAGTAAGTTAATTAAGTGGGGTTTTTGTTTTTAAATGGAAATCCACACAAATGCAGTGCATGCTGCGAATTATACATCAATTAATATTGAATAATTTTGAATGAACAACAACAAATTACTCTTGACCAGCGTCAACTCTTTCAACTCATCTCCCCCCTTGTATGTCCAACGAATTGTTGGCTTCCGAATCGGTGCACGAGGAAAAAAAGAAAGAAACCGACTGAACAACAGCAAGCCTGTGTGTGTTTATAAAAATGCAATTGATAAACAACTAAACCTGCATTGGGATAGAGCTTACCATTTTTGGTTTCAGTGGTGCGGTGTGTAGTGCGTCGGCCTCTGAATCGCAAGGTTTATGGTTCGCTGCCATATGACAGCAAAGAGTTTTTCAATTAATACGAGCATTACCAGACTAAGCACCACTAAAAGAGTCTGATGATCGAAGTTTCTCTCGTAAAATTGCTATAACTGTAGCCTATATACTTGGTGGTAACAACACACAAGTTGTTGTTCATTCAAAATTATTCAAATTTAATAAAATAATTGCATAAAATAGAAAAAAAATCTTTTTGGAAAGCTTCATTTAGAGCCGATTTAGGCCCATCCAAATATAAAAACGCAAAAAACCCATATAACGACCACCCTAATGTAGATACGTTTTTTTCTTCTAAAAACGGCTAGAATAGAAATCTAGTTTTTGAAAATTTGAATGAGTATCTTTCATAGTATTTTTGTGAATGATTTCGCGTCGTCGGCGAATGTTTGGCGTTGGTTTGGGAGAGCCTTTAAGCAGATTAAAAAAAGAAAATTAGTTCTTTTTAAGCATAGTTTACAGTTCCGATGCGAAAAAAAAAATCAAAATTTTCAAAACGATTTTCCACCTATTCTGCGCACCAAGTTGAATAATATTCAAGGCGAAAAACGTTTGCTTTGGCCTAAACCACCCATTGAGTCATTAATTTACCCTTAATTGACAAACTATAGGCCTAAAAATGGAAATTTTTTTGGATGCGAAAACCATTTGCATGCAAATAACGCCTTGAGGTGAATATATTTTTTTTCGGAAGTATAAACCGACCATCAAAAAAAAATATTTTATTCACCACACTTTTTTTCGCATGCAAATCAATGTCCATTGTTTTGCATGACATTCCATGACAGCATAGTTTTTTTTTTGTATGAAACTGTAAACCAATCATGCAAACAATTAATTTTACATTTCACCTCAATTATTTTTGACATGCGAGAATATTTGCATAGATTTTTTTTGCGCACGGGAACTGTAAACTAGGCTTTAAGCATAGTTTACAGTTCCCATGCGAAAAAAAAATCAAAATTTTCAAAACGATTTTCAACCCATTCTGTGCACCAAATTGAATAATATTCAAGGCAAAAAACGTTTGCCTTGGCCTAGGCAATCGATTAAGTCATTAATTTACCCTTGATCAAATAAACAATAGGCCTAAAAAAGGAAAATAAATATTTTTGGATGCAAAAACCATTTGCATGCTAATAATACCTTGAGGTGAATATGTTTACTTTTTTGGAAGTGTAAACCGACCATAAAAAAAAATATTTTATTCACCACACTTTTTTTTCGCGTGCAAAACAATTGCCGGTCCATTCATAGAGTACCTATATTATCTAGAGAACCGACTTCAGGCCTTTTTCTCTTTCACCCTACAAGCTGCACTGAGAGGATTTCCTCCGAACACATGTGCATGTATTAGCTGTCCGATGCATTTTAAATGGAGCCGCACACCAGTAGAGAAAATTTTATGGATTTTAGCTCAGTTTTGCTCAACTCAAATTCCAATATTCAAAAAAGGAATCCGTTAAATTCAAAATTTGAAAAAGAAAATTGGTTTCTATTTTAAATTGTTGTTTCTAACTCTCCGTAAGCAAATATTATATAAAATTTAGTTACTTATTGCTTCTATCATAAAAATAAAGTTATTTTTATGAATATTTATGTTGACAACAAAGAAAATATAATCAAAAAGTAGAAGCGCACCCTTGAAGATTGTATGCTTACGTGCCCTTAGCTTCAACCACAAGGAAAAAACCAAATTGAGCTAAAAATGGAGGATATATTGACATTTGTTGTTTTTGTGACAGATCAGATGACAATTTGTGAAATGTAAATATTTTGGTTGCGGTTCGCGGTGTTTGAGGCCAATTAATTTTAAAATGTCGGGATTTAAGTAATTTTTTGTCCAAACAACTAGTTTAATTAAGTTCGGAAATTAACCAGGCAATTTTACAAAAAATAGTATCGTGAAAAAGATAAACGTTAACGTGCGATGCCCTTTGGTTAAGTTAAAAACTACCCTAGTAGTATGGTTGCATTTTGTATTCATCAGTGAAAATCCTATAATAATAATAAACCTTACTCAGTTTAAAAAAAAAAAGTGAAAATCCTTAAAGGATTATGAAAAGAACTCTCCAAAAAATCTGCTTAATCCAGAAAAAAATTCTGGAATCGTCGCTGCAAGGATTTGCACTCTTGGTTTGTTTTCTTGTAAAAGCAGGAAAGAGTTAAACACCGATGATGATAGAAAAAATAACACACTGAATCGTGGTCTGAAGGAATTCAAAGAGAATACCGACTAATTTAATCAAAAGTAGCTATAACGTCGAGCACCATCCTATCTAATCTTTACAGTCCAACGAACCAACGATATATGACAAGTTCGTGTTGAGTAGGAGGACCACTTTGCCCATTCTCCTTTCATTACAGTTAATTCCGGTAAGAATATTATTTCCCAGTCAATTTGTTTATATTTTATGTTTTTTTTTTTTGTCAGCCATGGAATGAATGGGATAATGGCTTCTCTGACTGGGCTGAAATAATGAGAGGGGCAACAATATGTGTCACTGGAAAAGCTTGTCTCGGTGGTATCGTAGTGCGTGTCGTTGCTGTTAGAACAAGAACTGTCGAAGTGGAAATGCGAGCCGCAGGGGCGTAGCGAGAGGGGGGTGTGGGGGGGTGTACCACCCCCCACGCTTTTCAAGAGTCGGCAAATTCAGGGAGCTAGATTTAATAATTCATGCAATTAACAAAAAAAAAAAATAAAACCAGAAATTTTACAATATTTTTCGGAAAAAGTTTAAAAAAGTAAGTTTGTATTTTCATTATATTAAGGTTTTTAAACTTTTAAATGTATGTACCTATGCAAATCGACATTTTTGCCGATTTCAGATTTTGGAAATATGCCGAATAATTAAAGAGTCGGCAAATCAACGAAGCTTCATTTGCAAACAATTATGAATAAAACGAGCCTAAGCATTTTTGCCGATTGCGGATGTCGGAAATTTGCCGACTAATTCAAAAGTCGGCATATCAACGAAGCTTCATTTAAAAAAAATTAATAAAACAAGCATCTTTACTGATTGCGGATTTCGCAAATATGCCGACAAATTCAAGAGTCGGCAAATCAACGAAGCTTAATTTGAAAAAAAATTAATAAAACAAGCATTTTTGCCGATTACGAATTTCACAAATATGCCAACTAATTCCAGAGTCAGCAAATCAACGAAAAAAAAACATTTTTGCCGATGCCGACTAATTCAAGAGTCGGCAAATCAACGAAGCTTCATTTGCAAACAATTATGAATAAAACGAGCCTAAGCATTTTTGCCGATTGCGGATGTCGGAAATTTGCCGACTAATTCAAAAGTCGGCATATCAACGAAGCTTCATTTAAAAAAAAATTAATAAAACGAGCATCTTTACTGATTGCGGATTTCGCAAATATGCCGACAAATTCAAGAGTCGGCAAATCAACGAAGCTTAATTTGAAAAAAATTTAATACAACGAGCATTTTAGCTGATTGCGAATTTCGCAAATATGCCGACTAATTCAAGAGTCGGCAAATCAACGAAGCTTAATTGGAAAAAAAAAAATCTAATAAAACGAGCATTTTTGCGATTGCGAATTTCGCAAATATGCCGACTAATTCAAGAGTCGGCACATCAACGAAGCTTAATTTAAAAAAAAAAATAATAAAACGAGCATTTTTGCCGATTGCGAATTTCGCAAATATACCAAGAAGAATCGATGAAAATCCAGAAACAGCTTTCGACTTCGATTTCCAAACATTTTATCGAAAAGAATTTAGAACGGTTTTGCTAGTTTTGACGACGTGTATAAACGATAATTTAAAAGATAATTTGTCATCTTTCGAATCTTTTCAAAAGATTTTTGAAATTCCAGTCGACAGAGGCAATGTCACAATAGAATCAGTGGAATCCATAATGAAATTGGAGCCCCTATTTTTTAAAGAAGATCCAGAGTGTTTGCTTTCTGAGTTCCAAATTCTTCTTGATTCATCCACAAATTGTATAAATTTCGAAGACATTACCAAAGTTGTGTTCAAGTTGAAAATGGTAATTCCCTTAGCGCACAAACTCATTTGCTTCATTTTAACTCCTCCTGTGACATCAGCTTCTTGTGAACGATCATTTAGTAAATTAAAATTAGTCTTAAACTATTTGCGCACGACAATGGGTGATGATCGTTTGAATAATTTGATGCTGCTTTATTCTTCGAAAGATAAAGTGGAGGAAATTATTCTTAATGAGGTCGTTGAATAATGGTCCTTATTAAAACACCGCCGAACTGAAATCTAGATAGTACAATGTTAAATTTAAATATTAAATTTTTATTACAACTTATTAAGTTGCTGGAATAAAATAATAATAAATATAAATTAATAAATTGTATTTAATTAATTATAAATAATTAGCTATATTATTAAAAATTGTTTATTTTAATATTAATAAATTAATGTATTTTATTATTATAAATGACTAATCTGCTGATGCTGATAAAATTATGCGTTACTTTAATTTTTTTATAAAGATTGTTTAATACTTATACCTAAACAAAAAAATTGCTGCAATAATAGGTAATATAAATGTTCATGAATTTAATTCGTTGTTAAAAATTATTTCTTATTTAGATTAATCGTTGCAATAATAATATTAATTTATTTATTCCATTGTTATTAATTATTTACTATAAATAAATACATAATTCAAATAGCTTATTTTTCTACCAAATAATAGTTCCCAAGATTTTAAAATTGTTTCATGGAAAATCATTGCTCCTAAGTTTTTTAAATCTCTTACATCAGCTGAAGGCGTTTTCATTGAAAAATCTCGCATTTAGAAATCTCAAAAGTGTATGTGGCGAAGTGAAGATTTGAGCTAAAATCAATCAGCCCTATCAGGAGTTTCGCCCGAATGTCATTCCACTCGGAAAAAATCCCTTTTTTCTTTTCCCTTATTTTGAGTTTCACCCGAAAAATGCAAAATCTATACAGTCGGCAAATTTTTAAAATAAGTCGGCAAATTCCTAAAATAAGTCGGCATTTTAATGAAAGTCACCCCCCCACGGCTCAAACCCTCGCTACGCCACTGGCGAGCCGATCTGGCCAATTTAGACTCGGAAGCCAAAGTATTTTAAACAAAACATAAGAGCCGACAGCTAATTTTGGGAGTGGATATATAACCAAAATCTGAGTGAGTGTATATATACCAGTGTTTCAGGTTTTTTTCGCAGCCTTTGGAAGAGGTGGTGGTTAGAAAGAGTTTGTGGAGAATGCAAATATTAGCACTATTAAATAAAGAGTTCAAATATATAAAAATCATCTCTGTGAGCTTAACCATCCGAAAAAATCCTTACAGCCCAATTGACTTTTTTTAGAACTTCAACAAAATCTGAAAAAAGGCAATTGGAATGTGATGAGATTATCAAACGGTTTGACCCACAGCGATGGCTTTTATATTTTTAGATTGAGTATTTAATAGTGCTACTAATTGCATCATACATTTTGAATTTTAAAAAAATTTCGAAAAAATTCTAGTACAAAAGAAGTTTACTTTCAGGTTATTCTTGGAAACCTTAAGGGAAACTTCTTTTGTCAATGTTTTTTTTTTTATTTTGCTTAAAATTTTAAATTAACAATGCAATTAGTAGCACTATTAAATATAGAGTTCAAAAACATATAAATCATATCTGTGAGTTAAACCATTCGGAAAATTCATCACAACCCAATTGGCTTTTTTTCAGAATTTCAATAAAATCTGAAAAAAGGAAATTTGACTGTAATGAGATTTTCAAACGGTTTGGCCCACAGAGATGGTTTTTATATATTTAGATTGTGTATTTAATAGTGCTACTAATTGCATCATACATTTTGGATTTGAAAAAAATTTCGAAAAAATCCTAGTACGAAAGTAATTTACTTTCAGTTATTCTTGAAATTTTGCTTTTAATTTAAAATTCATATGCAAATAGTAGCACTATTAAATATAGAGTCCTAGGATAAATACTTTGGGAGTTACACCCAAGACCAGATACCATTTTCTTCAAATTTTTACTTAAATGTAGGTACCCTCTGACCAAAAGCCAAAATTTGAACCGCTGGCTCGAATTAAAATTGGTAAACGCCAATTTCAAGAAGATTCGAATACGAGTTTAGGGATGCATCAACTATTGTTCTAGGATAAATACTTTGGGAGTTACACCCAAGAACAAATGCCGTGTTTTTCTTGTTCTTCTTGTTCTTGGGTGTGTAACTCCCAAAGTATTTATCCTAGGACAATAGTTGATACATCCCTAAATTCGTATTCGAATCCTCTTGAAATTAGCGTTTACCAATTTCAATTCGAGCCAGCGGTTCAAATTTTGACTTTTGGTCAGAGGGTACCTACATTTAAGTAAGAATTTGAAGAATATGGTATTTGTTCTTGGGTGTAACTCCCAAAGTATTTATCCTAGGACAATAGTTAATGTATCTCTAAATTCGTATTCGAATCTTCTTAAAATTGGCATTTACCAATTTTGATTTGAGCCAGCGGTTAGGTTAGGTTAGGTAGAAGTGGCTGTCAGTACTAAGTACTGACACACTTAGACCAGAATTGGTCCGTTGTGATACCACATGAATCTTAAAAACTCTTTCCTTACTCGCTAAAACCACTTTGAGCTCCTGACGAAGCGTGTGAGACTATAAATGTCTGTGTTTGCCAGATCACTAGGATCGTTAAAGAAGTAAACTCCTAAATGGAGCCTACGTCTGAGGGAAAGAGCAGGGCATGTGCAGAGAAGGTGAGGAATCGTTTCCTCTTCCTCCTCGTCCATGCAGCTTCTGCAGAAATCGTTTGAAGGTACGCCAAGCCGCGCTGCGTGCCTGCCTATTAAACAGTGTCCTGTTATGACACCTACAATAGAGCTAATATGCATTCTATTTAGAGATATTAAACACTTGGAGCGTTTGAGGTCAAGGTTTGGCCATACTTGTTTTGTCGCCAAACAAGTAGTGATGTTTTCCCACCTTGTGTTTGTTCTCTTCAACGCATCTTGCTTCAGTAAAAGCTTACACGTAGCGATGGGTATACCAATGTTTACCTTTTCAGGTAAAATGGGTAGTAATGTTCCACTTCTAGCGAGTTCATCAGCTTTACAATTACCTGGAATGTCACTATGACCCGGCACCCAACAAAGGTGAATATTAAACTGTTTCGCCATCTCCAACAGAGATGATCGACAGTTGAGGGCTGTTATAGAGTTTGTACGGACAGAGTCCAGGGATTTAATGGCGGCTTGACTATCAGAGAAGATGCGGATATCCGAGCATGATATCACGTTTTCTTTGAGCCAAGACAGTACTTCTTTTATCGCTAGAAGTTCCGCCTGGAATACGCTACAGTGATTAGGAAGACGGAATGAGAGACTTAAATTTAGTCTTTCAGAGTACACTCCCCCACCAACCCCATCTTTGGTCTTCGATCCGTCAGTGTAGAAGTGAATTGATTGATCTTCTAAGAATTCCACATCCTCCCAGGTGGATCTGGAAGGTATGGTCACTTCAAAATAGCCAGCGGTTCAAATTTTGACTTTTGGTCAGAGGGTACCTACATTTAAGTAAGAACTTGAAGAATATGGTATTTGTTCTTGGGTGTAACTCCCAAAGTATTTATCCTAGCACAATAGTTAATGCATCTCTAAATTCGTATTCGAATCCTCTTGAAATTGGCTTTTACCAATTTGAACTCGAGCCAGTGGTTCGAGATTTGACTTTTGGTCAGAGGGTACCTATGTACATACATTTAAGTAAGAACTTGGAGAAAATGGCAATTGTTCTTGGGTGTAACTCCCAAAGTATTTATCCTAGAACAATAGTTGATGCACCTCTAAGTTCGTATTCGAATAGTGTTGAAATTGGCTTTTACCAATTTAAACTCGAGTCGGCGGTTCAAAATTTGACTTTTGGTCATAGTGTATGTACTTTTAAGTGAGAATTTGAAAACATTGGCATTTGTTCTTGGGTGTAACTTTTTTAAGAACACTGTTAATACATTGCTAGATCACAGCCCAATTGACTTTTTTTTAGAATTTCAACAAAATCTGAAAAAGGCAATTGGACTGTGATGATTTTTCCAAACGGTTTGACCCACAGAGATGGTTTTTATATTTTTAGATTATGTATTTAATAGTGCTACTAATTGTATCATAAGATTTGTATTTGAAACAAATTTTTAAAAAATCCTAAAACAAAAGAAGTCTACTTTCAGTTATTTTTGAAAACTTAATTTTGTCATACTTTTTTTCAGGGTCATGAACAATCACGAAGAAACTGATGACGTAGCTACCAATGGTTAATCCTGCTTCCTATGCTTGCATAAACTTTTCAATGCTTGCAAAAATGAGGGCTTCCATGTGCAATGCCAGAGTTCCACTAAAGTTCACCACAACATAATTCGCAACAAAGTGCTGATACAAATGCATCAAAGAAGCCCGTTGGTCGTAATGAGTTTCCTACTAACTGGGAAATTATGCTTCCAGCTACACTTTTGTGCATTGTAAGAAGTTTAATAAATTACCTTAAACAGAAATAAAATAGAATAATTTTAATAATTTATTAGATGCGCCTCCGCCTGACTTATACAGACTGTGGAAATAACGGAGATGCTACTTACCCCGCTCAAACTGTTAAATTTATTGTTGACGATCGAGAATTTGTCTGTGTAGGTCGGTTTAAAAAGATCGACCGTAAGAATGTTGCCATTGCTGTGTACAACAACAGCCTTTTTGGTACCAGTTTCCAGGCACCAACGGAGGAAGAATGATAAGATGCTGATCTAGAATTCTTAAACTTTCATGACGTAGCTATGTAATATTTGGTAATTGTGCAACAACGTATAATAAGCGGCGGATGTAATTTAATTTAATGACATATTTCTATGAGTTTAAATGACGAATTACAACATTATTCTTTAAATAGTATTAGTAATTATATAATATTGTTTATTTATTTATATATTATTATTTTATTATATAATATTGTTTATTTTAACTGATCAATACGGAATGTCCTTCTACCATTGTAATCGATCGATGTAAACAGCACTCAACATAATTAAAAACATTTTTTACTGCCAAATAGTAAATTGTAGATACGTAGAATATTACGTTGTGGAACTACTGCACGAGTTTTTCAATTGGTAATTATAAATGAAAACTTCTTATCCTCGCACAAATCTAATTTTTATAAACTTAACATCGTTAACTTCAGCTAAGGAAAATGTTTTTACATACATGAGTAGTTCATTTACTGAAGGATTAACTTATTATTTAATGAAAATATTTAATAGATATTCTATTAAATTATCACCAAATAGCACTGCAAATACTATAAAAAGTCTTCTAGGAACAATAAAAGACAAAACGGAAACACTTGATAAATCTGGAATATATTCAGTCATTTGTCAAGATTGTGATGAAATTTATATTGGTCAAACAAGAAGAGCTGTAAAAACAAGATGGTCTGAACATTATAAATCAATGTATTATAAAACATTAAATGAATCTACTCCTGCAGACCATATGATTAATAACAATCACGTTTTAGCTGGTTTTCGGTTATTAAAACAAATAAGCAAACCAAGATTATTAAATGCTTATGAAGAGATGTTTATATATCGAACAAAAACAATGAATAAAAATAATATATTCGAACGTTCATTGTTACATCAATTCTTGGAACCACTTTCATCTAGAGACATATTTAAAATAAAATTCTAAATGCATTTATTCACTTTCACCAATTTGTTTGTCTTAAGTACTTTCGAGATATTACTTTAAAAATTACCTACAAATATTTTATATTCATATATGTTTACTTTTATTGACAAAAATTGTATCAATAATTTTTAGTTTTGCTATTAGTCTGAAGATGAGAATAAATATTCTCGAAAACGTTTACTAATAAAAATTAGATTTGTGCGAGGATAAGAAGTTTTCATTTATAATTACCAGCCAAATAGTAGCTGAAAGTTTTTTTTTTTGCACGAAGTTGGTAAATTTAAGTTTTTTTTAAAGCAAAGGCAAATTAGTAGAGTAGTTGCCTGTTTTGGTATGTGTAACATCTATTCGCTCGGCCTAGAAGAAAGTCATATCGCGTGAAACACATTCCTTCCGGCTAAAAGATAAAAATCGTAAATTTGAAAACTATGCAATGGTTATTTGAACTTGCACAGGTGATAGAAATTATTGCATACAAATTTTGATTGCAATCGGTTAGCCGTTAATTTTTGGTGTTCTCTGTCATCGTAATGACATATATATGTTTGATTACTATCTAATTTTTTGTTTCACGAATTCAAAACTTCCCCTTTATTACCAATATCGCAAGTAAGAAAATTCTTAAGTTATCAGCAAAAATTAATTTTTGTATTTTATTAAAATTTCATAAACAAACAGAGATAAAAGCATCAAATTAACAAATTTTGAATTAGGATAAAACATTAATACAGTCAAAAAATATGACAAGAATATAACTATAGTTCAGCAGCAACATATTCACGGCATTTGTTGATGGCAACTTCTAGTTTTTCATCGTATTCTGCTGAAACTTTTTTCCCTTCATGGTATTTCATTTGAAACTCGAAAAACATATGACATTATCATATCAGTGTGAAGGATGCTGTTTCGAATTTCTTGTAATTCAATTTCTGTTGTATACAGTCTTTCAGTTTTGTATTCTTGCTCTTAGCAACTGTGGTTTTGACTAACCCAGCTCAGATTGTGAGTGTTATCTGTAAATAAAGACAAAATAAAAATAAACAAACAGACATATTCAGAAAATAAAAGAAAAGAAAAGAAAAGAAACCACTAGCTAGAAAACGCTTGCATTTGAAAACCACTAGCTATAATTCAATAATTTAAATGCTACTTAGTCTTAATTTAGAAGCTCTGCATGGTTCTCAAATCCGTTTTTGATTCAAATAAATATTTTTAAAAAAGTCTTGAAGAACAAGTATCAAAACCTTCATAAGGAAACTCATATGAAATTCAGATGTGTTGTAGATGTAAAACGCTTGCATTTGAAAACCACTAGCTATAATTCAATAATTTAAATGCTACTAAGTCTTAATTTAGACACACTACGTGGTTCTGAAACCAGTTTTTAATTCAAACAAATATCTAAATACAAAATTCTTGAAGAACAACTATCAGAACCCAAAAGAAAAATACAAAACCCATAAGAAAAAGAAAGTTTCTAAGAATATAAAAAATGTAAGATTTTACACTCAAGTGTAACTGGCCACAATCAATTGGAAAAAATACAATACAAATTTGATGTTGGTGGTTTTGGTGGTGGTTTTAAAAAGATATTTTACTTACACTTGAAACATTCATATCTTCGGAATTGAGTAGAATCTTCAAGGTTTGTGTTTTTGTCATCTTAAGGGCAATCCGATCACCGACTCGTACGATTCCACGGCCTCACTTTGTTTCCGGAAACATTCCAAACATGCTCCTGTATACGTTTCATGTTCATATCGTCGGTTGACAAGTAAAACTCACTAAATGCGTTTTGAGCTCATTGTGAATAATGAGGTTTTAAACAATTATTTTGTTTTTAAATTCTATTTCCTTAGTTATGGATTCTATCTCGCAGATTATGATGAAAATAAGTTTCTTTATTGTACTAGGGCGTATATTTTCGACCTTAATGCAAAAGTCTTCGAGAAAATACAAAGTTAAATACTTAATGTATTTTACCTGCCGGAATTGCGAACATAGAGATACACATAATGAACAACAAAATTTTTTTTAACTAGTTTTTTATTTATTATTTAAAGAAAAACATCGGAGAAATTCAAATCCGTGGTGCTAATGTTCAGGCACCCTGTATGTAGAAGTTTTTTTTTATTTAATGTTTTGCAAGAAGAATTTTGTTTCTGAAATACATACCTGCAAATAGTGGGTTGTGTGACATGATTTTCATCTGGCCGTCAATATATTCAGATCGAACAGAATATGAGTCCGAATGGTTTTCTGATTCTGGATAACTTCCGACTTCCAGAACGTCCATCTCAACTGTCCCAAGGCGTTTGAAGGCGTTTCTTAAGATCCAACATCGAATGAAAAGTCAAACCATATTCTTTTTTATTCCACTCACAGATTCAATTTCTGGACTCAAAGTAGTGGATGACTGTATTTTGTATTAGATATGTATCTTGCGTGCTATTTGGCAGTCCGTGGTGCTAATGTAAACACAAACTCCGCGCACAAATTCGAAAGAAATATGCAAGAAAGTATTTACTTTTTCACGTTTTGATCGATTTAAAACAAATATATTTCACAGAATAGTTGCAAAATAAACAAAATTAATTTAGGAACACCGAAGTAAACGAATAAAATCGAATCAAGGAACCCATCGAGTTTCACTTGATCAGTCGTCTTTTGGCACTTGAAATTTAAGTTATTGAATATGTTTGGCAACTTTTAATTAATTACTACTATTATTTTACTAATAAAAATTGATTTTTTTTGTTCAAAATACCGAGGTTTTGGTTGATGAATTCAATAATTAATATTAGAAATTTATAAATTCCACGCACACACAAATTAAATAGAACCGAGAACTGTCATTTTGACTTCTAATAATTAAAAAAAAAGCAAAACGTCAGTTTGAGCTAAAGACGCCATTTTGTATTTTTATCCACAATTCACACGTATTCACGGACAGGGAATTTAAGAGAGTTTTCTCTTAATGTGCTCAGATGAAATTTGCGGGTGTTTAAGACAAGGGGGGTACCGGTCGGTTCTCTAGATAATATACCTACTCTATGGGTCCATTGTTGCATGACATTCCATGACAGCAATGTTTTTTTTTTTGCATGAAACTGTTAACCAATCATGGAAACAATTTATTTTGCCTTTCACATGCATAGGTTTTTTTTGCGCACGGGAACTGTAAACTAGGCTTTAGAAACCATTAAAAAGTGTGGTGAAACAATTTACCTCACATTACAATACAATTTTGAAAACACCAAAAAACGATTTTTTTTTACTTTATAACGGGAATATCTCAAAATCGTGATCCTTTTCTGACTTCAGATTCGAGTTCGGCACACCGAAAACCTACGGAAAAGTATATTTTGGTTTCTGTAACAAAAATCTTGTTGACCCAGTGTTATTGTAGCAGACTATTTGGAGAAGTCTGCACTCTTTTTTCGCACACAATTAATTACGCAGACCATTTATTAGGTGGTTTTTGCATTTTCCAAATAAAATTGTGTGAAAAAACGACAATAAAGCAAAACAATTTACTTGTACCTATACAACCAGAGTACACATATTAAAAGTAATATCATTAGAGTTTTGATTTTTGTTTCTTCTGCGCATACATATATCAAAATTTGTGTCAAATACCACCGTACACAAATCTAAGGTATTATACTGCACAGGTTGTCAGTCGAAAATAAAAAATGCATGTGAGCGTGAGGAAGAAAACACACATAAAAACAACAACAAATTAAAATTGAAATTATCAGAAATAAGAATGGCTGGGAGCGTGATGACATAAAATACGTAAAAACAACAACAAATACTGACATTTGACACAAATTTTGATACATGCGCAGAAGAAAATTTTCAAAAGTGGTGCATCGGTGAATTTTGAAATCTTCTTTCTCTTCCTTTCGCACATAAGCTCTACCTATCTTACTGGATGCACCTTTCAGTAAGAAGACAATCCTCGCGTTCCGATGTTTATTCGCTTTGTTATCTAGTTATCCCAAAAATTTCGAAATAACTGGAGTTGGACCCTGTTTAGATTTGTTGGTTTCACTACGTAGTGAAGAGTCATGTCGTGTATACACTTTGTAGTTTTCACACAAAAATGTACTTTTGCATACTCATGGAATATTTGCAAATTGGAACATTTGATTTTGGACACCGCATGAGTATTTCTGCTCTCGATCTCGTCCAACTATATATCTAGGTAGAAAATTAGGAACCTTTTCTGTTGGACGCACAAGCAAAAATGAACAAAATGGAATGAAACGGACCATTCTGGCTATAAAACCTGACTGCTCACTCAAATTTTTATATTTTCTTCGTGACTAACCCCTCCCTTTTTACCTCGCCGATTTCACCCATGAACTGTCGTCATAGTGTAGTGAAACCAACAAATCTAAACAGGGTCTTGTTGTTAGGTCAGCGGTCATCAGTTGTTTTTTAACATGGGTTTACAACAACAAAGCTATCCGGATAACTGAGAATTAACATCGGAACGTGCCCAATGTAGACAGGCACTTAAAGTTAGCTAGGTCCCAGATAATTAACTGGAGTTAAGTTTTGCCCCGATAAAAACGATAATGCCAAGCTACGATTGTCGTTGTGCTATCGACAATTTATATAGAAATTCCAAATGTCTGTTGTTAAGATAATCCAAAACAAAATGGCAGACCAATGCGAAAGGTTAACAAATATTTGAATGTCCCGATGTCGTTTTTTTGGTCAAACTCCATATGGACATGCAAAAAGTTTTTTTTGCATGCCCAAATAAAATTGTCTGAAGAAAACGACACAAAGCAAAACAATTTACTTGTTAAATACAGCAACAACTATATCCATATAGAATTAGCTTAGGGTGCAGTTAGCGATCAGGTAAACACATCAGGAAAAATTTTTCAAATGGATTATTTACTATGTTTTCAACGGATTTGAAAGAGCAATGCCACACGAATCAATGACAAAACACTCAAAGAATTTTGTATGCAAATAAAATTTTTTATGAAAAATGTATTTTAACTATTTTCCTGATGCGAAAAATTAATTTGCACCTGGAAAATAGTTAAAATACATTTTTTAGAAAAAAATAATTATGCCTGTAGTGATGCATTCATGTGTATACTTAATATAAGAGAAGCTGCATTCTCTCTTTACTACGCTACACCTTTACATCTGGATAATGTTAAACAGCACAGCAGTCAGTCGTTCAGAGAAGTTTGCCCACCACACATCAACTACCTAATTATAAGAGCGTAAATTAAAAGACAGTATTTAAATTATAAATGAATTAGAAAATATATGAAGTATTAGAAAGTAGATTGCGCTTTTAATTACAACATTTGGCGACGAGTATTTTTTTAGTTGTAAAATAGAGTAGATTTTGTGCCTTTGCCTAAGAGATAAAAAACGTGGTTTGTGTGGTGGTTGAGAATTTGATGGATGCCAAACAATTAAAAGAACTGCTGGACCAGCAGAAAATGCTTTTTATTGACCAGTCAAAAGCAATGGATGGAGGGACAGGTTAAAAAGGAAGGTAATTTGTCAGAGGGGAACACGTGTATGAGCGTAGGGGCCATACCACCGTTCCATCCATTTGAGAAGAGTAAGCACCAGTGGGATACATATTTGAAGCAGCTCGAACAGCATTTCACAGCATATGGTGTCAGCGATAGTGAGAAACAAAGGGCATTTTTCTTATCGTGGGTAGGAGCTGATATATTCGATCTTATTCAGAAGATACTTGGTAACGATTTTGTTAGCAAATCATTCGATGAAATAACGGAGAAGCTAACAGAGCACTTCAAACGGAACGTACATATACTTGCAGCTAGGTTTGAATTTTTGCAAGCGAAAATGGTAGAAGGTCAAAGCTATGCCGAATGGGTAGCAGAGCTAAGAGGGTTAGCTAGAAATTGCAAGTATGTATGTTCAAATGCAAGCTGCAAGAAGGAATTTGTGGACGAGCTCTTAAGGGATACGATTGTCATTAACACGCCACACGATACCGTTCGTTCTTCTGCACTACAAAAAACAAATCCGTCATTAGAAGAGGTTCTTTTGATAGCCGAATCATACGAGGCAGCAAGAAATACAGTTAGTGTTATAAAAAATGAAAAATCTCCTATGCAGCCGGCAGCAACAGCAGAGGTTTTTCGGGTACAAGCCAATGCACAACGACGTAACAGGTCTTTTTGCACGGGGGCATTGTATATCCAATCTATAGTATTCTCATGAAACACGATTTTGTAGGTAGACATTTGGTCGATAGGTTCGCTGTGATCGCCTTACCGGGATCCCTTAACAAAAATTAGTATTACATTTGGACGCATAGATGGCCACGAGCTTTTTTTCTTCATGAGAATACTATAGAATTTATATACAATGACGGGGGTAAATAATCCTAACGGGAAAAAGCCCCAATCAATTAAATCTTGCCAAAGCTGTGGTGTCACACACAAAAAAGAAAACTGTAAATTTCGGGAGGCAGTGTGCTACAAGTGTAATCGCAGTGGTCACATTTCAGCTGTATGTATGAGCAATACAGATCACAAAAATAACAACGGTAGAAAAAACTGGAACAGATCTCGATTTCGAAACAAATTTACCGCAGGCTCTGAGCGAAGAGTAGAAAAAATCGACACGATTGATGTTATGCCTGTATCAAATCATGCAATTGGGCATGTTAATGTCGTAGGTATTGGAAACCAGTGCAAGTCCACCACAGGTCTCGGGACAAATGAATGTAACGAGCAACCACACAGAGAAGGGAACAAAATATTTGTTCACATAAAAGTAAATAAAATTCCCATGAAGTTTCAAGTCGACACGGGAGCGACTGTTTCGATGATCGACAGACGAGTATGAAAGGTTATGTGACATGAAGATAGAACCTGCAGATCTAATTCTGAAAGGTTATGGCAATTTCGTGGTACCGATGCTGGGACAGTCACGTGTTAATGTGGAGTTTTGTGGATCTCAGAAGATACTCCCAATTTTGATTACAAAAGTGAGAGGCACAAATAATATTCTTGGGATTGATTGGGTAGATGGGCTTGGACTGGGCATAAGACAAGAGGTGGTTCAATCAGCAGTGACATAGGGAGCGGAGAGAAAAGTGAATGATTTGTGTTGCGAGTTTAGCTCTTTATTTGAGAATGCGGTAGGTTGTTGTGTGCCATATAAAGCACATCTTGAATTAAAATCAAACGCACATCCAAAATTTTGCAGAGCTAGACCAATTCCATATTCACAAATTAAAGCATTTAAAGAAGAAGCTGAACGACTCGTGACAGCAAACATATGGAAGCCGATTAAGTTTAGTGACTGGGCAGCTCCAGTCGCCATCGTCCCAAAACGTGAGGGGCGGGTTAGAATCTGCGGCGACTTTAAGGCCGTGAATTCACAACTTAATGTAGACCAGTACCCTATACCTAGGGTGGAAGAGTTAATGTACAAACTTCGAGGTGGCAAATTTTTTTCTAAAATCGATTTGTCTGATGCGTATTTGCAGGTAAAGCTGGACGAGGAATCAAAGCGTATCATGGTTGTTAATACTCCACAAGGCCTCTATCAGTACCAACGTCTACCATTTGGGGTTTCGAGTGCACCGGCTATATTCCAGCGATTACTAGAACAGGTAATTGGTGATATTCCAAATTGCGTTAATTACCTAGATGATATAGTAGTGACAGGGACCACTGTAGACGAACATCTCAATTCTTTGAAAGAGGTTTTCAAACGACTGCATGAAAAGGGCTTAGTTTGCAACAAAGATAAATGCTACTTTCTACAACCTAAAATCAATTATTTAGGTCATACAATAAGTTCGTCCGGTATAAGCCCTTCTGAAGCGAATGTCAGTGCTATTAAATTGCTCCCAAGGATTAATAATCTTAAAGAACTTCAAGCTTTTCTTGGCAAAATTAATTATTACAATAAATTTATTAAGAATTTATCCCAAATAGCAGCCCCGTTGAATATATTACGACAACAAAATGTACCATATATTTGGGGAGACCAACAAGAGCATGCTTTTCAAACTTTGAAGTCCCAGTTAGTAGATGCCACATTGCTATCATACTTTAATGATGATCTACCCATTATCCTAGCCACAGACGCCTCTTCACATGGAATCGGAGCCGTAATTTCAGAAATCCCAATAGCCCACGCATCCAAAACATTAAACATCCATCAGAAGCGTTATAGCCAAATAGAGAAAGAGGCTCTCTCTATTATTTATGGCATTCAAAAATTTAATCAGTACCCTTACGGTCGACGATTTATTTTTTAGTTTTATGGCCAGTTGCACCGCCTCTTTTAAATATTTATTGCTTCGGTTAATTTTAAAATTACGTTTATCGGTTGCACCAACCACTTCTAAATCTAACAGGCCAATAAACGAACCAATAAACTAAAGTTCCATTTTCCTCCAGATAAATTTTAAAAGCAAGTTTAAACGAACATATCTAACTATCTACAAACAAAATTATTTGACGGAATATTGTTAATTCCAAATTAAGATAACGATAACAACAGATGAAGGCATTTTGTTTCCTATTTATAATTCACTACTTAAATAAATAAATTATTCTAGAAAAATTATAGACTATGGTCATCATGTGTTCATCTGATATGACAACTCTTCGTTGTTCAGGTTCACAGAGAAATCCATTTTCTGAATTCGATGACGTCGTTTTAAAATATTTGTTCATAATTTCCAAGAGTGTGTCGAAAAAATATTAGTGTTAGTTGGTATCTATATCAATAGTTTCATAATTTCTCAAAAAAAAAGAAAATAATAAATAATAATAAAAAATAAATTAGCTAAACAAACTCCTTAAATATTTTGATGCAAGAAAAGAAAATACCATCTGAATTCTTGATCAAATATAATTGTGTGGAAAATAAAAATAAGAAAAAAGAATGCCATCGGATTAGAAAAACAAAGTTAAAATAGTTTGAGCAGTTTTTAATAAATAAATTTTTATATAGGTATATGTAGGTATTATAGAAAATTCTTAAAACATTTTTAAGTACAATTTTGGTATGCAAATTGTAAGTATTATTGAATAATTTTGAATGAACAACAACTTGTGTGTGTTACCACCAAGTATACAGGCTGGAGTTATAGCTATTTCACGAGAGCCACCTCGATCATCAGACTCCTTTAGTGGTGCTTAGTCTGGTTAAGCTCGTATTAATTGAAAACACTCTTTGCCGTGTTTCAATTATTAATATAAGCATAACCAGGCTAAGCACCACTAAAGGATTATGATGATCGAGGTGGCTCTCGTGAAATAGCTATAACTCTAGCGTATATACTTGGTGGTAACACCAGTGGCATAGCGAACACTTTGGGGGCCCCGTATCGAATATTTTTTAGGGGCCTCCATTTTCCTTGCATCAGCATATTAGATACATGGTAAGTAATAGGTTTGGTGTCTGCTCCCCCCTGGAAAAAACCTGCAGGTGCCTATATGTACCGCACATATGTACCTATGTACATAAGTCTCGTTCATGGTGGATATTTGGACCAATTTGCCCATTCTCCTTTGTTGTCATCTTATTAACTGAAAATTTTTTGGCTCGCTAATCTAATAGCCAAGGAAAATTAGATTTTCGTTTCGAAAAAATTCCGATAAAGCTGAATTATCGTGAAGAGCTTTGGATTGACGTTGTAACAATTTCCTAAAAACTTCTGTAAATTTGGGCCAGGGCAAAATTTTGTAGGTGCGTAAAAAGGGGAAAATTCAGTTTTCTCCTAGTTTCTCGAAAACTATCATTGTGGCTACACAAAAGAGAATCAATAGATTCAGTTAAAATCGTGCAAGAACTTCATGGTGGAGCAAACTTTCTCAAAAAATGTATTAAAATTTCATTATTCGATGGGCTAAATTTTTCGTGCGATTTGTGTTTGGCTACATCTCCTCATTATAAAACCAAGTTTTTGGGGTGTCTGATCTCAGATTCCGTGATATGGGATCCGCGGAGCTTATGTTGGGAGGGGTGAAAACCAATTTTGGCCAACACGAGTATCCTCCAAGTTGCATTCATATTATTTTTTCGATGCACTGTTTCTCGCAAAGGCCCCAGTTGTAGACTGCAAGACTTTGATTTTTTGAATAGCCTTTAATGAAGCTTTCGACGCCTATACTTCTTTTTTTGCTATCAATCACACCCAAAATCTGCTGTGGGCTCTTAGTCTATTATTGTAAAACGAATTTCAAGCGTAATGTTGAATAAAAACCAAATCACTTCCTTTTTCAAGATAGCGGCCTTCCCTTAACCACGGGCACCCCAAAAACTTGGTTTTATAATGAGAAGATGTAGCCAAACACAAATCGTACACAAAATTTTCCCGTCGATTAATGAAATTTTAATACATTTTTTGACAAAATTTGCTCCACCATGAAGTTTTTGCATGATTTTCTCTGAACCCTTATGAGAAAAAGTATGTTAATCTTTTTTGTGTACAATTACACAAGCTACAATTTGTACCTTCACATTCTTTCAAAAAAAATACTGATAGTTTTCGAGAAATTAAGAAAAAACTGAATTTACCCCCCAACCCTAAAAAAATTGCCGCGTCCCTAGTTTACGGAACTTTTTAGGTTTTTAGGAAATGCTTACGACTTCAAAACAATTTTGAAAATCTTTTAAATGAACAAAAAATATCCTTGCAGCAAAACGTAGAAACATTGCCACATGTTTTTTCTGCTTATAGACATAGAAAAAGGTCAACATTGCTTTGAAACCTATTTTCATTCAGCAAAATTGAATATTCAAAATTAAATAGGTCCCTAAATTATGATTGTTTTGCTGAAAAAAATAAACACACCTATACATAAATATATACCCATATCATAATAACAAAATTTTCATTTTCTTTATCCTGTTTTTCTCGTTGTCATGACTCCTATTGTAAACAGAATCAAAATAATTTAATCCTCTCTATTTTGCTGCTTGTTCTTGATTGATTTGTTGGATACACAAACGCCGTCTATAGAGCACTTGTAGAAGCATAAAAATCCGTTTCATAATAGTACTATAGTCTATATATAAAAAGATATAGATACATACGAGTAGATGTAGATAGAGCGAAGAAAGGATACATATTTTTTTTCTTCAATTTGTGCTTTGATTTTCTTTTGTGAATGAACGCACATGTAGGTATACATAGGTGCATTTTGAATAGATTGGTGTTTGGTGTCCGTCTCATCGCCATACAGCAATAAAAAGATACAAAACGGTTTCACTTTTATTTGTGTTATTGTGCGTTTGAAGTCCGATTACTATGCGGAGGAGAACTACCAAAAAAGGCCGAAAAAGGGTTAAAATATGGACAATTCATGAATTAATTCATTTTTTCGTTTTTTTTTTGGTAAAAGTACCTTTTGTTTTTTCTTAATTTCTCAAAAACTAAGAAAGATTTTTGCATTTGGTTTTCGGTAATGGACTAAATAAATGATGAGGGCATTGAATATTGAACACAAAAAAGCACTTTATTACGTAAAATTTTGAAAAATATCGACTTAAGAAAAAAAATCACATTTTTTTTTTTGATTTTGACATTGAAATTAAATTTTTCGAAACCTATTCGCTTAAACAACTTGATTTGAAATCCAAATGCAAGAATGGAGTATTATCTTTCAAAAAAAACTATAGCACATTATTAGATGTGTTTTCGTTGACTTTTAATGTTTTTTTTTGCCTGCCTCAGGGAGGGGAGATACAACTTTCCCCCCAAACATTTTTTTCTTAAAATAACCCCAAGAACCACATCCTAAAATACTTCCACTCAGGTCCGGGACACCTTGTATATTATCTATACTAAGATTTAAATAATTTCTTGTATTTGTTGTTTGAATTAAGCTTAACAACAAACTGCCGCTCACTTTCAAAAAGTATTCTTTATTTTTTTATTACATATGTGTAGACTAAACTTTAAAATCTATAAAATAATTTAAAAACTACTTTTTGTTTTTAATTAATTAAATAAATACAATTCTAATGTTCGGACTCAGACGTCAAACTTCAACCATTCAAACAAATTTAAGGAAAACAAAATGTTTGTTTATAATTTTGTATTCATGGTACTAAGTTGTGGTATAAGATGAAACAGGAAGCATTTTTTTTATTTTTGAAGGTTGTCAAAGTGAGAAAATCTCCGAACTTTTTGTTCGGAACTTTAGTTAGGTGACTTGTGTATTCAGCTTTAAGTCACCTTGTTATTGTTGCAATATTTAGTTTTACCTGAGATATGTGATCTTCAAGCTTCAATGAATAATATTTTTTTATCACCAATATCCCAACTTATAATGATAATTTTAGACTTTGTTGAGACCAGAGAGTATGAAATAAAAAAGTCAATCCTCAGCTGTCAATTTGATTTGCCTACAAGCTGAAGCGAACAGCTGATGTATTAGATTTGCAAAGTATTAGTGAAAAACAGTGTAAAACGCACACATAGAATCAACTCCTCCATTCACCACAGGTCCGATAGGAGTGGTGAATTAATCTGTCGGTTATTTTTGAAAATCGTGGACATGTTCAAAAAGTATATAAACGGGAAGTACGAACTTTAAAGTGCTAACTTCACCTTATATAATTATGATCCAAATTGAAATTGTGTGGAAGATTCGTAGAAAATTTAAATAAAAAGAAAGGTGTAGGTTACGGATGTAAGAAAGTTAAAAAATCCAAAGAATTCCTTACTAACATCCGTGTTTTCTTATATACAAAATTGTACAGAGAAAAGAAAATGTTGTTTATTAGTAGCCCGGAGGCCACACGAGCGCCTTCTCGCTAGCGAGTTACTAATACACAGAAACATTTGCAACACGCTAGTCAACAAAATTTTCATTTTGTGTAAATGGAAATAAATTTAATAAGGCTAAATGATAGCTGTAAAAAGATTTTATTTTGTATAATAAAAGATTTTTAAATCAATATGTTATGATTCAGAACAAACATATATTGGAACTTCCGTTTAAAAGATATTTAACAATCAATTTGGATATAAAAAGCTTTGCTGCAAATGATTGGATATGGCCAGTTTCAACATAACTCCCCCCCCTCACAATTGCACCCTGTAAAATAAAAGCACTCCACTACTTTCCCATCTTCAATGACTCATTTAAAAATGTTTACAATTAAAAAACATGAATGTTATAGTTCCTTCTTTTATAACATACAACCTTATATTGCTATCCATCGGGGGGAATTTTCTTTGACTATTCACTACACACCATTCTGCAATTCGAAGTAATTCTGATTCACCTGTCGGTAGGTGTTCTATTACACGACGACTTTTGAGTCATGACTTTTTTCGAAATCCAATGAGAGCGAACGAGAAAAAACATCTGATCTCACCTTCACACTCATTTATTTTCGAAAAAAGTCATATGACTCTAAAGTCGTCGTGTAGTAGGACACTAACGTTGATACTTTATGCGGTATTCTACTATTCAAGTGAACAAATTGTTTCCATACAATTCAGATCCGCATATAAAAAGCTGCGGATTTGTACTTCTTTGTTGCAAATAAAGTCACTCTGTTTTAAAATATAAGTTAAAACTAAATTTTTTGTAAGTATTTGTTACAACCATTGTGTTTATTTACGTTTTAAGAGTCAAAACAATAAATTTGAGAACATTTCATCACTTTTATTTTGCCATTGAAATTAACCCAATCTATCACTCTTTCTTTGTGAAAATGAAAAAAAGTCTTACCCCATCCATTTATTATTTTTCCAATAAATTATTTAAAACAATTTACCAAAACTATTAAGGCTCTCCCAAACCAACGCGAATTCGTCGCGAATCATTCACAATAGTTCAAAATACGACAAATACACAACGCCAAACAACAACAAAAAGCTGTCGTCGGCGAATGTTTCGTGTTTGTCTGGGAGAGATTTTAATGAACTGAAAACAACAAGGTTTTATTACACGCCGACTCCACAGGGCATACAGATGCCCAACATCACAACCACAATCCAATCAACAACCATCTGTTTTTTTCTCGCTGGGCAAATCATGTCATATCGTTTCATTTCCCTCTAATAGCCATTCCACACTATCCCACTGAGTATTGACACATGTCAAAAAGTGGGAAGAAATCATGTATAATAGTGTGGAAACAAAATATGAAATTTCATCACACACAAATTGACAGCGAATCCGACACGATTTGACATGTGTTTATACCTGAAAATATTTAAGATCAGTTCTAAAACCATCACACATTCTATCCCACTTGGGCGTTTGAGGTTATGGTGAAACTGATTTGTTTTGATGCAAGTGTGGAAGCAAAATATGAAAATCATTTTCATCACACTTTGGCAGTCGTATGAAATTCTTTCCCACTTTATTCTGACATTGTGTTAATACTTTGTGGGATAGTGTAGAGGCACTTTAACCACTACTTCATCTTTTGCAATAATACACTCCCTTTAGACACCCGATAACAGTAAAGAGACTTTTTTAATATCCAGCTACCTAGAGATACAACGAAAACCAGAAAAAACTCACACGCACGTGAAAAGTCAAATCTCAGGGCCAAGCTTTGAACAGCATACATGTCGACAAGACATGGATTTTTCTGGCTCCATTGGATTTTTATTAGACATGTTCATAGAATTGGCATCGTTCATGGTAGGTGGAGCCAGCATGTTAACAACAATTAACAAAAACTATACAAAAAAAACTTCTACGGATTTTAGTCCAAGGTTCTGTCAAAGTTCATATAAAAACAAATAAAGTATCTACCAATCCAAAGTGTCCAATCCACCATGAATTTTGAGTTTTATTTTTTTTCGAAATTAAATGAGTGCAAAGGAGAGATCGGATGTTTCTTCGTCTGCTATTACACGACGACTTTAGAGTCATGACTCTTTTCGAACATAATGAGTGCGAAAGAGAAGAAGAATGAAATGGAAGAACAATTGCCCTGTGAGTCGTGGGCCAAGTTTCGGCGACTCATTTTTGACGTTTTGCCAATCACTCGTTCGTCTTTCTTCTGTATAAATCTTTTTTTGACATTGTCACTTTCATTTTAAAATATTTTTTAAGTCCACTCAAATAATTTATGAAAACTAATCCATTTTTATAAAATTTTATTCTTTTATAAATAAAATTTATATGTTTTAAGGGATAACAGATAAATGTGGTAAGACGACAATGGAAACTCCCAAAAATCTACGCCAGCATTCACCAAGGAATCCAACACCTCGAAAGAAAAGTTTCTTTGCTGTTCATTCGCATCCCAATGAAGATTTGGAGCAAGAGAATGATAATATTTTGGACGGCCTAGAAGTCTTGAACGACGATGAAAATAGCAAAAGTGGTAATATTGTCCCAAAGATGCGCTCAGTGGAGGGTCTGTTGAAGAAAATACCCAAGAAGACAGTAAGTTTTTTCACGAACAACAATGGTTCATCTCAGGAGAGGATGTACGATTAGTTATTTGAAAAGCTTCCCGATATATTCCTCCATCCAAGGAGAAAGTAGGAACACCGAAACGAATTTTCATCGGAGTAAGCCAAAGTGGATGAGATAATCAATAACTTCGATATATCTAAATATGCAATAGCTCCCCCAGAAATCGAAGGAAAGCAACACCAGCTTCAACAATAGTCGCAACAGAAGCAGTAGCAGCAGCTGAATTCATCCAAATCGTACAACACAGCCCAGGTGCATCTTGCTCAAATGATGGTTTCGAAGAATTCGATGATATGCGTTATGACTGAAACACAATCACAAAAAAGAAGCGCAAGATATAGCCGATCTTACCGAAGACAACCTGTGCAATGTGGAAAACTTTGAGATATTCTAGCGGAATATGCTAATCATCAAGAGGAAGCTGATGAGGTATAATAACTGAAGTTGTAGCCTCAACACACAACATATCTCCCGAAGATCTAGTGTGAACTCAATAGATTCAATAAACAATCTCCTAAAAGTACATATATGGACATCGAAATTCAAAATCAAAATAGAGAAGAGCAGAGGGTTATCGAAGCCTCACTGGACAAGCTATTCCCTATTTGCTATCCAGGCCGTTGTCAGACGATTTTGAAGTGAACTTCGACAAGAAAGATATGCAAGTCATGGAAAGGGGGCCATGGTTCGAATCAATATCAAATTGACGCAGGCCAAAAACAATTTGGTGCAAGATATTGTTTGTGGATTGCTCTACACTGTGAACGAACCGATAAAAAGGACTTTGAATTTAGGTGAAATTTTAAGGTTCTATCTATAGGTTGTTAAACATTACCAATTTTTTTTGTATTTGATTTTTAGAGTTGATTTAAAAGAACAGAATATTATGAATATCAAGCATATCTACTCCCATGAAGTCAACTATACAATTTGACATGAACAACCTGCTAAACTTGGAGATATTTAGTGTTTTCAAAAGTAAAATCTGTGGTTTATGCAGCAAGCCTTTAAACCGGATGCCTGGCTGTACAATTTGTGCTTAGAAATGCACTTAATTGGCGTTTTATTCTTAATCAAATAAATAATTAATTCTACTATTTTATTTTATAGTTAAGTCAAAAAAAAATATAACATGACTATGCTGTAAAAATATATATTCTATACTTCGGCGCTATTTTTAAATTTGTGTAGGTACATACACAAAATGAATGTAAAGCAAAAATGCTATTTTCTCCCGTTTAAAAGGAAAAGACTTCAAATAAAACTACAAAAAAGCTTAATAATGATAGTAGTTATTATTAAGGTTACGTTACAGGATTTCGTTCTAATCAAACTAAAGTGGCACAACAAAACCCATAATTCTTTAATATGTCCGATTAAAGCACTTTTGTTTTCGAACTGTGAACAAACTGGCCCTTAGTCGTCGTCACTGGGTACTTGTCTTACAAAAAATATATTAATGTTTATGCGTTTTACCTTTAGACTTTAAATTAAAGTTCACACAAACGCACATAAAACAATACAATACAAAGTAAACGAAAATAAAGATTTTTGTACAACCAGAATTTTGAAATGCAATTTTGATATAGGTACAGAATTTTAACCCTAACCCAGGGGACAAATATTCATGCTATAATAAAATATGAAGTCAACACAATTTATGTATTGAACCCATAGGGTTCCATATAACTTTATTATTGAAAAAACTAATATAAATACATTTCTATTCATAGGTGTTAAGAAGTCTTATAAAAAAAAAATCAAATGCAGTCCAATTATAATAGAAAACGATAGTTAAGAAATGTAACTTGCTTATTGAGGTACTTTAAAATTAATTTGATATTCTTGATCTCTATAAAGTTGTGAAAGCAAATGAATTCGTAATTGAACAATACTCTCCAAAGTTTTGGAGTTTTGTTGGCAGGCTATTGCCATTACAGATCCATCACTAAAGGGAAATGAAATATACAGATACAAAATTAATAACGAAATACGAAACATATATTTGCAATACATGCAACTGTTTCATACGATGTACTTCACGGCAGTTTACATTCAGCGCGTGCATACGATCGAATGATTCATCGTTAAGACGTAGAGCCGAGTGCATAGGGAAAATACCTCAGGGTCCATAAATGAGAGGATTTTTTATGACTTTCCTTCTCGTCAGGTTGAAGCCAAACATGATATTGGGAGTCCACGTGAGTTTCAAGAAACTTGCGAGTTTTACTCAAAAACCTTTAAGATAAATTATGATTAGTTCAGGAAAAGTAAATACATATAAAAAAATTAACTTACTTAACTCTTAACTTTGGCTACAAGACCAGCGTGAATGTTTGGCAAAACTGTTGGTTTGTCATCGCCTGAGTCGGTGTACAAAATCGTGTCCATGGAAAACGTGTATCTAAATCATATTATCCAGCATAATTCCTAATTTACTGTTTCAACCAATTTTTTACCATTTCAAGATCAGCTGCTCAAATCTCAGAATCCAAATGTAACACTATACCCTGCTCTTCAAATAATGGCTTAAAACTTTCATCATGCCCAAGGCCAGTCAAAATGGAAACATATTTAGATTTGCTGGAGTTCACATGAATCTGCAAATCCTGATCGACCAAAACATTTGCTAAAATAGACCATTTCAATAAAATTTGACCCAATACAAGATAAATGCCTAACTATAGATATATGCAACACCATAAATAACATAAAAATGCATGAATAAATTCTTAAAAAAAGGAAACAAATCTTTACAAGCTTGTTTCAATATATCTACATACAGTTCAATTGGATATTCTCGCTGATAGCCAATAACAAAACTCCGATCTGATAAGCATTATCATCATGATTGAAATGAATTGCTCTGATGGCACCAACCTTTTTTATCTAAAAAAAAAGAAAAATTAGTTTACTAAGAAAAGTAACTACAAGAATAATACTTACGGATCTCACATACCAGTTTCAATATGCAGCTAAACAATCCAAAAAGGCTTTATTAGATGCACTCTTGTTCCGTTGAACCATTTCAAGCTCGAGGCAATGGCATTAATAAATTTAATATTTTTGTACAGAAACGCAGAATCTTGTGTGAACAATACCATGTCATCGTATGGTGTGTCTAGATTTTAATTGTTTCCGTCTTCTTCACCGATTGCACCTTCGTTCTCTGCATGCTGCTGAATAGTCGTGAAGGTTGCGTAGGGAATTTCAGATTAATTGCAGTCATGTTTGTACTTTGGTTCAATTCGAAAGACGGCGTTGAAGATTTTTGTCAAAATATTTAAATTGGAATCACCGAAAGTGGTGATTAAATCGCAGAGTTCATATGGAGATGCAAAAGATGGAATAAAAAGTGATTTAAGTCGATCATCAAGATGAAACCACGTTTGTGTGAAAGTAGAGAAGACAAGTCTATGTAGAATAAGGTGTTGCATTTTTCAGAAATGAGAGAACCGCGTTCATAGCTCCCTTTTGATGGATTTGATGACGAGAATCTGAAATTTATTTTATATATTCTTTCAGACTCCAAAAATCGTGTAAATTTACCCTGCTCCAACTCTAGTAGAAATAAAAAAAAAACAAACTGAGTGAGAAATACTAAACGAAAAATCAAAGTAAAAGAAAGCTGTCAAATTTGAGTCAAGACTCAAAAGTCATGGTGTAATAGTACGTGCCTCACGGGATGAATTTTCAAAGAAGAATTCGAAGAAGAGTCATGACTCTAGAGTCGTCGTGTAATAGCAGACTTCTCGTTCGCACCCATTTAATTTCGAAAATAGTCACGACTCAAATGTCGTCGTGTAGAAGGGAACAAAGCACCCAAAAAATTGTAGATGTGGACTTGACTTTAGTTTAATTTCTATTTATTGAACACGTCCCTTTTACTTTTATTTCACCACAAACAACAAAAAAAAGTTCACCTCAGTTTTATTATCAAACGTCAAAACAAAAAAAGTTAAAATATGCTTTCGTGTTTTGAAAAATCGAAATAAATAATAAAATCGCGATATTTGTTGGGAAAAAATTTCAAAATCGTACACGGGCTCAGTTGGCATTCACTAAGATGCAACTGATTGTCTGTATAGAATTTAGCTATACAGCCATAGTTGAAAAACAACAGGCAAACCTAGTTAAAAAGCTGGCAATAGCATGAAATTGTTTTCATGGTGCTCAGAGGGTAAGATCGCTTTGTTTTACTCAACCGACAACAATAACCAGATTTGGATCATTATAAAACAGGACGTTGCCGAAAATAAAGAAACCATCAGCCAGGCTTATGGAATCCTTCTTCCCCTATCCTGATTCTTCAAACGAGTCCAAACAGCATGAGGGAGTTTTGTTGAATGGTCGTGGTCTCGTGGACTAGCTCCAAGAAAGTGTCACGCCCTACGTCTCGGGCACAGCGCAATAAGTACTATGGATAAATTGATTATTGCTCATCAACATACTTCTTCGAATCCTAAACTGTTTGATAAAGCTTTTTGACTGAGGAGTCTTACGATGAAATCCCTATCATGCTCCAGTTACCGCTGGACGTTCAGTACGACCTTTTGCCAAGCTGGGATGTACCAAATTTACTTGTTTTGCCCAGAAGCACAAAAGCCTTAAATTGAAGGGTATGACTGTTTTGAATAGTTTCAATGTACCTATGTAAGTGTTTTTTATAGGTTTTGTCACATTAAACCACATGTTATTTTATCACGTTTAGTTTAGTGTAAAGAATAAATAAATAAATAAATCTGTAATGATAAATAAAGTTTTACCTTATATGATTTAATTAAGTGGCCTTTAAACAAAGCTTTTATCTCTTCCCTTTAATTACATTTTCTGCAGTTTTGAAAAGGAAACATGTCAAAATATAGCCTTTGCGTTCCATCATAAGAAATGATTGCTTTTTAACCACTACGAGCATGAATATTGCTGGCTCAAGGTAAGAGTATGCCCATAGCAAAGCTCATTCCACTTTTCGATTTCCTATTCTTTTGCACTTGCAATATATAGCTACTTTATTGCAAGTTATGCATTCGTAAAAAAATTGAAGTTGAGATTCTGATCAGACTTGTAAATACGATGATAGAGAAGATGAAAAAGTGAGTCTCACAATTTTGTCTGTCTGTCTGTCTGTTCGTCTACAGCCCAACGGCAGGATCGATTTTCTTAAAACTTGGTACATAGTGATTTTTGATGATTTTCAAAACGTTATGACTACCTTCAATATTTTTGTATATGTACATAAGCTTCCAAAAAAATGTAAATAGTATTGTGTACCAAAATTAGGTAAAAAAAAAATATTTTTTGAATTTTCGAAAACGACATGAGCGATTGGTATGAAATTCAACACTTAAGAGTTTTTTAACACTCTCTTAAATATTTTAAGATTTTAAGAAACAAATTACTTTTCTGCAAAAACCTTCCCTACAAAAGTTAAAAAGCCTCCTACGATTTTGATTAAACTTTGTCCATATGCTAAAAATAGTGAGATCTACTACCAAACATTATAAAATTTTACACCTAGCAGCTATTAGTTGTATCTCACATAGAATACTTCTTTTATTGTGAATTTGCTCATTATCAGCTCAACGGATTTTGATTAATTTTTTTATTCACAAATTTCAAATAAGTTAAATTAATATTGCATATAAAATTTTTGAATTTTTAAAAAAGTTTCAAATTATTTATTTGAAAATTCGATATCTCAAAAACGGGTTGACAATTTTTTTTAAATGTTTTGAGAAATTTTTATATTTAAATATCGTATTTTATGCTTTTAAGCATTTTTCTCTCATTATTTCCATGTCTTTATATACAATTTTCACAAACCCTTAGCCTCTTGAACATAGGAGAAAGTACGTGCGACCCAGTGGTGCATTTTTTTCGGAATTATATCGGATATTCGGAATCGTCTCTTCACAATGGTCGCATCTTCTTTGTTAGAAACCGTAGGAGCAGATGTTGCCATTGCTAATAATAAAACAGTATTCACTTTTTATATTCTGAGTAATACTATGTTCCCACCAAAGCGAAATCTGGGTTTTCAGCTGAAAACTTTCGAGATTTCAATTTAGTGTTCACACTGCCAAAACCAAGATTTCGTCTCATATAAACACAAACTACTACCTTTGTGTTCCTATGTGTTTGTATTTTCTCTCCACCCAAATGTCAAATACAATATCATACTCTCTCTTTTTGCCTGCTTGGCGTTGGAGTGAAAGATCACAATTTGTATCAAAAAGCTTTTCACCATTATGTGGTGAAAGCTGAAAATGGGTCTGTTCATAAAGATATGTTCGCATCGATACAAGATTTCATTGAGATTTCAACGAAATCTCGCATTTCGAAATCTCAAAACTGTATGGGGAAATGTGAAGATTTGGACTGAAATCTCTGAAATCCGAGATTTCACACTGGTGGGAACGTAGTATAAGAGAGATTCAGTTCTGATAATCGGTCGAATTGAATCCGCACGGATTTAAAACGGAAAACAAAAAAATACCCCTATTAAAAACACCGACAAAATGGCGGAGTGTGCATCCGTTCGTTTTTCCAAATGTCTATGAAAAAAATAAATAATCGGCAAAATTAATGGATCCACAACCCACCATTTTTTGATGTTTTCAATTCCGGTATCTTTTTGTTCAATCCGAACGGATTCGATTCCACCGAATATCAGAACAGCCACCATAATGAAGCTATAAATTAAATGTAAACCTGAGGCCACGCGAGGGAGTAATCGCTTGCGAGTTACTAATATATAGAAACTTTTCTACTCACTCCTCAACCGGCTAGCCTTTTTTGAAACCAATTGAGAAGCGAGTGATTTTACAATTAATGTAGGTATGTACCCAACCCAACTAGCTAGTGAGTGCACTCGATCGTGTGGCCTCAGGGTATAAGTATACTTATACCTACAAATTGCAAATATTTAAAGCCCCCTTGCGGTCCAGCACGAAATTCCAATCAATCGAGTTTAGTCGATAAAATCGAGGTGCTGGTACCCGAGGAAGTTTTTGGTGTGTTAAGAATTGATTTTATTTCAACGTATTCAAATATGGACATTATTTTTCTAATCTTAAAAAAATGTAAAATATGAATATGTATTTTTAACTTTAAGTTCAGTTCGTTGAATAAAAGATACATAAATAATTATTAAGGTATTGGATTTATTATATTAGTTTACTTAGCATCTCCAAGCTCATCAATTTAATCTCAAAAGTTTTTTAGTATTTTGAGAAACTTAATTCGTCTTGACTGTGGTCAGCTCTAACCCAACTTCAGTACGGAGTTCATCTCTGGAACGATATAAGAATTTATTTTCAAACTTAGCATTCTAGAATAATTTTAACTAACGTACCTTTTGTTGCAACGCTCTGGCAGCCTTTGTGAAATCATGGGCCTTGGCAATTACAGCAGTGGTATTTTTGAAGCCAGATTGTGCCGGAGAATCTTAAGTTATCGGCAAAAGCTGTAGCTTCACTTTATATTCCAGTAGTTATCAATTGAGATTGGTCTCCGAATCCAACAGTTGTTCTTGGCCCTTTACAAGGCTAATGCTCCTTCATCAGTCAACAGATTTAATGCAGTTTGAACATTTATATTTGATTATAAGTTCACAATAAAACGACCAGCCTAATTTGAAGATCATTTTTAGCATCTTCGATGACTATGTGCAATGGTGTAGTTCTGTAGGGCTTTTTCTATGTCCAAATTTGCATTTCTTTGCAAATCTTCATCTGATGATAGATGGTCTTGGACTGTATCCAAACGTAAATACAAGTTATTCAGTTGCTCAATCAAGGCCTTATCTCCTTCGCCAACTGCCGGACTTAGCATCGGCCAGGAAGACATCAACCTTTTCCTGAACTGCCTGCAGCTTCGATTCAAATTCATCGTCGTTGGTAACTGGTGGGTCTGGGAATGTCATCTAGAGCCTGGCTCAGAGTTCGCAACTTGGCTCTGTGATCAATGGCAGCATAAAGAATTGAGTATATCACTCAGGGGATGGATGCGAATAGTTCAAACTTTTTGCCACTGACTAGTTCTTTTGAATCCGGCACATACATATATATTTGTTTGTTATTGCACAATTATTTTAAAAATTTATAATAAACACGAAAATAAACGAAACATACGCACAAAAATAATTATTGTAAATAAGAAACTCGAACTGTCAAAAGGAATGAAACTCACCGCGTTAAATTGTTGTTGCAATTCACATCTATTCATCGACATGGAGTGAAATTACAAATACAACAATGTAAACAAATGGGGTTTGGGGGGTGAAACGTACGAAAGATTGGCTTCTTGGCAATTGATATTCTCTGGTTGAGACTATTTGTTTTTGTGGCTTTTCACCGTTATTTTAGAAAAAAGTTCAAACAACTTTTAGTGATCTCTTCGTAGGTATGTAGGTATTAGAGGTCTGCATGAATGTATTCATTTGCTCCCTTTCAACGGGTGCAATACTTCAGTGTACACCATTCATTGCAATTTTTCGACATAGTATACAGTGAAGTGAAGTACCCACTCTATTGACACCTGGTAAGTTGCTTTCCACACCTACTAGTAGTCAGTGCAGGTAGCTTACTTGTGAGATAGATTTTTCTTCGATTTGACGTTCAATGTATTTCCCATAAGAGAAATGCAAAACATGGTATAATCAACATTAATTTTCCTAATAACTTTTATATGAATGGGTATTCATATTATGAGTGAAATAGAATGAAAAAACATATGAGTTTATAAATCAAACGTAAAATATATCAAAACTGATTGTTAAAACACTTTAATTTTTGTATGAAAAATGTAAACAAAACACCTCTACAACTAGAAGCAACAACAACATTGCTCGATTGAGAAAAAAGCTACACAGGGACGTAGTCAGGATTATTTAAAACATTAATTGTTCTCTTTTCTTCATAAAATATACTTATTTGTTGTTGAAACGAGGTTCTACGAATAGCTAATTTTTTTTTTTGTGAATAAATTTTCTTGCTAAATTTTATTAAAAAAAATGCTTTTATTTTCGAAGGATGTTTTAAAACTATGAATTGAAAAATTTAACTCAGAATTGAAAACATGAAGCATTTTTTTGTTGTTAAATCGAGCAATGCCAAAGATAAGAAATACCTATTCAGATAGTTTTATCATTTTTTAAAACTTTTTATCAAATTTATTTTAAAAAAAAAATCTGGGTAGGTAAATAGCCTAACGCAAAAAAAAAAAAAAAAAATTTTAACTTCATATACAAATACAAAATATAATCAAAAAATAAAATCCTCTATATTATATTCAATTAGGGGTGTCACTAGCCCCTAGGTTTCACTAGTTTCTAAATATAAAATACATTTTAAAAACTTATTCACAAACGGGGCCAAAAGATGTAAGTCCTCTTTCTGTAAGGAGAGTACAAATACACGAACGTAATGCATAAATAGATGCAAATATTACATACCTACATTTATCCTTATACAAATATTTTCACAAAGCCTACCTAGTGAGCTTTTTCTAATAATAATAAAATTATATAAACTTTCTTAATAATTGACCCTAATCTCTTAAACCTCCTTCCCTGACTACGCACATGATATCATTTTGGCTGACGACATGAATCCATTTTGGAAAGCAACAACAACAATACAGGTTTGTTTACATTTTTCATCTGCAAAATAAAGGAAATTATTCATAAGTTTGGATACATATTCTTTTTTATTTACAAAGTAACATTATTTGTTATTGCATTGCAACTATAATATAGATAAGTATTCATATAAAATTAATTAGTTAAATTAAAGTTTTCAACAGCATTTTTTGGTTTTCTCTTATGGGAAATGCATTGAATGTCAAATCGGAAAAAAATCTATCTCACAAGTAAGCTACACACGCTGACTGCTAGGTGCCGTGACTCCATTCGCCAATAAGAAGCAGTTAGTGTATTCTATTCGATCACCTAATTTCAAAATGAGTACACTGTTTTCTTTTTCTCGCACGCTGTGTTGCTTGATTTGAGCCAACAGTGTACAATGTTTACTGAGGGAAATACACTGAGTACACTGAGTACACCGAGTGGATTAAATGAATCGAATTCAATGTCTACTTGGTTTCTAGCTTTGTTGAGAGAAGAAGAAATTGCGTTAAAAGAAAATAAAAAAATAGAAACTACTGAGGTAAATCTCTCAACAGCCATTTCTCTCCAATTTACCGTTTGAGAAGCTAGACTTTGTCTGGAACAAATGTACTCAGTGTTCATAGTGTAGTATACACTTTTTCTATGAATACCAATATTCTAAATACCCGTTCTTCGTGAGTTCACTGCAGTAAGTGTTTGTTTTGAAATGGGTGCAAGACTCATTCAGCAATCAAATATTAAAGCATTCATTCATTTGAGTTTCAAGCAGTATGTACAATATTGCAGTGTGCTTGAAATAAAATGAATGTCTTGGAACTGGTTTCAAGACATTCAATGCAGACCTCTAGTAGGTATATCTTTTGCTTCCTTCCTAATATTTATTGCATGGTTAATATAAGTATGCAGATTTGAAGACTAACATATTATTAACATTTTTGAAAATTTTCCAATTGAAAAAAATAACAAATTGTGTTTTTACTAAACATTTGTGTAATCACCATCGAAATGAAAACAAAAATAACGAATTCTTTTCAACTATTTACAATTTTGTATTGGTCACGCACTACTTGGACAAGAAAAAATATTTAAAGTTTTTTTTACTTTTTTTCAATATAAAAATGTTCAGCAATGTTAAGAATATGTTAATCTACAAATTTGCATACTAATATTTACCATGCAATAAATATTTGCAGAGAAGCAACAGATATACATTAGACTGATTCAAAAAAATGAAAATGTCTTCGATTTTCAATGCCACTAGCTTTTTAGTTAGAGTTTAATGAAATAATAATCCTGGCAAAATTTCAGCCCTTTAGGTCAATATTTAGAGGTCGCTCATCGCTACTTTCTATTTTCCATACAAAATTGGCCTGCGGTTTTCAGCATCTGATTAAAAATTAAGGAAGGTATTGAAATCCATAAACAAAAATTGTACTTGATAACGGAAAATTTTTCAAAAAGATTTAAAAAATAAAATCACTTTTTAATTTTTTAAATCTAAGTTTGAAATTAATTTTTTCAAAAAATATTTACAAAAACAACTTTTTTTAAAAATTTAATTAAATAATGGATTGTTGGCTTTAAGAAAGTAATAGCATGACACTATAAGTATTGCCGTTGATTTTTAATATTTTTTTCTTTTTTAAACCAATTTTTTTAGGAAATTTCCCCTCCCGCCTAAATGGGGGGAAATAGACCCCCACTCTAAAATGATTTTTTTCTTGTCTGAGTGCAACTTACACGCACTTGCCTTCTGTTACAACTTTTGCAAAACACCTTGTATTATAGCTGATTTTTTCAACACGGAATCCAAAAAACTTTGAAATTCACCTCGAATACCACTCTGACCTTGAATAACTTTGGAAGGAGTACATTAATTAAATAAGAAATAGGGACCTTTTTTAAAGAACATCAAATCTTCTTTCAGATTCTTCCTTGATCATTTCTGTATGATAACCGTTTTTAAAGTTATAAAATAAAGAAGGAATCAAAAAAAAGTTCCCATACGATTTGTATGGAAAATAGAAAGTATCGATGAGCGGCCTCTAAATATTGACCTAAAGGGCTGAAATTTTGCCAGGATTATTATTTCATTAAACTTTAACTAAAAAGTTAGTGGCATTGAAAATCGAAGACATTTTCATTTTTTTGAATCAGTCTAATGTTTATACTATTTGACTCCCAGATGACGTGCAAGCGGACTTAAATAGGTCAATGCAGGGTGTTATGGAATTTTGTATATTCTTTCGGATTATTTATGATGAAATATCGGTTAGATAAGTACCTATATGTATGAAATTTATCAGTGATGGTCTAGTAGGAATAACGCAGTTAACAACTTTACTACGTTAATGATGCCCGTTGCATGAATACCCTTAGGTTTTTCCATGGACCCTTGAAATATATAGGAAATAATTAGGTATAAAGATTGTTTATTTTGGATTTTTTAATATCCCTTTAAACATCTAAAGATGTACCTATCTATCATTATTTTTATTTCTGTTCGTATTTAATTGGAAATAATTAAAAAAAAGTTTGTTGTTTATGCCTATCTGCCTAGTTGAATACTGAAACGTTGAACCAAAATAATTATGTATACCTATGAACAATAAATAATAATTGCAATGATTGGGATATGAGTAACATAACACTAGGTGGGTGATACATACCTACATTTTGGTGTCCGTTTTTTCCCAAAAACGTTGTTTAATGGCAGACTAAATCAATAGTTTATGCCCAAAACAAAATACTTGGGCAGACAAAATGTATCCAAGGTCATTTACCCATGCCTTCAAGCACCAGGCTCTTCCCATACAAATCAGGCTGTGATTGCAAAAGTGGAGTAATATACTTTCTTATCATATTTTTCATCTTTAATATAGCTTATAATTACCTGCTATCTAATTTGAGATTCAAGGAAAATAAGTCAAATTTTTAGAAAGCTTAAACTTTTCAGAAATTAGAATTTTGGCTGAGATGACTTTTCTGAAGCATTCTTATATATAGAAATACGAAACAAAGTTTCAATTTTACCAAAATATGGGTAACAACTCTTTTGCACTCGCGGCCTCAAAGTAATGGGGTTTTCGCACTTTCATCGGTTTATTGTTCTTAACTTCCCATTGGAAGTTATTGTAATTGGTCCGATTTGTCGAATCGAAAATTTTACCATATCTTCACGTTTCGAGCTCCTTAGAATCGGAATCCATCATTTTTAGAGAGATGTCTGTGTTTGTGCGTACGTTCGTACGTTCGCTCGCTTTTTTTCGTTCACCATATCTCGAGAACGAATAAAGATATCGACTTCGAATGAATTTTATTTTATAGATAGTAGTTTCGTAATGTGCAGAAACGACTTTTTAAAAAAATGAATGAACGGTTTCTTTAGTCCTGAATATGTATCTCGATAAAAATCATGCTTTCGACTTCGGGTTAATTTTATTTTACGCGTATTGACGAAATAAGGAATTGGTAACAATATAGAAACATATCAACCTATATAGTTTTTTTAAATAAAAAAAAAGTTGCTAAAAATTTTCGAGAACAAACAATGATATTGGCTATGAGGTAATTTTAATTTATACACTAGCTTATATATAAAAATCGATGAAATTTTTAAAATATTGAATTAACAATTTTTTTAAAAGCAAAAAAACTGAAAGCAATTTTACTAATAATTGTTGAAAATTTGTTTTTTGCCTCAAATATCCTGAGAACAGACGAGATATTGGCTTCCGGTAAATTTAATTCAAAATACTAGATTATAATAAATTGATAATTGATAGCTTTTGCAAAAAAATCAACAAAAAGTTTTCTAAAACCGAAAAAAATACAAGAAACCTTACCTACCAAAAATTGTTGAACATTTTCTTAGTCTCAAATATCTTAAGAACAAACATTGATGATTTCTATTTTCCATACAAATCGTATGGGAACTTTTTTTTGATTCCTTGTTTATTTTATAACTTAAGAAACGGTTATCATACAGAAATGATCAAGATAGAATCTGAAAGAAGATTTGATGTTCTTTAAAAAAGTTCCAGACGTCTTATCTAATTAATGTACTCCTTCCAAAGTTATTCAAGGTCAGAATGGTATTCGTGGTGAATTTGAAAGTTTTTTGGATTCCGTATTGAAAAAATCTGCTATAATACAAGGTGTTTTACAAAAGTTGTAACAAAAGCCAAGTGCGTGTAAGTCGAACTCAGACAAGAAAAAAATCTTCTTAGAGTGGGGGTCTATTTCCCCCCATTTAGGCGGGAGGGGCAATTTCCTAAAAAATTGGTTTAAAAAAGAAAAAAATATTAAAAATCAACGGCAATACTTACAGTGTCATGCTATTATTTTTTTGAAGCCAACAATCCATTATTTAATTAACTTTTTAAAAAAAGTTGTTTTTGTGGATATTTTTTGAAAAAATTAATTTCAAACTTGGATTTAAAAAATTAAAAAGTGATTTTATTTTTTAAATCTTTTTGAAAAATTTTCCGTTATCAAGTACAATTTTTGTTTATGGATTTCAATACCTTCCTTAATTTTTAATCAGATGCTGAAAACCGCAGGCCAAAATGTTATGTCATTTCTTCGTTCACTAACTAAGGGCACGTTAGTATCATCAGTTTCTTTCATTAAATTTTTACGTTCCAAAATAATTAATAATGAACAACATCTTCAAATACAGAACAGTTCATTATTATAATGAACGGATGGTCACCGTAATTATAGCAGATTTTTTCAACACGGAATCCAAAAAACTTTTAAATTCACCACGAGTACCATTCTGACCTTGAATAACTTTGGAAGGAGTACATTTATTAGATAAGACGTCTGGAACTTTTTAAAGAACATCAAATCTTCTTTCAGATTCTATCTTGATAATTTCTGTATGATAACCGTTTCTTAAGTTATAAAATAAACAAGGAATCAAAAAAAAGTTCCCATACGATTTGTATGGAAAATAGAAAGTAGCGATGAGCGACCTCTAAATATTGACCTAAAGGGCTGAAATTTTGCCAGGATCAAAGGGCACGGTAGTGCCCAGCCAAGTTCGCGGCACTACACCCTTTTTACAGGAACAAACTCAGGCGATTTTCAACCCCCCTCTAACTTCAGTACCAATAAAGTCCGAAACTTCAAATTCGGAGTATTTGCTGAACTGATCAAACACAGGTGGCTCACCAAATTTCAACTCTTTAGCATTAGTAGTTCCCAAGATATAGGACTTCAAAAATCGCAAAAACCGTAACTGACTGACTCACTGACTCACTGACTCACTGACTGACTGACTGACTGACTCACTGACTCATTGACTCACTGACTGACTGACTCACTGACAGATCATCAAAATTATGGAGCACTTCCCGACATCGTAGAAACTTGAAATTTCGCAAAACGGTAGGCCTTGTGGTACATACAAAGGAAAAAATCGAAAATCTGCAATTTTCTATTCAGGGGGCGTGGCATCCACCCACTTTTTTAAAAACTCTTATAAATTATATGGAGCACTTTCGATTGTTGTAGAACAATGAAAATTGGTAAGTTGGTAGGGTTTGAAGTACTAAGAAAGAAAAAAAATGAAAAATTGGAATTTTCCATACAGGGGGCGTGGCATCCACCCACATTCTTAAAAATTCTTATAAATTATATGGAGCATTTCCGATTGTTGTAGAACGATGAAAATTGGTAGGTCGGTAGGGCTTAAGGTACTTGGAAAGAAAAAAATTGAAAAATTGGAATTTTGCATTCAGGGGGCGTGGTATCCACCCACATTCTTAAAAATTCTTATAGATCATATGGAGTACTTCCGATTGTTGTAGAACGATGAAAATTGGTAGGTCGGTACGCCTTGAAGTATTTAGAATAAAGAAATCGAAAAATTGGAATTTTCAGTTCAGGGGGCGTGGCATCCACCCACATTCTCAAAAATTCTTATAAATTATATGAAGCACTTCCGATTGTTGTAGAACGATGAAAATTGGTAGGTTGGTATGCCTTGAAGTATTTAGAAGAAAACACAATCGAAAAATTGGAAGTTTCAGTTCAGGGGGCGTGGCATCGACCCCTGTTCTTAAAAATTCTTATAAACTATATGAAGCACTTCCGATTGTTGTAAAACGATGAAAATTGGTAGGTCGGTAGGGCTAAAGTACTAAGAAAGAAAAAATTGAAAAATTGGAATTTTGCATTCAGGGGGCGTGGCATTCACCCACATTCTTAAAAATTCTTATAAATTATATGGAGCACTATCGATTGTTGTAGAACGATGAAAGTTGGTAGGTCGGTAGGACTTGAAGTATTTAGAAAGGAAAAAAATCGAAAATTTGGAATTGTCCATTCAGGGGGGGGGGGGGTGCCATCCACCCACTTTATCAGAATTGCTATTACTTTCACCTGGCAAAATAAATCTTTGCAAAAAGGAGTGAAATCACAACAAAAACATAAATGTTAAAAAAGGCGAACCAAGTTCTTATGTGTACAAGAAACCTGTGCGTAAAAAGTCAGCCAAAAAAAGTAATGAGATCTAAAATATATGCCAAGTTTTAAGTTCATGAAGTTTAATATCAAATATCTTAAGAAGAGTAATATCGAAACAATTCCAAATCATGACAGAAATTTGGTAGTTAATGATTACTGATTAAAATTTGGTGGATTTACTTAGCAAGTTTTCTCTTAAATACTTACTTAATCACAAATTTAAAATGTATGAAAACTTGACCAGTGAACCCACCAAATTTTAATCAGTAATCATTAACTACCAAATTTCTGTCATGATTTGGAATTGTTTCGATATTACTCTTCTTAAGATATTTGATATTAAACTTCATGAACTTAAAACTTGGCATATATTTTAGATCTCATTACTTTTTTTGGCTGACTTTTTACGCACAGGTTTCTTGTACACATAAGAACTTGGCTCCTTTTTTAACATTTATGTTTTTGTTGTGATTATTATTTCATTAAACTCTAACTAAAAAGCTAGTGGCATTGAAAATCGAAGACATTTTCATTTTATTGAATCAGTCTAATATACTGTAATAACTTTCCATATTTGAACTATAACGACTCCGAAATGCAAACAAACGGACACAATAAAGCTTACGGTCGCAGTGCAAACATACCCTTATTAGCTATAATTATAGCAACTCTCAAACGAAGGAAGCGCCACCTGCCGGATTATATCAGATTTACCAGCTGTCAAATAAAAGCTTTTGGAAGGGAAATTATTGGGAAATTTCCCCTACGGAAAGCTCTGGAAGCAGAGACCAGAACGTTCTCCTTATTTCCAGAGTTTGGAAAAGAAGTATAAAAGGCACATGTTTTAACGGCAGCGACACAGTTTGTTTTTAATCGTGAATGAATAAAGTTGGTTGTAATAAAAGTGAAAAGTAAAGTTTGTGAATTAATTCAGTGGTGAATAATAAATCGTTTTGTTTGTAGTAAGAAAAGTAAAGTGTTTTATTTTGCGAAATAAATAAGTGGACGTTTTGAATAAAGTAAATAAGTTTTATTAACGAACCTGAGAAAATATTACATTGGTGTCAGAAGTGGGATAAAACTTGTTTTATCTGTGCACTCAGTTATTGTGTGAAAAGTGAAAAAAAAAGAGACAATGGGTAAATCTTTGAATGATTTAAATTTAGTGGAACTTAAGGCAGAACTGAATAAGCGAGATCTTCCTACTGCTGGAACAAAGAATGATCTTATAATTCGTCTGCAAGAAGATTTAAGAAGATGTGGAAAAAACCCGGACACGTTTATATTCGACATTGAAATGGAAGAACAGCAAGAGCAAGTAAGTACATCGGGCATGACCAACATGCTGTCTCAGCTGCTTGCCAAATTTGATAGTCAGGAAAAGAATCTTCTTGAACGTTTCGAACAACAAAGTCAAGAGCAGAAGAATCTTCTAGAGCAACAAAGCCAAGAACAAAAGAATCTTCTAGAAAAACAAGAGAGGAATCTTCTTCAACAATTCCAAGAACAGACAAATCTGCTCGAAAGTAAGTTGGATGCTTTTGACAACAGAATTATTACTCTTGACGAGCGTGTCGATAAACAATTTTTGACTGTAGATAAACAATTATCGACAATAGAAGCAAAGTTCGAAGATAAAATCGAATCCATTACAAAGGAATTAGATAAAGTAAAGAAAATGAAGGTTCGAGAAAGTTCTGGCGACTGTCCAAAGAAAAAAGAGATGCATCCACCAACCTTCGATGGGCAAACTTCTTGGTCAATTTACAAGAAGCAGTTTGAGGCAGCCGCAGCAACAAATGGCTGGGATGAGGAAGACAAATGCATAGCTCTAACGCTTGCCCTCAGAGGACCTGCTGCTGAGCTGTTACAAAGCATACCAGCAGATAAAAATGGCAACTTCAGTGCTCTCGTTCAGGCCATTGACAAACGTTTTGGAGATGGCCATATGCAAGAAGTCTTCCGCGTCCAACTCAATTCCAGAGTCCAGAAAAGAGGAGAAACTCTGCAACAACTCCAAGCAGACATCGAACGGTTGGCACACCTAGCATATCCAGCTGCAGGAGATGAAATCATCAACCAATTCGCAACAGAAGCCTTTGTTCGTGCTGTATCTGACATCAACCTTCAGCGAGCAATTCGAACTGCTGGCAAACGCACGCTTCCTGAAGCACTAGCATTCGCCCTCACTATGGAAGCAGCAGAACAGGCTTCTCAAGGAGTCCATCGGGTAAGAGAAATAGAAATTGAAGAGTGCTCTTGCCAGAGAACAGCATTCCAAAGGAACCAACGCGATGGACCTGCTCGATGCTGGAATTGCAACAAAACCGGACATCTCCAACGCCAGTGCAGATTGCCACCTAGAAGGTCTGCATGTCAACATTGTGGAAGCAGAAATTTTAACAACAACAATGTCAAAACTCCTACAGGGAAACGAGTAAGAACCAACTTCGAGGGGCAGAAGCTGGTTTCTGGTATCGATGGCCCCAGAACCACCATCCAGGTCTCACAGACGAAACGAAACAACAAAAGTCTGACTGTGGAGGCAACACTAAATGGCAAGAAGCAAGTGGCTACGATCGACACCGGTGTTCGAAAGGACTTGGTGAAGATGACATGGCTGCATAACACCAACTTTTACCGTCTGAAAACAGCAACAGGAGAGGCAGCCAGAGTGTATGGGGAGGTTCGTCTTACAATCCGTTTGGCAGAACTGGAGTTTTCACATCTATTTCTGGTAGCAGATATATGTGACGAGTGCATAGTTGGAATCGACTTTATGAAAGAGCATGGAGTAATTCTCGACATCGGGAAGCAAGTTCTCAAGTACCGAAATGTGGAGATTCCTATGGTTTACGGCAATGAAAACTCATCAACTCTCAGGACTGTCATAAAAGAAGATATATGCCTGCCACCTTCCTCAGAAGTGTTCGTTTGGACGAAAATAAAAGGTGATTTGGGTAGCCATCGATACCTAATGGTGGAACCAGACTCTGAACAGTCTTCCCAAAACATCATCCTAGGGAAGACCCTTGTGGCACCAAAGAACAACATGGTACCCGTACGGATACTTAACATCAAACCGTACGAAGTTAAGCTAAGAAAAGGAGAAATAGTTGGAAAGTGTGAATCTGTTTCCGCAATAACTACTATCACAGAAGCTGACACACACAAATCTGTGGACCCCGGGAAAGTGAACTCTATGAAGGCAAAAATTCTGAAGTCATCCAAATTAACTGAACGTCAGCTAAGTGTTGCTGGAAGCCTCCTTCACGAGTACGGTGATATACTCTCTTCACCCAGTGGGCAGTATGGTCGAACACAACTGGTGCAGCATCGAATCGATACAGGAGACGCAAGACCTATTCGACAACCAGCAAGACGTCTCCCATTAGCCAAACAAGCCGAAGTTGAAGAGATGATATCGACCATGAAGAAAGATGGGCTAATCGAAAACTCTAAAAGTCCTTGGGTATCCCCTGTTGTTCTCGTCAAAAAGAAGGACGGAAGTACTCGATTTTGTGTGGACTATCGGAGGCTGAACGATGTGACAAAGAAAGACAGCTACCCTCTGCCAAGAATCAGCGATACTCTGGATGCGATGGAAGGAGCTGAATGGTTCTCAACATTGGACTTGAAGAGTGGCTACTGGCAGGTAGAAATCCATCCAGAAGATCGAGAGAAGACGGCTTTCTCCACAGGAAATGGTCTGTGGCAATTTAATGTGATGCCTTTCGGACTATGCAACGCTCCGGCAACATTTGAGCGTTTGATGGAGTGCGTTTTACAAGGACTTACTTGGAAATCTTGCCTAGTCTATTTGGACGATGTCATCGTATATGGTAAGACATTTGATGAGCATTGTGGAAACCTAAAGGCCGTGTTCCAGAGGCTTCGAGAAGCAAACTTGAAACTGAATCCAGACAAGTGCGAATTTTTCAAGTCTGAGGTAAAATACTTGGGACATATCATCTCTTCCCAAGGAGTGAAGACTGATCCTGAAAAAGTTGACACTGTAAAGAATTGGCCAACACCACAGGATAAACATCAACTCTGAAGCTTTCTTGGTCTAGCCACGTACTATCGACGATTTGTGAAGGATTTTGCTGGAATCGCGAAAAGTTTGCACCAGTTAACAGAGAAAGGCAAACCGTTCAAATGGTCAAGCGAGTGCGAGAAAAGCTTCCGGGAACTTAAGCAGCGCCTATGCAATACACCAGTTTTGGCCTATCCGACACCAGGGAAACCTTTCATCATTGACGCTGACGCTAGTAACGTGGGAATTGGTGCCGTACTCTCACAAGTTCACGAAGGAGAAGAGAAGGTTGTCGCCTACTACAGCAAGGTACTCTCAAAGCCAGAAAGAAACTACTGTGTGACCAGAAGAGAACTTCTAGCTCTAATATCGGCTACAAAACACTTCCATAAGTACATCTATGGACAGAAGTTCCTTCTTCGAACAGACCATGGCGCACTTAATTGGCTTTTGAACTTCAAAAATCCAGAAGGTCAAGTGGCGAGGTGGATCGAGAGATTGCAGACATACGACTACCAGATCCAACATCGAAGAGGAAGGTTGCACTCAAATGCAGATGCCTTATCTCGGAGACCATGCAAACCGGACTGCAAGCACTGCACACGTCAGGAAGAGAAGGAAGTTGCTGCTATCCACCGACTAAGAGCTGATCCCATTTACGGTTGGAGTAACGAAGAACTGAGGACTGCCCAAAAAGAAGACTTGGATATTGAACCCATTCTTGCGTGGAAGGAACACCAAGAGAAACCAGAATGGGGTGACATCTCCGATAGAAGTCCAACTCTTAAAGCGTATTGGGCACAATGGGACTCACTTCATGTACAAGAAGGAGTACTAAGACGAAAGTGGGAATCCACAGACGGCAAATCTTATGTGATGCAGCTAGTCGTACCTCGTTCCAAGGTTAATGATGTTCTTCAAGAGATGCATGAGGGAGCTTCCGGAGGACATTTGGGGGTGAATAAGACACTGGAAAAGGTAAGGCAGCGATTTTACTGGCTACATGCAAGAGAAGATGTCGAAAAATGGTGCCGAAAATGTGATACTTGTGCTGCAAGCAAGGGACCAGGCAGAAAAGTCCAGAGTAGAATGCAGCAGTATAATGTGGGCACGCCTTTTGAGAGGATTGCAATAGACGTTGCAGGCCCTTTTCCAGAAACCGAAAACGGAAACCGATACATTCTGGTAGTAATGGACTACTTCAGCAAGTGGCCTGAGGCATTTGCCATCCCAAACCAGGAAACCAAAACAGTCGCGGATCAGATTGTTTTCAACTGGGTAAGCAGGTTTGGTGTACCTATGGAACTCCATTCAGATCAAGGGAGGAACTTCGAGTCCAAAATTTTTCAGGAAGTTTGTACACTCCTTGGCATTAAAAAGACGAGGACAACACCGCTTCACCCACAATCTGATGGGATGGTTGAACGATTCAACCGGACCCTTAAAGAACATCTTTCCAAAGTTGTAAGCGACAACCAACGAGACTGGGATCGGCATATTCCATTATTCTTGATGGCCTATCGAAGTGCGGTACATAGCTCAACAGGACATACACCATCAGAAATCCTGCTCGGGACCACAATACGACTACCAAGCGAAATCAAATTTGGATGTTATACAAGTGAGCCACAAGGAATTGACGACTACGTGGACAACCTCAAAGAAAAGCTAGTTGACATTCACGAAAGGACGAGGGCAAATATAAAGCTATCGAGTGATCGGATGAAAACAAGATACGACGCAAAAGCCACAACGACTGGATTCCAAGTGGGAGACCTTGTGTGGTTTTATAATCCCCACCGTCGGAAGGGACTCTCACCGAAGCTTCAACAAAATTGGGAAGGCCCTTATACTGTCGTAGCACGAATAAACGATGTCGTCTACCGCATTCAGAGAGGATTAAGAGGCAAACTAAAAGTAGTTCACAGCGACCGTTTACATCATTATAATGGTGATGGAAGTGATGGATTTGCTCGGGACGATCAATCCTAAGAGGGGGGCAGTGTAATAACTTTCCATATTTGAACTATAACGACTCCGAAATGCAAACAAACGGACACAATAAAGCTTACGGTCGCAGTGCAAACATACCCTTATTAGCTATAATTATAGCAACTCTCAAACGAAGGAAGCGCCACCTGCCGGATTATATCAGATTTACCAGCTGTCAAATAAAAGCTTTTGGAAGGGAAATTATTGGGAAATTTCCCCTACGGAAAGCTCTGGAAGCAGAGACCAGAACGTTCTCCTTATTTCCAGAGTTTGGAAAAGAAGTATAAAAGGCACATGTTTTAACGGCAGCGACACAGTTTGTTTTTAATCGTGAATGAATAAAGTTGGTTGTAATAAAAGTGAAAAGTAAAGTTTGTGAATTAATTCAGTGGTGAATAATAAATCGTTTTGTTTGTAGTAAGAAAAGTAAAGTGTTTTATTTTGCGAAATAAATAAGTGGACGTTTTGAATAAAGTAAATAAGTTTTATTAACGAACCTGAGAAAATATTACAATACATATACATATGTACCTACGAAGGGATCACAAAAAGTCGTTTTTTTTTATTATTAGGTGTGATTTTGGTGATCAAAACAAAGTTTTTTGATTAAAAGTCAGATATCGCAGGTAGAACAAAATTTTACAACAACAGCAACAACAAAAAGGTTAGTAACTTATAGTTGAATAAAGTCATAACCGATAGATTTGATTAACTCAAAAAAGAAAATTACAAACTTTAAAAATGAAAAAAAAGCTTTCTGTCTCATCTCACACATACAATAAAAACCACTGACAAAAAAATACAAAATCTTGTTCCTAGAATTTTTCTTAACTAGTGTACATACATACGATTTTTTAATTTAAATTAAATTATGGCCAAATTCAAATCAGAATATCTACCTCTCAAAAGTCCACTTAAAGTGTATCATTCTATTTAAAAGAAAAACATAAGATAGAACCATTTTTATCGCTTAGTTACTTAAAAAAAGGGAGTTACATACATACATACCTTCAAATGTGTTCTACACCCTGTTTCACGGTTTAAGTTTTAAATTTCAAACATTTTTCAATTGGGTACAGTAAAAACAAAACTTTAATTAAAAAAAAACTACATCTTTACTATCACTGGTTGCTTTAGTTTCTTTTTTGATTTATTAAGTACATAATAATACTTATAATTTTTATTTTTCTTATCTTAAAAATAACAATGTACCTATGTATGTACCTACATTTATACCAAAATCGTTGAAAAAAACAATAAATGAGAACAAATTATAAACCATTATTTAATTATTTTTATGTGACAGATGGCAGGTACCTATGTATGTATGTAATAAATAGGTACGAATTGAAAATTGAGTACCTACTTGATAATCTATATTAATTGATCAGGATCCGTGAAAATCAACGAAAAATTTAAAAGAAGATGGAACAGGTACCTTCCTGCATATACCTATAAAACGACCCATTGGGCACGTTCCGCTGGTTATTCTCAGTTATCCGGATAGCTTTGTGTTGTTGTAATCCCTTGTTAAAAAACAGCTGATAACAGCTGACGCAACAACAACTCAAGTTATCTCAAAATTTTTGGGATAGCTAGATAGCATAGCGAATAAACATTGGAACGTGAGGATTCACAGCACATAAGTGTGCACACACTCCGCCACACATATACATCCGATCGACCCACCACACCAAAAATCAAAGAGTGCACACTTGTGTTATGTGGATGTACCACTTGAGACTTATATTTTCAAATTAAAAACAAAAAAAATTATTATTCCTTGCCTATGGATCTCAAGATATAAAAAACAAAACAAAGCCATCATCGTTAACATCCCAAATTGCAAGAAAACACTAACAACAAATTTTATTTACTGGACAACAACAACACACAACCCAGAAAAGAAAATATAATTTTTATCTCTACCCCATATTTTCATTAACCTTGAGTCCTCGAATGGCATTGAAAAAAATACCTCAAAAGCAAAACTAAAACGGCTGTTCAATTCGTTGTTGTTGTTCATTTTCATGCTCTGTGAAAAAAAAAAAACATTTCTTCCCTTTCTTCTTCGGCAATTAGGGAAATTTCCCAAAAGGAACAAACTTTTAAGGAACAAATTTATTAAAGGGGTGTTGTATTTGATAGAGCGATTGCAGCGACAGACTGCCAAACCAGGCCACCTAGTGGACGTTTTGCCCGGTGTCCCTTCTATTTGTAGTTATTCAATGGCTGTATCTAATGAGAATACCTTGTTTCTGTTTATTGTGTATTCACATTATCCTTATTGCTATCTCACTTGTACTGGTTAATTTTTTTCGTTCAGTTTAATAAACATATGATAAAAACCAGGGGTGGTTCATGAACTGCATTTTAGCTAAAAAATGCGCGAAAGAGATTGGTGCAACCCAAATAAATTTATCAGTCCGATAAATTTTAACTCCATTTTAGCAAAAACCGCTTTTAGTGAATTTTGGTGCAACTGGGCATAATAAATTTATTTGGGTTGCACCAATCTCTTTCGCGCATCTTTTAAGTAAAATGCAGTTCTTGAACCATCCCTGGATTTTATCATATGTTTATTAAACTGAACGAAAAAATTTAACCAGTGCAAGTGAGATAGCAATAAGGAAAATGTAAATACACAATAAACAGAAACAAGGTATTCTGGTATTCTCATTAGATGCAGCCAATGCGCCATCTTGGTGTTTTTTTTTATTATTATTTTCCTTTTTTTCAGAGAAATTATGAAACTATTGAAATAGATACCAACTAACACTAAAATTTTTTCGACACACTCTTGGAAATTATGAACAAATATTTTAAAGCGACGTCATCAGATGAACACACGACCAGTCTATAATTTTTCTGGAATAATTTTTTTAATTAAGTAGTGAATTATAAATAGGAAACAAAATGCCTTCACCTGTTGTTTTCGTTATTTTAATTTGGAATTAACAACATTCCGTCAAATAAAATTGAATTATTTTGTTTGTAGGTAGTTAGATATGTTCGTTTAGACTTGCTTTTAAAATTTATCTGGAGGAAAATGGAACTTTAGTTTATTGGTTCGTTTATTGGCCTGTTAGATTTAGAAGTGGTTGGTGCAACCGATAAATGGCATTTTAAAATTAAACGAAGCAATAAGAGGTCGGTGCAACTGGCCATAAGGCTAGTCGCGCACATGCAACTGCTCCTGCAACAAAACAGTTTAGTCACAAGTTGACCGATGAGCGCGCACATGAGCAACTCCACAAGCAATCGCAACGAACCTAACCTACACACCGACAATGTTTATTAAAACTTTCGACCCCATACATACAAAGAAAAATATTATCGCCTTTGTCCTATTCTTTTGCTCAGCATATATATAAGAAAAGATAAATTTGTTCTCTTTCGCACAGAGAACATAAGTCACTTTGGAAAGAACAAAATTCGACGATGTCGTAAAATATCTGCAACTATATGGTTGCATGTGCGCGCAGTTACATATTATTCTATATGACACAAATTGAAAAACCGATTTCAGGCAGTCGTCCAGTTTGTGGCAAAACACAAACTGAAAAGTTGCTCGAATCGACGATTGAATAGTTTCTGCATGTGCGCGCTGTCCCATATGAGTCAATAGGATTCATTTTTGCAACCAAACAGTTGCGAAACTGAAAGTTGCATGTGCGCGACTAGCCTAAATAGCTCGAAAAAATCGTATTTGCTTAGCAAATAACAAATTAACACACACATAACATACAACAAATTTCAGTCACACATCACCACCATTTTCCACAGATTTTGACATATGCGCAGAACTGAACAAAAATGAAAACGCTAATGATACGCATACGCATAAAAGCGTCGTGTGGCATCGGCACAATGCAACTCAAACGCATCTTTCGTCTTCAGATCTCGTCTTTTTGTTTTTTATAAAAACTGCAAATCTTTTTCCAAAAAGATCAAATCTTTTCAATAATAAAAATCAACATAGAACCATGGAATATAAAATCACTACGAAAAATTTGAACACTCAGTTGTATTTATTAGATTTTCTTAGAACACGCTTGGGCAGCTGTCCAACTAGTCAAAGCCCAAATAGTTTAGGCAACTTGTTATTTATAAACGCATTCCAACGATTGCCCAAATGTGACCTAATTTATTCAGTGACATGACTGTATTTATTAATTTTTGAATGAAGTAATGAATTTACTAGCTTTTCATTCATTTCAAAACTAGAAAATTAAAAAACCAGAAATATTTGCCTTCCTTATTCATTAAACGTGTCTTCTTTGAAATAAGATTTGGACAACCAATTTCAGTGGCTAAGTTAGCCAGTCGGTGCTAAATGTTTATAAATAACATTTTGGAGTTGGACAGGAGTGTCTAAAGTTAGACATTGCTTAGAATGGGTTTATAAATACCACTGTACTTTGATTTGATCTATGTCTCAAAAACTTATTTTACGTAATGTACCCTACCTTTCTTCCATAATTTATGCCATCTCTGCACTGCTATAATTTTCATTTGACATTTCGGGCAGAATTGACACTTGATTTTTTAGGGAATAAATTTGTTTTATTTTTGTTTTTCCAAGATAAGAAAATCGAATAACTGCATAAAATTGTTTGTGAAAATAAAACTATGGATTTAACAGAAAATGGAAAAGATGATGAAAAATTTGCTATTTTCAAACACGATGGACTTCTCAGTGAAAGTTTGCCATTGATGAGAGAAATAAGACGACAGGGAAAACTATGCGATGTTACCCTCAAGGTGAGTCAAGCTCAAGCTATGTATTGAATATTTCTATCGAACAAAAAAGAAAATCAACAAAACCAACCCCGTCTCCGTCTCCATCGCCCAGGTCGAAGATCAATCTTTTTCAGCCCATAGAATTGTTCTTGCTGGAGCAATTCCATACTTTTATGCAATGTTCACCAACAACATGGCCGAGAGCAGGATCAAAGAAATCACCATGAAAGAAATTGAACCATGGTAGGGTTAAGATTCAATAGTCTGTTTTTGGATCAGTCTACGCAACTTTTTCTTATTTAATTTGTAGTGCCCTGGAGAGTCTTATAAATTTTGCCTATAGTGGCACAGTTCGTATTGATAATCAGAATGTACAGAGCCTGATGGTTGGTGCTTCATTTCTGCAGTTGAACAAAGTGAGAGATGCCTGTGCGGATTTCCTCATCTCAAGGTATAAAATAGTGTGCGGTTATGAAAAGATTATATTCAAAAAGAGTTATCCTTTATAGGTTTAACCCCCATAATGTTTTGGGAATCCGTCAATTTGCCGACTCCTTAGCCTGCACTCAGCTGGTTCAATCAGCTGACAAATATATAAATCATAATTTTTCGAAGGTTTCCGATTCAGAGGAATTTCTAACATTAAATTATGATGATTTGATTGACTTGATTCGTCGTGACGAATTGATTGTCCTAACAGAAGAGAACATTTTCGAAGCATGTATGCGATGGGTCAAGTACAGCGAAGACAAGAGGTCTGTTGTATTTCCACAAGTTCTTTCTCGAGTGCGATTGCCCTTGTTATCGCCACAATTTCTTGCTGATCGAGTTGCGCGTGAAGAATTAATTCGAACATCACACCAGTGTAGAGATCTGCTGGATGAAGCAAAAGATTTTCACTTAATGCCAGAACGCAGGGGATTACTCCAAAGTTTTAGGTAAGCTAATATTTTTCCTCGGTGTCGTTGCAAACATATATTTATTATTTATTATTATTATTTTTAAATGTACCTATATAAATGTACAAATAAATAGTTTACAGAAATAGATAGCAGGGCTTATAGCTGACTTTAAAATACATACTAATAAGTAACTTGAAATACACACACTAATTATTATCGCGAGAAGAAATATGTACATATATAGGCCAAAAGAACGGAAGCATGTATTTTTATTTTTAATTACAGAACTCGCCTTCGTTGCCCTGATTTTTTAATTGGACAGATTTACGCCGTAGGTGGATTGACAAACAATGGGGAATCTGTTAGTACTGTGGAGATTTATGACCCGGTAACAAAGAAGTGGAAAATGGGCGAACAAATGTCTATGATGAGGTAAGGTAATGATAGATAATAACAATAAAATAATAACATTGGTCGACTAAATTTTTTAACGGATAATTGAATATATACTTTTTGCAGCATTTGATTTGATTTCTGAAAGTATTTGATCTGTTTAAAGCTATATTTAAGGCAAATCGTGTGGTTAAACGGCATTTGAAGTACTTATAATTTCCTTCAAAACTACTTCTGATTATTTTTCAATATCCTAGAGAAATTCTTGGATAGTACAACTTAGTACATTATGTAAAACTCTTACATACATTTCAACTAAGAACTATTTTTTCTAAGAGGATAAAAAATAAGTACTTTCAAATCTCGTAATGAGTTTTCTTTAAAGAATTACTTTGCCACAAATTTAGATTAAAAAAACTTTTGTTTTCATTTTACTCTTGTTTGGTGAAATAGTTCTGAGCTTTAATTTCAACTAAGCGCTTCGAAAACCTATGACAAAGTAAATTATGATTTCTGTAAGAGAAACAATATTAAATACTCTTCCTGTTTGTATTCTGTTCTATATAATGAAAAAGAGTTTTTCAAATTTTGCTGAACATCTTGAAAAAGACGGCAAGGGTCTAGTGTGAAAAAGAATCTACTCTATTATTCATAAAATATAAATAAATCAAATACTGATCGTAATTGTTGTAAGACCAACGATTAATTAATTTAATGCAGTCTCTATATTATTTGATATATTTTATTAAAATTTTGTTTAATTATAACATGATATTCGATGAAAAGTTAGGTATAGAATGAAAAATAATAATTTTCTTGATAATAAAACAAAAGTCTGAGCTACATACAATTCTCAGAAAATAATACAGTAGTAGCTTAATACAAAGTGTAGCTTTTATGATTTCCAACACTCCTCCTTAAGCAGCTTCAGCTTCAATTCTTCAAATATTTTCTTACTCAAAGCTTTTGTGAAAATATCTTATGTTGATTGAAAAATTTGAGACGTATTTCAATATTTTTCTTCCTCTTGGTCACTTTTCCCTCTTTAGCGTTTTTAAGCATATGGATAGCTGCTTTGTTATCGATAAATAAATCAGTAGGTTCTCGCATAGAATCCAACAAACTTCTTGTATAGTACTGACTGCTGCACGATATTCGGCTTCCGCTGACGAAATAGAAATCACTGATTGTTTCTGAGCCATCCAAACAATAGGTCCTCCATAATCTACAAGAATTTCACTAGTTGAAATCATATCAGGCTCTGTTCCACCTTAATTTGGTAGTTTAAATTCGTATCTATATGCTTTTAGCCATTGAATTAATATAAATAGAAGTGACACCCAATTACTCAAAGCGCTCCTGGAAAGTGTTGGCCAATAGAAACAAATAAATAGAAATTATGAAACTTTTGCGTACGCAAACCAATTCTCAAATGGATATTTATTTATTTGATATTTCCTTTATTACTGGTTTCTATGACGATTATGGGTCAATTTATTATTTTGTATTTAAATTTTGTTTACAATTTGTGTTATAAGGTATGGTGGTATTGGTTGTTTTTGTTTTTTTTTTTGTTGCCATGACTATGATTTTTCAAGCTAAGCAGAAGATTTTATTTTCACATTGAAATATAGAACAAAATTATTTGAGGATAGTCTTATTATTTGTTCAGTTTATATATCAGAGCGCTCAACTGAGCAGACGAATCCAAAAATTTTTTTGCTTAGTATTTGACAGCAAAACTGGGGAAATTCTCTGAGCCCTCAGAAATATGAACTGCACAATTATTTCATAATATGTTTAGATAAAAAAATATAGCTTACCCGGAGGCCACACGAGCGAGTACTCGCTAGCGAGTTGGCTACATACATTAATTGTCAAATCACTCGCCGCTCTACTCGCTTCCCAACTGGCTTCAAAAAAGGCAAGCCAGTTGGCTAGCGAGTAGGAAAAGTTTCGATGTATTATTAACTCGCTAGCGATTACTCGCTCGTGTGGCCTCAGGGTTAGAGACTTGTTGATTTTGATTATTTATGCAGGGTGGAGGGTTTATTTTCGCTTAGTTTCTTGTTTTATTTCTGGGAAAAATAGTTTTTACTCTCGGATTTTAATTTAGGGATGTAGCGACATACATATGTACTGTACATACGTATGTACTGGCTCAGTAGAGTAAGTCATATTTTAAACAAGATAAACACTTTGTTTTTGAAATCGTTTGGTCACCTTTCGGAAGCTAAAGTGCGTGGCTTCAACCATGAGAAGTGCAACAGGTCCATTGCTAGGACATTACTTTTAACATCTTGCTCAGAAGCTCTGATTGATGTCTTAATGTCGTAATGTTTCTCCTCTGTAAGAGTATCCACGCATATGAAGCTTTAGTTGGTGAATTCAGACCTGAAGCGATTTGTCATGAAGCATCGACAGATCCACACCTAGATAGACGTAGGTTTTGGTCTTGATAACAGTTGATACACTGTGTTCAAAAATCAGTCTTTGTTGCAAAAATCATAACACTTAAGGATATCCTATTTGTTTCTGCTAAGAGAAAATTTTGTAAAAAAAAAACACTCCTGTAACTTAACATAATTTTAGATGACTAGTGCATTGGGATCTGTCACGCTGGAAGTCTTGCGATCCAATATTAGCTTATTTTACCCGCCATTTTCGATGGATTATATCAATTATATCCGGCTGCAGTCAACATAAAATCGTAGGCGTTCTCTATTCATGCCATTGGCAGCCCATAATATGGACACTGTACAGGCCAGGAAGCCACTAGAACCTCTTTCTTTGCGCAGAGGTGGTACTATGGACCATGAAGAAACGAGGACTCTTCTTGTTACTAGATTATGGTTCTATAGCTGATTTTTTACTGCCGTAGAAAACTATGAATTTTTTTGATTCCAATTCGTAATCAGTTGAGTGGAGTCATCCATAACGTGTGAAGCGCAGTATCACATATAATAGAATTACATACGCATCCCAGTACATATAAAAATTACCAATTTTCAATACTTTTCCTTTCAAGTTTTTTCTTCTTCCTCTGTAAATAAATCGACAGAGACGTTTATAATAAGAGCTTTTTACTGTAATGAAATTGTTTTCATCATTTTGCTTGGGTAAAATAGGTAATGAGCTGGTTTGTGCACGTTTTTCTAATATCTGTTGCTCCTACGAAAAAAAGAGTTACAATATTTTTTGTGTAGAATTTTATGAGCAATAATATAAATTCATTAATTAACCTACAGAGTTTGTTAATAGCTTATTGTTTAGATAATTTTATTTTCTAAATGCTATTCTGTCATTATTTTGTTGTAAAATAAAATTCGATCCAGCTGTTGAATAAAAACTAAATCACTTTCTTTTCCAAGATGACGGCCTTCTCCTTACCCCGGGCAGGCAACCCACAAACTTGGTTTTATGTTGATGAGATATAGCCAAACACAATTCGTACAAAAAATTTTGCCCATCGATTAATGAAATTTTAAAAAATTTTTTGACAAAATTAGCTTCACCATGAAGTTCTTGCACGATTTTCTCTGAATCTATTAATGGTATGAAAAAAGTATGTTAATCTTTTTCGTGTAAGATTACATAAGCTACAATGTGTACCCTCACATTTTTTCAAAAAAAAACTGCTAGTTTTCGTGAAATAAAGAAATAAAGAAATTGCTTATGCTTTCAATTGCTCTCTGATGTAATTCACGAATAATGGATAGTTTTCAAGCCATAAGTAAAAACCTCCAAAAAAATCCACTTTTGCATTTTTGTCCACGTTGCGTCACGAAATTTTGTTCGAAAACCTCAGATTCCGATTCAGAACCCCCGAAACCATAAAGCAGGGAACAAATCAAAACTACCCCATAATTTGCATGCTAAAACCACAATATGACAGGAGTAGATCGCAATGTAACGAAAACGATGGATTTTGAACGATAATCGTAATTCGTAATACGGGCCCTGCATTTGGATTGGGCTTATCATGAGGCCTCAGTGGCGCGGTGTGTTGTGTATCGACTTCTGAATCACTTGATTCAATAAATATGAGCAAAACGAAATACTCGTTAAATAGCTAAAACTCCATGCTAAACAGCTTGGTGGTAACACACACAGGTTGTTGTTGTTGTTCATTCAAAATTATTCGAAATTCAGCCAAATTTATTAAAAATGGTAATGGTTCTGAAGGAGTTACAATTAAAATAAGAATTATCCTGATATAAATTAGTGAACGTATTATTTTACAGGAGACGCCAGTTGAAGTAGTGGGACAATTTAACTACCTTGGCAGTATTGTTTCTGCAAACGGTGGTACGGATCTGGACGTTAAAAGTAGAATAAATAAAGCTCGTGCTGCCTTCGGTACTCTGTCCCCAATTTGGAAATCCAGTCAAATCTCCTTACGCACTAAGTTGAGATTCTTCGAATCCAATGTCAAATCCGTGCTGTTATATGCTTGTGAAACCTGGAAAGTCACGTCTACCATTTCGAAGAAATTGCAGGCTTTTGTGAATCGCTGTCTTCGCCACATCCTAAAGATTCGTTGGCCACAAATAATATCAAATGAGGAATTGTGGCGCAGGACAAGTCAAGAGCGGCTGGACGTCGACATAAGAAAGCGTAAATGGCGTTGGATTGGTCACACACTGAGGAAACCAAACGATGAAATTGCAAAGCAGTCCTTTGAATGGAATCCTCAGGGTGCACAGCGGGTTGGAAGACCAAGAACAACATGGAAATCAACTGTCTTAGCGGAAGCAGAATCCCAGAGAAAGACGTGGCCACAGCTTAAGTACCTTGCAGCAGACCGTGAAGGATGGAGACATTTTGTTGACGCCCTATGCCCCAGCCGGGGTTACAGGTCACGGTCTGCTGCAAGGTACTTAATATGTGCAATGCGGTACTCTCTTCGCAAGTCAGCCTTTCGTTGAACATTAGCTTCGGCATTTATTTGGATTTTCAACGATTTGCGAAGTTCGATCTTATCCCAGGTGTCTTGGGATATCCAAGAGTCTCTGCGTCTCGTTCGCTTGGGTACAGTTTCGGATCCAGCCTCCATAAAAACACTTTTAATTTCACCCCACATCTCATCAATTGTTGAATTCTGGATTCCATTTAATGACGAGGCTCTGTCGTTAAGGGTGGTGACATAGTTTCGACACAGTTGGGGTCATTTAAAGCATTAGTAATGAATTTTGTGCTCCTTGCTGCATCCTGCGCTGGTTTTTGTACGGCAGCGGTTCGTAGCTTGAGACTCATCAGAACCAAATGGTGGTCGCTTCCCACATCGGCATTTCTTATACTCCGGACATCACACATAGACTTCCTCTATCGCTGCTGAATCATGATATGATCAATTTGGTTTTCGGTTTGACCATCCGGATGCATCCAGGTAATTTTGTTGCACGTCTTATGCTTAAATACAGTCCCACCTATCACAAGACGATTCGCGTTACAAAAGTCGACAAGCAAGTCACCATTTTCATTCCGTGACCCCACGCCATTTCTTCCCATCACGCGTTCCAGTCCGTAATTGTCTGAACCGACCTGGGCATTAAGGTCTCCCATAACGACTATGATGTCGGCTCTCGGAACACTACTGTAAACCGAGTTAAGATGAGTGTAGAACGCGGTTTTGTCTTCCTCGGTCGCTTCATTTGTGGGGGCGTAGCACTGAATAATTGTGACGTTACGAATTTTTGAACGAAACCTTGCTGTCATTAATCTCGCAGAAATGGGCGCCCATGAGATCAAACTACGCCTCGCTTCTTCGTTCAACATAATTCCGACACCATGCAGTCTTTGGCCACCCTCTCTTTCATCTTCGCCGGAATACAGCATTCTCGTCTGTCCAGTGTCTGATCTGTATTCAGCTCTTCCTCTCCACTTAGTTTCGCTTATGCCCAGGATACTGATCTTTAGGCGAAGCATTTCACGCTCAACCTACTCGTATCTACCATCGCTGTACAAGGATCGAACGTTCCATGCTCCGATTTTCGTACGTATGCGGTAGCCAAAAGTAACATTTGCGCTTCTTGAAAGACTTCTTCTATTTGTCAACGATCATTATTATTATGGCGTCTTGATTGACGCTCGTACATGAAGGATGCCGCACCCCCAAATCCGATGTGCGGTTTACTGCAGCCGATCTACAGAAGGATTTTCTATAAAAAGACTACCTCTTGGGGACTCATTTCCATTTGTTGTCATAATTCATGTATTTGCATATATCCTTCCACCATGGTGTTTTCCGAGATATGATTAATAACATACATAAGCTCAGATTTGACAGGCACACCCGCCTTTTGTATGGTCAAACACATAACTGCTCGAGGCCGCCCACTATGGGAAAACAAACGCCTTTTGTAGCCGCCCAATATGGGTTACAGACGCTACCTGCTGCTGCCGTTGGCCTTTTACCAAAAAAAAGCTCCTCCGCCACCAGACTATCATGCCGTTGAACGCCACCTGCAGTTCATCCGCCTTAAGGGGGCTTTTAACCATCCCGAGGACAAGTTTGTGCCCTGACCAGCATAGCTGGGTTGTCTGCTTATCCCGGCATCCATTCGGTCCCCCTGCACGTTAGCGTTACCGTTATTAATTTACTTAATGCAAAGTTCGAAATGATTTTACTTGCTTAGTAGTTGTTGTATTAATTTTTAGTTCTCCTATCTTTTTAGTTCTCCTATCTTTTTATGGCCATAACATCTAAGAATCATTATTTCAATTAATATTTAGTCAATCAAAAAAATTATGTCAGTCTCAAAAAAAGTAAAAGTTTTCTAAAAATTATAAGTTGTTGCTTTTCAAAACCTTATAACTCTATAAGATAATCTCCATCAGGTTTGTCTACTATTAGCGTAAACAACATCTATGAACATTAGCGTGTCCCGTCGTTGTATGAAGAAAAAAAAATTCTCGAATTTTGTATCGAAAGGGGTATCAAAAGTTGCGTAATAACAAGTAGATTCTGAATATGTACTAACTTTTTGATTTGAACATGGCTTTTGGGGCTCTACCAAGGCTTAAAGATTTTGAAAGAAAGTAAAAAAAAAATATTTTTTTCCATTTTTTAATTTTATTATTTAATTTCAATTTATTGAATTGATTTATTAAATGAAAGTTAAGGCTAAGAAAAACATATTTTAGTGACCTTGAAAAAATATAAAAAAAAGTTCAAGAAAGGACTTAAAAAATAAATAAATATATTAACATTGCAAAAAATTAAAAGAAAATATTTACATTGAAAATTGACCCTTGAAGTTCTTCGTCATTCTATTCTATTCCTTATAAGTCCTTCTCTCGACTTTGCTCCAATAACACATTGGCTTGCTTCGGTCACAGATTTGATGCATCTTTCGACATTTTGCGTATGGCAAAGATATTCCGGTATTTTCAGTTTTCTTATTTGCACCAGCAATGAAAGTTCATCATCAGTCAATTCTGCGAGGCAAGGTGGTGGAGTAATTTGACATTCATTTCAAAAAATTATGTACATGTACTCCGTAGCGTTTAATTTAATTTTTGGTGGCTTAAATATTCGGTTTGATGTATGGGTTTGACTCGCTGTTATAATTCGCTTTAGAGCAAGCTCTCTGACATAAACCCTTTCGTCAAAGTGCATTGCCACTAAAATGTTTTCAGGATGTGCGAAAAAGCGAACTTTTTTCAAATTAAATCCCTTTTTTTTAAGAAATTTAGCATCGAGTTACTTATTTCCTTTCCTGTACCAGATTTAGGAGTTATATGGCCTAAGAAAATGGATTCTGGTTCGGCAAGAATGGAAATATGTTCTTGAAGAACCTCCTTCCGATAGTATCTTCCATCTTTCTCTTGGGAAGTAAGAGTTTTATCTTTTTCGCCCATAAAAATAAATACTGCGAATTACAACATTATCGCATTGATTTGATAGGCTTTCTCTAGATTTTGAAAAGGCTCGATGTTTTTTATTTTTATCAATAACTAGAGTCTTATCAGTGTTTTCAATTATGCCAACATCCTGGAGTACTGCTGAAGCAACTGCTGCAGCAGATCACAGACTCTTGCTACGGATGGTAGAGACAGTAAATTCCGCTTAACTCATGATGTTGACGTTGAGGGCTGTGATAAAAAGAGCTCTGGCTGCACTTCTTCAATTCGATGAACTGTATTGACTTGCTCTAACGTTTCGTTTCGATTCACTGTATCGGAAAAAATTGATACCGTAGTAGATTCAGCTCTTTGACTACCTAATGCACTACGATAATCATTTTTCTGTCATTTCTCTGGTCCACTAAAAATGATCTTTCACTAGAAGGCCCTTTCTTATCCTCTACACAATGACAGTCATTATAGGAATCACACTTACAAGATGCAATGTCAAACAATTTTGTGTGTGAAAGTGCAATAAAATCCTGCAATCTGCTGTGATAGCTTGTATTTTTTTCGAATTTGGTTATCTTTTAAGTTTCATGTATTTATCAAAGTGGATTTTCATTATTTGTAGTGTTCAACTATGACAGACAATTAGAATCGACACATTCTTCCATATCTTTTCGATTTCTGTTCTCACAATTACAAAAACCTCGGAATTAGATCACTTTGTACGAAAAGAATATATTTGATTGCATCTTTTATTGTTGGTAACTTATTTTTGTTCAGTTCACTAAAGGGGCCGAAAAAGGACACAAATAATGTTTCTTGTCGACGAGGTCCAGAACTCGTTTTGATTTTACGTTTAAGATATTTTCAGAGAAACAACACAACTTAACTTCTTAGAGAGTAACAACAACAAAACACGACACAAAACAAAGACGATATTACATAAGATCAAGAACTTACTTTGTTTTGACGACTTTAATATTATAATATAAAGAAACCAAATAACTTAACACAAGAATAAAAGGATTAGACTTTAAAAATAAAACAATTTTTCTGATAAAGTTGCTGAAACAATACAATGAGACAAAAACCACATGGCACTTTAAAATTTAAAATACTGCTAAGTTACAAAGACAATGGCACTGAGAAATAGATCCGAATCTAGCCTAAAGTCGCCTTGACAAAGACATCCGTAGAAATAAAACACAAATTTCACCACTAAATGCTAAGAAGCACCTCAAGCTAAGTTTAAAATGATATCTAATCTAAGCATTTAGACGTGAAATTTGTGTTTTATTTCTACGGCTGTTTTTGTTAAAGTCGAGTTTAGCTAGACTCGGATCTATTACTAAGGGCCAATGACAATACAAACATACAAACAGACCAATTGAGTTTAAGTTGATTCATTATTATTTGGTTGAGTGAGTCCAAGTCGATTCGAGTTCTAGTTAGGACAAACAAAACTCTTTTATGCTTGGGAAGGAAAGGAATTAAAAATAAAGAAGCTCTTTAACAATTTCAAAATGATAAAATACCTAGCCAAGTAGGTACCTTCAGAAATTGTTGACACAAGATCTATATTTTTATAAATATCAGCAATCAATAAAATCTATAAGAAATAGGCAAAGCTTACATATTAAATGTACATAATAAATTCTCAGAAACATTTAAAATGTTAAAAAATAAGAAAAAATAGCTTTTTTTTAATAATTTCAGCGGGCGGTAGAGGCCCAAAAGTACCATTCGATTTCTTTTTGTTTTTTTTTTCCGTAATACGCTATTCAATACACAAATATTGCGGGGTCTTTCGTTATGATAATCTTAAAAAAAAAATTTATAAAAATAAGGAAAAAACTGCTTTTTTAAAGATTTCAGCGGGCGGTAGAGGCCCAAAAGTACCCTCCGATTTTTGTTTGGTTTTTTGTCCCGTTATATGCTATTCAATGCGCAACTTTTGCGGGGTCTTTCGTTTAGATACTCCAAAAACAAATTTTACGGGACAGCCTAATGAACATGCACCGTCACTGATGTCATACACAAAATTGTAATATAGGTAGTACAAGAATTTAGTCTGTTATATCTTTTTTTTTTTTCAATTCCTCGATTTTCGATTCATTCGATATCAAAACGCACGTACCAGACCCCTATATTCATATTTTGGTGATGCATCCACAGCCAAACTAGCTGTTACTATAAGCGCTCAAAGTAAATGACGGTAATGTTTTTATTTTTAGTTCTTATACTTACATCTTAACATCTACTTAATTATTTATTCAAAAGCCTTGATAGACCTTAAACTTGAATATGTATATTTAAAATATCTTTTTATGGCCTTTAGTCCAAAAAATGGCGTTTCGTCCGGCTTACTCACTTGGACTCATCAGTGACATAGTGCGGGCCTTTGTCATACGCAATCTGTATTAAGTTCAGTTTAACTTTTTGACAAAAAACCACTGTAAACTATATCTACCAAGATTAGAGTTCCTTATCCTTAAGCTTGAAATTTTTTTAGTCTGGAGCCGGGCATAGCTCCTATAAGGTTTTTTTACTTTACAAATTCTATATATAGTAGTACTACTGAAATAAATCAGCCAAGTAGAAGAATAAGCATTAAGGATTGGACTTGTTGAATTATTTTTTTCAGTAGTATATAGAATTTTTATTATGTATACAAAAACCTTCTTATCTTTAAAATATTCATCATAAAATCGAACGATTTTCTAAAAATTAATAAAAAGTTTTTGGCGTTTGGAAAATCTGTGTACCAACCTATATTCTTCTCCCATGCCTATCTCAAAAAAATGGTACTAGAATATAGCTTATTTTATCTCCTGTATATTAAGAACTTTATCCAAATGATCAGATCAATTGAACTCAAGTTGAATACCTCATCAATGCTATGCAGATTTCGTATCAAGGAAATCAGTACATTTATTATTTATATACTAAAGGGCCCTGGAGACGCTCGAACATGGTGCGAGTGAACATGGTTAGAGTACTATGTTCGAGTTGATTTTACTTGTCTGCGGGCTGGTTCGAGTAGCAATTATTTGGTGTCACTAAACAAAAATTTGGTCTCACCAAAATCAAAAGGGGTTTGATATTTATCGATGTTAGAAGGCGGGGCTAATCTTTTGTCGTACCAGATTCGACTATTTGTGGACAGGTTTCGTAGGTTTACTCGAACATTTAGGTTTAATTTTGAGTTTCAATATTAAAAATGAAAAGAAAAATATCAAAAACCTGAATAAAAATAAAAAAAATGTGACAGTGGATATTGTGAATGACATTTAACTGGCTGAACAGAATGCAAAACGGAGCTGGAATAGATGTCAAAAATGCTGCAGCCGGAGCTGCAAGAGTTGAACAATTTTTAACTTTTACTGCAGCATTTTTGACATCTACTGCAGCTTTTTTGACATCTATTCCAGTTGCGTCTTGCATTCTGTTCAGCCAGTAAGTCGTAAGAATAATCAAGTTCGAGTAGTTTAGTTTCTGCTTGGTTTCAGTGCCTGCGGAGTTTAGTGGAACTATGTTCACTCGCACCATGTTCGAGCGTCTCCAGGGCCCTTAAGCTTTGAAAAAAAGTTTAATTTGAAAAGGCAACGAAAATCATTCAAAACTACAAATTCTAAAGAAAATTTAAATTTCATATTAGAACACAACTAACATCCAAAGCAGACACTACAATCGTCCTGACAACCATCGTTTCCATAGCAATTCATAATAAACAAAAATAACAAATAATGATATTATTGAAAAATTCCCTTTTGAATACACAACTTTTTATAATTAAGGAAACTAATTTTATGTTATACACCAACCTCATCATAATATTTAAAGCGAAAGCAGAGGTACTATAAAATCATGCGGATATTTTGCCGGGTGTCACCTTCTTTTTATATTTATTCAATGCTTTCTGCTTCGCTTCATCACCGAAAAATATCCCAAAATTACTTGTTCCATTAAGATATTTTCGAACACGTTCTATCATCTTCCATTGTCATCTTCTTGGGTTGCTGACTTGTCGACTCAGGTAATTTATAGTAAATCTTATGTCCGATCTTGATATAGTTGACAAGTAAAGTAAACTTCCAATCACATCACGATAAGGCTTGTTCTTCTATGGGCCGTCATTTATTTCTTTTTCAGTTAAAATTCCTGGCTCAATAGGTGTTGTAACAGAATAAAAAAGTTCAAAGAAAAGTTAATTTCCTTTTAAATGAATTTCCCTACCGAGATAATATAATCGTCCTTCCTTTAGTCCTCTTGATTTCATTCATTTTGAAGTTATTTGCTAGCTCTGACAGTAGTATAAATTGCATCTTGATTTCACTTATGGCTACAAACCCCATCATCAACGAATACTCCGAGAGTAACAGACTAATCTTCATTATAGAAAATGCAAGGATCATCATCAGTGTCTTTTAATTGCAGTCTTTTCAAAGTTTTGGTAAATATGGCATTGTTGTTGTTTTAATCCTACTTATTTTAAGACGGCAAACTCTTCCAGAATTATCATCAAATCTTTCGGGTTGTAACATGTGTATTTCTTCTGTCAACTCTCCGTGAAGAAATGCATATCAAATGTATGAAAGTTTAGTCTTTTGTTGGCAGCATGACTCAATAGTAAACGAATACTTGCATACCTTGCAACTGGTGCAAAGGTTTCTTGGTATTCTATTTTTTTAATTTGATCATCTTCTTTCTCACTTAACACCCATTTATTTACACGTAAGTGGCCTACGATCCTTCGGTAAGTTAACTATTACTTACTTATCCGGCTCCCGATCCATGAAGGGTCTCTGCCTGAGATATTGCGGTCTTCCATCGGCTGCGGTCCCTCGCACGCTCCCTCCAGTCGTCGAGACCAAGCGCTCTTGCGTCTGTGACCGCCTGGTCCCTATAGCGGAGGTTCGGTCTTCCTGGTCGTCTCGAACCTGGGGGCTGGGATTCGAAGATTTTCTTGGCTGGAGCGTTGTTGTCCATTCGCTCGATGTGGCCGAGCCAATGTAGTCGACGTGTTTTGGCTCTTTGGACTACATCCACATCTTGGTACAGCTCGTACAGTTCACGATTGAATCTTCTCCTCCAATCGCCCTCTTCGCATATAGGACCAAATATCCGTCGTAGAATTTTTCTCTCGAAAGTGCCCAGGATCAATTCCCCTTTTTTACTTATCGTCCAGCACTCGGCGCCGTAGAGTAGAACTGGTAAAATTAGAGTTTTGTATAGCGTGTACTTTGTCTTTGCTTGGTCTCGACGACTGGAGGGACCGCAACCGATGGAAGACCGCAATATCGCAGAGACCCTTCATGGATCGGGAGCCGGATAAGAAGAAGAAGTACTTTGTCTTTCGAGAAAGGAGTTTTGAACCCATTTGTTTGGCCAAACCGAAGTAGCAGCGGTTCGCTAGGGTAATTCTTCGTCGGATTTCCACTAAGGTGTCGTTCGTGGGATTGATGTTTGTTCCGAGGTAGGTGAACTCCTTGACTACCTCGAAATTACTGCTACCAACAGTGACGTTTTGTCCTAGGCGATGGACAGATGAGGCTTTGTTTGTTGATAGCATATACTTTGTTTTGTCCTCATTCACTTCAAGACCAACGCGTTTCGCCTGTTCATCAATAGCTGTGAATGCTTCAAGTACAGCTCTCTTGGAACGGCCGATGATGTCGATGTCGTCCGCATAACCAAGCAGTTGAGAAGACCTGTTAAAGATAGTGCCGTCCATGTTAACACCACTCTTGCGCACTATCTGCTCCAGGACTAGGTTGAAGAAATCACATGATAGCGCATCTCCTTGCCTGAACCCTGTACACGTCTGGAATAACTCGGATGAGCTGTTACCCATTTGCACGTTGCACCGCGTATTTTGTAACGTCATGCGGCATAGCTGGATCAGTTTTTTCGGGATCCCGAGTTCCGACATCGCCAATAGAAGCTCTTGGCGACTTATGCTATCATATGCGGCTTTGAAGTCGATGAATAGGTGGTGGGTCTTGACTTGAAATTCGTTGGTCTTTTCCAGGATTTGCCTCAATGTGAAGATTTGGTCTATCGTTGATCTGCCTGGCCTGAAGCCACACTGGTACGTGCCGATCATAGTGTTGCAGAAAGGTTTTAGACGCTCACATAGTACGTTGGATAGGATCTTGTAGGCAACATTAAGCAGGGATATGCCTCTGTAGTTCTTGCAGGACATAGGATCGCCTTTTTTGTAGATTGGGCATATGGAGCTATTTGACCAGTCATCGGGCATACTTTCCTCCTCCCAAACTTGGTTGATGAGCTGGTGCATGCACCCTACCAGAACATCTCCTCCATACTTGAAGAGTTCCGCTGGTAGGCCATCCGAGCCGGCGGATTTGTTGTTCTTAAGCTTGTGGATGGCTTTCTTAACCTCTTCAGTACTGGGTGCTGGGACTGGATCTTCATTGACTGGTCTAATGCTTGTTTGTTCCCCTGTCGCCTCCTCTACATAATGCCCATTAAGCAGCTGCTGGAAATGCTGCTTAAACACGTCTACAATTCCCTGTGCTTCGGTGACTAGGTTCCCTTCGCTGTTTCGAAGAGCTTGCGTGCCAGTCCTATAACCAGATGCCAATTGCTTGGCTGTTTTGTAGAACCGGCGGGTGTTGGTGGCGGTGCTGGAATCTTCGAGATACTTGAGCTGAGAGGCTGCGGATGCTCTTTTCTTTCTACGCAGGGTTTTTTTCTCTTTCCTTCTCATTTCACGGTACTCCTCTCTTGCTGCTCTTGTTTTCCGTTGCAGCATTTGCATTCGTGCATTTTCCGTCTCCTGCTTCAATACCGCGCATTCATCATCATACCACGGGTTCTTTTTTCTGGGTGGTTGATAGCCTATGGTGGTCTCGGCTGTCTCTTTAATAATGTCGCGATACTGGTTCCACTGGTTGTTGACGCTTGTGGCTGGGTGTACGGCAGAGAGTTTCCCGGTCAATTGCTCACTGTAGTCTCTGGCTTTCTCAGATGTGCTAAGGCATGCGATGTTGAACTTCTTTCTTTGGGCGGTCTTCGTTTTCTTTTCATTGGACAGTCGGGCTCTGAACTTTGTCACAACAAGAAAGTGGTCAGAGTCCACGTTTGCACCTCGGAAAGTTCGCACGTCCAAGATGTTCGATGCGTACCTTGCGCCAATTAGCACGTGGTCGATTTGGTTGGCCGTTCGACCATCTGGAGATCGCCAGGTTGCTGTGTGTATCCTTCGCCTGGGGAACCTAGTGCTACTTATCACCGTATTACGAGCTGCAGCAAAGTCGATTAGTCGGAAGCCGTTGTCTGTTGTCGTTTCGTGGAGGCTGTGCTTTCCAACTAATCCGCCAAAGATGTTTTCCTTTCCGACTTTAGCATTGAAGTCTCCGAGCACGACTTTGACATCGTACTCCGGACAGGCTCCGTAGGCTCCGTCCAGGAGGTCGTAAAACTCCTCCTTGTTAGACTCCTCAGCTTCATCGGTAGGGGCGTGTGCACATATTAGGCTGATGTTTTGGAAGGTAGCTTTGATGCGGATCACAGCCAGGCGATCGCTTATCGGCTTAAAATCGATGACTTTCGATCTGAGTCGATTTCCCACGACGAATCCGCATCCTAGCATGTGCAGTCTTTGGTGACAGCTGTAATAAATGTCGCAATCTTTTCTTTTCGTTATACCTGATCCTATCCATCGTATCTCCTGGATCGCGGTAGGTTAGGTTAGGTTAGGTTGATGGGCTGACGGTGGATCTTGTTCCCGTCACACTTAGATCAATGTTGATCCATTGTGGTACCCTGATGGATTGGACCATCCCTTTAAAAATATAACCTATGAAATCCTATGGAGCATCGAACCATTTAGAGGCGTTGATGAAGTTCATTAAACTTGAGATGTTATTTCCTGTTGACTTCGAGATTTCTGCTAGATCATTGAAGAAATAGCTACCCAAATATTTTTTCCTTATATTGCATAGTGCCGGACATTGACCTAGGAAGTGAAGGGTGTCTTCCTCTACTTCTACGTCACCGCAACCTCTGCATAGGTCTTCAGTACTTAGTCTCATCTTTTTCTTGTGGTAACCTAAGAGATTATGTCCCGTGATAATTCCTATTAAAAGATTCAGGGATCTCTTTTTCAGGTTTATGACATGGTGCGTTTTTTTCTTATTGTAGCTAGGCCACAAATTCTTTGTAGTGGTACAAGTTGCGAGTGAGTTCCATCTGTCATTGGTAAGTTCCACTATCTTCTTACCAATTGTCTGTTTAATGGCACAGGATGGAATTTTAACACCGGAGTCCGTTAGGCTTTGATCTAACGATGAACCAGTCCTTGCCAGTTCATCTGCTTTTTCATTTCCCAGAATTCCACAGTGCCCAGGAACCCAGCAGAGTCTGATGTTGTGCTGTGTGGCAAGAATCTTTAGCTCTTCGCGACAGCATGAAACCAGCTTGGATTTTATTTCTGTTGCAGAGATAGCTTTAATCGCTGCCTGGCTATCAATGTAAAAGGTGATATCAGCCCGTGGTATCGCCAACATTGAGATCTGTTCAGCAGCCTTAATCACTGCAAGAACCTCCGCTTGGAAGACACTGCTATAATCAGGGAGTCTATAAGAGTTCGCTAAATTAAGGGATTCTGAAAAGAAACCAGCACCTACTCTCGTATCCATCTTTGATCCGTCTGTGTAAATTTCTACCATCGGTGTATCTGATTGTTGTAAACCAGCTTCCCATTCTTCTCTTGTGGGGATGGATACAGAAAACGGTTTTTCAAAATTTGTACGGGGTGTTGTGTAGTCTGTGCATACATACCCCTCCGTAAATTTGTTCATAATTTGTGCATGACCTACAGAGTTCTTTTTCCAGCTATCGGTCTGGCTTAATCTTAGAGCACCATAGGCTGCAGTTTCTTGTACGAATAGATCTAGGGGTCTTAGATTGAGTATGGCTTCCATTCCCGCAGTGGGAGTGGACCTCATTGCCCCTGTGATTCCTATGCACGCTAGTCTTTGAACTTTGTTAAGCGTTTTATAATTACATTCTTTATCCATCGCGCTCCACCAAACCAGGCTACCATATGTGAGGATCGGTCTTATAATGGCCGTGTACATCCACATTATGATTTTAGGGCTTGGACCCCAGGTCTTACCAAAGATCCTGTTGCAGGAGTAAAAAGCGATCATGGCCTTCTTGGCTCTTTCTTTTATGTTCATACCCCAGTTTAGCTTTTTGTCAAGAATTACGCCTAAATATTTGGCATGATCTGATAGTCTAAGTTGGGTTCCTTCTATTGATGGTAGGACAAATTCTGGTATTTTCCTTTTGTTAGTAAAAAGAACCAGTTCGGTTTTTTGTGGGTTTACCGAAAGTCCACATTTCCCCGCCCAGGTACAGACTTTTGACAAAACGTAATTAATCTGTTCGCTGGTTGTGGAAATAAATTTTCCGGTCGCTAGCAGCGCCAGGTCGTCTGCGTAGGCAACTACTTTGACACCGCTATTATTCAGTTCAATCAGGATTTCGTTCATTACTAGTATCCACAATAGTGGTGAGAGAACTCCTCCTTGTGGAGTCCCCCTAGATGTGGATACTTTGATCCGTGCGTCCCCTAGTTCTGAGTTAATCCGTCTGTGTTTTAACATACAGATAATCCAGTTTACGAGGGAATTATCCACTTCAAGGTCTACAAGTGCTCTTTTTACCGCATCATTCTGTACATTATTGAAGGCGCCTTCAATGTCCAGAAAAGCTGCTAGAGTATACTCTTTGTCCTTGAGTGATTTTTCTACTATACTTACTAAGTTGTGAAGGGCTGTTTCAACACCTTTTCCTTTCGTGTAAGCATGTTGGGCAGGTGACAACATATTCGGTTTTATACTACTTCGTATGTGTATATCTATTAATCTTTCGAAGGTTTTTAAAACAAACGATGTTAGACTAATGGGTCTATAGTCTTTAGCTTCCGTGTGGCTTGGTTTCCCAGCTTTTGGTATAAAGACTACTTTTACTTCACGCCACGCCAAAGGAATGTATCCCCACTTAAGGCTGCTTGCAAAGAAGCTCTTGAGATGTTGGGTAACGTGTTTAGTGTTCTTCTGTAGCATCATGGGGAAGATGCCATCTGTTCCTGGAGATTTGAAGGGTGAAAACGAGTTTATCGCCCAGTTAATTTTATCCTCCGTTATAATATCTGGTGGCACCGTGTGCTCTGTTTGTACTGCATCCTCCAAGTTGTTAACGTCAAAGTTACAACCAGGAAAATGAGTTTTGATAAGGAGCTCCAGTGATTCTCCACATGATTCAGTCCATTGATCATTAGGATCTTTAAGAGACCCTAAGGGAACTGATTCTTTTGCTAAAACTTTTCTAAGTCTTGCTGATTCATTAGTTCCTTCAATTTGGTTGCAGAAGGTTAACCACGAGCTGCGTTTCGCCCGTTGAGTTTCGGCTTTGAATTTTCTTTGACTGTTTTTGTACGCTTCCCAGTCTAATTCACTTCTAGTTCGTTTGGCTGTATTGAAAAGTCTTCTTGTTTCTTTTCTAATAATGCCAAGTTCGTGTGTCCACCAAGGTGGTTTCTTATTTCCTGTCCTTACCTGTTTAAGGGGGCATGCTTTTTCGAAAGCCTTATTTAGAATTTCTGTGAATTCTGTGGTGGCACTATCTAGGAGTTCAGGTCCATTTAGTGAATTATTTTCAAAGGATTTAATCCTTGTTTCTAATTCCCTATTGAAAGTATCCCAGTTAGTATTTCGAATATTTCTAAACGGTTTCTCGGAGGCTATTGTGTCTGGTATGAGAAATTCAATGATTTTGTGATCAGAGAAAGATTGCTCATCCGACACCCTCCATTGTTCTATTGGTACTGTACTTGAGTTACTTGTTATGGTAATGTCAAGCACCTCCTTACAATTTTTTGTGACAAAAGTTGGTTCTCTACCCCTATTTGCTACTAATAAATTGTTCTCAATAAGAAATTCAAAAAGAGACTCACCTCTAGTATTGATGTTAGTGCTACCCCACTGAGAGTGATGCGCATTAGCATCGCATCCTAGCACTAGATCGAGTTTCAGCTCCGCAGCATGTTTAACTAACTGGCTTGTTAGGTCAGCTGGATCGCGGTAATGTCTGCCTTGTACCGCGAGAGGACAGATTCAAGTTTTTGAGTAGCACCTGGTGTGTAGAGTGTCCTTACATTCCAGGTGCATACTCGTAGATCATAGTCCATTTTCGTTCCGGGTCTGGTTGCCATTTGAGGGGGGTCGTTATCCGAGGCTTCCCGCGTCTCTCTCATAACAATTGGTTTTTTTTTACTGTGGTCGGGTCGTTAGCCCAACGCACTAACTTCCAATCTGTAGGGCCATGGGTTTAATGTTGCAATTCTTTCCTTGATCAACATTCGCACTTACAAGTTTAGCAAGTCCTGGCATAAAGCCATGACCAGTATCCGGCGGCTACCAACTTGGAGGTATTGTAAGCACTTGATGTGTAGGAAAAGATACAGCTCGAGGACCAGTCTTAACTGGAATATCTTCAACATCACCAATAACTGCAAAATTACTGTTCTTTGGATTTGGTTTAATATTTTGACGATTTTTATTATATATTGGAATATTTGTTTTTCACGGCTTTCGAAATTCTCCACCTGACATTGTTCTTCTTCTTCAAGTAAGTTCTCATTTGTTTCTTGTATAGTCATTAGGTTTGTTCGCTGTCAGCACTGGGGCGCACTGGGTCGCCCTGAACTCGCTCTCATGTGTTTTATGTGAAACTTTTTTCACCCCAGTTTATGTGCACTGTGTTCGATGTGTGTTCGGGGCGAGCACTGAATTCGCTCTCACGCACCCCAGGTTTTTTCTCGGGGAAAGAAATCAGAGCTGTGAAATTGAAATCAGCTGTTGGTAAGAGTTGAATGTCAAAAGGAAAGAATTAACTTTGCAAATTTGTATGGCGAAATAAATGGTAAATGTGAAATGTTCTGTATACTATTTTGTTACTATTTATTAATTTACATATTAATAAAGGGAATGCTTAGAAAAATATTTGGAAATTTAGTGCCTGCATAAAGATTTTGAAGCTGCACAAAATAGTACTTTAGTAACTTAACATTTTTATCATAAAAAAGTAGCACTGAGGTGTTCGATGTGAAATCAAAACCCGAGCAGCCCCCAGTTTTTTGACATTTGAATGACATTCCCCAGTGCGCCCTGGGGCAGGGAACAACGAACAAACCTATTATTTCACGTTTTTCATAGTACTCCTCTTGCAATTGATGTTCTTCTTCTTCAAATAAAAGTTCTTCTCGAATTATTACATTAACTTTACTTTCTTCTTTCTTATTGGAATTAACCTCAGTGTTATCATGCATTTCACTCATTTCGACATATCGTTCAGTAGGAGGATAGACTTGATATCCATGCTCTTCAATACCATAGCCAACGAAATTCCCTTTCTTACTCTTTTTTGACGTTGATCATTTTGAACTAGGATATAACAGTCACATCCAAAAGGATTTATTGACTTGAGACTAACCTTAAGACCAAACCATAATTCAGCAGGTGTTTTACCAAAAACATTACTTTTTCCTGTTTGGTTTATTATGAACACTGAGTAATTGATTGCTTCTGCCAATAAAGATGTTTCAAGGTCTTTGACATAAATTTCGACTCTAGCTGATTCAACAATGGTTCGCATCTCCCTTTCAATTCAGCGATTTTGTTATGGAGTATAAGTACCTGATCGTTCATGAAATATTCCAAGTTGTTCAAATATGTTCTTACTTCTGGCGTTTTTGATTTCGTTTGCATTATTAAACATAACTATTTTGATTCTTCGTCCAAATTGATTTTCTACTAAACTCAAGAAATTGTTAAGCTTAACTACTGCCTCTCACTTATGCTTCAGAAAATAAACTGTTCGGAATCGAGTAAAGTCATATTTGGCACAACCAAAAGATCGAGCATTCATTTCACCAAGATCAAAATGAACTCGGTCGAGTGGATTCTTCGCAACTACGCCATTCCTTGGATGTGATACTCTTTGCTGTTTTCCATACGCGCATCCTTTGCAAACACTACTTTCCCAGTCATCAATGTAGCGAATCTAATTCCTCTTCAATATTTCTTTCACATAAGAGATATTTTGATGTGCTAGTCTCTCATGCCAAAGTTTCAAACTTACTGCTGACAAGTTGTATTCTTCAGTTTGTTGAAATAGCATTTGAAACAAACTGCCAGACCTTTAAGCAACCAATACAACTTCATCATCTTCCATGATAAATGATTCTTCTGCTGTAGCTTTCTGAGTATAACCTTTGTCAAGAACGATTTTCATAGAAAATATGTTGAAAGCAAGTGCTGGAACGAATAGGATATTTCGCAATATAATTGGATACCTTCTCTTGCAGTCATAAGCTAGCAAATGCACATCACCAAAAGAAAATACTTTCTAATTTAGTAGAATCTCCGATTTCAACTTGAACGGGAACATCCAAGGATCGCACATTTGTTAAGCATTTCAGATTTCCAGTCAGATTATGAGTAGCACCACTCTATTTGATCCACAATTCTCGCTTATAGCTCTTCAAAAAGAGATGACGATAAAGCAACTGTTATAAAAGACTTCACTTTATTGCTTTCATTGCTTCGTTTCTGCAACATTCATTGGTAAAATGTCCTTTCTTGTGACAATTATTGCATTTGTAATTTTGCTTACAGTATTCTAAATATTCAGAGCACGGTCTGTTCTTACGTTCACGCTTCATATGTCCAAATTCACAACATTTTAAACATTTCGTTTCAAATTTAGACCGAGAGCCCACAGCAGATTTTAGGTGTGAACGATAGCAAAAAAAGAAGTATAGGCGTCGAAAGCTTCATTAAAGACTATTAAAAAAATCAAAGTCTTGCAGTCCACTACTGGGGCCTTTGCGGAAAACAGTGCATCGAAAAAAAAATATGAATGCAACTTCGAGGAAAATAGTGTTAGCCGAAATTGGTTTTCACCCCTCCCTTGATAAGCTCCGCGGATCCCATATCACGGAATTTGAGATCATTTGAGTGTTTAATTCGCCCTGCCAGACTGTTTAAAAAAACCGTTTTTCACTTAGAATTTTGAACTTTTTAAACGGTCCGGTAGAGCTAACTATACACTCAAATGGTCTCAGATTCCATGATATGTGATCCGAGGAGCTTCTCAAGGGAGGAGTGAAAACCAATTTCGGTTAACACTGTTATCCTCGAAGTTGCATTCATATTTTTTTTCGATGCATTGTTTCTCGCAAAGGCCCCAGTTGTGGACTGCAAGACTTTGAATTTTTTAATAGTCTTTAATGAAGCTTTCGACGCCTATATTTCTTTTTTTGCTATCGTTCACACCCAAAATCTGCTGTGGGCTCTTAGTCTAATTGACCTGACTGTGTTGGTTGACCAGACCCATAATTTACTAACTTCTTTGCTGACGTATGGCTCCTTCTTGTTTCTGTCATGTTTTTCTTCTTGTTGAAGACGATCACATAAGTTTTGCAGATTTTTCTCGGTTTCTGCAACTGATTCCAAAGCAGCATAGAAATAGTCAAGCTAAGATGGCAGAGAATTCATAATTCTTGACATAATCCAACTATCTTTCACTTCTTCACCATGGTATCGAAATTCCTGTGCAAGAACATCTATCTGAAGACAATTTTCTACAATCGACTGTTCTAATCGTCTAATCATTTGTGAAGCAGAATCACTTGTTGCAATTTTGAGTGCATTTTTCTCATCTACATTTAGACCAATTATTGCTTGAGCTTCCATGTCCTTTTGAAACCAATTTGATTCAGCAACTGTTTCAGTTGGCTTTTGAGTCTCACCAGTAGCAATTTTCAAAAGATTCTTTATTCGCAACAACAAACTCGGTTTGAATCTCGAGGATACATAGTTCGAATTTCCATTCCCCTCTCCAGACTCTTCTAACTTTTCAAGACTTATGGGGTTTTCTTTTGGTAACAAACATTTATTTTTTTCCCCTTCGGATCTGTCAAAACACAGATTTTGGCAATTAAAGCCTTCCAATGGACAAAAAAATAATTTTTTTTTATCGAAAATCAATTTTGCAGATCTGGATTTTTCGACATATTAACCCCTCTTTTACTACACCATTACCACACCAGAACAATAGAAAGCCATCAGTTTGACATGTCTGGATCGCTATAGCATTGTATATCCCATTGACTTATCCAATCTATAGTATTCTCATGAAACACGATTTTGTAGGTAGACATTTGGTCGATAGGTTCGCTGTGATCGCCTTACCGAGATCCCTTAACAAAAATTAGTATTACATTTGGACGCATAGATGGCCACGAGCTTTTTTTCTTCATGAGAATACTATAGAATTTATATACAATGGCTATAGCTTCATAGACACAACCAATACAATGAAAAAGAAAAGACCAGTCTGAAATCGTATACAATTCGCGACGAAAAAAAATCAATTTTCAGATCAAAATCTGAATTTACCAAAAGAAAACCCCATTAGTTTGGTATCCATTTCGTTAAAAGGTAAAATCCGCTTTTCAAAAATATTAAATTCATTAATCTTTATTTTAAGCTTACTGAGTGCATAACCTGTTGTAAGACCAACGATTAATTAATTTAATGCAGTCTTTATATACCTTTTTGATATATTTCATTAAAAATTAAATTAACATGTTACTCGAGGAAAAATTAGATACAGAATGAAAATGATCTAGTTAAATAAAAATAATAATAAAACAAACATCTGAGCTACACACAAATCTTAGAAAATAATACAGTAGAAGCTGCTTACACTTAAAACAAAGTGTAGCTTTAATGATCTCCAACCACAGTACACAAATCTAAGGTATTATACTGCGCAGGTTGTCACTCGAAAATAAAAAATGGCTGTGAGCGTGAGGAAGAAAACACACGTAATAACAACAACAAATTAAAATTGAAATTGTCAGAAATAAAAATGGCTGGGAGTGTGATGGCTTAAATACACGTAAAAACAACAACAAATACTGACATTTGACGCAAATTTAGATATATGCGCAGAAGAGACAAAAATCAAAACTCTAATGATCCGATCCCGATCCTCAAGAAAGGCGATCCTCTGGGCTGCGCCAACTACAGAGGCATCAGTTTTCTAAAATCGCCTACAAAATATTCTCTGCCGTATTTTGTGAACGCCTGAAGGCATTCGTCAACAACCTGTGTTTTATCCGAGGTACTGCCTCTTGTGAGGAACTGAAAAATCCTCCAAGAGTATACTTATCGTGAATAAGTGCTTCTCATCTAGCTGTTCGGACTCGGCAAAAATCTGTAGGTCCCCCACAGTCCTGCCAACAACACGCACACAGAAATGTTTGAGAGTCTTAAGTCACTTGGCCCTGGTTCTCCACAAGCTGTTGCGCCACGCAATTTATTATATTAATTTTATTCGTCTACAACCTGATAGGTCCATATCAGTGTGGCCTTAAGCCATGGAAGTCCACCATTGACCAAATATTAGCACTACGGCAGATCTTGAAAAAAAAACCCAGGGATTTCATATCAATACCCATCCTTTTCATCGATTTCAAGCCCCGTACGACAGCATCTATAGAGACGAGCTATATAGAGCAATGTCTAGTTTTGCCATCCCTCCTAAACTCGTCAGTTTGTGCATGATAACAATGGAGAATGCACGCGGCTCCAGCAAGGTCGGCAAAGACCTCACCGAAACCTTTGATGTCAAAAAAGGTTTTACGCAAGGAGACGCGCTGTCATGCGACTTCTTCTAAATAATTCTTGAAAGAATAGAGCAAAACTCTCACGTCAACACTAGAAGCACAATCTTTCATAAGTCGGTCCAAGTGCTCGCTTCCGCTGACGACATTGACATAATAATCGGACGAACTAACCGAGATGTCAGTGTTACTATCGTGAGTATTGAAGAGGAAGCCAAGAAGATGGGGTCAACGGTGAATGAAAAGAAATTGAATATGCCTTCAACAAGAAAAGAAACCCAGCATCGACATCTCGGACAGAACGTCACTATCGACAGCTATAATTTTGAGGTGGTCAGAGACTTTGTCTACCTAGGATTTGCTTCAAACTCTGAGAACGATACCAGTTCTCGCTGTTTCCTTGGGCTAAGAAGGCAATTGAGAAGCAAAACCCTCTCTCGAGCAACTAAACTGTCCCTATATTAGACGCTTATCATCCCGGTCCTGATGTATGGTGCAGAGGATTGGACTTGACTCAGGATGGCCGGGTGTAGGCAAAATATGCCTATCAATGGACTCTTACGTCCGTCCTTTAAAACAATGACGTTAGCAACGGAAAAACTAACCAAATAACTCAAACTTGAACGACCAACACCAATACTCAATAAGAACACAATTGAATTGAACGGCAACGTCGAAAAGCTACAGTAGACAAACGAATACGCAACTATCTAAATTATCTTACTCTTCTTTTATTAAGCTAAATATTCCTATTATTAAACTTAAAACTATTATTATTTAAAAACTATAGTGAAGTAAAACTATTATTTAATTATTTTAAAACAAGAGGTAAGATTTCCGGTTGTTAGAAAAGCAGTATTCAAGGTGTTGCCGTTGTTTTTTTAACTGAAATCATTTTCTAAGAAATATGTCTCTCCCCCTACACGGGGAAAATAAACCCCCTTCCTATACGTTTTAATTGTCTTAAACCAACCTACACGCCTAAGCCTTACCGCTTCTTATGCGAATAATCCCGCATATTTAACAAATTGTAAAAATGTAAAAAATATTTGTTTAACACAAATACATTTGTCTCTCACTAGGTCAAGAGTAGGTGTCGCCGTCATTTGTGGTAAATTATACGCCTTTGGAGGATTCAATGGGACTGAACGTCTATCAACTGTTGAAGTATATGACCCTAAGCAGAATAAATGGTCTCAGGGCAGGGCAATGCTTTGCAAACGCAGGTGAGTTTTCGTATTCATGGTGCCTTTATAAAAAATACTTTTGCTTTGTATGAACGTAGCCTTATAATAGATCTGTGCTTTTATATTTAATCCTAATTGTAAGATTAGGTATGTTACCTTTGCATAAAGAAACAAATTATAACCCTAAGGCCATATAATCTGTGAAGATTTATGTATTTCTTAATGATTGTCTAGCGCCGTTGGTGTAGCTGCTTTGGATGATAGCGTATATGTGTGCGGTGGTTATGATGGAGTTACATCCTTAAACACTGTAGAATGTTACAGTCCAAAGACAGATATTTGGAAAACAGTAAGTGAGTGTTGTATTTTCGCTTTCACGTCATATTTTTCTCCTTTTAAGGTCGCTCCGATGATGAAATACCGTTCAGCAGGGGGTGTTGCTCCGCTTGGTGGCTTCATTTATGCCCTCGGAGGCCACGATGGTTTATCGATTTTTGATTCGGTTGAATGTTACGATCCAGTTAAGGATGTTTGGGTTAAAATGAAGTCGATGTTAAGTAGACGCTGCCGCTTAGGAGTGGCCACACTCAATGGAAAGCTTTACGCTTGTGGTGGATACGATGGAAACTCATTTCTGCGATCGGTTGAGGTTTATGATCCTAACACAGATACATGGAAACTACTGACTTCAATGCATTGCAAAAGAAGTCGTGTTGCTCTGGTTGCTAATATGGGAAAACTTTGGGCTATCGGGGGTAAGCTTTTATTTTTGATACGGAAAAAGCTTTTCGGATTATTCATTTTGTATATATAATTTTCTTCTAGGCTATGATGGAGAAACAAATCTCTCCACTGTTGAGGTCTATGATCCTGAAACAGATGAATGGGTGTTTGTGCCACCTATGCGTGCACATAGTGGTGGCGTTGGAGTCGGAGTGATAAGGAATAATTATAATTAGATTTAAGAACAACTTTAGTCACTATATTTAGCTTTTTATTATAAGTATTCATTCCAAAATTCAAGTATTTTATGAAAAATTGCATATTATGTAGTCATTATGAACAAAATTATTTAATGGGCATATAGAAAAAAAATATTGTTATAAACATTATATATGTATTTTGAACCATTAGTTGCAAAAATTATGAATATATAAAAATATGTATTTAACCTAATTCCAATTTAGTTGAATTGATGATGTTGCCGGTAAACTAATTTCATAAAACTAATTTTATTCCCTAGACGCAAGCGGATTCAAAGAAGCAAATTTTGAAATTATTAGTACCTACCTGCACTAAAATGATCTATCACATTCGGGGCCTATTTTTTGAGAATATCAATTAACTGTGTTGTACTTGTATTGTACCTCGACCTACAGCCTAACTCAAATTCTTCAAATTTTGAAAGGTTGTACTGCATGTAATTCCTAAGAAGGTAAATTACATTTTTTGTTTTAGCTCCAAAAATAACGGTACTTGCCATACAACAGTTTAGAAAAAGCTTATTTATGTTAAAAAAGGCTTAAACGTTTTTGATACAAAAATTGTGATTTACTGTAGGCATAGTGAACTTTTTTTTTTTGAAAATTCAATGCATACATATATCAAAGTGGATGGATTTGAAAAATCTTTCTTTTTATCTTATTTATTTACATAGACAACGTATGATAAGCTCATTAAATTCTAATCTTGACAGCATTGTCCAGTTGGGAACTAAAAACCGCATAGAGTTAAATGCTTCAAAAACCCAATGCTGTCCGCTGTCGTTAAAGCAACGACGCGAATGCAGAATGCTTTATCTAGCTCTATTTTTACCTCCCATTTTGATGTTCAGAATTTAAAAACCAATGTATGTACATCGGTTTCTCTTTTTAAATCCTTCCCTATTTGTCTAACGCTCGTACTGTGTTCAATCATCTTAGGGGTAATTACAACCCCTTTATTGCGCACATAGTAAAGAAAAGGAGATTTCTTATTGAGTTTTAAACAATGTATCGGATCGGCCAAATATCTGAAGTTTGAACTCTTTCAAGCATCGCCCCAGGAATTTGTTAGGATATCGATATGTCTAATGTGGTTTTCCTTTCGACCAAAAAAGTCGACTTTTTTCTGATTTTTTCGACCTGAGATCAACTTTTGCTTTCCATTCAACCAAAAAAATCGATTTTTTTTTCGATCTCAGGTCGATTCTTCAAATCTCAATTTTTAGCAAGATTTACACGCATTCGCACACACACCAAAATAAACTGACATAAATCTGAACGTATTAGTTTGCGTTCGGCATTTCGCAGTGTTGTTTACTTTCGATAAGAAGGTGGTGTTTGTTGAACAAATTCATCAATAGAAAAATAGTCACTAACACAATTGCAAAAGCAAATCAAATCTCATTTTGTGTTCTATTTACCACTAAAAAATTATGATCTGACCACCAAATCTGAAATGGTTGAATGGAAAACCACATAAGAATGTTGTCGTTGAGAGCTTCCAGGTTCCTGAGACGATCGTTGTAAACAAGAAACAAAGTGACGCAAAAAGTCTATACAAACTTGTGAAATTTTTCGCATCGAAATGTAAAGTATGTGTTAATCCACAAAAAGCTTCAGCGAATAAAACCAAAAACATATATTTAAAAAAAAAAGAGCCAAGTTCTCCTATTAACAAAAAATCTGCGTGTGACATCAACCATGAAAAGTTATATCTCACAACTAGTATACCAAGTTTTAAGTTTATGAATAGTCCAGTCATAACGGGTGATTTTTTAGCTGGTTTGGTTTTGGCAACACTGGTTTTGACAGCTGACGTGTGTTTAGTACCTTGTGTCACTGTCAAACAGCTTCAGTTTGGTTTGCAATTTAACCATGGATCGTCTTACAAATGAACAACGCTTTGCAAATTATTGAATTTTACTATCAAAATGGCTGGCCGAGGATCCGCTTTTTTATCGAAAAATTGTGTTCAGCGATGAGGCTCATTTTTGGTTGAATGGGTACGTAAGGCTAATGTCTATAGGGACAAGCCCGCTTCGATTGACGCACTGGAAGCCAACATCCATGCATTCATTCGTGAGATACCGGCCGATATGTGTGAAAGAGTATGCCAAAATTGGACTCAGCGGATGGGCTACCTGAGACGCAGCCGCGGTCAACATTTGCATGAAATTATCTTTAAACATTAAATTGCAAGGTTCAAACTATCGATTCAAATAAATATTTCATTCATTTTTTCGAATTTTTTGTGTTTTTTTTTTTTTTAAAGTTCTAAACCTCTTAAAAAATCACCCGTTATAAGCCTTAAAATCAAAACGAAACTGTAAAAAGTCCTCATCGATATGAGCACCGCTTACAGTTTAACGGGGGGTCGAAGCCCCTCCCCACAAACGGTTTTTAAGGAATACCTTCCGAAAGATAACACTTACAGAAAAAATGTCAAAGACAAGGTTGTAGCTTAGAAAATTTCCGACAAAAAATGTTAAGTACCTTTTTTTCATAAGAGTAACCGTTTTCGAGATAATTCAATCAGTAGAGTTACGGATTTTATGTTTCTGTATAAAATGTACTTTTTTGCACAACCTTTGAGGTTGAGTACCAGGTGAGTTTTTCTTGCGTGGTATTCCCATGGAAAATTAGAAATCAGTTCAAAAAAATAAATACAGGGATTCATTTAGAGGTTTTGGGAAAGTTCCCCATAAATTCGGGGTCCACCACACTGATCATACAGGGTGATTCGTATAAAATGTGGCAAAAAGCAAGAGCATGTAGGGTGGGTTGATAAAGAAAAAAATCGTATAGGAGGGGAGTTGTATTCACTCCCGTTTAGCCAGGAGGGGCAATCTTCTAAGAAATTGACTTAAAACAGAAAAAAATTATTAAAAAATAACGGTAACACCTATAATGCCATGCTATACTTTTTTGTAAAGCCAAAAATCTCTTCTTTCGTTTTTATTTGAAATGAAATTGTTTTGTTTTTTTGTCGGAAATTTTCTAAGCTACAACCTTGTCTTTGACATTTTTTCTGTAAATTACCTTTCGGTAATTCCCTAAAAAACGTTTGGTGGGGCCTTTGGCCCCCCGTAAAACTGTTAGCGGCTCTCATATCGATGGGGACTTTTTAAAGTTTCCTTGGAATGCTATGAGGAGGCTATATACCTACTAAAATTCAGCTTTCCGCCATTTTTCCGAAGCAAAAATGACTTAAATGACTGGACTAGAAGGTTACATCAAAAATTTTTTAGTGGAGTAATATTGAAATTACTCCTATGTTATGAAAGAAACTTTTTATGATATTGTAATATTTTCTCAGGTTCGTTAATAAAACTTATTTACTTTATTCAAAACGTCCACTTATTTATTTCGCAAAATAAAACACTTTACTGTTCTTACTACAAACAAAACGATTTATTATTCACCACTGAAATTAATTCACAAACTTTACTTTTCACTTTTATTACAACCAACTTTATTCATTCACGATTAAAAACAAACTGTCTCGCTGCCGTTCAAACATGTGCCTTTTATACTTGTTTTACAAACTCTCGTCAAATAAGGAGAACGTTCTAGTCTCTGCTTCCAGAGCTTTCCATAGGGGAAATTTCCCAATAATTTCCCTTCAAAAAGCTTTTATTTGACAGCTGGTAAATCTGCTATAATCCGGCAGATGGCGCTTCCTTCGTTTGAGAGTTGCTATAATTATAGCTACTAAGGGTATGTTTGCACTGCGACCGTAAGCTTTATTGTGTTCGTTTGTTTGCTTTTCGGAGTCGTTATAGTTCAAATTTGGAAAGTCATTACACTGCCCCCCTCTTAGGATTGATCGTCCCGAGCAAATCCATCACATCCTTCACCATTACAACGATGTAAATGGTCGATGTGAACTACTTTTATTTTGCCTCTTAATCCTCTCCGAATGCGGTAGACGCCATCGTTTACTCGTGTTACAACAGTATAAGGGCCTTCCCAATTTTGTTGAAGTTTCAGTGACATTCCCCTCCGACGCTGGGAATTATAAAACCAAACAAGGTCTCCCGCTTGGAATCCTGTCTTTGTTGCTTTTGTGTCGTATCGTTTTTTCATCCGACCACCTGATGTCTTCATATTTACCCTTGTTCTTTCATGAACGTCACTCAGCCTTTCTTCTTCATTTCCCTTATCACTCCGATTCATGGGGCCAGTCTGTTGAATTTGCACTATCCTTTCGTTGTTCTTCAATGCCTTCTGCTGAGTTTTGATTGTCAGGATACCGTCCATTGAAACCGTTGAGATGACATCTTTGGCATCGTACCCCTTTGGTAGCTGGTACTTCCGTACAAACTGACGACTTATGTAGCCATGTTCATCTTCACGCTCATGATTACCTTCCACTACCACGCTGTTGCCAACAGTTTTGACCATTAACTCATTTGGCTTGAAATGGCTGACATCCATGCACACTTGAAATCCGTCCGCTCCAACTTTGTAGTTTTCTCTGGAATCACGCTCGTCACCCTTTCGCCGAGTAGGAGTTAACTGCAGCGGAGTCACTTTTGGGCGATATATATCGCTTCCCGAGCCATCTTTTTGCGCAGGCCTCATTTTCCTTTTATTCCAATCGTAAATGGGATAGGCTCTCAGTCGCTGGATGGAAACAACTTCCTTTTCTTTTCCATGCGTGCAATGCTTGTAGTCTGGTTTCCATGGTCTTCTAGGTGGCAATCTGCACTGGCTTTGCAGATGCCCAGTCCTGTTGCAATTCCAACATGGAGGTTTTCTAGGTGGCAGTCTGCACTGGCGTTGAAGATGTCCGATCTTCCAGCACCGAGCAAGTCCATCTCGCTGGTTTCTTTGGAACGCAGTTCTCTTGCAAGAACACTCCTCAACTCCTAGTTCTCTTAACCGATGAACTCCTTGAGAAGCCTGTTCTGCTGCTTCCATTGTGAGGGCGAATGCTAGTGCTTCAGGAAGCGTGCGTTTGCCAGCAGTTCGAATTGCTCGCTGAAGGTTGATGTCAGATACAGCACGAACAAAGGCTTCTGTTGCGAGTTGGTTGATGATTTCATCTCCTGCAGCTGGATAAGCCAGATGTGCCAATCGTTCGATGTCTGCTTGAAGCTGTTGCAGAGTTTCTCCCCTTTTCTGGACTCTGGAATTGAGCTGGACGCGGAAGACTTCTTGCATATGGCCATCTCCAAAGCGTTTGTCAATGGCCTGAACAAGAGCACTGAAGTTGCCACTCTTATCTGCTGGTATGGTTTGCAGCAGTTCAGCAGCAGTTCCTCTGAGGGCAAGCGTCAGAGCTATGTATTTGTCCTCCTCATCCCAGCCATTTGTTGCTGCGGCTGCTTCAAACTGCTTCTTGTAGATTGACCAAGAAGTTTGTCCATCGAAGTTTGGGGGATGCATCTCCTTTCTCCTAGGACAGTCACCAGAACTTTCTCGAACCTTCATTTTTCTTACTTTGTCCAATTCCTTAGTAATGGATTCGATTTTATCTTCCACTTTTTCGAACTTTGATTCTACTGTCGACAATTGCTTATCGACATTAGACAATTGTTGATCGACAGTTAACAATTGTTTATCGATAGAAGAAAATTGTTTATCGACACGCTCGTCAAGGGCAATAATTCTATTGTCAAAGGCATCTAACTTACATTCGAGCATATTTGTCTGTTTTTCCAGCAGACACTTTTGTTCTTGGCTTTGTTGCTCGAATCGTTCGAGAAGATTCTTTTGTTCATTCCGTTGTTCTTGGCTTTGTTGTTCTAGAAGATTCTTCTGCTCTTGGCTTTTTGTTGTTCTAGAAGATTCTTCTGCTCTTGGCTTTGTTTTTCTAGAAGATTCTTCTGCTCTTGACTTTGTTGTTCGAAACGAGAAGATTCTTTTCCTGACTATCAAATTTGGCAAGTAGCTGAGACAGCATGTTGGTCATGCCCGATGTACTTACTTGCTCTTGCTGTTCTTCCATTTCAATGTCGAATATAAACGTGTTCGGGTTTTTTCCACATCTTCTTAAATCTTCTTGCAGACGAATTATAAGATCATTCTTTGTTCCAGCAGTAGGAAGATCTCGTTTATTCAGTTCTGCCTTTAGTTCCACTAAATTTAAATCATTCAAAGATTTACCCATTGTCTTGTCTTTTTTTTTCACTTTCCACACAATAAATTTACTGAGTGCACAAATAAAATAAATTTTATTCCACTTCTAACACCAATGTAATATTTTCTCAGGTTCGTTAATAAAACTTATTTACTTTATTCAAAACGTCCACTTATTTATTTCGCAAAATAAAACACTTTACTGTTCTTACTACAAACAAAACGATTTATTATTCACCACTGAAATTAATTCACAAACTTTACTTTTCACTTTTATTACAACCAACTTTATTCATTCACGATTAAAAACAAACTGTCTCGCTGCCGTTCAAACATGTGCCTTTTATACTTGTTTTACAAACTCTCGTCAAATAAGGAGAACGTTCTAGTCTCTGCTTCCAGAGCTTTCCATAGGGGAAATTTCCCAATAATTTCCCTTCAAAAAGCTTTTATTTGACCGCTGGTAAATCTGCTATAATCCGGCAGATGGCGCTTCCTTCGTTTGAGAGTTGCTATAATTATAGCTTCTAAGGGTATGTTTGCACTGCGACCGTAAGCTTTATTGTGTTCGTTTGTTTGCTTTTCGTAGTCGTTATAGTTCAAATTTGGAAAGTCATTACAATATTATTATTAAATCAAATTTGGTACCACCATAATATCTACAGCCTTGTGCTAAATTTCAAGATATTACGGTGTTGGGAAGTGCTCCATAATTTGATGATGTCAGTGAGTGAGTCATACATATATCTCAAGAACATAAGATTTTGGAAGTTGGTGAGCCGCCTAAAAGCATATATGTACATATGATGTATCATAAGCTTAGGTTGTACCAAGTTAAAATAAGGACCGTTTATTCAAAACTCCACAAACGGGTATCAACATTTTTGGCTCAGAGAACGTGAAGATGTTGAAATTCTGTCCATGTATCTACATATTTAAAGGGCTCCTTTTTTTTATTTTTGTTTTAGGTAAAAAAAATCCATATAAAATTTTATTGGAAATCGGTTAACGTTAGCATGTGCCAAACAACACTTGAAATTTCACATACAAAATAAATGGAGGTTTCAGTCTTAATTAAAAATATTGGTAAAAGTGTACATTATGCCTGCTGCGTAGTTTATGTATGCCTGTTCCAAAAGAACATACAACTTTCAGCACCTGACTTAACAAAGTTATGTTTATATGGTTATGGTGCACTTGCAAAACTTGGAATAAAATCTTTCACCTGACTTCGAAGCTATTCCACATAAACTTCGTCTTTTTCGGAATCTAGTGCTTTCCAGAACAAAATATACAAGTGCGTTGGTTTGTTCTTTTTAAATTCAATTTTTTTACAAAAATAAGCAATCAGTTGAAGTTGAAGAAAAGTACCTACGACGAGATATAGGCTGATTTGCAAAATGCAGTACTACAGATCATATTTTTAATAGTCATATTCTGAGATAAATTTATGTACAAAAATGCGTTTTAATTAGTGTTGTGGTTTTTTAACGCATTGCAACAGTTAATGTTGAATTGTATTAAGAAAGTAAAAATATAAAAAAAATAAGAAATCATGATGCGATGCAGTACTGCATTTTGGAAATCAGCCATACTTTGATAATTATAAAAAAAATTACAGTAAGCACGAGTAATAGTAACATTTATCGGGTCTCCCATCGAAGCATTGGCGCCTGGAGAGGGCGGAGGCAAGGGGAACATGATTTAAAACCACCACCCCCTCTTCTGGGAAATAATCTTTGTGGGGATATGCATTCATCGAAGTGCAACCGAGTTCCCGCAAACTGTAAGTTGAAAGAGTCCCGAAAAAAACATCCAGCTAAAGGATGGTTGATGTCGAGAAGCTCATGAAGTTCTCACCAAGTTTTATGATGAAGGAATAATTTGTTCGAAGGGCTCTGGGTACTATTTCACCTGCATTATAATTAGAATCAAATGAAAAAAGAAAACATCAATTTAAAGCCTTTAAAGGCCGAAAGATCATATATTTTGATATATCAGTTTTTTTTTATTATTATTTTGTATCTGTAAAAGAATCGAACTTTCAGATTGTTAGCATAAGATTAGCATAGGCCAGACCCACTTTTAAAAAAATAGGAATAGGTGGCGAACTCATCAACAACAAAGTGCAGAAACATATGATGACAAATTAAAAAAAAATAAACATTGAGTAGAGATTTTGTGATTGGCTGGTCGTTCTTTCTAATCGTCATTGGACGATATTAGAAGATTGGCTGCAAGGTTCTCGTTCTTCTCGCACGCGAAATACGCCTGTAGGACCAAGTGCTCGGGAAAACCCATCGCCTTGAGTCTCGATATGGCCTCGCGGTCCTGAGCAGTCATCTGAATGACAGGCGATACATTTTCTCCTCCGTCGCCCGAAGCTGCGGCTCCAGCCCTGGTTCGATCAGAAGGCTCGGCCGAGGCTACGGACTCAGCTACAGCTGCACGAACTCCCTCTCCGGTTGCTTGGCTGGTTGCCGATGTGGGGTTGTCTGTTTCGTGCGGTTCGTTCAACATGTTCAAAAATGCTTCCTGATTCTCCGAGATGAGCTGCAATAATGCCGGGTTCGATTGACCGATCTGTTGGAGTACGGCGTTGAGCAGTTCCGGGTTCTGGTGAACCAGTTCCCGCATCTGAAGGAACTGCGGTTGATTCCTAAGGAACTCCAAAGAGTCCTCTGCGACGCTACCTTCGGTTGCAGACGAACGCTGGCCTGCTGCAGCGGCGGCCCTCAATTCTGCACATGGTGTTGTATTCAACTCGCTGTCCACCAAAGCTTCTGGTGGGATTCCACTGAGCAAGTACTCAACTGCACGGTCTGGATTGTTAAAGCTGGCCGCCAAGGCGGCTTCTGTCATCTCCCTAGTGTATCCCATTTGCATGATCGAGTCTACCATTTGGTTGTATTCGTCACCCATAAGCAAAGTGGACTCGGCAGCAGCCTGCACAGATGCCGGTACAGCAGCAACAGGATCAGCAGCTGGGGTCTTCTGTGGACTTGCAGCGGTCTTAGCTTCGACGGTTTGCGATGCCGGCTTACTGGGAGCAGCTGTTTCAGCAGTCTTTTTTTGGGGTGATGGTGGCTCACTGGCTTTAGCTTCCTCCTTGGAACTTGTAGCTTCCGGTTCTTCTGTTTTCTTTGCCGGGTAATCACGCATCAAGATCACAACAATAAATTTTTTTTCGTCCACAGAATATGATTCAATGGTCCTCTCATCCTCTAGGATGACGCCAGCATAAATGAGCTTCTGTCTATCGACAACGTATTCGCTGCCGCGGTCTGTGAATATTTTTTCTTTCAATTCTTTGACCGATTTCTGGGGATCGATGTCAATTGTGAATGTTTGTTGCTGTAAATTTTTCACCGTGATAATCATTTTTTTCGATAAATTTTTTTTCAGCACTTTTTATTTTAATTTTCAACTAAATGCGGTTGTACAAAAAAAATTAAAATGGGGTATATTCGGAAATGATTTAGCGTTTTTGTATTTAATGTGCTTTTTAAATTGAATATGTACTTTTCTTTGTTCGAATGGCACTTATTTTTGCGTGATTTTTCTTATTGAAATGCAGTTTGTAGGAAGTTCCGAAATGAGAACAAATTATTCGATTAAAAAAATTCGACGATGTTTGACAGTTGTGCAGAGTTGGCTGTTGGGTGGGTTTGGAAAATGAAAACTGTGAATGGTATAATAATCTTGTACTGTGTAATTATATTGATATTCTATTACAATATTTTTGAATGTTCAGGAAACAAGGGGAATGAATAGGTTTGATCCTTTACCATTAGGTCTGTTCCTTTACTTTGAATTTCTGTGATTTTCTGTGCATTTCTGCGCATTTCAGTCCAAAGTAGTGTCAAAGTTTATATAAAAAAAATATTTTGACACAAGTTTGGACTAAAAATCACAGGAACCCAAAGTAAAGGATCAGACCTATTGTATATCCAATCTATTGACGACTAGAAAAGTCAAAATGCGATACCTGGTGGCGAATAAAACAACTGGATAACTACATTATGAAGAAGTTTTACTTTATTATTTAAGTAAAAATATAGTTTTTATATTTATTAGAATAGTTTTTCTTGTTTTAATAAATAATTTCGGAAAAAAACACTTCACAAATCACATACGATTTACAACAAATTTTGACATCTTATGTAGTTATTCTGTTGCATTTTTTGCCCGGTAGAGTACTGCCTCCAGTCGTCAATAGTATTCTCATGAAACACGATTTTGTAGGTAGACATTTGGTCGATAGGTTCGCTGTGATCGCCTTACCGAGATCCCTTAACAAAAATTAGTATTACATTTGGACGCATAGATGGCCACGAGCTTTTTTTCTTCATGAGAATACTATAGAATTTATATACAATGCTTTACCATTGTATATCCAAATTTATATACAATGCCTTTACTTTGGGTTTCTGTGATATGTTGTCTTAATCGATCAAAAATTGTGGTATAATTGGAATTAGCTTTGCTTGGATCTATTTTAGAAGAAACTGATACAATAATTTTTTCTGACTAGCTATAACAAACAAGTTTTTCTCATGATAATTTTAACATAAAAATAATTTGGAAAAGCCGGTACCAATTATTTTTTTTAATAAAATTGATGCATTGATTAATAATTTTAGAAATCTACAAAAAAAAAGATTAATACAACTTGTGGGAACCTTAAAAATTTATTTCAATGTAAGCCCGATTCAGTCTATTTTTTTTTTTTTTTTTTTTGTGAATTGAATACGATTTACCTAAACATGATTTTTGTTTTGTCACTGTGTTCGTATAGTTTGGGCCTCGTCATTTTTTGTATCCATTTCAAGTTGACAAATATGGGCACGTGGAATATAATAATTCATTTTAAACTTGTTCTTTTTTTTTTGTTGGAGACGATTTCCTACACAATTTGAACAAAATTCTCACGACCAAAATAAATAATAAATTGGGTGGCGCAAAAGCTCGTGGAGAACCAGGGCCAAGTGACTTACAACTCTCAACCATTCCTGTGTGCGAGTTTTTGTTGGCAGGAATGGAGGGGACCTACAGTTTTTTGCCGAGTCCGAACGGCTAAATGAGAAGCACTTTTTCATGACAAGTATACTCTTGGAGGATTTGTCAGTTCCTCGCAAGAGGCAGTACCTCGAATAAAACATTTCTGTTTTTAGGTGGCACGGCTGGGAATCGAGCCTACACCTTCGACCGAAATAAGTTACACCGATCAAAACAAATATTGAAATTAGAGAGGGTATATCTGCCAAAAATGTTGGTCTACCAAATTTATTTTAAATCAAAATATAAATCAATTCTATTTTCCAATGGAATGCAGATATGGTCAAAACCGTCTTTTTGATAGATCTTAATCAAAAATAAATGTATTCATTTCACCAATTAAGCCCCAATACTAATGAATGATTCTCAATTTTTATGTTATCATGACATTTTAGCTAAACTACCTAGATAATGCCACGAAATAGGTTACGGCAGTTTGTCAATCCTTAAAATACGTCATGAATTAGTGCCAAACAAACAATATTATGAATTATGGCTTGTAAATGAGAAAGTATATACTCTATCAGCCAAATTAAAAATGGATTGAGTGCAAAGTGTTACTAATAAAACAAAATTTCTGCTATGTGACATTTACTATGCTAAGCCACCGAAGCAGATGGTTTAGCGAAGGAATAAGCAGCAAACTCTTTTTTTTAATGGCGTTGGTATCAAAAGTCTTACATTTTCTATAACATTTTGTTTCTATGCACAATGAAGAATATAAAACAAAAGGTTATTTATAAATTACCCCCCTGCGGGTAAGGGGCAAGAATATACCCGAGGTAGGCATGCCTGTCGTAAGAGGCGACTAAAATCCAAACTCCGTATACTGAGATTGATGTATACATAACTATGCAATGAGCAAAACAATAAGATATAGTACCCCAGGTGGCAGTCCAGGTTCACTGGAAAATCCACCCTCTTCGGAGGTCGGCTCTATGGATTCTGGAGAGAGCCAATTATTGCATTTAATAAATCCCTTCCTAAAAAGTGCAAGGGTATCTCGATCACCACCATCTAAATCGAGTATAAAACCATCCAAATTCGGGCAAAAGAGTCCACCCGTCACGCCAGCGCGCGCCAAAAAAGACTCAGATAAAACAGAAAATCTTGAAAAAGATACTAACGAACTTCGACGAAGACTTGATGAAGTAATGGAACTTTATCAAGAGCTAAAGAAAGAAGTTGATCTTCTTCGAAAAGAAAATGAAATGAAAGGCAAACATTCTCAAATAAACTCCAAAGCTAGCTTGCCAGAAGTCAATAATTCTAGATATGAAACAGACGAAGAAGAGCTAGCATGTGAAACGGAAAAGTCCTCAAAGAAAAGATTAAGTAAAAAGCGTAAAGCTGGCTCTTCACCTGAGGCAGCCTCGTCTTTTGAAATAATAGTTTCACCAAAACATGCGACAGTAAAAGAAAAACCTGTTAAGGAACGGCCCCCGCCACCGATAAATGTTATCGGTATTGAGGAGTATAACAAGTTGCAAACCATATTAAAGGCATTACTACCATCGGCTTTTAAAGTTATTTCGCTCAATAACAACAAATGGAAAGTATGTGTGAAAGACCCCGAAAGTTATCGCCTTCTGTCGCGAAAACTAAACGAAGAAAAAGTAGAGTGGTATACCTATGAAAATAAGTCGGAAAGACCCTTACGTGTTGTGGCGAGAGGCTTACACGCATCATGTTCAAAAGACGATATCATTAGTGATCTAAAAGAGCGCAAATTCAAAATCTTAGATGCAATTAACATCGTCAAAAGAGAGAAACAGACAAAAGAGGGTGAAACAAAAGTGGTACAGCGTGGTCTTCCACTATTTATACTTTCGTTCGATAAGACTGAAAAACTAGATGAAATTTATAAAATCAAAACAATTCTAAACATCGTAGTTAAGATCGAACCTCTAAGAAAGAGCACAAGGTTAGTCCCTCAGTGTAAACGCTGTCAAGAATTCAATCACACCCAAACTTATTGCAAAAAAGAGCCAAGGTGTGTAAAATGCGCCGGAAAGCATTTAACCGTTGACTGCATCGGAAAAAGTGAAAGTCCACCGACGTGCATTAATTGTAATGGAAATCACCCGGCAAACTATAGAGGCTGCGAAGTAGCTAAAGAATTACAAAAGCGGCGATCGAAATCTGCCAAAACACAAAGAAACCCACAAAGGCAAATAGAAACCGTAATTCCCAAGACTTCCAAATCTAGTAAAGCTCCAAAACCTAGTATCCGTAAGGAAAAGAAAACAGTGTCAATACCTTCGGAGAATATATCAAAGCAAGGAAATGCAGAAACATATGCCCAAATAGCGGCCAAAAATATACCCGCAAACAACGACACTGAAACAAACCCGGTTTCAAAAGTCTTTTCAATAATTCTGTCGAAACTTGAGGAACAATGTGACACAAATAAACTTATCTTTGATAGGTTAAGTAAGCTCGAAAATTGTTTTCGACCCAAATCTCTCTCAAAAAAATTATGATGGAAAAGTTTAAAATTCTTACGTGGAATGCCAACGGATTATGGCAAAAACTTGGAGAATTAGAGATGTATATGCAGGAAAATGATATCGACATATGCTTGATATCAGAAACGCATGCCAAAAATGAATCAAATCTTAAAATCCACGGGTTTCTTGACTACCACGCTGTTCATCCCTCAAATAAAGCAAGAGGTGGATCATCGTTATATATAAAAGAGTGCATTGAACACTCAATAGGCCTGAAAATAGAGGTAGAATCGATGCAATTGAGTAGTGTTCAAGTTAGAACTAAAAACATTCTTCTCAATGTCTCTTCGATATATTGCCCTCCGCGTTGCAAAATCGATAAGAGTGAATTTACGACATTGATAAAGTCGCTAAGCCCAAACTCAATTGTTGGTGGCGACTTTAATGCGAAGCACACCTTTTGGGCTTCAAGATGCATATCTCAAAAGGGTCGAATGCTCTATCAGGCAGGAATGGAAAATAATTGCGATTTTCATTCGAGTGGAAAGCCAACTTACTGGCCAACTGATCCGTCAAAAATACCTGACTTAATCGATTTGTTTATGGTAAAAGGAATACCCTCTAACCGTATTGAAATTTCAGAAGGCCATGATCTGTTCTCTGATCATTCTGCACTCATACTCACTATGAGCGAAAGCGTTGTCAAAATTGAAAAACCACCCAGGTTAACAAACGGTAAAACCAACTGGGAAGGATTTAAGAAAGATATCGAGGACAACGTTGAATTGAGGGTATCATTACAAACGCTTCTTGAGCTTGAAGACGCAGTAGATACCTTTGTTGATATAATACAAAAGGCAGCGTGGAATAACACACCTTATCAAAGGGTTATGCCGCGCTATAAAGATATAACATATCCGCAGGAAATAAAAGACTTAATAAAAGATAAACGAAAAGCACGTAAGAAATGCGCACAGTGGAACGATCAGTACAAATTTCTGGTCATGAGGTGATTTTTTTTTTTGTGATATGAACATAGTTCTTATATGTGATGTTTTTAAAACTGTCCACTCTTTCATAAGCTATAAAATTTTTGTTTGGAAACATAACGGTTTTCATGACATAATGGCTTTAGTTAACACTTTTTTTGTAAGCCGAAAAAAATTTGATATTAGATATTTTTTGTTTTTCGAGTCTTTCATTCAATTTTTAAGATAACTCAATGAAATAAATTTTGTTCGACTAAGGAAGATTAGTTTAAAAAAATAAAATTAAAAAAAAATAAAATTAAAGATTGGTCCATTCAAAAACATCTGTTTTTAAAGTTACTTTAAAAAAAAAATATCTAGAACTTCAAACAAGCTTTTAAAAAAATGCTTACATATGCCTGCTTTCTAATACACCTTTAGGGAATTTCATGCTATCGGTGAGTAATATTTAACAAGAATTGGATCCGACCAGATCCGACCCCGCTAACCTATGAGCTTTAAAAAATCTCTAACTTTTATACTGGTCATTGCTCAAATTTCTTCTTTTTTTGTAACAGAAACCAAAATATACTTTTTCAGTATTTTCAGGTGTGCTGAACTCAAATCCGAAGTCAAAAAAATTCTATCACGTCACGTTTCTGGGATATAACCGTTTGAAAATTGAAAATATCCATTTTTCGCTGTTTTCGTAACAGCGCCAGCGCTTTAACATAACCTATGTTAAAGCGTGAGATTACTTGTTTGAACGAAATGTGTTACGGTTTTTAGAAGAACAACATTTAATCTTTTAAATTCCTTTCAAATTTTTCCGGTATCTCTTTTCTTCTCCGAGAAATCCATCAGATCCGAATGACGATATCGAGAGTGAAAATAGCATTTAAAGCTTATTTTAGATTTTGAATACTATTCTTTTGTTTTTAAATTTACTTGAACCTGTTTTTCATTTATCTATTGCATGTCTTAGGCCGTGTGCCAATTGCGTTAAAATCCTGGTTAAATTTGATCCCATGGCTAAATTTTGACATTACTGAGGTGAATATAGACTTCAAAATTTAACCTGCTCAGGAGCTCGTTAAAATTTTAGTCGGTGGTTAATTTTTGACATGTCTATGGACGCGTTCGGCTGCGTATCTTAAGCGATCTGGATTTGTTTGTGTTGTTGTAAACCCTTGTAAAAAACAGCTGATGCTAAAACAACTCAAGGTATCTGAAATTTTTTGGATTATGGATAGCCTATCGTTTAGCCTGCCGAACGCGAGGTATGCTCATGAAGAAGTGAGGGAGATGAATGTAGATAAATATTTTATTTTGCTATCATTAGTCATGAATCCTATCGGGAAAGATGAAAAATGGAGAAAAAAAAATTAAAATTAAATGAAAGGATTAAGAAATATAGACAAAGACCCTATAATAAATTTAAGTTGATATGCACTCAAGAAGAAGTTTGAATAACTTGAGATAATCCCTTGATAATGCAAAAGAATCAATAAAATTTATTGAAAATACTTTTTCAGATGATTCATTCATTTTGCAAACTGAATTGTTTGCGAACTATCATTACTGAAAAAAATGCAACAACAAAACTAATGGGAAGTGAATGTTAAAAAAAAAATCCCATTTAATCCAATTGACACAGCAAAAACCTTAAATTTTTCTCACCCCTATAAAAAGGGATAACATTTAACTGGGATCAAATTTAACCAGAATTTTAACGCAATTGGCACACGGCCTTAATTTTCCACAATTTTCTTAAAGAAATTTTGTGAAATAAAATGAATGCTATTATATAATTCTAAGGCTATTTATTTGGATTTAAAATTATTTATGTTAGTTTTCCGCAGTTTGTATCGGGAAATAATATTTGAAATTGATTGATTTTTAAAAGCGATATAATGTATATTGTACGTTCATATGAACATAGATTCATGTAATACATATATAATACTTTTATAAATATTCTAGAGAGAGGTATTTGAAATGTTCTTAAGAGAAAAAATATCATTTTCTCTTATATAACAGTTGAAGAAAGGCTCATTTTCAAAACTGTGCATCATTTTGTTAAAAAAATCATAGTATTGGATACAATAATAAGTAACCAGCAAACATTTCCCTTCAGAAATGATTTATAAATAATTCACAGAAGTGAAAGAAACCCTCATTTATGAATTCATTTATAAACCGGTTTGGATCAAATTTACTGGGTAGCATTACTTCGAATTCGAATCGTTTTTATGTTTCATTAATAATAGAGTAATTCTTCGTTTTAGTGAATGTAAATAGGACGCTTATATATTCATTTCACTGAACAATTCATGAATCTTTTTTGAATCATTTAAATGAGACAGATTTGATTCATTAATATGAACATAAATTGGGGTTTCCTCATTCAGTTTAGTGAATATAAATTGAATTATATTTAATTCATTATAATGATTCTTTAATAATCCGAATGTATACCATAGAATGTAAATAGTTATTATTTCAGTGCGGTTATACAAAATGCTAAAAAGACGCCAAAAAAAACAAACAGTATCGTCGTCATCAAATTTCGATTGTTTAATGTACTTATATACCTAACTCAAGAAAAAAAGAAAAATATTTAATTATTTGTAAGTTTATTGAAAGGTTGGTATACAAAAATGTATGTACTTAAGTCAAGAAATAAATACTTAGTTATACGTAGGTAAGTTTATGGATTGGAAGCATGCAAAAATGTGTGTACAACTTTATATATACTTTGTACGATCATTTTGAAGGTTTCTTTGCTTTTAAGCGATTATTTTATTTATTTTTATCACCTTATATGTTTATTTGTTAATTTATTCAATTTATATTTTTTTTATTTTTTTTTCACTGCCACAATGGATATATGTAGTTCCGTCCGTACAATAACAATGCGCAAAATTTACTGAAAATGACGAATTTCCTCTTTGCATAACTTTTGTTTCAGTTTTGGCGCGACTAGGTCCCGTTATGGCTTTTCAAAACAAACTGAAAGGGACATTCAGTTTATGTGAATAAAAATGGACGCACCCAAGATATACCTCTTTTGAGGATCGCTTGTGCGCGTTCACTTTTATTCATATCATATGAAGGAAATAAGAATCTCTATATTTTTTACTATGAAAAAAATCAACACAAATCCCCTTCCCCGCGTATGAGGTAAAAGTGATGGGATATTTGAGTATATTCACATTTGATTCACTGAAGTGAGTGTTTCTCGAATATATATTCTTCATTTTCACTGAATGTTCAATGAACGTTCACAAAAATGTTTGCTGGGTATCTACCTACCTTATCTATAGTTAAAACAGATAGAAAAATTGTTTCAGTATTTACTTTTATAGATTCAATTTTTGAGAATTTTTAAATTTATCGGTAATGGGTATATGGATCTCAACAAAACAAATTAAAATTTTTATTACTTGATTATTTGAGGAACAATTTTTTAACTAAAGATGTTAGTATATAAAATTTAGATTGATATATAGTAAACTTTAAAATTCCATTTTTTTATGCTGGTTTTTTTTTTTTTCAAATGTACTTTACTAGATATGAAATCGTATGCTTTATGAAATATTTTTCAATGTTTTATTAATCTATAGTATTTAACAAACACAATGGCGAAAAAATCATTAAAATCCATCCATTTATTCAAAAGTTACAGCACAATGTCCACTTTTTCAGCTTTTCGTCCCACTGTGCGGCGCACAGTGGGGAAGAATGGAAAAAAATCGCTTAAAACTAAAACTAAAACTAAAACCAAACCACCGAACTGATTTTGATGAAATTTTCAGGAATGATAATTATTAGGACGAGAAACCAATATAATTACTATTCGTCCACTGCCACGCATATTTTCTTAAAAAACTAATTTTTCGTAAAAATTAGAAAAAATTCAGGTGTTAATAAATTAAACACTATCCCCCATATTAATAAACGGCGGATAGCAACGTGCTAGCGTTTATACATCTGTTAACTAGTAATTCTTATTAACAAATGCGTAATAGTCTGTGACGTGTGTTAACGTACGGATAACAGATTCCACGTATAATGAACGGATAACTTCTTAACACATACACGCACGCGTATGATAGCACCGTTTACTACTACCAGTATACAATTCGTAAGGCAGTGCATGCATGTGACACATGTATTAGAAAATCACCATAATTTGATGAAGTGGTGAATTTGGTGAAGTGATAAATACTGGAAAGATATCATATCTTTTTTAATAAGAAAAGTTATAAAGCGGACAAGTTGTCTATCCGTGTGCCAGTTAACACGTGTGTTAGGGAGCGGATACCAGTTTTTTATTAATACTGCTGTATAAAAATATATGTTGGCCTTTAAAAGTTCTTACAACGCCCATTTTGTGGACGTTTTTTGATGGAGCCAGTCTCAGTAAATCTGAACCCACTACCAATTTTAATTAAATGTTTAGTCATGATAAAGAACAATGACGCGACCGCACAAACATGTATCTAACTAACCTTAAAAAAGTGAAAGCCCTTAAGCAAATAAGTAGTGTGAAAATGATTTAAGAAGAGGGAAAATGAGAGTAAAATTGGTTGATAACTAACCTAACTGAATTCTTGATCTTTGCACCCTATAGCTCATTGTTTTCTGAATAAACGGAATAAGTAGTTTATTTGAAAAGTGTTACGTACACTCCAAAAATATATTTACATTTGCCCACCATTTACCTTCTTAGGTGCCAGTTATAGCTATCATTGAAACTCATCATTTTTGTGGAAACTTGGGCCTATTTGGAATTTTTTTTGACTAGAAATTTTAATTAGGTCTTAAGCCTTATTTGCCCATCAAAAAAATAAATCATTTTGCTTTCTAAACCTCTCAAAATCAGTCATTAAAAATTTGAATGATGAGTTTCAATGAAAGCTATAACTAGCGCCTTACTTAGGTATGTTAACGCTAGAGTCTTTGGTGAAGCAGGTGCAATAAAAGATAAATTTACATTTAACTTTGTAATATCTTAATTTTTACCACCAAATATTGCAAAAATGTAATTTTAGCGATGTAACACAGTGAATTTTAATGACAAAATATTACTGCTTATCACATTGCACATAGTTAGCATAGCATATGTCTCTTAAATAAATATAACGATGTCACATCGCAACTTTTAAAATTGTTGTTACATATTTCATAAAACCCTGTTTAGTAATATGATGAAAAGCCGTTAAAAATGGATTGGAAACAGTAAAATATAAAAATAAAATATTTTATGTTTACCAAAAATGCAAGTCAGGGCAGGTTACGATATACATACATATATGTTGTATATATCTTAATTTTTACTAAAATTTTTATTTTTTGGTGCATGATTTTCCCACTCAAAACCTTACGAGACTAAAAATAACCGCTAATATTGAGTGTTTTTACTTATCTAATTTTTCCTGCTCAATAAATATATTTATATTACCAATGAATATATCTTTATCCTATAAATAGAAGAATTATTGAAAAAAGTTCAGAGTTTAGTGAAAACGGATCGTTCAACAACTACCCATGGTTTTATCTTTTTCTCCTTAATTTTCAACTTTGGGCGATAAACTCCCGATTTACATATAAATATTTTATTTGCAAACGGTTATCATATCTTAATTTAACAACTATTTTGCTATAAGAAAAGAATCATAAAAATTGACTTTTAAAAAAAGAATTTTTCACATTTTCCCCACTGTGCGGCGCCTTTCATGGAAAGGCACGGCCATGGTTGCGCCTCTTTAAAATCGAATTGCCCTAGTGGGGAGTTCATGATTTGCCCCCCCCCTTGGCATTACCACGCAGTTTGCATTTTTTACTTTGAATTTTATCAAATACCTACTAATCCTATTAAATCTTCCTAGGACAAATAGTTTTACAAATCAAACTAACCTGTTCTTATATTGAATTGAAGATAAGGGTTTTATTAGGGTTTTCATCTACTGACAAGTACTTTGCCACCTCCAAGGGAAAACGGCTGTTGTTGCAATTCACACCTATTCTTCGACACGAAATAAAATTACAACAACAATATACACAAATGGGTTTTGAAGGGTGAAACGTACGAATAGTCGGAGAGCTACCAGCCACTTTGACTAACCTACTAGACACAAGGCTACAACTTTGTGTATGCTTGATTTGGGATTAGTTAAGTATGAAAACCACGGTCTGGCAGGGTTGCCGCGGTCGAAAGGTTGCCATCTGATTTTTTCAAAATGCAAAAAAAGGGTCAAAATTAACCTACTCGCACAAGGCTGACACTTATTTATAATTTAGTTTATACATTCTTATGCATGAAAAAATTTATGCCAGACGGGTTTGTCGGTCGAAAGTGCTTGCCAGACGAGCCTAAAGCTCTTAAAGATTAATAAAAGATATTGGATAACTTGAGAAATTTGTTACGTACAAGGCTAAAACTTAGTGTATACTTTATTCGTGAACAGATTAGTCAAAAAATAGAGATCTGAGAAAATTTCCGCAATTCTAGGGTTGCCACCTATTTTTTTCGAAATGTAAAATAACTTCCAAATGCAACATATCTACTTTTAGAATGCTGATTTTTGATATTATAATAACTTATGTCTTTTTGTACATGAAAAAAAAGATGCCAGACCAGTTTTGGTGGACGAAAATAGCTTGCCAGACGTGTTTTTAAAGTTGGTATTAGAAAATGTCATTGATTAGTCAGATGTAGGTATTAAATATAACACGTTAACTGCGTATAGTATACATACATATTAAATCAAGTCAACAAATTATGATATAGTTCTTTTACTGTAGACGCAGGGTTGCCATATATTTTTTTTTTAATTTAATAAAATTGACAAAACTGAAACACCAACCTACCTAAAGTTTTCACACGTATGTAAGCTTATACCATCTTGTATATAAAAACAAAATATTGACAGATGGTCGAAAGCTTCTGTCAGACAAGTCTCAGATTTAAAAAATTGGTACTATAAGAAATATCCTTTCTTGATTTTTTCAAATTATGACAAAGCAAATTTTTACATATTATGTTATTATATCTTCTTGCATATTAAATAAAATTTTGTATATATATGTAGTTTTGGGAGGTACGCGAACAGACATATTATTATACTATTTTTACTTGCGATAAAGGTACTATAAGGCAAGTTTTGGATTCGTGCAAAAAAAATTATTTGAGATAACAATCAAACAAGATATTACGATGATAGAGAACACCAAAAAAGTGGGTGGCACAATTCTGTCTGTCTGTTCGTCTACAGCAGCTATACTCAACCTGCGGCCCGCGGGCCGCATGTGGCCCGTCGAGCTGTTCTAAGTGGCCCACTTGGCATACTTGCATAAATATGTGATTTTATAGAAAAACTGAATACCATAAATCAAAATTTACATTCGTTTGGAAAAAGTGCCTAAATCGATTTGGAAATAGCACCCAAAAGAAGACTGAACATTTTGGATGATATTTCCTGATTTCCTCGCTTCTTTTACAAAATGAAACAGTGCCCAAAATATAAAATAAAGAGTGTTGTCAGTGAAAGACAAGTGGAAAGAGCTCAATCAACGAACGAAATGTCACTTTGTCTTTTCGTTTTCACGAATGTCTGATAGTGTTTTCGTTTGGTCCTCCTGTAGCGTCCGGGAACATTTCAAATGCTTCTGAAAAAGTTCATTTGGCACTAGATGACAGTTCTTCTTCTGAAGATTCTGGATTTGTATAGAAAGAATCACAACCAGAAGCACGCATGCAATATACATGCGCATAATTGAAGCGCCCAACCCAACCCAAGGTGGAGACATTACACCTGTTCCTTAGTTAGTCGCAAACAGTTTCAGACCGCCAGATTTAGTGCGAACCAGTACAATTTTTCACTTGTGGAACGGGTCTGCACTAAATGTGGCGGTCTGAAACAGCTTGAAACTCGGCAAGGAACACAGCAATTCGCTGCTGTTATTGAGGAATACCAATATTCAGAGAACAGCTGTGTGAACGTTTCATCACCCAAATGCAACAAATAAGAGCATAAATGCAACCAAACCCAAACTTCAGAATCAAGAAAAGGGTTGCAACTTGTTGGTTTGGCATTCTGGAATCGGGATCGGAGAGCTTCGGAGGGTCCTTCCGGATTACCAAACGAAAACGCTATGAAAAAAGCAAATATTTTGCTAACGTGTGAAAGACACAGATTTTGCAGTTGAAACTCAAATTGTAAGTAATTTTGAGAAGTTTCACCGGTTTCGCTCTCAAAAGTGAAGACACAAAATAAAAAAAAAACAGAAAGACTGTGAAATGAGTGCCCACAATATAAATTTTCCCTCTTCTACTTCAAGTAATAGATAATGTTCCTGACAGAAGAAAAAGTCAGAAAGTCGACGCTGGATTGAAAAATTAACATCTTGGATCTACATACCTTTGGGAGTCATCGTCGTTTTCAAAATTCAATCCTACAAAAAATGGGTAAGGAAATGAACGAATAAGGTTAGCATGCAGGAACAAGCCAGATCTTGAAAAAGGGTTCTAAATTTCAAAAATCATATTAATTTTTATATTAAAATTAATAAACCATTCAATTTAAATTCCTTAACACATAAAGTTCAAAAAATTGTTTATGTTGCGGCCCGAGGCAACATAGCTAAAACGTTTTTTTGGCCCTTATGAAAAAAAGGTTGAGTATGGCTGGTCTACAGCCTAAACGGCTCGATCGATTTTCTTCAAACTTGATACATAGTGGTTTTTGGAGATTATGCTGACACGTTTTTTTTTCATTTTTTTTTAGAACCAAAAATAACGGTTCCTGTCATACAATTTTTTTAGCAATTAAACATAATCGTATTTTTTTCAAAAACTCCTCGTCAACTTTTCTTAAAAAAAATTTAGTAAATTTATTTTAGTAAAGGCTTCCTTTGGGTGGAAAACCATTTTTCAAAAATGGTTATTAATGGTACCTCCCAAGGAGCCATTTTTTTAATTTTTGATTTTCTTCAAAACGGTATTACCGATTTCAATTATTTTTTTATACAGAAGCTTCCAAAAAATATAAATAGTTTTGTGTACCAAATTTTTTGAAAAAATATTTTTTGGATTTTTAAAAAATGTTTCAATTTTTTTTTTTAGAAAATCAAATATTTCGAAAACGACATAATCGATTTTTTTGAAACTCGATTCTCAAGAGTTTTTTAGTAATCTCTAAAATATTTTTGGAAACAATTTTACATTTTTGAAAAAATAACGCTACCTTCCATACAAAAGTTGAAAACCGCAAAGGAAAATATTTTTGTGCATAAAACGACTCCTAGGATTTTGATTAAACTTTTTTCATATACTAAATTTAGTACAATCTACTACCAAAGAAATATAAAATTTTACACTTAGCAACTATTAATAGTACCTGTCATATAACGTATTTTTTTATTTTGAATTTTCTTGTTATCGGCTAAATGGATTTCGATGAACGTTTTTATATGCAAATTACAGATAAGATTTAATAATATTGCATATCAAAATAAAAAAAAAAAAAAAACGTTTTTGGATTTTTAAAAAAAGTTTCAAATTTTTTTTTGGAAAATTCAATATCTCAAAAACGAGTTGACAATTTTTTTTCAAATTTTGTTTTTATATGCACATAAATACATATTTGCATACCAAAATTTTTCTTAAAATTGTTTTAAGAATTTTATATATAAAAAATTAATTATTAAAAATCCGCTCCAACGATTTTAAATTTTTTCCCATACAATCATATTTAATCAAGAATTAAGATGGCATTCTTTTTTTTCACCTCAAACTGTCAAACTGTCAAAAAAGTTATTTTGGCCAATTTAAATGTCGTATTTCATGCTTCTCTACATTTTTCTCTTATAATTTCCAAGTTTTTATATACAATTTTCTTAAACCTACAGTGTCTTGAACATAAGAGCAAGTACGTGCGACCCAGTCGTGCATCTTATTTTTTATGGTCGGCTTACACTTAAAAAAATATGTTTGACTCAGCATTAATTTAAATTTTTTTAACCCCGAGGCCACACGGCAAGTATCCATATTTATATACTCATTTGTTCACTAACACATACAAACCCAAGCAACTTGCTCATCAACTGGCATTGGCCATGGAATTTTTGAAGCCAAGTGAAGCAAGTTGAGAAGCAAGTTGGGAGACAAGCAAGTGGAATGCAAGTGGAAAGCAAGTGGGAGGCAAGTGGAATGCAAACTACGAATTTGAAAAGCAGTGTATATGTAGCCAACTTGCTTGCTATTAGGTACTTGCCCGTGTGGCCTCCGGGTAAATGTTCTAGGAATACGCAAACATGGATGAGTATGAGCAGGATATTAAGGTTATTCATAAACGTAGTAAAGTTGTAAAGTGCGTAAATCTGTCAAATTTCCCATACAAGTTTTGACACATGTATGAATACCCATTTTTTCTCAAGAAAATGGAAAAGTACCTATATATCTTCGTTGTTGTGTTGTGTTGAAACTTGAAAGATTTCAATGAAATTGCACAGGTGATGGCTTATACAGAATTAAAAAAGAAAAAAATATCTTCAAAACAGGGTGCTTTCAAAAATGTCAACTTCGTTGTTCCTTGAGTGATTTCAATAAAATTGGCAGGACAGAATTATAACAGAAACGAATATTTTCAAAACGGTGTTTCAAAAAATGGCACCATCATCACCATGACTTGTGGCAATTTCATTGAAATCACTCAATTCGATTTAATTGAAATCTATCAATGTCAAAGGATTTCGAAACTTTTTTTTTGAAACTGTCCTTTTTCCTTTTGTAAAATTACATTTTTATTTCTTATTTCAAAGATTCGTGAATGGATCTTCAATAGCTCTCGCATAATAATTTCAGAACGAACCATATTTTATAGATCCACATCCTAGCATTTTTGGTTCGATTGTGAAAATTAATTTTCTTTTAATCGAATTAAAAATAACATTCCCTTTTGATTTTTTTCACGAGTGAACGAATGATATTTTATTATTCTATGAACCTTGCATTTTATACAAAAACTTCCAAAAAAATGCCTGTGTGGTAAAAAAAGTGAGGTCAACTATTAAATATAAAATAATTTTACGCTGGATAACTATTAACAGTACCTCCCATAGAACGTTATTTTGGCTTTTTTTCATTATTGACTGAAGGATTTATATGAGATTATTTATGAAAACTTCCAAAAAGCTCAAATTATATTGCATATTAAAATAAACTTTTTTTTTTTGAATACCCATTTTTTCGAAAATTCGATATCACAAAATTGGTTTGGTGTCTGCCCCCCCCCCCCCCCTGGACAAAATCCTGCGGGCGCCTATGCGTGGGCCCCACGTTGGGAAACACTGGTTTAGCCGATTCTAACCCAGCTATGTCAAGTAACTAGGAAATAGCTCAGCAAAGAGTTACATTAAGAGCCGCACTTTCACTTGATTTTTAAAACTGGTTCTGAAGTATAGAGTGCGCTAGCACAGAGCACAATATGCAGGCACTAATAGGTACTACAGGCACTATTTTTAACAATTGTGTCCAACTATGAGGATAATATACATAGATATCACCAGCAACACAGTCCTACAGGACGATAAGAATAAGCGAAACTTGTGCGTTGCAACAGCAAAATTAGATACTGTTGCTATCAACAAACAAATATCTCTCCATCAGCTAGGATAAATCGTAACGTGAAAGGGGTCTATGATTATACATTTTAACATCATTCACTAATTCAATACGCAAATTTGCCCCATATTTACATTTCTGATAACAAAGTATAATGCTTTATCGCGTGGCGGGCGTGGGTACTTAATTTCTTTTTAATTAAATCATGAAGTGTGCAATTTGTTTTCACCAAATAGCGATCTAATAAACCCAAGTAAACTATACTGTAACTCGTATAGGCGAAGAGTTAAGGTTACATTTTGATAAAACAGTGACTTAACACCCATGATTTCAAAATTTCGATGGTACATACATACTTAGAACATCATTAATGTTTAAGGCAGTGTTTACCAACCCTTTTTTGCCGCCATTTCCCCCCCCACAAATTTGTAAATATTCAAATCAAAAAACTTTGAACAACATAAACAAAAACAAATTCTATAAAATTTTTCGGCAAAGCTTAGGCCTGGTTCACACGAGATTGTACCGCACGATTTTTTGTAGTATAAATCCGTGCGAATTAGCAGTGGCGTATATATTTTACTTAGAGCCTTTCACACGACGCACAGTGGGGAAATTTGTATGGGAGTGCGGAAAAAATTCAATAAAAACTGAACCACTCAATCGATTTGGATGAAATTTTCAGGGATGACAGCTTAACTCATAACAAGTTATTATAAATCATTTCAACCCACTGACACTCCCCCTCCCCCTAGAACCAAAAAAATGAATAATTAAAAAATCAGCTTTTTTGATTTTTTTGAAAGAACTCTTATTGTGATTATATTGAGGCCATCCTTCCTATATAATGACATTTAAAAAATTAAAAAACAATTACTTATTATATCTTTATCAGGTACACGGCTAATTAAAATGAAAAACCCGAAATTATAGTGGAAAAATATTCAAAAACCACTTCTATTGCATTTTATTCAATTTAAAAAATAGCTTTACAATTGTTCATTCTTTCAAGAGAGCCATCACTTCTTCACTTAAATGACTCTGTTTCTTCTTAGTGAAGGAAGGAGTATGATATGAAACCAAGGGATCAGATGTCAACATCATTCGGCTCATCACGTCTTTATTTGTTGCGATTCGGCTTATTTTCCGAGAGTGTCTTAATCTATATTTTTTGTAGTCTTTATTTCGACACTCTTGAGCCTCTTCCGACAATATTCCAATTGGAAAAATACACTTCTCCATTATGTCTTTGCCGTGTACCTATTAGAATTTTGTGGAGGGTAGATGGCATGTTGTACCACTCAGGCGCGGATACAGGGGGAGGGCAATGGGTGCAATTGCCCCCCCCTGGGCAAAAACGAACGAAGCATAAAATATGAATTTAATAAAATGTAATCAAAAAAAGGTTATTTTGTAATACGTTTTTAAATTTTTTTCTTGGTAGCCCAGCGTTGCAGCAATGAGTGTTTGTGCGTTGCCGGCTGGCTGACCAGGTTCAGTTCCGCTATCGCAAATTGCCTTCAAATCGACTGAGTGGAAAGCTTATAACTTCGGTCTTAGATATCCGATCTTCAAAATTAAGGTCTTTAATTAAAAGATAGATGTCTGGCTACATTACTGTACCTATAAAATTTTATGAGAAAAGTCAATTTATTTCATACTAGGAATCAGACTGAATCCCAAATCGATTTGATTTTCACTTTTCAAAATGCTGTCAATGAAACATTTCACAATTTGAAATATAATGATTTAAAAAGTTATTGCCCCACCTCCGCTCCAACCCTCCTCATCAAATTTGTTGTTTTTTATAGTTTAATGTAACGGGAGGGTCGACAGGGGCACTTATCTAAATTATTAAACTTAAAGTTGATTTTAATTTACAAAAGAAATTAAATCTTTAAATTACGTCGAATTAATTAGCTTTTAAAATTTCTAACTTTGCTTCAAATGCTGGTGTCTACAGGATTAAGATATCTAATTATAGTTGAAAAAATAAACTACATTTGTGTATAAAATTTATTGAGAAATACCAAACAAATTAATACAAAGGGTGATAGAGTTCTTTTTATGATAAATATTTAAATATGCGTTTCCATTGTGGGAGTACTTTCACAATAGAAAACTCTCGAGAGTGACTCTCGGATATCATTCTTCCCCTCTGGTGAGCTTATTTCATGACTGTGTTTGTGGCCACTTTTGTGTTTTACTCTCGAGAGCTTCTTCAGTGCTGCTCACCGTCTTTTTACTCTAAAATGAATATCCACCTTAAGAGTATGCAAATATACCCGTGTTTCAAGCTCGAGAAGAGTACGAATCCAATGAAGAAGATTGGAGAGAAACCAGGAACGACTACAGTCACTGCCGAAGAGACGTTGGATGGAACTTTTACACATAAGGATAGGTGTTTTTGGCCGCTTTTGAAAACGTCAAGTCAACGTCAATTCGATTGTCAAATGATCGTCATTTTTTGACGCAAATATTGCTATTGTAATGAACTGCATGAGTCTGGCAACTCTGCAAACGATGGTTTGAGATTTTGAAACATTCTTACTAAAACTTAACGAGGGCTAAATATATTGTAAATGAAATGTACATATAACGAAAGTTAGTCACAATCGAAGGATGAATCGAGGTGGTCTGACAGAAACGTTTAATTTAGAGTTGTTTTTTCCTTGTATTTTCCACTATAATCATTAGGTGTGTTTTATTATCATCGGGATCTGGATCTGGATCTTCTTTTAACACGTGTTACAAAAACAATTTTAGAAAATTTCCCACTATTTTGTTTTTGTATTACGTGTAAAACTTAATCCAGATCCAGATCCCGATGATAATAAAACACGCCTATTGTGTCTTAATTCAATGTCGGAAAGTTTGGTTTTGTATCGATGGACGAAGGCATCTGAGCTTACGATACAGTTCATCTCGGTTTTGATCCTTCAAGTTTCTTGGAAACGCATTTGACGTTCATGAACACGTCCTCCAGCCTCTCAATATTTTTGTTGCCAACTCGATTTTTTTACTGCAGAATTTCACCACACATGATGTTTACGAACATGTCACTTTAACGTTTATTTATTTATTTATTTATACCATACCACTGTGCCATTATGTTTTCCGAGCATGATTGTGGAGTTTCGCAAATCCAGATGGAACTTAAAAACGCTTTAAAGACACCATTCTATAGCTACAAACTGCAAAACTTCATTTCACAAAGTTCAATGTACCCGCTGTTCGAGATACTATGGCAATTATGAAAGAGTTAATTGTCTTCAAATTTCAAACTCATCAACTCGCATTGCTTTGTGTAATCAGACTTGTAGAGCGGTACGAAATGTACTCAAATTTTCTTTAGATCTCATTAAGATTTGGAAAACTTACGAAAATTGCCCCCCCCTGAGCGAAATTCTGGATCCGCGCCTGGTACCACTTATACAAAGTTACAAACTTTTTTGCTGTCTCCATGCAATAATCCCCAAATTTGCTTGGATCCACTGGCACGCGAATTGTAATTGCCTCTAGAATAACAGCAAATCTTTTAATTAGGTCTTCGTCCAAGCCTGTGATTTCAGACACTAAAGCTGGATTGGCAAAGAATCGTCTTGAGGTGTTCCCTGTATTAGTTGTTCCTGATCCTTGCTTGACAGTATCAACCTGTATTAGAAATTTCATACCAGAACCAGGATAAATATGTAATAGAAATAATAGGTACATACATATATTTAAGGAAACTCGTTCTATCAATTTCAAAAAATACATAAAAACCTAAATATTACTTAAAAAATATCGATTTATCGGAGAAAAAATATTGATTTATCGATATTTTTGGAAATCTCTTACCTGTATTCCAATTTTATCTTTGAGCTCCCGCGTTATGATCCTTTTCCTTGCTTCTTTTAATGGACGCGTATTTGCGTCGACTCGTCCTTGTTGGAATTCGATGTTGTAGGCAACATGCAACAGACACTCCATTAGCTTTATGCGAGCATGAAGAGGTGACATGCCGAACTTGAGTGCTTCTTCGTTAAGTGGTCTGGCTTTTACTTCCTCAATTTGATTCATTTTTGAGGTTGTTGCCCCACAAATGAAGCAAGAAGAAGCGGCTGGTGTTTCGGTCACAGACTGTGCGGTTTTTCCATCGATCATGGTGTAGTAAAGTTTGTGGTTTATTTTGAGTTCTCTATTGTTTAAACAGACGTTGGTTTCTTTGAGCCTCGATATTTCATCGTCAACTCTTTTTTTTTCCGTTCTTATGACTTCAGCAGTCTCTTTAATAAAAGAGAAGTTTAATGTCCTACAATATTGAGTTGAGGATGACTTTTCATCGCTCCACATTGACTCATTTACGTTTTCTCTCAACGATAATTTAAGAGGAACCACCGATGTCATATAGAGATGTGAATCAGACACATCATTATTGGAGGAAAACTTTTGTTGGTACTCACTCTGCCCTGAGGCACCATCACATCCCCATTTTGAGTACAATGTGAGATTTGCTCCATTCATTTCATTAAGCTCCTCTGCCGACTTAGTCTCTAGTATTCTTCTGGCAGTATGATCTCATAAATTTTGCAAGGGAACACTTGCCGAACTTTCGGTAATGGTAATAACTTCTGGATAGGTCTTACCTTTCTCATCCGCGAGTACTTTGTATGGAACAAGAATGTCATACTTTTCATTTTGTAGCCAGTGCATAAGGTATTCATATTTTTCTTTGGTAAGTTCTAACTTTGTGAACATACCAAGTGTCCTTGTTTTACAAATTTTTTCATCTGACTTTAATTCAATGGAAGAAGCGAAGTTGATAACCTCTTGGGGAAACAAAGCACGCACTTCTTCCCTTTTATATCGCTTAGCGCGGTCAGAACACTCGCTAAATGATTTTCACGGTCGACCAGATTTATGGCCAGTTGAAGGTGTCACGTCATTCTCGTCCTCATCACAATCAAAACCAAGGCTAAATGTTCCCTCGAGCCAAATTGAGTTCTTATCTTCAAATCGCGATTTTGTTCGTTTGGATTCCAACCACCTTTTTTATTAACAAAAATAAGGAAATAAAATATTTTAATTTTTGTTAAAACAAATTAAATTTTAGTTTTACTTCTTTAATTAGTTAAAAAACCACAGCCCGAGGATAAAATAGTTTTCAAATCATCACTATTAAAAAATTTAAGAATCTAATAAATGTTATAATTCAAAAAAGTACAATAAAATTTAATTTAGTTCAAACAAAATTGAATATTTTTTTCAAATAATTAATTATCACAACACAACACAACACAATATAACACTAGGTTTATAATTATTATTCATTAATATAACCTTTTTTTAAATTGAGAATAGAAGCGTTTGTACACTTCACTCACAATTAAATCAATATTTAGTTCACTTGTTAACGTATTTGTATTTTCCAATAACAATTTCAATTTTAATCTATCTTTGTTGCATTCCATAAGCTTTCTGCTTAGATCTATGTATGAAATGCTAAAAACTCCCATTATAATTAATAATTTTTATTTATTAAGAAGACGAAATATCCGTTTTCACACGTTTTTAATTTGAGCGGGTGACGAAAACGTTTACGCAAAAAAAAAACGGCTAGTTCATTTTTTCTGAGCCAAGGTTAGAATATCAAGAGAAAATTTTTTGTAGTAGATTTTTTAAAAAAAGTGTTGCAATTTGTAGACTTCTTTTTTCATTTTTTTACTACAGTTGTATTGTATTGTAGTCTGACAACGATAACTAGTACAATTTTCTCAGTGCTAAGAAAAAAAGTATTGACGAATATATGATGCACATTAAATCAGCTATAGCTCCTAAACTATAGATTTTAGAAAAAAAAGTTGTTTAATATATTTTGTAGCAAATACAATTTTCTACAACTTTGTCAAAGATTTTTTGTCTCTATCATAAAAATTGAACAAGCTACAAGCGAAAATCCTTAAAAAGCTTAAAAACAAAATGGCGGACAAGTGCGTAGGATTTCAAGTGTGTCTGTTTGGAGTTTTTGGTTTTCATTAATGTTATTTAAATATTTTGAGTCTAAATTATGGCTCAAATTTTTTTCTAATTTATAGCGTTTTATTTTTTAATAATAAGAATTTAAAATTATTTTTGCTATAAATTACAGTTTTCAAGCGTCGATTAAATTCGCAGTGGCACCTGGTGGCACCTAAATTTGGTATATATCGAAAGATAATTTCATAAGGAAAAAGATGGTAATAGTCTCTAACTGAAGGCAGATGTAGCTAAAATTATATCACAACAAAAACATAAATGTTAAAAAAGGAGCCAAGTTCTTTTGTGTACAAGAAACCTGTGCGTAAAAAAGTCAGCCAAAAAAAGTAATGAGATCTAAAATATATGCCAAGTTTTAAGTTCATGAAGTTTAATATCAAATATCTTAAGTAGAGTAATATCGAAACAATTCCAAATCATGACAGAAATTTGGTAATTAATGATTACTGATTAAAATTTGGTGGGTTCACTGGTCAAGTTTTCGTACAATTTAAATTTGTGATTAAGTAAGTATTTAAGAAAAAACTTGCCAAGTACATCCACCAAATTTTAATCAGTAATCATTAATTACCAAATTTATGTCATGATTTGGAATTGTTTCGATATTACTCTACTTAAGATATTTGATATTAAACTTCATGAGCTTAAAACTTGGCATATATTTTAGATCTCATTACTTTTTTTGGCTGATTTTTTTACGCACAGGTTTCTTGTACACAAAAGAACTTGGCTCCTTTTTTAACATTTATGTTTTTGTTGTGATTTCACTCCTTTTTGCAAAGATTTTTTTTTGCCAGGTGAAAGTCAAGCCCTACTGCTCTACAAAGTTTCATAATTCAACGACAACCGAAAGTGCTCCATATACAAATAATAGCAATTCTGATAAAGTGGGTGGATGGCATCCCCCCCCCCCTGAATGGACAATTCCAAATTTTCGATTTTTTTTCCTTTCTAAGCAGAGTTGCGAAATTTTGAATTAAAAAATCACTAAGTCATAAGCTAGTAGGTGACTTGTGAATTAAAAAATGTTTAATTCATAAGCTAATTAGTGACTTATGACTTAAAATAATTTAATTCTCAAGCCTCTAAATGACTTATGAATTAAGAAAAAATTAATTCACAAGTCACTTAGTGACTTATGAATTAAAAAAAATTAATTCACAAGTCACTTAGTGACTTATGAATTAAAAAAAATTTAACTCGCAAGTCACTTAGTGACTTATGAATTTAAAAAAATTTAATTCACAAGTCACTTAGTGACTTATGAATTAAAAAAATTTAATTCACAAGTCACTAAGTGATTTATGAATTAAAAAAAATTTAATTCGCAAGTCACTTAGTGACTTATGAATTGAAAAAAATTCAATTCACAAGTCACTTAGTGACTTATGAATTAAAAAAATTTAATTCACAAGTCACTAAGTGACTTATGAATTAAAAAAAAATTAATTCACAAGTCACTTAGGCCGTGTGCCAGTTGCGTTAAAATCCTGGTTAAATTTTATCCCATGGCTAAATTCTGACATTACTGAGGTGAATATAGACGTCAAAATTTAACCTGCTCAGGAGCTCGTTAAAATTTTAGCCGGTGGTTAATTTTTGACATGTCTATGGGTACGTTTGGGTTTGGCTGCGTATCGTAAGCGATCCGGATTTGTTTGTGTTGTTGTAATCCCCTGTAAAAAAACAGCTGATGTCAGCTAATGCAAAAACAACTCAAGGTATCTGAAAATTTTTTGGATTATGGATAGCCTATCGTTTAGCCTGCCGAACGCGAGGTATGCTCATGAAGAAGTGAAGGAGATGAATGTAGATAAATATTTTATTTTGCTATCATGAAGTCATGAATCCTATCGGGAAAGACGAAAAATGGAAAAAAAACTAAAATTAAATGAAAGGATTAAGAAATGTAGACAAAGACCTTATAATAAACGTAAGTAGGTATGGACTCAAGAATAAGTTTGAATACATCCTTGATAATGCAAAAGAATCAATAATATTTATAGAAAATACTTTTTCAGATGATTCATTCATTTTGCAAACTGCAAATGCAACAACAAAACTAATGGGAAGTGAATGTTAAAAAAAATCCCATTTAATCCAATTGGCACAGCAAAAACCTTAAATTTTACTCACCCCTATAAAAAGGGATAACATTTAACTGGGATCAAATTTAACCAGAATTTTAACGCAATTGGCACACGGCCTAAGGTAGTCATTGATAAATTAAGAAAATTAATTCACAAGATAAATGGTGACTTATGATTTAAAAAAATATTAAACCATAAGCTTGTTGGTGCCTCATAAATTTAAAACAAATAAATCACAAACCAATTAAAGGGACAAATTGTGTTGTTCCTATACATATCGCGTAGTCGTCATCAAAATTAATTAAAAACAACAATTTTTTTCACAGGTTCGCATTGGTTGCATATTTGTTTGACTTTAAATGAAATAAAAAGTACATTTTTCCAAAAAAAAATTAAAAACAAAATTTTAACTTTTTCTGTATGAAAAAATTTTTTTTTTTTTAAAAATGTCGAAAATTTTTCATACAAAAAAATTTAAAATTTTATTTTAATTTTTTTTTTGGAAAAATGTACTTTTTATTTCATTTAAAGTCAAACAAATATGCAACCATTGCGAAACTGTGAAATAAGAAAAAAATTGTTGTTTTTAATTAATTTTGATGACGACTACGCGATATGTATAGGAAAAACACAATTTGTTCCTTTAATTGGTTTGTAAGAGTTTGAAAATTTGGTGAAGAAAAACGGTTCGGTGAATCAATTTGAAAATTCACAGAATTATCGATACTGTAAAGTCTATAAATCTGCATACCAAAAAGTAGTTTTGTAGTACTTTTTTTTAAACTAACGATGAAGAATCAAAAAAAAAATAATTTCTACAAAATTTTAACAAAAATCATGTACAAAACTTACTTGTGCTTTATTTGTTTTTAATTTATGAGGCACCAACAAGCTTATGATTTAATATTTTTTAAATCATAAGTCACCAACTATCTTGTGAATTAATTTTCTTAATTCATAAATCACTACCTAAGTGACTTGTGAATTAAATTTTTTTTAATTCATAAGTCACTAAGTGACTTGTGAATTAAATTTTTTTTAATTCATAAGTCACTAAGTGACTTGCGAATTAAATTTTTTTTAATTCATAAGTCACTTAATGGCTTGTGATTTAATTTTTTTTTAATTCATAAGTCACCTAGTAAATTCTGATTTAAATTTTTTTTAATTCATAAGTCACTTTGAGACTTGTGATTTATTTATTTTTAATTCATAAGTCATCAACTAGCTTGTGAATTAAATTTTTTTTAATTCATAAGTCACTAAGTGAATTGTGAATTAAATTTATTTTAATTCATAAGTCACTTAGTGACTTGTGAATTAAATTTATTTTAATTCATAAGTCAATAAGTGACTTATGAATTAAATTTTTTGTAATTCAGAAGTCATCAACGAACTTGTGAATTAGAAGTAAGCTTAAGCTATGAAGTGACTTAAGCTTTTGCAACTCTGTTTCTAAGTACTTCAAGTCCTACCGTCCTATCAATTTTCATCGTTCTACAACAATCGGAAGTGCTACATATAATTTATAAGAATTTTTAATAATGTGGGTGGATGCCACGCCCCCTGTATGGAAAATTCCAATTTTTCAATTTTTTCTTTCTAAGTACTTCAAGACATACCGACCTACCAATTTTCATCGTTCTACAACAATCGGAAGTGCTTCATATAATTTATAAGAATTTTTGAGAATGTGGGTGGATGCCACGCCCCCTGAACTGAAACTTCCAATTTTTCGATTTTTTTTTCTTCTAAGTACTTCAAGGCCTACCGACCTACCAATTTTCATCGTTCTACAACAATCGGAAGTGCTTTATATAATTTATAAGAATTTTTAGGAATGTGGGTGGATGCCACGCCCCTGAACTGAAACTTCCAATTTTTCGATTTTTTTTCTTCTTAGTACTTCAAGGCCTACCGACCTACCAATTTTCATCGTTCTACAACAATCGGAAGTGCTTTATATAATTTATAAGAATTTTTAGGAATGTGGGTGGATGCCACGCCCCCTGAACTGAAACTTCCAATTTTTCGATTTTTTTTCTTCTTAGTACTTCAAGGCCTACCGACCTACCAATTTTCATCGTTCTACAATAATCGGAAGTGCTCCATATAATTTATAAGAATTTTTAAGAATGTGGGTGGATGCCACGCCCCCTGTATGGAAAATTCCAATTTTTCAATTTTTTTCTTTCTAAGTACCTCAAACCCTACCATCCTACCAATTTTCATTGTTCTACAACAATCGGAAATGCTCCATATAATTTATAGATTATTTAAGAAAGTGGGTAGATGCCACGCCCCCTGATTAGAAAATTGCAGATTTTCGATTTTTTCCTTTGTATGTACCACAAGGCCTACCGTTGTGCGAAATTTCAAGTTTTTACGATGTCGGGAAGTGCTCCATAATTTTGATGATCTATCAGTGAGTCAGTCAGTCAGTGAGTCAGTGAGTCAGTGAGCCAGTGAGTCAGTGAGTCAATGAGTCAGTGAGTCAGTGAGTCAGTGAGTCAGTCAGTTACGGTTTTTGCGATTTTTGAAGTCCTATATCTTGGGAACTACTAATGCTAAAGAGTTGAAATTTGGTGAGCCACCTGTGTTTGATCAGTTCAGCAAATACTCCGAATTTGAAGTTTCTGACTTTATTGGTACTGAAGTTAGAGGGGGGTTGCAAATCGCCTGAGTTTGTTCCTGTAAAAAGGGTGTAGTGCCGCGAACTTGGCTGGGCACTACCGTGCCCTTTGATATACAAAAATATGAAAAAAATGTCATATTTTTTCTTATTTCTTTAAATAATTCTATAAAAACACCAGAACCTTAAAATGTAATTATTCCTTCGATTTACAATAAAAAAAATATTGTATTTTTGGGGAAAAATATAAATGTATAAATCGGCTCAAGCGAAAAAAAAAATACACTACTTTTATTTAAGAGGATTTTTACCCTATTTTTCATACTTTCAACAACTACCAACTTCACAAAGCTATTAAAAGAAAACTATAAGTCCGATTTCATTAATTCTTTTTGATTTTGATTCAGTTTTTATTCTGGAATTAAGATATAAAATTTCAATTTTCTACGAAGAACTTTAATTTTCGACTTTTTTCCGCAAAATCCCCACTGTGCGACGTTTGTACGGCAAGAAAACGTACTTAGCTAAGTACGTTTATCGAATACTCAACGGACTTATAAAAAAAAACTAATGAATTGCGACGTATCGTCTTCCAGTGACGTATAGTTTTATATAGTCTCGTTCACACGGTTTAAATCCACGTTGGGTATTTGTTCGTTGGCATAGAATGAGCTTCAGTGAAGAGAAAAGCCGATGTACACAAAAAAATTATCGACCGATATGGTTGGTTAAAAAAATGTATAACTCCGGTGATACTCATTGGATCTTGTAGGTTAAGGTCTTTAAATAAAGAAGAGGAATGAGGAGAATTAGTTTTTCAAAATTATAAAAATTTGTATCAACATTTGAATTTAGAATAAAATAAATGGAATTGAATTGGGCTTTATTCACCCTTTTAGTATGAACATTTTTGCCCCTCCTCAATGATTTGTTTACACAATATAGCCCGATATGTCAGCTTTCTTTAAAGACCTTAACCTTGAAGATCCAATCAATAGAACGGGAGCTATAATTTTTTAAAGCCATACGTATCAAATTTTAATAAACAAAATTCCATGTAGATAACGGGATTTTCTCGCTGGTGGATGGTCGTGGACAATGGTCCAAGCAGATAATTTCAATGCAATTGTTTTGATTTTTCGATCAATTTAAAATCAAGATTGTGTCGCTTATATACCACGTAGGATAATGAATGAGGTATCAAAATAACCGTCATTTTATTTATATGTTATATTTAAAACAACAAGAAAATTCATCAATGCACTAAACAGATATGAGTTCATATTTTTTTAATTTATATTTAAATCAATATTTTCTATCATCCGTCCAAATTTCAGCTTTCTAGCTTTTTCCCTTAAAAAGATAAAAATAAAATACTTCACAAATTCAAACTTTTCCATTAATTTTCGTTATACTGCAGCTATTCGAGTTTTAAACGAATAAATATAAATATCGTGTGAACACCCGATTTTTGTTCGGTAAAAACCGAATGCGTTAAAAAACGTGCGGTACAATCTCGTGTGAACCAGGCCTAACGCTGCTGATGCGACACGAATACATAATGACACTAAATCATGAACTAAGACGGTGTCCACATTGGGTATGAAAAAGTGGATTTTTAATGACTTTTCAGTATTCACATCTCACTTCAATGAAGGAGTGGGAGCGAGATATGAATACCGAAAAGTCATTAAAAATCCACTTTTTCATACCCAATGTGGACACCGTCTAAAAATTTAGTTTTACTTTTCGTACTGCACTACGCTGCGCTGGCTGTTCGATGAGCGAAATTGATAACTGTAGCAGACTCTTTTTTTTCGCACACAATCAATTACCCAGACCATTTATTGTATGCGAAAACATGACATTTGTGTTTCTCGTATTTATTTTTGTTGCTTCTTTCATTACCGCATGGCTGCTTGTGATTTTTTTGCATTTAATACTTATTTCAATTTTTTGAATAAGTGCAACTGTCAATGAAGATTTTGCCGCTTCGTTTTCGTAAGCATTTCGTTGTTTTGTTGGAGACCAACAAAAAATTTCGTCTCGCATCAGCACCGTACTAGGCTTTATTCATTTCCACTTCTTTCAAACTCAGTCAACTCGCTTGCGTCAACGTGTAATAGCGGGCACAACAGAGTAGTTGTAGACCTTACGATTCTCTTCAAAAAAGCTTAAGATGATACTTATTTCTAAAACTGTCTCATTTTTCGAATGAATTTTGTATCAGTAAATTAATTAATTCTTTTTTAAAAGATTTTGGTTCAAACAAAATTTTGTTTATGAAAAAGATATCACAAATGATTTCTGATCATAGAACTCGAGATTTTATTAATAAGGAAGTGGGTCTCACAATAATTCTCTCCGTGTGTTTGTTCCTTCTATAAATAAAGTTTCTTCCTGAATGTATTCTATAAATAAAGTTTCTTCTTGTATGCAGTTTATATATATAAAGAAAGGTCAGTTAAATCATCAAAGAATTGTTTGTTCCATCGGCTACAGCTTAAGCAGTAGGAAGGATTTTCCTTACACTTGGTAGGTATATAGTGGTTTTTGGTCATTCCCCTCATATATTTTTTCACCTTTTAACCAAAACTAACGGTACCTTCGACCTGCCGTATAATTTTTTAGCAATTTTATCAAATCTTATTTTTCTCAAAAACAGCTCAATAACATTGATTTTTGGTTTTCTTGACAACTCCATGACTGAATTTAATAATTTTCTACAGAAACTTCTTAAAAGTTAAAAAAAAAAATGAGTGTCAAGTTAGCAAAGCAACTTTGACGAATCGAAAAATGGGTAATTGGATAATTTGCCATTAATTAGTCGTTAATTAGTTGTGACAATTTCGAATTTGTCGTTAAATGTTTTCTAAGTTTTTTTTGGGTGCTTTGTGATGTTTTCTATGTTATTAATGGTGATTTGTTTTCTATGAGTGTCCGGTTACCGAATCAAATTTCCTTAATCGAAAAATGGGAAGGTGGATCATTTGCCGTTAATAATATTTTTTCGGTAATTCTTATATTAAATAAATAACCCAAAATTACATAGAAAATATCGCATGACAAAATTGAAAATTTCAAAACTAACTAACGCCTCATTAATGGCAAATTATCAGGGAATAACATTTTAAGTTCTGGAAGTTTTTACCACTTTTCGAAAAAACATAGAAAACATAGAACGACAAATTCAAAATTATCACAAATAATTAACGGCTAGTAACTGGTAAATTATTAAGCCATAAACCAACTGGTATAAACAGTTTTTAACCCATTTTCTGGTAGTACTTTGCTAACTTGATGTCAAGCTACCAAAGAACCTGAAAAACATAGAAAGCATTGAACGACAAACTCAAAATTGTCACAACTAATTGAAGACTAATTAGAGGAAAACTATTAAGCCATGAACAGTTCGGTATTAGCAGTTTTAATCCCTTTTTAAGGTGATGCTTTGCTAACTTGATATAAATGTAATGAAGAATAAGAAAAAAACATAGAAAACATAACACGATTGAATTTAATTTTTCACAACTAAATTATGACTTATTAACGGCAAATTATTAAGCCATAAAACATTAAGTATACGAAGTTTACAAAGCAAAGCACAAAAAAAAACATAGAAAACATTGAACGACAAATTTGAAATTGTCACAGCTAATTAACGGCAAATTATCCAATTAACCATTTTTCGATTCGTCAAAGTTGCTTTGCTAAATTGACACTCATGAAAAGAAAGTCCTTAGCACCCAAGTTTTCAAAAAAGTATTTTTTAGATTTTCAAATTTTTAATATATCTATGAATAAAATTACGAATTCAAATTTGCAAAAAATATTTTCCCATAAAAATAATCAAAATTTCTTTTTTTAAAGTTTAATTTCTATCTATAGGTATATAATTTTTTTTTTGTCCAAAAAATTCATCATGAATTCAGATGCCATTTTTTTTCACTTCAATCGAATAAAAATAAGCATTTTTAACTCATAAATTCCATGTTTTTATTTATAATTTTTAGAACCGTATGTACGTGCTACCCAGTTTGGATTTTATTATATTTGGAATGGTATGATAACACATAAAATTATCCAAATAAGAAAGTTTACTAATCGCTATAACCCTATTAGACCGAGAGCTGGTAGCAAATTTTATGGGTGAAGGTATAACCAAAATTCACGAACGTTTATGTTGAGGTTATTGAGCCTTGATTTCAAATCCAGTCGTCTGGCAGGATTCTTTTGTCGCCAGGGCTGGAGATGGGGGTTGAAAACGGTGATTTTACGGATTTTTGGGTAGGGGGTATAACCACTTTTATATAAGCTTAAACTATAGAGAACTACGCTTTGGTTATAAATTTTGGGGTCCCAGACAGCCAGACGGCCGAACAGCTAGGGCCGTCTGGCTAGTTGTGGCGACACTTAAAACGTCTGGCATGCATATTTTTGTGATGACGAGATTTTTCATGGTTTTTTGACATATCAATTTTTTGGTTATACCCCTGACCACAAAAATTGATTTTTTGACACTTTTTGTGGGCGTCTGGCTGGGTGTGGCGACACTTAAAACGTCTGGGACCCCAAAATTTATAACCAAAGTGGTTATACCCCCTACCCAAAAATCCATAAAATCACCGTTTACAACCCCCCTTCTCCAGCCCTGGCGACAAGAGAATCCTGCCAGACGACTGGATTTGAAACCAGGGCTCAACAACCTCAACATAAACGTTCGTGAATTTTGGTTATACCTTCACCCATAAAATTTGCTCTCAGCTCTTAGACTATATGTATAAGTAATAATTTTTTTCTAATTTTTTTTAAGGACAAAACTTTTGGTTTCAGTACCGCCCCAGACAGAATATTATGTATATAGGGACGCCAAAATTAAATTATTATGTGAACTGCTGGGCACTTTTGACACAGGTTTACAAATATCAGTTAACTTTTCGACACGTGAAAGTAAGAGTCGTTCTAAGGGTAAACTCAAATCCGCTGTCCGTTTTTCGCTATCAGCTCTGGTTTATGAGATATAACCGTTAGAAAGTGCAAAAAAACCCTTTTCGCGATTTTTGGGGTTATGTAACCATGCATAGTTCAGAGAGTGTTTCTGTTTAGAGTTCATCACGAAAAGTTACCCTTAGATCAACTGTTACGAAAACCTTGAAAGCCTATGTAATCAGCAAGGTAGTTTTGCGTATAGGTATTTCAATGGCTGAGGGCATTTAAATTTTACTGTTAATACCAATTGGTTATTAAATTTATCCGCTCCGTATATAGTGCGGAAAAGTTTGCCGCCCCCTCATAAAGTGCCACCCGGGGCAGGCCGCCCCCTCCGCCCCCCCTACGCTACGCCACTGCCTTGAACTTGCTATAAGCTTGGCAGATATTTGCTAGGAAAAAATTGGCTTTTCAAACCTTTTTCATTAGGTATATTGCATTTCGTTACGAGTTCTTCGTCAAAGCAGCATATATTATACCATTTATAATTAAATTATGTAATATAGTTTTCTAATATTTATGTATTATTATCATTTAAGCCGTAAAAGGATTGTATTTATATGTTAATCCTCTTAGCTTTATAAATCAGTAATGATGGGTAGACGTTAACTTCTATGCAACTTAAGTGGATGGTAGCAGGCCCGGCACAGATTTTTCGAGTGGGTAAAATACTCACGCGAGATTTGACAGTATTTTTCAAAAAAAGTTTATCATGGAAGATGAAGAATAAAATAAAAAAAATAAAAAATATTTCTGAATGTTTCTCATTGAATATTGAATATCGCATTATCATATCGGCTTGTCCTTGGATGCTCCCTTCAGCAATATCTTGATGCTAGGTGTTGTATATTCTTACACAAAATTATTCAAAGTAAAACACCTTTATACATTTATGAAAAATTTACATTTGCTCAATCCCTCAGAACCTTAAAGATTTTGGTACCACATTTTAACTATTTGAACTCTTCGCGGCTCTTCATGATCTATGCAACGAAGCTATGGAACTCTCTCCCAGTGGCTATTAAGAAAATTATAAATGTTTTAAATGTTTAAACAGAAATGCAATTACTTCTGAATTTCGCTAAACTCCTCAAAGCATTTTTAAATACATTATAGGTAAACGAAAGAAAATTAAACAGGTTCTTTTCTACAATAAAATCTCACATTACATACATAATTGTAAATAAGATAAAATAAAATAAAATATTATTCATTTATATTCATAACTATAGTTACAAACTTTATCTATACGTATATTATTTAGGTTTTTTTTTATTTAATATAGTAAAATAATTGCTTCTTATCCAACTGTTAGGTACTATAAAAGACAAAGTCTTACTGTAAATTTGTATTTAATAAATTGAATTGAAATTGAATAGCAAATTTCTTCAGAAATCATAATTTCGTCGTTCACTTTTGGCGGAATCAAATAATTTTAGTATCTGAATTTGTAGCTGATTGGATACTTTTTTGTTGCACAAACTCCAAATTTGAAGTTTGAATACCTACTTCTTTTGTTACAAAAATTTCCGCTTAACCTCTTCAGGGACGTGAAAATCAAATCCAGTTAATTTATTTTTCCTTTAAATTTATTGAAATAATATCAAAAACAATTCATTAATCGAAAAAAAAATATTGTTACTAATCTTTTTACGAAATATAAAATCACAACAAAAACATAAATGTTAAAAAAGGAGCTAAGTTCTTATGTGTACAAGACACCTGTGCGTAAAAAGTCAGCCAAAAAAAGTAAAGAGATCTAAAATATATGCCAAGTTTTAAGTTCATGAAGTTTAATATCAAATATCTTAAGAAGAGTAATATCGAAACAATTCCAAATCATGACAGAAATTTGGTAATTAATGATTACTGATTAAAATTTGGTGGGTTCACTGGTCAAGTTTTCATACATTTTAAATTTGTGATTAAGTAAGTATTTTAGAGAAAACTTGCCAAGTAAATCCACCAAATTTGAATCAGTAATCATTAATTACCAAATTTCTGTCATGATTTGGAATTGTTTCGATATTACTCTACTTAATATATTTGATATTAAACTTCATGAACTTTAAATTTGGCATATATTTTAGATCGCATTACTTTTTTTGGCTGACTTTTTACGCACAGGTGTCTTGTACACATAAGAACTTGGCTCCTTTTTTAACATTTATGTTTTTGTTGTGATTTCACTCCTTTTTGCAAAGATTTATTTTGCCAGGTGAAAGTCAAGCCCTACCGCTCTACAAGGTTTCATAATTCTACGACAACCGAAAGTGCTCCTTACAAATAATAGCAATTCTGATAAAGTGGGTGGATGGCAACCCCCCGCCCCACTGAATGGAAAATTCCAAATTTTCAATTTTTTTCTTTCTAAATACTTCAAGTCCTACCGACCAACCAATTTTCATCGTTCTACAACAATCGGAAGTGCTCCATAATTAGAAGAATTTTTAAGAATGTGGGTGGATGCCACGCCCCCTGAATGCAAAATTCCAATTTTCAATTTTGTCTGTCTAAGGACTTTAAGTCCTACCGACCTAGCAATTTTCATCGTTCTACAACAATCGGAAGTGCTTCATATAATTTATAAGAATTTTTGAGAATGTGGGTGGATGCCACGCCCCCCGAACTGAAACTTCCAATTTTTCGATTTTTTTTATTCTAAGTACTTCAAGGCCTACCGACCTACCAATTTTCATCGTTCTACAACAATCGGAAGTGCTCCATATAATTTATAAGAATTTTTAAGAATATGGGTGGATACCACGCCCCCTGAATGCAAAATTCCAATTTTTCAATTTTTTTCTTTCTAAATACCTTAAGCCCTACCGACCTACCCATTTTCATCGTTCTACAACAATCGGAAGTGCTCCACATAATTTATAAGAATTTTTAAGAAAGTGGGTGGATGCCACGCCCCCTGAATAGAAAATTGCAGATTTTCGATTTTTTCCTTTGTATGTACCACAAGGCCTACCGTTGTGCGAAATTTCAAGTTCCTACGATGTCGGGAAGTGCTCCATAATTTTGATGATCTGTCAGTGAGTCAGTCAGTCAGTGAGTCAGTGAGTCAGTGAGCCAGTGAGTCAGTGAGTCAGTGAGGCAGTCAGTCAGTCAGTTACGGTTTTTGCGATTTTTGAAGTCCTATATCTTGGGAACTACTAATGCTAAAGAGTTGAAATTTGGTGAGCCACCTGTGTTTGATCAGTTCAGCAAATACTCCGAATTTGAAGTTTCTGACTTTATTGGTACTGAAGTTAGAGGGGGGTTAAAAATCGCCTGAGTTTGTTCCTGTAAAAAGAGTGTAGTGCCGCGAACTTGGCTGGGCACTACCGTGCCCTTTGATGTACACATATAGTACAGGTAAAATAGGATAAATAAAACAAAAAAAATTAGTACCATCATAAAACTTGGTGAAAACGTTTCTTGTATTATGAGAATGAAAAATCAAAAGAGTCTATACAAATATTTCTCATGGAAGGGTGTTTTTTTGAGGGAGAGAGGGGGGGAAATGTGGTGTATCAAACAGAAAAATTAACATTGGGCAACCTAAACATATGACACATGTTTTCAAGGTAGTTTTGAATGCTGAATCAAATGACACCAAAACCAAACCGATAAGACATCCGCGAAGAAGATTACTGTCATTTTTATGTAACGCAACGATGACTATATTTTTCAGTAAAAAAGCTAAATATTACCGAAAACAAGTTGAAAATAATGGTCAGTCGATGAAACTTGGCATCAATGGTTCATTTGTCATGAAAAGCAATAATAAGAAGAGTCTATCACAACAAAAACATAAATGTTAAAAAAGGAGCCAAGTTCTTATGTGTACAAGAAATCTGTGCGTAAAAAGGCAGCCAAAAAAAGTAATGAGATCTAAAATATATGCCAAGTTTTAAGTTCATGAAGTTTAATATCAAATATCTTAAGTACAGTTATATCGAAACAATTCCAAATCATGACAGAAATTTGGTAATTATCGATTACTGATTAAAATTTGGTGGGTTCACTGGTCAAGCTTTCATACATTTTAAATTTTTGATTAAGTAAGCATTTAAGAGAAAACTTGCCAAGTAAATCCACCAAATTTTAATCAGTAATCATTAATTACCAAATTTCTGTCATGATTTGGAATTGTTTCGATATAACTGTACTTAAGATATTTGATATTAAACTTCATGAACTTAAAACTTGGCATATATTTTAGATCTCATTACTTTTTTTGGCTGCCTTTTTACGCACAGATTTCTTGTACACATAAGAACTTGGCTCCTTTTTTAACATTTATGTTTTTGTTGTGATTTCACTCCTTTTTGCAAAGATTTATTTTGCCAGGTGAAAGTCAAGCCCTACCGCTCAACAAAGTTTCATAATTCTACGACAACCGAAAGTGCTCCATACAAATAATAGCAATTCTGATAAAGTGGGTGAATGCCCCCCCCCCCCCCTGAATGGACAATTCCAATTTTTCGATTTGTTTCCTTTCTAAGTACTTCAAGTCCTACCGACCTACCAATTTTCATCGTTCTACAACAATTGGAAGTGCTCCATATAATTAATAAGAATTTTTAAGAATGTGGGTGGATGCCACGCCCCCTGTATGAAAAATTCAAATTTTTCAATTTTTTTCTTTCTAAGTACCTTAAGCCCTACCGACCTACCAATTTTCATCGTTCTACAACAATCGGAAGTGCTCCATATAATTTATAAGAATTTTTAAGAATGTGGGTGGATGCCACGCCCCCTGTATGCAAAATTCCAATTTTTCAATTTTTTTCTTTCTAAGTACCTCAAACCCTACTAACATACCAATTTTCATTGTTCTACAACAATCGGAAAGGCTCCATATAATTTATAGAATATTTAAGAAAGTGGGTGGATGCCACGCCCCCTGAATAGAAAATTGCAGATTTTCGATTTTTTCCTTTGTATGTACCACAAGGCCTACCGTTGTGCGAAATTTCAAGTTTCTACGATGTCGGGAAGTGCTCCATAATTTTGATGATCTGTCAGTGAGTCAGTCAGTCAGTGAGTCAGTGAGTCAGTGAATCAGTGAGTCAGTGAGTCAGTCAGTTACGGTTTTTGCGATTTTTGAAGTCCTATATCTTGGGAACTACTAATGCTAAAGAGTTGAAATTTGGTGAGCCACCTGTGTTTGATCAGCTCAGCAAATATTGCGAATTTGAAGTTTCTGACTTTATTGGTACTGAAGTTAGAGGGGGGTTGAAAATCGCCTGAGTTTGTTCCTGTAAAAAGGGTGTAGTGCCGCGAACTTGGCTGGGCACTACCGTGCCCTTTGATAAAAATATCTGTTGTTAATAGGTTTTTTTTTTGGGGAGTCAGAACTCAGAAATCAGAATTGGCTCCATTGGACATTTTCCAAAGAAAATGCAACAGAAAAGCCTTTCAAGGTGTCGTGAAAAATTTCATCAACACAACTCGCTATATTTGCGAGAAACGTTACGAACCGGTGTGCCCAGAATGTATGAAATCTTTTCATTCATAATGAGAAAAGACCCATTAAAGCTTAACGGCCTCATATTAGTACAGGTAAAATAGTACGAAAAGTCTTTCGAACAAAAATAAAAATTAGTACCATCATGAAACTTGGTGGAAAAGTTTCATGTATTATGAGAATGAAAAATCAAAAGAGTCTATACAAATATTTCACATGGAAGGGTGTTTTTTTGAGGGGGAGAGGGGGGGAATTGTGATGTATCAAACAGATAAACTAACTTTGGTGCAACCTAAACATATGACACATGTTTTTAAGGTAGTTTTGAATGCTGAATCAAATGACACCAAAATCAAGTCCAAACAACATCCGTGAAAAAAGTTATTGTCATTTTTATGTAACGAAAACCAGTTGAAAATAATGAATTTATTCATGAATTATCCATAATTAAACCCTTTTTCGGGCTTTGTTGGTAAAAGTAACTTTTGTTTTTTTTTTTTCTCAAAAACTAAAAAAGGTTTTCGGTAATGGACTAAAAAGTAATGAGGGCATTGAATATTGAACACAAAAAAAGCACTTAATTACGTAAAATTTTGAAAAATATCGACTTAAAAAAAATCACAATTTTTTTTTTAAATTTTGACTTTGAAGTTTAATTTCTCAAAAACTATTCGCTTAAACAACTTGATTTAAGAACAAAATGCAAGAATGAAGTATTAGCTTTCAAAAAACCTATAGCACATTATTAGATGTGTTTTCGTTGATTTTTAATGCTTTTTTTGCATTTATAGTCAATGTTTCAGAAACTGCCCCTCCCTGCCTCAGGGAGGGGAGATACAACTTCCTCCCAATACAATTTTTTCCTTAGAATAAACCCAAGAACCACATCCTAAAATACTTTCACTCAGGTACGGGACACCATGTATATACCTACTAATTCCCTTGAGTTTTTTTACAAATCATTTTTTCTCTTCAAATTACACGAATGAGCTTTTCTGTTGGGAGGCCACATTCAAATTGTATAGCTTACTAAATTACCTAGGTAATAAAAACGCTATTAGTGATGCCAAATAATATTTTGTTGTTATTTTACCATGAAAGGTTTCTATGGAAAAGAAATGTAAGAGAAATTTAAGTTTTTTTTTATTTAGAAAAATTGTACAGAGAGAAAAACCAAACGTACATGTGCCAGTATCCTTGAAGAGGTTAAAAAAGTCCATAGCTAGTCGTTTTCTACCGTTTTTAATTGAAATCTGAATGTGCAGGTATTTTGTTGCGTAAATCCTTATTTTTGTGCTGAAAATCAATTCTTCTAAATCTAAAAAGATGAGAAAGTACAATTTTTTTTTCGATGATTTAAGCTTCTTCAAATTATGAATTTCAAATTTCTACAATTTCGGGAACCAAAAGCATTTTAACTTTGTTATTTTTTTACGCTAACTTTAGTCTTATTAAAGTGGACATTTGAAAATTAAAAAACCGTTTGAACTACAAAATCATAAATCACGCAATTAGCATTCAAATTACTACAAACTCAGATGTCAATTAAAAAGTTACGTATTACATTCGTTTTATTTTAGATTTTTAATGTTAGATACTATAGACTTACTTTAGCGAAAACTTGAATTACTTTAATAACAATTTATTCAGACAACAAACTTGGGGCTTTCACAGCACATTAGCATTAAATTAGCTACAAATGCATAAATAGGTACAAATAATAATTTTAGTACGCCAAAATAAGGGACGCAATGTTCAAGCTTTTCTGATACAGTTTTATTTTTAACAAGGCACTTAAAACCAAAAGACATTGATGGTACTTAATTAGGTATTTTCGAAAAGTGGCCAGACAAAAAATGGGGGCAAACATCAACACAATTCTGAGATATCGAATTTTCAAAAAAGAAATAAAAATGTATTATTCAAAAAATCCTTTTTTGAAAATTTTTAAATGCAATTTTATTTGAAGTTTTCGGAAGTTTTTTACAAATAATTTTATTTAAATTCATTCAGCCAATTGTGAGAAAATTCAAAATAGGTTTCTATCGGAGGCTTTATTAATAAATTGTAAAGCGTAATTTTTTTTTTATTTTTAATAGAAGACCGTATACTAATTTTAGCAGACAGAAATTTTTTAATCAAAATACGATTTTATTCAACGGTTTTTTACCTTGTATGGTAGGTATCGTTGTTTTTGCATAAAATTAGCATTTTTTTCTATATTTTAAAAGGTGTAAAAAATCGTTACGTACCAAGTTACAAGGCAAGTTTTATAACAGTTTTAGAAGAATATAATGTTTTAGAATTTTCCAAAATAAAATTAATATTTCTTGAAAACCATGTACAATACTCAAACTTTTTGTAAGCTTCTGCATAACAAAAAATTATCAACACTGCTCTTACCGTTTTCGAAAAATCGAAATAAAAATTAAAAAAAAATGCTTATCACTCAAATGCGTTGTGGTCACTAAAAGTAATTTATTGATTTTATTTTTAATCTGTGGGACTATTTTGGAGAATATTTAATTGGTGAAAAAATCATATTGCAGAAACCATTAAATTTGGTTCTAAGAAAATGGAAAATAAAGCTAATTAATGTAGAATTACCAAAAACCGCTATGTACCAAGTTTAAGGAAAATAGATCCAGCCATTAAGGATGTAGCCGAACAAACAGAAAGACAAAAATACGGGCAGACAGGGGGCAAATTATGGACTCCGACAAAAAACGAGAAGTATTTTATAAATGTTAGTGGTGTGGTACTGCCCAGAGCCAGGGGGGGCAAGTGCCCTCCCTTGCCCCCTCTGGGTTTTACTGACGTTTTAGAAACTTCCCCCTTGGATCTAAATACCTATGCAGATGTTTGACAAAAAGGTGTTGAATCTGACTCTGACTCCCTGACTAACTACTTAGAGCAAAATTACAAAACGGTTTGGTAGAGGAAAATTAAAATTTTAAACACGCTAAGATTTCTCCATTACTGAAGAACGGATTCATAAATGATTCGCTATTGGTAAGACAGCACATGGCGAAAGTTAATTTTTATAAAGATGACATCAGCAAAAAAAGGCTGATTAGCGATAGGGAAATGTTTTTTCGAATTTTTGATAAGACGAAACGAGCAAACTTAAGTCTTAACTTAAACGTCTTTGCAAAAATACGAATTGAATAGAGACAAAGGGATAGTTTTAGAATTGGTGCTCTTCGTTCATCTGCTTATGACCATTCAAGGATAAATTCGTTCTAAAAAACTATGTTTTTCTTTTTGTTCTCCGTGGACATACAACTTTTTTAAGATCAATAAATCGGATCGCCAATCGGCTTAATATTATTGCCATATTACATGGTTATTCTGATACTACTGCTTGTTTTTATAACCCCTGCCCACTCGGGCTGAGTACGATCTGCCGGGCCTGAATTAAAAAGAGATGACGCTATCTCGCCCTTAATTCAACTGTTAAGTGCATTAACACTGGCATTCGATTTTGGGAAGTCCATCCGACTGATCCTTTGCGCAGCTGCAAATTGAAAATTAAATAACGGCTTATAGTTATCAAAAACATAAACATTAATAGTGGTATTTCATTGTGGATATAAATCTCCATGTAAGTTATGCTAATAGTTACATAACTAAAATTTCAGTTTGATATATTTCCCCCTCTCAAGTGCGTCATCAAAAAAAGCCAATGTGGGATTTTGGATATGCTAAGGGTAAAATTCTGCGTCTTCTATGCAAATGTTAAAATTTATATGAATTAATGTTTCCTGGGTTTATCTCAATTACCATTTTTTTTTACCAGTAGCCATTTCTTAATAATCAAAATATGTAGGGGAAAACAGGGTGGATTCGTACAGCGGGAGCATTCGTACAGTTGTCATATCTACACTATCGAACATGTTGCGCAAGCTGTGTTTGTGGGTGAGAGAGGTCGGTTCATGTGTGTACACTAACAGCTAACCGCGACCTCAGTTTAGCGGAGACATTTTTTGTGACAAGTCGATAAGTGTTTTCGGTTCTCGATAGTAATTTTTTGATTCATCTTTAATATTTTGTTTTCATAAAAAGTTTTGATCGTATAGTTTCAATTTATTATAATTAGTGTTGAATAAGTGTCTTTAATTAATATATTGACATTGATTTTGAGAAAATAACAATTATTTGTTATTATGTTGAACTTTTTTTATTAATTGTGTTGTTGGGGTACCTTCGTACGGGTATGAGTGGGGTAGATTCGTACTGTACGAATGAAGGAACAGTGTACTTATCAGACGTAATCTGTGTTTTGCCGCCACCTAAATCAGCTTGCACAGCAAGAACTGATTCAATACAGATCTCACCATTTATAATCTGCCATAAAATATTCTTAATGTTATAATGAATTATTTATTTTATGTTTTATTCATTTATCGAAGTTGAATTGTTATTTTATAATTTGTTATATTATTTATTTTTATTATCTATTATTAATTATTTTATTAAGAGTTTATTTTACGTTTTTTTATCTGAATAAATGTTTAATTCCATAAAAAAAGTCTTCTTAATTACTGTATATGCGACAGCTCCCCACAGTGTACGAATGCACCCTTCTCTATGTACGAAGCTACCCCGCGTGTGGGGTGGATTCGTACGTTTGGCATTTTTCAGAAATCTTACCGTTGCGTCTCCATAGTGGTTTGTATCGGCACTTAACTTCACTACAACTAAAGACATATATATAGGGTATACAGCAGCATTAAAGTTATTTTGCAATAACTAAAAGTTTTTCTTCTATACAGCTCAGAGTAAAAAGTGTACGAATCCACCCTGTTTTCCCCTAAGTACCTAATGTTTATTGAAAAGGGACATTTCTCAGAGGCAACATCTCAGTAGTTTTTCAACTAATGATGAGTATGTGTTCAGGAAACCTTAACGCATTCATCATACAAAATTCGTTGAAAACTCTACGACTGGACATAGCATACTTTAAGAAGTCTTAAAACTGACAGTACCTATAGACATTAAAAAAATGTTTTGACATATTTTTTGTACGATGAACCGTTCTCGAGGTATTAGCTAATATCCCAGGAAAATTAGACAAAATAATGGCCAAACTTCGAAAAAATTGGAACAAAGCCGGTTTTTGGTGGAGTGGCTTATGATGACGTCTTAAGCATTTCCTGAAAAGTACCCTAAATTTAGCCCGGGGCTAAATTTTTTAGGGGGGGTGAAAGCTGTTGAAGTTCAGTTTTTTGGGAACTGTTCCTAAAAAATATTAAAATGTTATTGAAAAAATAAGAAGGCACAAATAAAAGCTTATGTTATTCTACACAAAAAATGTTAAAATACTTTTTTTGGTAGAACCAATAGTTTCAGAGAAAAACGTTCAAGAACTTCATGGTGCAGTGAGTTTAGTCCAAAAAGTTTATAAAATTTTTGCTTATAGCTGATCAAATTTTGTTTTGTGATTTATATTCAAGTACAACTCCTTATTGTAAAATCAAGTTTTTGGGGTGGTAGGGGAAAGGGAATGGCCGCCATCTTGAAAACAAGGTTTATTTTGTTTTCGTTTAATAACTCGTTGAAATTGCGTTTTTCAAAAAAATGACTAAGAGACGGATTTTAGACGATTAAATTATCTAAAAAATGAACCATTAAACAGCTCTGTAAGTTTATTAATCTCAAAGTTACAGCGGATCAAAGGTCACCTATGCCTACGATGACCATTTTTTCAGGGACAAAATAGAGGACAACTTTCCTCTAACGTTGAAAAGTTAAGAAAGAATTATTTGCATAAGAAACTTTTGCTTAAAAAAAATGCATTCATCAGAGTTATATCTAAGTTACAACAAAAAATCGAAGTTGTAATTGCAACTGGTCTCAAGTAGATCAACTCTTTTTGAATGCGATTTCTCGGGTGTCCAAATGTTATTTAAAATTGATAACACTCTTTGGGTCGGGACATTTCCAGATCTTAATGATAGCAAAACTCACATGCTCTTCATCAAAATGTTGAAAAGTTCAAATCATTTCTTATTTGGGGACAAATTTATTCTTCCTTAACTTATCGTTTGACTCAAGTAATGTTCTAAGATAATTCCTCATCATTGATTTCTAAAAATTTTCTAAATTCTTATACCTACATTGCCAAAGCTTTTTGATTCAAGCCAGTGCTGTCTACGTATTATATCTAAGTGATTTAGTGATGAAGAAGGTACTTTATGTATTTTTAATCGTAAAAAATGATTTTAAAGATAAAAAGAGGACATTGGGAGTACAATTTAGTAAAAGGAGGACAAATTACTGTTCTCTTTAAGAAAATAAAATAGAGAGGACACGCTACCGTAAAAAAGGACTGTCCTCTTAAAAAGAGGACGGATGGTCACCGCACCTATGCCTCACATGTGGTGGGGATGAATGACGTTTTCTAAGGTTTTTCGCTTATTTGTGAATTTTTTTTGATGATGTCTAGAATATATTTTGTACTGCTCTTGACTGTCTGTAAAATGAGTCCTCTATTATGACTAAAGACATCATCAAAAAAATTCACAAATAAGCGAAAAACCTTAAAAAATGTCATTTCATCCCCACCATATATGAGGCATAACGCATAAGTGACCTTTGATCCAGTGTAACTTTGAGATTAATAAACTTACAGAGCTGTTTAATGGCTCGTTTTTTAGATAATTTAATTTAATTGAAAAAACAGATCTGTAGTTTTGAATTATGGAATTACTTTTTGTCTCTGCTGACTGGCCTATAATGCGGCTTATACTCAGACCATAATTTTCCCATATCGAATACCAAAGTCTGCCAGGTTTTGTTTTCAACCTTTGGGAGGTATGAGGGGTTAAAAAGTGCTAAATCCCTTTTTTATTTTCAGCGTTATAACCTCTTTAATTCATTATTAAATAAAATACACGACTACGTCGCACTTACTTGCTCTTTATGTTCCAGACAGTACCGGATTAAGAAAATTGTTTATAAATACATGGAAAATATGAGGGAAAAAGGTAGAGAAGCATGAAATACGATATTCAAATTAGCTAAATCAACTTCTCTGACAGTTTGAGGTGAAAAAAGCCATCTTAATTCTTCATTAAATATGATTGTATGGAAAAAAAACTTTTAAAGCGTTGGGGCGGTTTTTTAAAAAATTGATTTTTATATATGTATAAAATTCTTAAAACATTTTAAGGGCAAATTTTGGAATATAAATCTAAAGTATATATTTATGTGCCAATAAAAACAAAATTAAAAAAAAATTGTCAACCCATTTACTGTTCTTTTTTTGACAATTTTGATATGCAATATTATTTAATTTTATCTGAAATTTGTATATAATTTAAGCTGAACTCTCTCTATCTTTTGTAATTTCGTTTCTTAATAACTTATAAATATAAAGTACCGTTCACTTTGCTAGTCAGAATTCAACTAACTTCTTTTCGTTTATTGATCGTATATATATTCCTACCTATCCGACAGCCAGCTTCCCCTCTTACATATTCCAGGTAACTTATTGTTTATTTTCTCATTTTTACTTCCACAACTCGGCTATCCTGATATTGTAATCGTCCCGATTTACGCCTAGTTAATAATTTATTATTCATCCAAGGTTTTATGTTTGCCGCCTCCTATTTACCCTCATATGGAGTTTGTGTCAACTGAAAACCCTCAACATCCTTTAAACAATATCTATCATTTGGTAATACTTTGGCTACCTCGCACGGAAAGACTAGCGTGTATTGGCACAACCAGTGCTATCAGGCCTCACCAACAGCTGCCCTTGAAACTTTCCTTTCACTCACTCGATCTGTTTACGAAAGAGTTGGCGGCCAAAAGTGCATTACGGCCATTCCAAAGTAACGGAGAAGACAATCGGACGCTTGTAGGAAAGTTTTTCTTGTTAAGAAATTAATATTTTTTTATGAAACTCAGTGGTTTTTAAGAATTCATCACAAAGTACACGACACAGAAGTTTCACCAAAAAATTATGAAATTTAGTAAGTTTATTCAAAAAAATAGACGGTAACGGAGAAGACACGTACGATTTAGAGATTTCCGACCATTGCCTTGAAGTTTAAAATTCTGCGCCGTCCATTAAGATATATGAAGTTGATTTTTTTTTGCACACTTTCATAAAACCAACATTTATCAAAAATCATCCTTGGTTTAATGCCAAGTTTCATTTTACTAACAGAAAAAAATATGAAATGGTAACGGAGAAGACACGTACGATTAAAGATTTCTTTTTTGTTCAGTTATATTGAAATTCGTATTTTTAAATTATTCTCATCAATGATGAAAATGATTCAGGCAATTGAAAAAATGTGTGTAAAATTTCATTGAAATCGGTTAACGTTAACACGTGCTAGCGAGCACTTGAAATTTTTCATTCAAAACACATGGGGTTTTCACAGTTTTTACTCAAAATATCAGCAAAATTGTAAAAGTTGATGGAAAATCTGTAAACTTGGCAAATAAATTAACTACTGTTAGGAGTATCAAAAAAAAATATTTTCAATAGTTTTGCATAATATTAACCCCATCAAAAAATTTAATTAAAAATCGTTGTTTTTGTGCATTTGTTGCCATTTTAAATGGAGTCTTTTGTTTACAAAAATAAAAAAAATATATTTGTATACTCCTTATAGTATTTAGCATATTTGCCAAGTTTAAAGTTTTTCCATCAACATTTACGAGTAAAAGACTGTAAAAACACCATGTTTTTTATATGAAAAACTTCAAGTGCTCGTAGCACGTGTAAACGTCAACCGATTTCAATGAAATTTAACAAATATTTTTTTTTTAGTTACCATGATGCATTTTAAGCAAGGGGATCAAAGAAATTCAGACTTAAAAAAAAAAGTGCCTGTGAGTCGTTGAAATTCGGATGAGAAAGTGCAATTTTGTCTTCTCCGTTACCCTGTTTTAGACAGTAAGACATGATTTAAAAATCTATAAAAAATCCACCATAGTCCTTTTTCAAGTCTTGCTTTGTATGCGGAATAATTTTTCAAACACTAATATAGTTCACCATTTATGCCAACTTTAGTCATTTTTCGGTAACGGAGAAGACATGAAATGTTCAGTCATTTTGAGGCTTAATGAAAATTGAAAACACTTATAAAAACCTAACTGCACATCGCCATTTGCATCACAATTTATAAAGAACTGATAGCGGCAAAAATGCCGAAAAATGCCCAGATACGAAAGATAAAGTATGAGCTTTTTTGATCACTTGCCTATTTTACAACAACAAGTAAAATTTTATATTTACAATTTTTTCGTTAACTCTTATATATATTGTAAATATTGGCATATTTAAATATATTTTTTTCCTTAATTTGAAATTGAGTTGCTTGGTTTCGAAATTTTTGGAATGGCCGATTAAGACTTCATCAATGTAAAAATTGGAAAAAGGGCCTCAACGGTCACAGAACTATAATGAATTTTACAGACATAGACATTCAAACAGACTACGTTTCACCGCACATAGATTTCAACCCAGTAACCATAACAGATATTCCAACCAGGGAACTCTGGATTGAAAACAGGGTCATAAATGAAAATCATGTTTCGGTATTTACTGGTTCCAAAACCTTGGAGGGGGTTGGGTCAGGCATCTACTCAGATAACCCATCCATAAATAGATCATTAAAGCTTCCAAACTTTTGCAGTGTATTCCAAGCGGAAGTGCTGGCAGTTTGCGAAGCGGCGAAACATCTTGCCTCATGTGAATTAGTCAACAACAATATTGATACTTTTATAGACAGCCAGGCGGCAATTAAAGCCATTTGCTCAATTTCAATTTTCACAAAAATTAGAAACCCTACAACCGTCTGGTTTTTAGCATTTGACTCAAGGTTAACAGCGAGATTGAATGATAGAAGACAATATAATAAAAGAATTGTTTTAAGCTTTTAAGAAAGATATAGCACAATATTGTAAGTATTTCCGTTGTTTTTAAATAGCTGTTTTTCTATTTTCAGTCAACGTTTAGGGAATTTGTCCCCCCTTATATAAAGGAGGGGGAATTACACCACCCCTTCTTAAGAATTTGAAAATGCTTTCATAAGGTATTGGCCTCTAACTTGGAAATATTCTATGTACTTCTTACCTTTGAAGAAACAGTGTTTTTCATATAAAAATAAACACTGAATCAAAAAAAATAAATAAGGACATTTTAACACAACCAGCTTCTGTACATTTCAACTTGCTCTCATGACGTCACTGAAATGACCATGAATCAATATATACGTACTTTTCCGGTTATTTCTGGTTTAATTGATCAAAAACCATTGATGTTATAAGACGATAACATTGTTTTTCAATTTTTTGAATTTTCTACTCCCCGTGTCTTTCTTAACCTTGCTCCTACCGAAAATATGAATAAGACCTTTTTTGTGGAAAATTTATTATTCTAAAAGTTTAAAATTGAAATTACAAAAGAGAACCTTTAACTCCCCTCCTGGCAGCCCCGGATCTATGGGGGGGCAAACCGGGGCCTGTTCCCCGGGCGGCAGCTTACAAGGGCGCCAAATCTATGTGACTGAATAAACTGAGAATTGCGACGCTTAATGAAATAAAATGAATTGAAATGTGGCAATGGAATATCAAATTGTATTTCTCCGTCAACCTTTAGCTGTTTTTTTTATTATTTTTTCTTCATTTAAAATAATTTAAAATTAAAAATTAAAAAAAGAAACGAGCTATAATGCATTGTTAAAAGTTTTTCTGACGTTTTTTTAACAATAGTTTTTTGCATTGTATGTAAGTGTAGGAGTAAGATCCCCCTTCTTCAATAATAAAACATTTGAACTGTGTCCCTCAACAAGCGTCGCACCAAGCCGTTCAAATCCTAGTCTTGCCTAAGGAATTATTGGCTGGATACTGACAACTTTATTACAGTGTATTTTAGATCTTTTTTGATTCACAAAAAATCTAAATACCCACAAATGTAGGAAATCAGGTGCTCTAGGAAAACTGTTAAGTAAATTTTTTTTCGTTCCGATAAACAAAAAGTGAGATAAACAATTTTCGACAACAATTTTTCATGATGTCAATAATTTTTGGAAACAAAAAATTCTCTCCGAGAAATTTGGATTTACCTTTTACAACACCCTTTTCAAAATGGCGGATAACACTAAATTTCCCACTCACCAGAGACTGCTCTCACGCGTATCGAAGAACCAGCCAATCTAAAATTACTTGTGTTTTGACGTTGCTTAGCTCTCGTATTATTAAGGTTTGGGTTTGTGTGTGTCAATTTCTTTGAAATCGTTCAAGGAACAACGAAATTATAATATGTTAACATTTTTTGAATGATCCTGCTGTTAAACATTTTTTTCCGTTACAATTCTGTATCAGCTATCACCTGAATAAATTTCATTGCAATCTCTCAAGAAAGAACAAAATTGCAAAATGTTGACATATTTTAGAAACATCCTGTTTTGAAAATATTTTGTTCTGCTATAACTCTGTCTCAGCTATCACCTCTGTCAATTTCATTGAAATCGCTCAAGGTCCAAGGAATCGCTCAAGGAAGTCCCGAGGATTTAAAAACTTTTTTTTCAGAACTTTGTACTTCGATACTTTATCTTGCGTAACTTTGGCTTTTCGAAATTGTGTCCTGTCTTAAATTTACATTTTTCTTTCTTCAGTTCAGGGAATAGATCTTCAATAGTTCTCCCATGATAAATTTGGGAACGAACCATATTTTACAGATCCTTGCAGATTTGATTCGAATGAAAACGAATTTTATTAGGAACCAAAACATAAGATTCGTGATCGAATCAAAAACAAATTTCTTTTGAATTGTTCACGAGAGAACGAATCATATTTTATCGTTCTACGAACCTTGGTTGTGTATCGTCTTTGGTTAGGCATTGTTTATTTTCTTATCTATAGTAATAAGTTGTTGAATAGGTGTGGGCTGCACATCCATTAAAAAGTTTTATTCTCCCAGTGACAACAAATCCAACCAAGCAGATATGTCATATGTGGTTTTTATTAACAAAAACGGCAAAGGCGCCAAAATCAAGTTTTGCCCCGGTTCGGAAGAATTGTAGATCCGGGGCTGCCTCCTGGCTATAGCTCGCGGCCCTGGGCTGGGGATTTTTAGTATGTTATACCTGGGGGTCACCCCTACCACATTAAATAATAACTCAGGGAGCATGATTTATTGCATTCATTTTTCCATCGTTGACTGGACTATTTGTTTGTAATTTTTGTATTGAATTTAACGTTTCACGATAAATTCAAATAAAATGAATGGCGTGTCAAGCTTTATATTTATTGAAATTCAATGCATGCAAATAGACACACGGATACTACGGGCAGTCAAATTTATCACCCCCCCCCCCCCCCGCGTGAGAAAATATATGTGCAGATCCATAAATCCGTGGCGGTCGTGAAGAACCAGGTAACTCAAAGGAAAGAGCAGAGTTATTGTTGATTGTATAGTAGATTTTCGTTGAGCTTTTGAACTTAACATATATTAAAGCTCATATATTTAAATTCGTGAACTAACTTCTGATCGACATTTTAGTTAATTTGTGCATAAGAAGATATCTGAGCACTTTTTATTGATAGGGCTGGTAATGTTTGAATAAATATGTTTTTACCAATTTTTATAATAAAAATTTCTATCTGTGATATAAGAAGCCTGGTGCCTCTCCCTTTTACATCTAAGTACAGTCGGCTTCATCTAAGTCGAATTTTCACGGGATATAAAAACTAGTTCGATGTAGAGAGTTTTGGAAAAATTCGAGTCAGAAAGAATGTATATTTTTTTGTTAAAAAATACTAGAATGTAAAAAACGATACAAAAATAAATTAATAAATAAAATAAATGAAAAGAAGCTTCTTACTTCTATTAGAAGGCGTTACCTACTAACCTAGTAATGATATCCTTTAAAAGTTTAATCTTTTGTTATAATTTTGACCAACTTAACAAGAAAGCTCAAAGCAAAACAATTTAAACAAAGTTAAAAAAAAGGTGCTGATGATACTGTTAAGGCCAGTTTTACAAATATTTAACTCGTGGTTCAGCTAATTTAACTCACCGACTTCGGAGAATGGACTGAGGTTCAGGCATTAAATTGGCTACTATAACATACTTGAACCTTGAACCATCGTTAAACCTCAGAAATTCCACCGAAATCAGCCAATAAAAATATTTGAACCACGGATCAAAATTTGAACCACGTTTGTACAATATTCGAGTAAGAGGGAGTTTCAACTTGGATTTTGACTTAGAGCATGGTTTTTGTATAGAACTGTAACTTATAAAATTTCAGTCCGACTTATAATACAAGCAGTACATCGTCGGAAGGAGACAGAACACATCATTCAGAAAATACCCATTTTATGTAAATAAGCCGTTAGCGAGATTTATGACAATATCTGAAAAAATAGCTGAGAAAATGATTTTGCGCATATCTCGAAAACGCTTCTTTGGAAAAAAAAAATAATTTTGATTTTCGTGTTCAGTGACCCAAAATTAGTGTAGAAAATATATTTTTCTAAGGACCCTACCATGACCCAAAATTTTGTAAACTAGTATAATAAATTTTCAGATACCTTGAGTTGTCTTTGCATCAGCTGACACCAGTTATTTTTACAAGGGATTACAACAGCACAAACAAATCTGGATCACTAAAGATTCGCAGCCGAACCCGCCCAGTGTTTGTTTGGAAATGTTTCCGGTTTTTGGGCTTATTAATTTGGTTGTACATAATTTATTTATTATATTGGGCATTGTTTCATTATATAAAAAGCGAAATGAGAAAATGCCTTCCAAAATGCTCGGTTTTGTTTTGGGCGTTGTTTCTAAATCAATTTAGGTGCTTTTTCTACAACGTTTGTAAATTTGTATTGATGGTATTCAGTTTTCCTATGATATCGCATATTTATGTCAGTAAGCCAGGTGGGCCTCTTAAAGTGCCTCTACACTATCCCACAAACTATTAACACATGTCAGAATAAAGTGGGAAGAAATTTTATACGACTGCCAAATTTGTGTGATGTAACTGACTCATATTTTCCTTCCACACGTGCATCAATAATTAGTTTCACCATAACCTCAAACGCCGAAGTGGGATAGAAAGTGTGATGGTTTTAGAACCGATTCTAAATATTTTCATGTATTAACACATGTCAAATCGTGTCGGATGCGCTGTCAAGTTGTGTGCGATGAAATTTCATATCTTGTTTCCACACTATTATACATGATTTCTTCACACTTTTTTGACATGTGTTAATACTCAGTGGGATAGTGTGGAATGGCTATTATACAAAACCTGACAGGCCGCAGGTTGAGTATATCTGAGTTAGAGGGAAATTCGACTTAGAGGGAGTCGACTGTTTACATATATCTTTACTTCTGTCTTTGCTTAGGAAAAAGTTGTGAGCAATTTTGTTAAAAATGTATGATTTTTGAATTGTTTTTAGCTTGTTTTTTTTTTTTTTTACTTTTGATATTCTATTTTTGTTTTTATAAAATTTTCTAAACCATCCATTTGTATAGAAAATCTAATTTCCTACAAAAAGTTTTTTGGTTTTAATTCACAAATTCGGCTTAGTTGTTGAGTTACATCGGAAATTTTGAAAAGCGATCAGTGTGACCATTTTCTTCGAAGTGCATGCGTAAATTTATTTGTGTTTTAAGCATACCTTGCCTAGACATCCCACAAAAACATATTAAACAATTAAATGATAATTCCTTATACAAAAATTTATATTCAAGAACCTATTTTTGGGGACAAAAATTCGTCGGAATAAATGATTATATATTTTCTAACACTACTTCCAGAACTATAACTGGAAGAATGCACCCACACCAACTAAAAGTCGCTATCTGGTAAAACAGCGAACAATATAGGTATATGAGAAGCTCCATCTCTATATACTAGCAACAGGTATGCCCAAACATTTTTCAGTTTATTTAACTGATTGATTGCAATGCAATCGACGACACGATGGAATAAACACCAAACAATGATGCTTGGACGTGACATAGGTATTTCTAATTCTATCCATCACATACAGATGTTAAAATTGATGACTAAACAATATTTTTGATGCGATGTACGATTTTGTTGTTCGATTCCTAACTGCTATAGTTTAATTAATTTCCCCCTTATTTATCGATAAAGAATTTAATCGAGAAGTAATGCAGTTACTTCTGGGCCGATAATTTCCATCAAATCAAATAGCAGGTATACTGTATACGTACTTTGCATAGAACACAATAGAATTCAAATAAATGTTTAGAGTAAAAGGAAAAATGAGCTTATTTTTATTTGTGTTTATCAGAGCCTTAGTGGTTTGCATGCAATTTTCCAAATTTATTTGCAAATTTAGTGTTTAAAATTACTGCACATGTTGATACTTCACTATTGTTTTGAAATAAACTAAGAAGCAGCATTTTGTTCAATAAATGTTTGATTATTACGAAGGTAGATCACTACACGGAAGAACGCAGAATTTCAATCAGGTGGGGGTTAGACTCATTCAAAATTTGTAAAGGGAGGTATAGAATCAGGCTTTGAGTTACATTCAACAGAATACAATAATTATTATTGAATGAAATATTTCTTGATTAGGGGGGATTAGAGCATCTCTCTTGCATACGCCCTAGGTTCGATAAGTACCTACTTTCAATGTGTTAGAAGACAGGTGACGTTGTTAAGTATGCTGTAATTTGTATCACAACAAAAACATAAATGTTAAAAAAGGAGCCAAGTTCTTATGTGTACAAGAAACCTGTGCGTAAAAAGTCAGCCAAAAAAAGTAATGAGATCTAAAATACATGCCAAGTTTTAAGTTCATGAAGTTTAATATCAAATATCTTAAGTAGAATAATATCGAAACAATTCCAAATCATGACAGAAATTTGGTAATTAACGATTACTGATTAAAATTTGGTGGGTTCACTGGTCAAGTTTTCATACAATTTAAATTTGTGATTAAGTAAGAATTTAAGAGAAAACTTGTCAAGTAAATCCACCAAATATAAATCAGTAATCATTAATTACCAAATTTCTGTCATGATTTGGAATTGTTTCGATATTATTCTACTTAAGGTGAATGAATTAAACGATTAACCAATCTCCATGTATACTTGGCGATTTCAACGTTGGTGACATTGACTGGTGCTACATGGAAGACGATCAAGTTTTGATCCCTTTTAATGTGAAAAGTGATATAGAGGTGTTACTCGTTGATTCATTTTTTGCTATGGGTCTTTTTCAAATTAATAATATAAAAAATTGTTTGGGAAGAATTTTAGATTTAGTGTTTATAAACAATGACTTAAAATAGTACCTAAAAATGTCGGAGTTCCCTCTTCTAAAAAATTCTATTCATCATAAAGCTGTTTGTTTGACATTTGAATATTATGATTATGCTTCTGTTTTGTCTAATAATGATCTTAAAATTTACAACTATGCAAGGGCAGATTTTATTGCGCTCAATAGCTTCTTTAATGCTGTAAACTGGAAGGATTCTTTGGAGAGTAAATCCTTAGAGGATATGTATACTCTTTTTAAAAGTATTGTGTTTGAAGGAATTGAACGTTTTGTTCCTACCTCAGTCAAGAAAAAAACATTTAAGCTTCCATGGTTCAACTCAAGGATTAAAAATTTAGAAAATGCCAAGAATAAGGCATTTAAGCGTTATAAATCAACAAACATTTTCGAAGACCGTGTTAGATTTTTTCAGTTAAGGAAAGAATTTGATTTTTTAAATAAATTTTTGTATAGGCAATATATAAATTATACTGAATCAAATATAAAAACTAATTCTAAATCTTTCTGGGTGTTTTTAAACTCCAAGAGAAAAGTTTCATCGTTTCCCCAAAATATGGAATATGAAAGTCAAAAATCAGATGATATTCATCTTCATGCAACCTCTTTGCCCAATTCTTTCAAACTTCATATAACAGTGACCTAATCGTGGATACAAGTGAGCTTTATATAGATATAAATCCCTTAACCGACTTTTCGTTAGGAAGTTTCTCTGAACAGGATGTTCTGGAAAGCTTAAATGATATTGATACGACAAAAAAAGCTGGTTTTGATTTGATCCCTTCTATTCTACTATCTAAATGTTCAACTTCTTTATGCTATGTTTTGTCCCGTATTTTTAATACATCTCTTTCAACTGGTGTTTTCCTGGACGAATGGAAAATTTCCTTCATTGATCCTGTATACAAAAGTGGTCTTAAGCATTTAGTAAAAAATTATAGACCTATTTCTAAACTTTCTACGGTACCTAAGCTTTTTGAAAAAATGATTACTCAAAGACTCTACTTTTCTGTTAAGGAATCATTATCTCCATACCAACATGGCTTTTTAAAAGGTAGATCGACTTGCACAAATTTAAGCCTTTTTACAAATTTTTGTAGCAATCAAATGGAAAATGGTTGTTGCTGCACCGCAATCGAATCTCCAAAAAATAAATATCCAAACTTGAAAGGCAGTTTGATTTGATTTTATTTCCTTTAATGGTAATTCACAAATTAGTAGGTACTATGGAATATGGAATTCAAACAAGAATCAACTTACAATTGGTCTTCTTATATATGAAACGGATTAGCAACAAATCTTCCAAAATTCTTAATTTAATTTATAACAATTTAATCTAAAAATTAATAAAAAATATTTTAATTTAAGTTAAACGAAGAATTTTAAAATTACCTCTGAAGTTCTTCAAAATTTTAACCAAAAAAGGCGCTAAATTAACTTTAAGGTTAGGTTTTACAATAAAAATGACCTAGCAAAAATTGAAATACTTAAACGTTAGGTGCTCTTCTAATAAAAAGAGACGAAAGTATAACATACGAAATATGACAAGTTGCCACTTTTTTATAATAAAATAAAATAAAGGGAACCTATACGATGTACTAAAGAGAGGCTGGCTGACATTCCGGGGGCCGTCTGAGCATTAGGGTGAAGACAAAATATCAAGCACAGCAAGCCGACCAACTGATCGCTTGGACTTTACGTTTCCATTCGATAATCGAACATCACAGCATCGTACCACTCCATCAGGGCCTGGATACACCTTAACCACTTCGCCCATTTTCCATGATGATCTAATATCGTTTGGTTCCACTAAGATGACGATACTCCCTTCGACGACTGGTCTTATGTCCTTATGCCACTTAGATCGCCTTGTTATTTCGGGTAAATATTCCAAATACCAACGTCTAGTAAACTCTCTGCCATTAAATGCTGCGACCTTTGACTGTACAACTTACTGTTTACATCGCTGTCGAAGAAAATTCCGGGGGCCGTAACATTTTTCTCGTCATCACCAAAGAGCATGGAATTCGGTGTAAGTGGTTTTGGATCATCTGGGTCGACTGGAATGTGTGTAAGAGGGCGACGGTTGATTTGACCTTGAACTTCAATGAGAGCATTTCGAAGAACATCTTCTCTTCGAACAACTCCTCGAAGAATAAAATCAACAGTGATTTTAATGGACTGAATTAGCCTCTCCCACGCACCACCCATCCATGGTGAATACGCAGGAATGAACTGCCAAACTATACCTTCATATTTTGCAGAGTATTCACAAAGAGATGCTTCCATCTCCTTGACATCCTTTTCCAGAAGGTTTCTCGTACCGACAAAATTGAGCCCATTGTCACTATATAAAAACTTAGTAACGACTCGGTTGATTAAGAAACGCCGGAGTGCCATAGTACATTGGTCCAAAGAAAGGTCATTCAGAAGCTCAATTTGAACAGCTCTAAATGTTAGGCAGGTGAAGATCATTCCATACCTCTTTGCGGTTCGCCTTCCAAATTTTACAAGTAGTGGACCAAAACAATCTACGCCAACGTGCGTAAATGGCCTTGACTCAAAAGATAAACGGGCGACTGGAAGTTGGCCCATCAACGGCATTTGTGGCTTAGCTCTGATAAGTTTACACATATTGCAGCGTGATTTGATTCTTTGAACTGAAACTCTAACACTTATGATCCATGCTCTCTCTCGAATGTCCGAAATAATTCCAGCTGAACCAGTGTGAAAATTGCGATCGTGATGAAATTGAACAAAAACGTCGACCAGGGGATGATTTTTTGGCAGAATCGCAGGATTTCGAGAAGCGTATGAAATAAGCGCTTTTTGCGCTCTTGAGCTCATGCGAATAGTGCCTTCAGCATCCAAGAAAGGAGATAAATTGTATAGTGAGCTCGAAACTTCCACGGACTTGTTTTTACTCAGAGATTTAAATTCAGCCAAAAAGGCATCTTGCTGAATTTTTCTAAATAACCAATCCTCTGCACGATGAAATTCAGGTGGAGTGACAAAATATTCCTTTTCTATTTTCTTCTTAAAATAAAAGTCCTTAGCGCGAAGTAGAAAGGCGATCACCCTCACTGCTGAACCCCAATTCGCTTGAAATCTTGGTTTCAACTCATCGTAAACACTGAAAGAGATCTTTGAAGCGTTAGTGTGTACCATCAAACTAGCATCTACTTCACTATAGGCAGCTTCTGTTTCGCTCGATTGGCTTGGTTTAATAGGCCACAGCTTGAAAGGATCTTTTAGAAATTCTGGTCCCTTAAACCATCTTGATTCGTAATCACCCATGTAAGAATCAGTCCATTTTGTTCCTTCGTCAGCGACGTTATCTGCAGAGCTCACGTGAAACCATTGTCGAGGCGTGGTCGAATCTAAAATCTCTCCGACTCTTACTGCAACAAACGAAGGAAATTTGTAAACTGTTGAGTTGATCCACGAGAGGACTGTTTTTGAATCAGAAAGGAAGATAACTTCGTGAATGTTAATGGAATGGGAAGATTTAATGGTCGATGCTAAACGCACACCAAGAACGGCAGCTTGCAATTCCAAGCGTGGAACTGACAGCTTCTTCACCGGTGCAACTTTAGCCTTAGCCATGACAAGAGCCACTTCAATGGCGTCGTCTTTACAGAACCGAAGGTATGCGACGGAAGCAAAAGCTTTTTCTGAAGCATCCACAAAAATTATTAAACTGGTCTTTGAATCGCTTGGGGACCACGAAACATATAGGCGCGGAATCTTCAACTGTTCGATACTCTTCAATTAATTGATGAATACTAGCCATTGTTCTTTTAGATACTTCGAAACAGGTTCATCCCAATCGGTACCTTCTCTCCAAACTTCTTGTAGAATTATCCGACCTCGGATAATAAAGAGCGAAATAAGCCCTAAGGGATCAAAAATTCTCATGATAGTTCTAAGTATTTCTCGTTTGGTGATTGCACTTTCCGTAGTTGACATCTTTTTCAATAAATCATCATCTGAAATCCTATAAGTAAGAAGATCAGAATTAGGAAGCCAATACAAACCCAAAATTTTGAAATGTGACTGTCAGATTCATTTGGATCTATGCTGATCAATTTAGCATTAACGTTTTTCTCTGGAACTTGCGTCAAAAAATCCAAACTATTTGACTGGACGCCTACCAGATCAAAACTCATGGACTTGCAAATTTCAATAGCTTCCTTTGTAACTAATACAGCTTGTTCCACGGTGTCATGGCTGTTGAAGTAATCGTCAACATAGGTTCGGTTAACTAAACCATCTACAGCATCCGGAAACTCATCTTTGAACTTGTTAGCATGAAAGTTCTTCACAAATTGAGCACACACGGGAGGGCACCTAGGCCCAAACATCATCACCTCCATGATATAAACTGTGGGCGAATTAGTTGTATCTCCATTCCTCCAGAGAATGCGCTGACATTGCTGATCTTCGGGTCTTATTCTTATCTGGTGAAACATTTCCTTTACGTCGGCATTCACTGCTCTCTTGCGTTCTCGGAGCTTGAAAATACCAGCATGAAGAGGAACTAAGTTGTCAGGACCTTTGAGTAAATGCGTATTTAAAGAAACACCACACACCTCCGCTGCAACATCAGCCACATCTCTGGGCTTTGGCGGGCTCTTATTCGGGTTTTCAACGATGAAAGTAGGTGCATACCAAACTCGTGGCCAATCTTCTTCCAGCTCCTCTGCAGAAGCAATCCTCGCATAGCCTTTTGATAACAGATTCTGCATATGATTGTTCTTCCACTCTAGAAGGTGTGGTTTTTTCTTCAGAGACCTCTCCAGCGAAATAAGTCGTCTTAATGCCATCGAAAAATTATCTGGCAACTTAACATCGTCAGCGTCCCATAACAAACCAATTTCATAACGATTGTTGACATACTTGATCGTACTCTCCATGATGTTCAGAGCTCGACTGGTTTCTTTACTAACCAAATCACCCTTGGGTGGCATAACACCAAATTCCTCCGTAGTAAAGTGACGTTTCACTAATTCTTGGAGATCATCTTCAAATTTGATTGCATCATGGAACAAAAATCGCATCGCCGGCCTTGAAGCATCATGAAAACAGGATGCTCTGATCGTAGGAGCAGATTTACCATAAACTATCCACCCCAGGAGAGTTTTCAAAGCACACGGCTCTTCATCATTACCGTGTCTCTGGCCACGTCCCAAAAGAAATTTTGCGTGATCTAGTCCAACCAAGATCTTAGGCTTTGCATCGACCAAATCTGTAAGTGGGAGCCCACGAAGATGTGGATACAAATCTTTCAGCTCAGAAGTATTAGTTGACTGCGTTGGAAGCTCCAAACCTTTCACGGTATACACATTTCTCAAAAAGTGTCGTTTTTTATTTCGAACACTTGAAACAGCTAGGGTAGTTCTAATAGAATCTTCACTTCTTGAAACACCTTTCGTCCATTGAAGAGTTAAGTTTTCGGGTTGGCCTTCGAGTCCAAGTTCATCGAATAAATCTTTTTCCATCATAGTTAAAGATGACCCATCATCCAAAAAGGCAAAGGTGTCAACAAACCTTTCGTTTGTCCCATAAAGACGTATAGGAACCACCTTAAACAACACAGGCATCTCAGAACCTATATGGTTTGAATTAAACTTGGAACTAGGCACATATGGAACGGCTGAAACATTCAACTCTTTATTCTGCTGAACAGGCGACTGATGTAAAAGGGGATGATGTCGCCCCGAGCATCCGGAAATACCACAGGTCTTCCTTTTAGAGCACGATCTCCAATCATGTTGAGCTGCATCCAAACAACGAAAACATATTTTTTGTTCTCGTGCAAACAATAATCTTGAATCTGGAGATAATAACTTAAACTCGTCACAGTCATTGAGAACATGTTCCTTGTCTCCACATTTAGCACAAGAAACCTTTGAAACTGAAGGTATAGGTAATGGCTTATGAGTCAACACCCGATTTGTAGTTTTCTGAGCCGACTGTGACCTTTTGGACACCGTTTCCAGAGGCTTCACTAATTCGGGTGGCAAATCAATCACTTTCTGCGTAAGAAAATTTGCAAGATCTTCTATTGATGCTCGAGGGTTTGATAATTGCTATTTTCGGCAATCCTGGTAGAGCCCAGCGCCTAATTTACAAGACAGGTCCGTCAACACATAGCCATTTGACAGGTCATCGACTCTGTTCATCGACTTCAAATCTGCCACGAAGCCATTTACCTTAACAGTCCACAAATGAAGATTTGGATCGCATTTTGATTTCAAAGCTGGAAGTTTCAAAAGATCTCCCGTCAGGCCATGCACCAAAACATCAGATCGTCCAAAAATAGAACGTAGAGAATCCATGATAGCTTCATCATCAGTTGAATATTTTAGCCGGTCACTAACCAGTTGATAAGCTTCTCCTTTAAGGGCTTTTTGAAGACGAGCCACGTTCTCCTTCCCGTTGAACCTCCCTTCAATAGTTGTCGACCTAAAAACCTCCTCGAAATAAGGCCATTCTCGCTTATTACTTCCTGAAAATGTTGGCAACTCTTGTACGTTACTTCTATTCAAAATGGTGAGCAGATTAGCCATATCAGACTGATTTATTGACGACTCTTGAAAACTGTCATGATGAGCAGCACCAGCACGAATTGGAGTAGATTGATGTACTTGAGTTGAATTCTTTAACAGTGACTGATGATTAGCTTGAATTTTCTTAATCATCTCTAGCCTATCTTCTGAAAATGGCTTGGCGGCTGAGGTATTCGAACTTGGTGGAAACTTTGAAGGATTCTTCGACGGAATCGGGGCTGGAACAAAAGCCAATTTCCGCTTCGTCTCCTCTAGCTCACTTCGCAAAGCAAGCAATTCAGCATTCTTTTGAGCAGCAGCCGCTTGAGCAACAGCAGCAGCTTCCAACAACAAATCAACAGTAGCATTTACCTCTAAAGCTTTAGCTTTCTCGAGATCTTCCTTATTAGCACCTTTGTCTTGAACACCTTCACCAGAATCTTTAGGATCCTCCTCTCTAAACACACAATCATCTTTCTCGCAGAACCATGGATCGGTAGTCGTATATAAGTCTTGGTTAAACTTGGCACAAGTAAAATGCCACCATCGCTTACACTTGTCACACGACACCATCTCCTCTGTATCTTGCAAGCGACAATTTTTCGAAGAGCAACTGTGTCCTGTCCGATCCATCTTGATGAAATTAACTTTATATTCAAAACAATTGAAATAAAATAATGTTGCTGCACCGCAATCGAATCTCCAAAAAATAAATATCCAAACTTGAAAGGCAGTTTGATTTGATTTTATTTCCTATTAATGGTAATTCACAAATTAGTAGGTACTATGGAATTCAAACAAGAATCAACTTACAATTGGTCTTCTTATATATGAAACGGATTAGCAACAAATCTTCCAAAATTCTTAATTTAATTTATAACAATTTAATCTAAAAATTAATAAAAAATATTTTAATTTAAGTTAAACGAAGAATTTTAAAATTACCTCTGAAGTTCTTCAAAATTTTAACCAAAAAAGGCGCTAAATTAACTTTAAGGTTAGGTTTTACAATAAAAATGACCTATCAAAAATTGAAATACTTAAACGTTAGGTGCTCTTCTAATAAAAAGAGACGAAAGTATAACATACGAAATATGACAAGTTGCCACTTTTTTATAATAAAATAAAATAAAGGGAACCTATACGATGTACTAAAGAGAGGCTGGCTGACAATGGTAAACAAGTTGATGTTCTCTACACTGACTTTGTTAAAGCATTTGACCGCATTCATCATGGTCTTCTCTTACAAAAATTAGCAAGGTTGGGATTTAACAGGGCTTTCACTAAATGGTTAAAATCATATCTATACAATAGAAAGCAGATTGTAAGGATAGATAGCTGCACCTCAAACACTATGGAAGTTTTGTCGGGTCTTCCACAAGGGAGTCATTTGGGCCCTTTACTTTTCATTATATTCACCAATGACCTACCTACTGTCTTACGATATTGTAACTGCTTGATGTACGCAGATGATGTAAAAATTTTTATTTCAACGTCTTCTCTCACAGATTGTCTATTTCTTCAGTCAGACATAACCAATTTTTTAAATTGGTGTAGCTACAATCATCTGGAACTGAACTATTCAAAATGTAAAATATTTAGTGCTACAAGATCTCCATCTCTTATAAATTTTGAATACAAATTCCATGATTTTAGCCTTTTAAGAGTCAATACAGTAAACGATCTTGGAGTCCATTTTGATTCAAAGTTAGACTTTAGAACACACATTGATTATGTTGTCTCTAGAGGTAATTCTTTGTTAGGGTTTTTAAAACGAAATTCAAATGATTTTAAGGATGCGTATACACGCTTAAGACTTTATTTATGTCTTTAGTTTTACCAGTTTTAGAGTATTGTTGTGTTGTTTGGTCGCCATTTTACGAAAATAATGTCTTGAGAATAGAAAGGATTCAAAAAAGATTCACCACTTATGCCCTGAGAAAATTTAATTGGGTTGGATCCTTAATGGACTATAAGTCAAGGTGCTCTCTCATTGATTTGAAAACGCTTAAATGTCGCAGGCAAGTGCACTGTATATTATTTATAAAAGATATTTTAGACAATCGAATATCCTCTATGGAATTGCTTTCTCTAATTCCCTTCCATGTTCCTATACGAATGCTTCGAAACAGAAGTGAATTATTCCACATAGCTCCTCATAGGACTAACTACGGGTTAAATGAACCTATAACACGTTCTTTAAAACTTTTTAACGGAGTAAGCAATAAAATCGACCTTTGCATGAAGAGGGATCTTTTTAAAAAAATGATACTTCAGTTATGTAATTGATTTCTTTTGTTTGTAATTAATTTGCATTAAATTTTTTTATTATGTATTTTGTATCTTGCCCAAACTGTGTAAATATACTTTTGAACTTTGTAATCAGCAGATCTTTGAAATCAATTGATGAAATAAATAAATAAATAAATTAAATATTTGATATTAAACTTCATGAACTTAAAACTTGGCATGTATTTTAGATCTCATTACTTTTTTTGGCTGACTTTTTACGCACAGGTTTCTTGTACACATAAGAACTTGGCTCCTTTTTTAACATTTATGTTTTTGTTGTGATTTCACTCCTTTTTGCAAAGATTTATTTTGCCAGGTGAAAGTCAAGCCCTACCGCTTTACAAAGTTGCATAATTCTACGACAACCGAAAGTGCTCCATACAAATAATAGCAATTCTGATTAAGTGGGTGGATGGCACCCACCCTGAATTGACAATTCCAAATTTTCGATTTTTTTTCCTTTCTAAGTACTTCAAGTCCTGCCGACCTACCAATGTGGGTGGATGCCACGCCCCCTAAATGCAAAATTCCAATTTTTCAATTTTGTCTTTCTAAGTACTTTAAGCCCCACCGACCTACCAATTTTCATCGTTCTACAACAATCGGAAGTGCTTCATATAGTTTATAAGAATTTTTAAGAATGTGGGTCGATGCCACGCCCCCTGAACTGAAACTTCCAATTTTTCGATTTTTTTCTTCTAAGTACTTTAAGACATACCGACCTACCAATTTTCATCGTTCTACAACAATCAGAAGTGCTTCATATAATTTATAAGAATTTTTGAGAATGTGGGTGGATGCCACGCCTCCTGAACTGAAACTTCCAATTTTTCGATTTTTTTTTCTTTTAAGTACTTCAAGGCCTACCGGCCTACCAATTTTCTTCGTTCTATACAACAATCGGAAGTGCTCCATATAATTTATAAGAACTTTTAAGAATGTGGGTGGATACCACGCCCCCTAAATGCAAAACTCCAATTTTTAATTTTTTCCTTTCTAAGTACCTTAAGAACTACCGACCTACCAATTTTCATCGTTCTACAACAATCGGAAGTGCTCCATATAATTTATAAGAATTTTTAAGAGTGTGGGTGGATGCCACGCCCCCTGTATGGAAAATTCCAACTTTTCAATTTTCTTCTTTCTAAGTACCTCAAACCCTTTTTACCAATTTTCATTGTTCTACAACAATCGGAAAGGCTCCATATAGTTTATAGAATATTTAAGAAAGTGGGTGGATGCCACGCCCCCTGAACAGAAAATTGAAGATTCTCGATTTTTTCCTTTGTATGCACCACAAGGCCTACCGTTGTGCGAAATTTCAAGTTTCTACGATGTCGGGAAGTGCTCCATAATTTTGATGATCTGTCAGTGAGTCAGTGAGTCAGTCAGTTACGGTTTTTGCGATTTTTGAAGTCCTATATCTTGGGAACTAGTAGTACCTCGTGGCTTGATGGTTAGTGCGTAGGACTGTCATGCCAAAGGTGTGGGTTCGATTCCCAGCCGTGCCACCTAAAAACAGAAATGTTTTATTCGAGGTACTGCCTCTTGCGAGGAACTGACAAATCCTCCAAGAGTATTACTTGTCATGAAAAAGTGCTTCTCATTTAGCCGTTCGGACTCGGCAAAAAAACTGTAGGTCCCCTCCATTCCTGCCAACAAACACGCACACAGGAATGGTTGTGAGTTGTAAGTCACTAGGCCCTGGTTCTCCATGAGCTGTTGCGCCACCCAATTTTTTTTTATTTTTTTTATATCTTGGGAACTACTAATGCTAAAGAGTTGAAATTTGGTGAGCCACCTGTGTTTGATCAGTTCAGCAAATACTCCGAATTTGAAGTTTCTGACTTTATTGGTAATGAAGTTAGAGGGGGGTTGAAAATCGCCTGAGTTTGTTCCTGTAAAAAGGGTGTAGTACCGCGAACTTGGCTGGGCACTACCGTGCCCTTTGATAAACATAGCTCTAAGTTGGCCTTGCTGTGGTAGATGGCCTAAGTCTTTAAATACAGAAGTGAGTATCGTCGCATCCATGTTGAAATAGAATAAAACAGGTTGTGTGTATCAACTTAATTAGTTTTTATTTGAAAGGCCCATATGCATGCCACTATGTAGGTACCTATGGAATAAAACATCGTTCCAATGATCTTCGCTGCCTCGTGCGGTGGCTTGGCATAGATCCGACGGAGTAAATCTTCAATGACTCGGCCACATAGATTTTGCAGAATTTGAGTTATGCTCTGGGTGACGATAACATTGAGGGTATCAGCCGATTGCGGTTTTTTGACATTGACTAAAGCTTAGCTTACAGTTCCCATGCGAAAAAAAATCAAAATTTTCAAAAAGATTTCCCACTTATTCTGTGCACCAATTTGAATAATATTCAAGGCGAAAAACGTTTGCCTTGGCCTAAGCCACCCATTGAGTCAGTGTAGTAGTGAGTAATTTACCTTAATTAATAAACTATAGGCTTAAAAAGGGAAAATTATTATTTTTGGATGCGAAAATCATTTGCATGCAAATAATGCCTTGAGCTGAAAATATGTTTTGTTTTGTGTGACATCCAAAAAAAAATATTTTATTCACCACACTTTTTTCGCATGCAAAACAATTACCGGTCCATTGTGTTGCATGACATTCCATGACAGCATTGTTTTTTTTGTACGAAACTGTAAACCAATCATGCAAACAATTAATTTTGCATTTCACCTCAATTATTTTACAGATGCGAGAATATTTGCATAGATTTTTTTTGCACACAGGAACTGTAAACTAGGCTTTACCTACAGCTTCAGATAACCCCACAAGAAAAAGTCTAACGAGGTCAAAACACAAGATCTTGGTGGCCATTTCACACCACCTCCGCGGGAGATAACCATACCCTCTAAAATCGTTCATGCAGAATGTGCTTAGTGGCATCAGCTATGTGGCACGTGCTGTCATGAGGAAACTACATATCGTTCACATCCAATGTGGGTCAAACGAAATGAAATTATTTATCATCGATCTGTAGAGGTTTCCGTTGACTGAATTGATAGAATTGACTGCGGTGATGTTTTCAGCTAAGTCTGTATTTCGTTGACGTACGACTCATGAATTTGGTCAGCAAACATTGAATAGTCGAAATGGAAGGACGATCATGTAATCGAGTAATACCAATTTCGATTTATCATTTGCACGTGTTGCTCAATAGTGTAGTTACACTAGGCTAGTTGGCCGTGGTAATTTGATATCACTGGCTGAATAATAATAAACGACAGATTTGACAGACGCTACCAAAATAACATGGCCGCCATATAGACTGTCAACATCGACCTGTCATTATTGGAAAACCCATTGCTTAGATGACTGATTTGAAGTAAATAATTTTCAAAATCTAGCTATTTATAGGAGAAACAATGGAGGACCAGCTTTTCAATGCAGATTTGAATCAGATTTGCCTAATCCACAAAATAAATTAACCCTGAGTTAACTCAGAAGCAGTTTCTGAGTTGAGTTTATCAACTTTATTTTTAAGTTGTCAAAAATCTTTTCAAATCTCCAAAGATGTCAATAGCTGCGTTTTATAATCTCCGTGTCTGGGGCGAGGTTATCTTTTAACATGTTTGTCTTGAGACGTGGCTAAAAACTTTTAGTATTGAAGTCGAGATGGAAAATTGCCCTCAGTTAAGTTTCTAAGTGAACTCACTAAATTAAATGAGTTAACTCGGAGTTAGCTTGTGAAAAATACGTTTCTGGAGTTAACTTAGGTTCAATTCCGAGACTACGATGATCTCGCACGGAAAAAAATGTTAAACTATTGAACTTTGGGTGGGCGTTGTAGTACGCGAGTATTTCACAATACTACACGTCATATGTATTTATGTATCACAATACCGCTCATCTGACAGTTGTTGATGAAATCAGACAAAGCATTGATGAATTTCTTGATTGCCTGGTTTTCCACGATCATTTGATACTATCGATCATTCTGTTCCTTGCACGAAACTTTAAAATAAGTTTAATTTTTCACTTGCTACTACTAAGCTTCGGTTTTCTTATCTTACTGGTTGGGAAAAAACAGTTTTTATTAACAGTATTTTGTAAAATTTCATTGATGTCCATCTTGTTTTACTTGTATCGGTATACAATGGAATTATGAAGTCAAACATTCTCAAGTCTTCAAAATTAAGTGAATATCAGCTTAGTGTTGCTGGAAGCCTCCTTCACGAGTACGCTGATATACTCTCTTCAACCAATGGGCAGTATGGTTGAACACTCCTGGTGGAGCATCGAATCAGGACACAGGAGACGCAAGACCTATTCGACAACCAGCAAGACGTCTCCCATTAGCCAAACAAGCCGAAGTTGCAGAGATGATATCGACCATGAAGAAAGATGGGCTAATCGAAAATTCTAAATGCCCTTGGGCATCCCCAGTTGTTCTTGTCAAAAAGAAGGACGGAAGTACTCGATTCTGTGTAGACTACCGAAGGCTGAACGATGTGACAAAGAAAGACAGCTACCCTCTGCCAAGAATCAGCGATACTCTGGATGCAATGGAAGGAGCTGAATGGTTCTCAACATTGGAAGATCGAGAAAAGACGGCTTTCTCCACAGGAAATGGTCTGTGGCAATTTAAAGTGATGCCTTTCGGACTACGCAATGCTCCGGCAACATTTGAGCGTTTTATGGAGTGCGTTTTATCTTGCCTAGTCTATTTGGACGACATCATTGTTTATGGTAAGACATTTGATGAGCATTGTGGAAACCTTAAGGCTGTATGAAAACTATTCATAACTGTTTTATGGCCCATTTGAATGGGTTGTAAATCCCAAAAATATTTAGTTTGACGTGTGGACTATACTATGAACCAGCCTTAAAATGTATACATATGTTAGTGAACTAATCAGAACTTTGTTTAGACATTGTATAATGTATACTGCAAGCCCAAACCGAACAAAAAGATTGATCCATGTCAGAAAAGCAATTAATGAATAAATCGCAAAATAACGGTTCGATCGGTGTTACTGGTTATTAAAAAAATTGGTTGAGTAAAATTGTTACAAAAACTGTTAGGGCCGTTTTTGGGAAAACAAAATAATAAGAAAAAATAAGCGTTGCAGGGGGTGGATTTCACTAAAGTTACTTTGCCCAGCTTAAAAGGACCTAGTCTGAAAAAATGTATCCAAATCCTTGGTTTCCGAGAAATAAAACACGATAACAGTGGGAGTGCCAGTGGGTGGTTTTCACTTAATCCACATTCTCCTTGCTAAAAAGAACAAACTGTGAGCAGTTTCCAGGAAACCGATTACAAGAATTGTTTTTCTTGTGATAATTAATGTTAAAAAATTCATTTTTTTTCTGCCGATACCAAACGGTACTACGAAGAGCATCGGTAAATTTCAGTACAAAAAGCCCGGTATCGGCTCGATGGTCTCGGTATCGTTTCGTATGCTTTGGAGCATGGTATTGTCCAAACGATACCGAGATTTTTCTGGTATCGTAAACAGCCCTAGGGACCTTCCTCTGCTTTGTAGACCATCAGGCGGGTGGGATTCGAAGATTCATCGGTCTGGCTGGTGCGTTGTTTTCCTTACGTTCCACGTGTCCCGGTCATATCAGCCGTTGTAATTTCACCAAGTCAACGTTGCTATTTAGCCCTTAAAACTCATCGTTGAATGAATCTTCTTCTTCAGACTCCTTCGATACACAAACATTACCAAAAATCACTCGAAGAATCTTTCTCTAATAGATGCTATCAAATTTGTATCCAATTCCCTCAGGATCCATGCTTTCACCCCATACAACAGGACAGGTATGATTATGGCCTTAGCGCTTATATCAAGTCTACTTGGTCCTTAAAAGAGAGTGCCTTTACTACTTAATTGCCTCCTAGTCCCGAAGAAGCAGCGGTTGACAAGAGTGATTCTTCGTTTGATCTCTGCACTGATGTCACTTTGCGAGGAAGTATAGCTGACAAGGTTTTATACGCGACGTTTAGGAGACTTATTCCCAGGGGCGTCTTTGGACATTTGGGGGCCCTGGGCCATTAAGGATTTGGGGGCCCCTTGAAAAAGTTTTACTGAAAAATTTTCCAGATAATAAGCTTTATCATACATTTTAGTAAAATTTAACTATTATTATTAAAATATTTCGCATTTTTGTCTTGAACACAAACTATTTTCCAGTTTAAGGCTGATTTTGAACATTTTATAATTCGAATTTAATTAAATGAATATAAACTGCATTTTTAACGTGACACTCAATACTTCTTTCTTCAATGATAGAAACTTGTTTTTATATTTTTGTTCATCATAGTGCGGCTTTCAAAGCAGAAATATTAATTGACTCTTTTGGTGTCGATTGTCAAACGATGTCTGAAAATCATCAATGGAAAAATTACGTTCCCATTTTTGCAAATAAAATTGATTCTGACTTCTGCCGTGGTGCTCTTTAGAACAATATACAGAAATGTCACGAGGTTTTGTGTCTAAAGCTAATTTTCTTTTCATTTCTTTTATTTTGGCTTTTTCAATTGGAGGCTAATTTAAAAAAGTGATTAGACAAATTTACAAGCAACGAGCAAAAAATGTATCAATCGCATTGTTTCATGGCTCGCTTGTTTGAAATTCAATATTCTTAGAAGAACCTACGCATATTAACCCTACAGTCGTAGCAGTTGCGTAACTACGGGGGGGGGCAAAGGGAGCATTGCAAACAAAATTAAACAAACACTGAAAACTGCATTAACTTAAGCCATTATCATAAGGTTTGTTCGTTGAGCCCTGAAGTCACCCTGGGGTCGCCCCAAATCGTTTTTTGAGAAACTTGAACTCACCCTAACAAGTAAATTTTGTGTTTTTTGAGACCAGGGGTCGCCCTGAACTCGTCCTGAAGTAGAACTAGGTTTTTTTTATTGGGGCGAGTTGAGGTAACGAATAAACTGTCAAAATGACATGAGTTGTGAATCATTTGATTTGTTTGGTGATTCACGCCGTCCTGCTGTTTATTGTTTATTTTTGAAATGGAAAATAAAAGAATCACACATCTTACTCAAATAATAACAAAAAGAAATAGAAAATGGAAACTTCTTTTTATTCAATTTGCAGCAAAAATTTAAGTTTTAATTATCAGATTTCCAAAATTCTTGTTTTTTTGCTGGTGTCAACATTACAATTGAAAGTTTTTTTTGAGAATTGAAAAACCCAGGTTTTTTTGACAACTCCCCAAGTTGTCAATAAAACCTGGGGCAATTGGGTACACTTCAACGAACGAACTTATTGTAAGGGACAATCTTTTAATAGATGTCAATCAGATCATCCATCCATGTGAATTGCTGGATAGTTTCGATTTTTGTCCTCATTATGTTTTCGAATCTGAGGTTTGCGAATAAAATTTCGTGACCCAACAAAGAAAGAAATACAAAAAAATTATGCAAAAATGCGCCCTGGGGCTCAACCCCTATTTGAATATTGGCGTATTTTTGCTGCCCCCACAAAACCCTATTAGGTAGTTTAAGACGAAGGGTAATAACTAAATAATAATTTACTAAAGACGAAAGAAGTTACTTGAAAGATTGAAGTAGAGTTTTGAAGGGAAATTTTTATACTTCAGAATGACCATAGAAATTTATTAAAAAAGAAACTACCTAGAGAAATAATATAACGCAAAATCTTCAAAAAAATACTTCCTTTTCAAAATTTTAGATTTGAATATCTCAAAAACGTGAAATGCTAGAGCAAGTCTGAGGCCAAATCCGAATTCAGAAAATCAAATAACATCATTAAAGTATATTTTGAATCATTTTCAAATTAAAATTTTGTCATACAGTGTTATTAAATAAAGTGTTTCCAATGAATTTTTGGAACACTTAAAATACGTCCATTTTCAATTTAGGCTTGAGTCCAAACAGGTTGTCGTGGAAACAAATCTTAAACAAAATCTTTTTGGAAACTGTTTTTCGATGTTTTTTAAGAACAATTAATAGTTTTCGGGCCATAAGTGAAAAACTCGGATTTAGCACCACCGAAAACATATAGGAACAAAATTGAAACCACCCTTCAATTTGATCAATAAAATAAATAGCAAATACTTAAAAGAAAAGACTGTGAACAAATATATTTGGAGAATTTTATTAGATGTCAAAGTAAATAAAAATTATAATAAAGGCACATCGTTTAACACTCCTATTCCTCCAAATCCAAGATTCAATACAACTTGTTTTGTGTGAACATTTTCGTTTCGAAAGACGTAGTTTTTATTCAATTGTAATAATTTTATTTAAAAGTTGAACTTTTCTTGGATTTCATTTAATTTTTATTTTTGTTGGTATAAATAACTTAAAATATTTTTGTTTGGTAAAAATGTTAAAAAGTTTTAAGAGTAGGTATTAAGAATCTTTCATGATAAGGATGAGAAAATATTGCTCTTTCATTTATTTTACTAGAGCCAGATAAATCCAATCTCAATTTCGCATACTTTCAAAAATGACCATTGGTTGGTATATTGGTGTGGTACAGGGGCCCCCTAAATCACGGGGCCCTGGGCCCTGGCCCACCGGGCCCATGCCTAAAGACGCCACTGCTTATTCCTCTGTATAGTTGGAACAGGTCAGCATCTTCTTTTTTGTGAATGGGACAGACTATGCCAAGGTTCCATTTATCGGGCATATACCTACTTTGCAGATGAGTTGGTGCATGCTTCTTACTAAGTCAACTCCGGATGCTTTAAATAGCTCGACTGGAAATTAGACCAAACCAGCAGCCTTGTACGATTTGTTTTGGTCATCGCTAACCGTGCTGGAATGGAATGGAAAAATATTAACCTTATTCGAAGTAAAACTAACCGGACCAGCTTGTGTTGGATGTGTAAAACGTTCATTAAACTATGTGCTAATTTCAGATTAATCAATTTAATATTCCTATAATTAAATATTTAATATTCCTATAATTATTATATGTAAACAATATTTTGGCAGACATGACCCAATACAAATCAGAAGTACCTTTATCTATTCAATTCATAAAAACGAAATTGCACCAGTCAGTACCTAGATAATAATTCAAGCCGACAATTCTAATTATTGAAATTACCAAATCATTTTCAAAGCACTCCCTGATTGAAACATTTTCCGCTAATAAAAATAATTAAATTGGCGATAAGATAAGGGGAAGGGTACTTGTAGTGTCAGTCCTTTTTTATTGTGTCAATTCCGAAATGAATAAAGTGTGTAGGTGCAATTTATAAATGTTACAGATAATTTTTTCATCTACGAGGATATGCAATAATATTGTTGACATTATGAACAGATATCGATTCACACTTGAAAAAATAATTGAAATTATTCATTGGACTTCAGCTGAAAAGAAAACAGACAGCCTTCTTAAAAGGAGTAGGTGTATCAGTATCTACACACATTTGCTCCCTTGAATCGACCAATGAAATAGTTGCGTTTGGCATAAATGTACATATGAATCTACATTTAAATTCATTGTTCATACATACATATGGCATTCACTCACACTCTGAACATAACCACACATAAAAGGCGTGATACAGATTTAAATACGTAGGCGATTGTGAGCTTTTAATGTTGTTTATCAGTCCTGACCCAAAACAATACAAGAAAAGCATTTAAGAATTAAAATTAAAACTCCCTTAAGGGGAAAACTAAATTATGAAGATACAATCTGAGAGAGTAAAATGCTCAATTTTGTATAAAGAGCTGTCTTAACTATTGACTTGAAACAATAATAGGTACTGATATAGAATTTTCGTAGGTTTTAATGTTTCTACTCAACAACAAGCTATTTACATAACAAACATGAACTTGGTGTTATGACTACGATGGCTATATGACGATGTCGACGGAACTAACCCGGCCAATATAGCTTCAAGCAAGATGTGCATCCCGAAAGCAATAAAAATTATGGAAATAGAGTGCCGGCTAAGAATTTGCATATAAATTATTATTAACGACGAAATAGACGAAAATGATTTCTTTGAACTTTTTTTTTCTTCGTTTTGTTTTGTTTTTACACATAGATACTTGAATTTAACTCTTTCGTTTTTATTAGTAATAAAGGTACTATTAAGTTAGTTATAGATTCACAAAAACCTTGAGCTTAAAAGATTAAAATAAAAAATAAACATAAAAATACTGGACTGATTTTTATTATAAAACTTGAACTTAAAGCTAAAGACATAACGAAAGAGACCTGTCATAATAATAGTTAATCAAATTATATTGAAACAGTATGTGTCAGTATGTCCCCCCACATTCACATAGAAGTCTTCTTAGCTTTCTTCATCACGCCTACAGTGACTAGGGGACTAGGGAACTTCTTGAGCGTCCTTAGTATCAGCTCTTTCAAGAGCTTACTTATATTGTTGAGGAGGGATTTAGGCCTGAAGTTGGTAACCATGTTCCTTTCACTTTTCTTGGAAATCACCACAATTTTTGTAGTTTTTCACTTCTGTGTAAGTAACTGTTGTTGTTGCAGTTTTTGAAGATGATGGCTTAAAACAGTATCACTGTTTGTGGAAGCCTTTTTAGAAAAAAGTTGGGTACCCCATCCGGTCCAGTTGACGTCTTTGGTTTGGAGTTCCCAATAATCTCAGCTATCTCGCCTGGAGTGCTCAAATTTGGGCTGTTGATTGGACTCATTGCCTTGCTCTCACAAATAAATAAGATTTTGAACCAATAGTTGACAATAGAAATAACATAACTGATTTTTTTACAATATGGAAAAGGAAACACATTTTTGACGCCACACATATCGTAGGTACCACATGTTTTTCAAGAGATCATAGAATCCTTCAAACCTGGAACTGATACCTTCAATAAATCAACAGATTGATCAACCAAAAATCACCAATGCCTGAGACGATTATCACCAAGAATATGGAGAAGCAACAACGATACAGGATAAAGATGAAGCCTTCGCTTCCCATTTCGATGAAAATTTCACGCCAAGTCTGATGTTCCAGGCTTCCATGGACAAATTGAGGCATCGTTCCAGCAGTTACCGATGTCCAATTTAGATTAAGCCATTGCTAAGCTACACCAATCCTGTAAGTGATCCAGTCGACAGCTCAAAATGAAAAAATAATGATCGGTTCACTCGCAGAGAAATCTTATAACTACGTAAAGTAACAATTTTTGGCAAGCAATCTTTCTCTTTGAAATATTTTACTTTAACAGCTACTTTACTTTGATGAGATGTATCTAGGCATAACGAATTAATAAATTTATTATTTTTTTAAATGATGGATCAAATTTTTGATTAGGTTTTATGATGCGTCCAAATCGAGAACGTTTGGGTGACTTTGGCTTGGTACTTGTTGAGAATATTTTGTTTTGGATGGTATTGTCGTATGTCGTTGTTGTTCGTTGAATCTGGCACTTCGGTTTCTTCTGGCGATGGGTATTTCCGAATGGTATTTTCTAAGATATCAGCTTTAATTTTGTGTTTTGTTGTTTCAACAACAACTGATCGTGAATATTGAGTTTTTTCTACCACAGTAGCTGCTTTCCATTCACGATGCGCCGTAAACGTACTTTATCACCAATCTCATATTGTTTTGCAGAGGGAGATGCAACGCGAGCGACATATCTTTTGATGCGCAAATCACGTAACTCTGTTGATACTCCCGGAATAATTTTTGGTTTTAGTTCTTCCACGTTTATTGGAAGAGTCGTTCTGGTTTGACGATTGAACAATCGCTCAGCTGGCGATTTGAGTGTGTCGTTGCGGGGTGTATTACGGAACGCTAGATATGGATCTTAATTATTCAAATGACACCGTTTTAAAATGTTTTTTTTTGCAGTTTGAACATTTCTTTCCGCAAACCTGTTAGAACGTGGATAATGCGGTGACGATACTTGATATTTGAATCTCCAATCAGTTGCGAAGGATTTAAATTTGCTAGAGCTAAACTGTGGTCCACCATCAGTTTCAAATAGTTCTGGAATTCCATGTACAGCAAACCATTGCCTTAATAATAGAATGACTTCTGATGATGTGGACGATATTAGTTTACGGAAGTCTATGAACCCCGAATAGTGATCGGCAATAAAAAGAAAATCTTCGCCTTTGAAATGGAAAATATCTGATGACACATTTTGAAAAGCATATTCAGGAACTACTTTCATCAGCATTGGTTCACGTTGATTTGCACGTTGTGTTTGTTGGCAAACAGAGCAGCTTTCAACAAAGTTTTTGATATCGTTCGATTGGCCGTATCAGAAAAGTGAAGTTCTGGCCCTAGCGAGCGATTTTGTAATACCTGCATGACCAGAATGTATTTATTGAAGAATGCTTGGTATTTCGATTTCTGGCACCATAATTTTGTTTGCCTTAAATAACAGCCCTTGTTCAAATGTTAACTGCTGTTTAAAAGGTGCATATTTTTTAATAGCTTTTGGCAAAGCATCGTCATTGTTAGGCCAACCTCGCATTATCATGGCCTTTAGCAGTTTAAATTCGAAATCTTTCGAATTAGATTCTATGAATTTGTCCTTCAATTCGTCACTTATTGCCAGCACCAAGTTAATTGCGTATTCTTCTTCGTTGTTGGTTTCGTTTTCGCAGTCTCTGCTAAGTGCGTCTGCGATTGGTATTTTAGTAACTTTAATATAAACCACTTTAGGTGAATATTGAAGAATATCCCACAAAATTCGTTGTAAGTGAAGCGGAGCGTTGTACAATTTGAGAATGGTTTCCAACGGCTTGTGATCGGTGTCCCGTATTAATTCCTTACCATAAACGTATTCATGAAATTTTGTATAGCCGAATCTAATCGCCAAAGCTTCTTTTACAATTTGAGGTTGGTTTTGTTGTGGTTTATTTAAGGTCTTGGTGGCATATGCCACTGGTTGATTTTCTTGCATTAAACAAGCGCCCATTGGTTTCCTCGAAGCATCTACTGATAATTTGACTGGTTTGTTAACATCGTAATATTTTAAAACTGGTGTTGTGATCAGCGTTTTTTTTTATGTTTTCGAATGCTTGTTGTTGGTCGGCTTCCCAACGCCATACCGTTTCTTTGTGTAATAAAGTTCTGAGCGGTGCTGTTAGTTCTGACAAATTTTTAATAAATTTTCCGAGGTAGTTCACCATTCCTAATAAACGTTGTAGTTCTTTGACCGTCTTTGGTGTTTTCAGCAAGTCAATTGCCCAGAAATTTTATTCGCTGCTTATTGTATTCGCACTTGTCTTTATTTAATGTGAATCCGACGTCCGTAAGCCTGTAGATTACCTTTTTTTGATCGTTTTAAGCTTTTCTACTGTGTCTGCATACAGGAAAATGTCATCCATTCTCACCTCACAGTTTTCTATACCTTAGAGTGTTTTATTCATTATTTCTGAAAATATTTCTGGAGCTGACGAAATTCCAAATGGTTATCTCTTGTAGCAAAATCGACCCCATGGTGTTGCCATTGTGAGATACTTCGATGTCCTTTCGCTGACTTTTAAGTGCCAAGCCCCTTTTTGAAAATCTTATTTTGTGAAATATTGCGCATTCTTAATTGTTGCTGCATTTTCTTCGACGGTTTTTAAAGTGAAATGACGAAGTTTGATGTTTTTGTTTAGTTCCGTTGGATCCATACAAATACGGACCTTTTCGCCTTTTGTGACTAGGTGCATTGGACTTACCGCTGGTGTTGGTTCGGAAATTGGTTCAATGACTCCTAATTTTATCATCTTGTCTAGCTCTTGTTTAACTTGGGAACGCTGAGAATGAATGACTTGACGAGCTGAAAATATTTGAAATTTTGGATTTTCAATAAAATCGATTTCATATTCAAATGTTTTGCAACATCCTATTTTCATCGGTTTTTCATTTTCACCGTCGATTTTGTTGATTCACGCTATGAAACCCATTTTTTCGCACATCGATCTACCGAGTATTGATGGTTGTAAATTGTCACGAACAATTTCGAAAATCACACAACGCTCTATGTTTTTTGCTTTACACAACAATTTTGCTTCACCGACCACTTTAATGCTTTCATTGTTTATGCTTATAACCGCTTGGTCGACGATTTTGTGACTTCTGCGTTGAGTTTTTTAGCTATTTTCTCAGGCAACACATTACATTCGGCACCTGTATCCAGCTTTAGTTTCAATTGATGATTGTCGACCATCACTGTTGTTGCGCTCCATTTGTTTTCGTTCCCAATTGCCTTAATACTTTTAGTGATATAACCGACATTATACTTTAACTGGTAATCTGAATCGTCACTTGATTCATCCGAATTGCTTCACTAATGGCACGCACTTTTTTAGATTAGTTTTTGGCTTTCTTTTCTTTTTTGTATCTATTATCTTTTTTTTGTTGCTGCCATTGAATCATTGTGCATTTCCGAAATTTGTTTTGTTGCTCGTTCTGCCGCTCTACAAATTTTTATTGTTTTTTTTAATGTCAAATCTTCTTCGACCCAAAGCTTTTGTCGTGTCCAACTAAATTATCAGCTTGAAACTTAAAACCATGCGGTGCAACTGGGCATTAGTATTTTTCGGTGTCCAATTCTCAACTCTTTCTCCTTTTTTTTTATTTTTGAAATTTGCTGTATTTGCCAAACACATACACAGAGTTTGGAATAAAACTTACCGGAGAATCTACTTGTCCTTATTTAATGCTTTGCTGCAAATGTGGAAAACTACAAAAATCATGGCGATATCTAAGAAAATTGGAAGGAACATGGTTACCAACTACAAACCTCAACAATTCAAGTACAATCTTGAAAGAGCTGATACTTAGGAAGCTCAATAAGTTCTGCAGCAAAAACAGCATCATCTTGGATATGCAGTTCGGTTTTCAGGAAAAGCATTTGACCTGCATCCACTCCTGAGGTTTCATCATGACATCACCATAGCTTTGAACAACAGTCAAGTTACTGTCGGGTGCTTTCTGGATGTCGAGAAAGTATTCGGAAGTGTATGAATTGAAGCCCTTATCCATAAACTCTTCATATCACTAATAGGCTTTTTTCCGGCAATAATCAAAATTATATTCTCTTTTATTTCTTCCAGGAACATTTTCGTGCAACTGGAGAACTGTAAATCGAAAGTTAAGAGCATCAGGGCTGAAGTTCTATACAACATCATCATGACCTCTCACCAATAAATTTCAAGTGAATGCCAAAACTTTTTTCGCTGATGAAACACTTACACATTGCTCATCATTCATACTCATGATAGATGTCCAAGAAGTCGAGGCACACATCCGGAAATGGGGTATCCGGGACAACTCATCCTAATCGGAGCTTGTCTGCTTCAGATGCAGTCGCTCAGCTGGAAGCTGTATAGAAGCATCACTCTAGCACTCCTAGATGGAACCAGATTACCAACCAAATACCTACAGCGCCAAACACCTAGGCATCAACTTCAACTAGCTGCCGAGATTCAACTCATATTCATGGAGTGTCTTCGAAAAAGCTTACTTTTTACATTTTATCTACCCGCTGATGAAAAAGAGAACTGGGGTAAGGTACTAATCTATAAGAAACTCCTGAGACAGTTACAGCTTTCCAGTTTGGTTCACCATCTGCAAAATGGCTATGAAGGAACTGCAAATATTCGAGAGAAAAATCCTGAGGATCTGCACTCGGCTTAACTTCGATCGTCAGTGACGTAAGCTTTTCAAGAACAAATAACTCTACTCTGAGGCTCAGGTAGCCCATACTTATTGCTATCTGCAGAAGCTGTTCAGAAACATCGCCAATCACCCTAATTTTGGTTGAGTCTTCTCCCTTTTCGGTGGGGCGTGAAGCGTGATAAATGTCAGTGTGATGTCCTTGAATTTTATGCGGATTGTTAACACTTTGAAAGCCCAAGACTTCTTGCCTAAGTCTTCCCCTTATCACAAAACCACAGCCAAATATCCTCTGACACTGCTCCTTATAGCACTTTCCTGTTTTCCTTTCTCTATCATCATCGTGATCGTGATAGAAAGTTTGTTTAAATCCTCAGAATTTTTGTGAACATGAAACCAATACTTCCTCATAGACAAAGTTAAAATGATTTGATGAAAAAGTGTTTTTCGAAGAGATCACAAGATTAAACAGAGTTTAAAACAAATATTTTCAAAATCCATAAGACTTCTTAGAAATACTATTTAGCCGAAGAACAACTTCGTGCGACGCAAGTGTGTATTTTAATATTATTAGGGAAGTTGAAATGTGGAAAAAGAAAACAACCCGAATCTTTTTATAAAATGTGGCAGTATTGTTTTTGAAATATAAACAGCAGCTGACGTTAGTTAAATAATGGCTTTAAGGTTAAGGATACGAAATCAATTTTCCCATCTCAAATGTATGTTTGTATGTATGGATATGTAGGTCTTTCGGAGAACATATAACTAACCTCATTGAATTTAGAAATTTTAAGCACTTTAAGGGCTATGATTTACTGAATAGTTCCCTTGTTAGTATTTTCCGAAAATTAAGATATTTATTATTTGTAGAAAAAGAAGAATACTCAAGGTTAAATCATATTAAGATTTATTTCACTGACAACTCAAAAGGTATGTGCTGTGTAGTTGTTAGATTTTCAATTTACAAATATACCTATATATCTACCTGCATTCATATAGATAACTCTTACTTGATGGTCTATTTTGATTTCTTCTCTATTGAGTCTTTAGGATGGTGAGCACGTTAAATCATTAATTTTTAATATCTTACACTCACTTTTTTACAAATCAATCATATCTAACATTAGAAAAAAAAAAGAAATCCATTCGGGTAGATATTACAAAAATTCTGTTAAAAATTGAAGAAGTTTACAACTTACAGATAATAAAACATCTGCTGCAAAAAAGTGGATAATAAGTTCGCAAGAACTCTTCATTTCTCAGCACAACACCGTTTGACCTCTCCAGTAAGCTTTTAGAGGTATAATCAGAAATTATAAAGTCTTGAGATTTCTACTGACCTGACTCAAAATTGAAATAAGTAGTGGAGTATTTATTCAATATTAATCCAATGTTTCGAACTGCTTTATCAGAGCAGAAAAAGGACTGTGATTTGCGAAGGACTTTGATTTAGAAGTTTTAACGCTTTTTTTTTTATTTTACTGACTATACTTTGCTATATTTAAAGTGGGTTTAACTTTCGATCAAATAGTCCCCTTTCACACGAAGAAACAAGTTGCTGGGTGTTTGACGTTTTCTTTTAATTTCCTTAAAAATCTCTTGTACCCTTCACACGAGGAAACAAAATCTCTAGGCAATTTTTGAAGTTTCCTGGAAAGTCTATTAGTAGAACGCATCTTTACCTATGTAGGTGTGAAAGGAAATGTAAAAATAATCTCTTCAAATACTCGACCAGGGAGGGGGGATCTCGTTCACCCCTCTTTCCTCCTTCCCTTCTCATATTGGCTCTTTTTTTAACATTTTTGATTTTGCTATAGCCTAGTGAGCAGATCAAGCAAAGACAAATTCTAAATTTTTTTTCTCAAGAGAAATTCTGCAGGTTTAGAGATAAAAGCAAAAGTCAAATGGGAACAGTAGCATCATAGTTAAAAATACAAAAACTTATTAAATTTCCATCAATTCACATAATTTAAATAATTTGAAAAATTGATCGCATGCGCTTGATGGGGATCAATATAATGTGGATGGATGAACAAAAAAAAATACCTCTAAAAAGTTTGAAATTTTCAATTTTTACTTCTCTATAAAAGACGCTTTTAGGGCAATTTTTTACCAATTTGGAACGAATTACTCTTTTCAATCAAAAAATAGTTTGTCCTCCATCTGTCAAGCCATCAACTGTTGAGCTATATTCAAGGATGGCTACGATGTCGATGGATTAAAAAACCACTAATAATTTCGAAATTTTTGAAGTTTTCTTACTTCTCCAGGAAAAAAGTGATTTAGGGGACTTCTTTGACATTTGGATCAAAATAAACTTTTTCCGTCAAAATATAGTTTGTTCCCTATCTTTCAAGCTATAAACTGTCAAATTCTATTGAAGGATGGGTACCATGTCAATGGATTTAAAAAACCCTGCCCTGTTCAAAGTTTTCTACTGCTCCCAAAATCCAATTAAACTTGCCAACTTAGTTTGCTGATTTCATCTTGATATAACTCGGCTTGGGAATCAATTTAAATTTTTCATTGAAGAAAATATTTTCCGTATCTGTACGTGGCCCTTTTGTACCCTTTCCCATTAGCTACGCCACTGACTAATTTAAAACAGCTGTTCTATTAATTCTATTCTCATTCTTATGCCATCATTGTTTTAACGCATTTTATATTTTATTTCAGTCGTGCGTCTTCACAACGTCTTTATAATGGAAAGAATAAAACAGGGAGATGATTTTAGTTTATAAAATTTAGTTTTAGTTTATAAAAAGCGAAATATATGTTAAACGTCACAAATTGTCCGGAAAAATAATACTTCTAGCATTCTTTTTCCACGCAAAATTAAGTGGAGGGTTTCCTTTACCTGTTCACCGCTTGGAAAAAACTCCGAGATAAAATTTGTCCTGGGAAAAATTTTATATGATAGATAAATTTTGTCTCGATCTGCGTACTAGGCTTGACTTCACTCCTTTTTGCAAAGATTTTATTTTGCCAGGTGAAAATTAAGCCCCACTGCTCTACAAAGTCTTAAAATTCTGCGACAACCGAAACTAATTCTGAGAAAGTGGGTGGATGCCACGCCCCCTGAACGGAAAACCTCAATTTCCTTTTTTTTTCTTTGTATGCTCTTCAAGGCATGCCGTTTTACCAATTTTCATCGTTTTACAACAATCTGAAGTGCATTTTATACTTGGACTTTTTTTTCAAAGTGGGTTAATGCCACGCCTCTGGAGCTGAAAATTATAAATTTCTGACTTTTATATTTGTATGCACGTCAAACCCTATCGCTTTATCAATTTTCATCGTTCTACAACAATAATTTATAAGAATTTTAAGGAAAGTGGGTGGATGCCACGTCTGTCAGCGAGTCAGTGAGTGAATCAGTCAGTCAGTCTGTTATGGCTTTTGCGATTTTGAAGTTCTATGTATCGGAAACTACTAATGCTAAAGAATTGAAACTTGGTGAGCCACCTGTGCTTAATCAGTTAAGCAGATATAGCGAATTTGAAGTTTCTAACTTTATTGATACTGAAGTTAGAGGGAGGTTAAAAGTCACCTGAGTTTACTCCTGTAAAAAGGGTGTAGTGCTGGGAACTTGGCTGGGCACTACCGGGCACTGCTGTGCCTTTTGATTCAAATAATTTAAATGGCTTGCTTAGATAAAGGAAACTACAAAAATTAAACTTCACTGCCTTCTTACCCCCTAAATACTTTTACCAAGGTCCAGTGCACTGAAGATGCACTGAATTTTTCCAAAGCTCGTTACTATTATTATTGTAGTTTAGAAAATATTTTAGCAGTTTTTGAGTTGCTGACATGCTTGGTTTTCTATTTAAATATACAAATTTATCGAAGACTATTGCGTCTCCACTGACTTATATGAATTCCCTCCGTTCACTTGGGCGTATACGTAATATTTTATCTTTTTTCTCGAAAATTTTAATTTTTTTGTGTAAATAGTTTCACTGTCGCTTATTATCGCGTATGATCCCAATTATTTTCATAATAAAAAGCTACATACTTATTTACAGAATCGAGGCTGTGCAAACGTGGTGTAACCCCCTTTCTTTTGGAGCCATTTTTTTACCTTTATTCGATCCCAAATAATATTTTATTTGAAATTCAAGGATAAGTCACATTTTTGGAAAGCTTAGACATTGAATAATTTAGAATTTGGGCTTAGATGACTTTTGATGCATTAATGTAAAAATACTAGACAAAAATATCAATTTTGCCAAAAAATGTGTAACACCACTTTTGTGCACTCACGGCCTCAAATATTGTATAATATTGATGAGTTGGTTAATCCAATGATTATGATAATATTTGAGGTTGCATACAGTTTCATCATTTTCCGGAAGTCGAAAAGATGCAACCTTGAAGTTTCGTTAATAAAACTTAAAGATTGGGTGGCGCAACACCTCGTGGAAAATCAGGGCCTAGTGACCTACAACTCTCAACCATTCCTGTGTGCATATTATTGGCAGGAATGGAGGGGATCTACAGTTTTTTGCCGAGTCCGAACAGTTAAATGAGAAGCACTTATTCATAACAAGTATACTCCTGGAGGATTTGTCAGTTCCTCGCAAGAGACAGTACCTCGGATAAAACATTTCTGTTTAAGGGTGGAAGCGGCTGAAGATATGAGCTTTTAAATCGAACCCAACTGGCTTTTTTTATACGTATTTTCTTTTTACTTTTTTTAAATGTCCAAAAACGTAGATATTTTCCCTTTAAGTTTTAAGCCAATATCTTGAGTTCTATTGATAGGATAGGAGCATAATTCTAGGTTTAATTTATTGTTACACCACTTACACAAAATAAAAAAAAATTCTTACTCTTCACCCCATCCCTCTTAGGGCGTAAAAAAGTTGTATTCGATGAAAAGACGAAAGCCCATTATTTCTAGTCCGTTTATTTAGGTTGACATGCACGAATTTTTGACAACAATGATTGATCACTGATTAAAAAAATTTTCGGCATCAAAATTATAAATATGTAAGTGCAATTATTGCTGTTGAAAACTTTCGTGCAAGTCTACTTTAATTTTCACAATGTAATTTAATTTAGGGTGATCATTTCAAAATCCGTTTCCAATGAGCAAAAGATGGAATCACTGGAGTAGTGCAGGGAAATGACTCCATGGTCATCTGCTCCACATGGGAATTTATTCCATCTTTGGTGGGACTCTGACCCACTTTTCAAAGTGAAGTTAATTCTCACCGATAAAGGGAATTTACTGCACCTTTTAGTTGTATCCCACTTGGTGTGAGAATCAACTTCACGTCATACTTTTAATTCGTTCAGATTCTGCAAATGCAAAAGAAACTTTGCACCCAACCCAAATCCAAATGCCCAAGCAGGGAGGATACAAGGGGCAGCATGTCCCCCCTATACATACCTCACTGTTTTTTCCCCATAATTCTGCCAGCACTGTACATTAGGGGTGTCGGAATTTTTTATTTTTATACTCAAAATGGGTATTGTGGATCTTGTAAAAGGTTTAGAAAGAAGTAATCTTTGTTCTGGAACATTTGGCAAAATTGAATTTTGAGACTCCGCGGCCGTTTTAGGTTAAAAAACTTCAATTCAAAAAAGCGGTTTTAAAAACCAATATTAAATGAGGTCACAGTAACTTGTAATGTTTTTTTGCATTTGTAACCTGTTGCTTAGAAAATAGCATTAAAATCTGCTTGTCAAAATATCATGACATAACTTTTTACATTAAATCCTTCTGAAAAATAGATCGATTTTCTAGATGTTTCTATTATTTTTTTCTTAATGGAATGCTCGAATTGGTTGAAATTTTATGTTTTAACACTACACAACATTTTTAAATTGATGTCCGGTCAATAGAAATGAGAAAAGAAATAAAAAATTATAAGTAGTTTTGAGAAGATATCGACGCAAATTTAATTGGTTTTCCTGACCACTTTTTCGAATTACGCTGTTCTTTGCCTAAAAACGGCCGCGGGGTCTCAAAATTCCATATTGGAAAATGTTCCAGAACACAAATTTCATCTTTCTAAACCGTTTACAAGATCCACCATACCCATTTTGAATATAAAAATAAAAAACAATTCCGACGCCCCTACTGTACATATTTATGTAAGGCAAGGCAAGTGCAAATAATATCAATGCTGCACCTAGCATTACGTCGTATAAACAGTGAGGTATGTATGGTATATGTATGCAACCCCCTTGCAAGGGCACACTTTAGAATTTCGGGTGGGTGCGAGGTTGGGTGTATATATGTTTGGATAGATATATTTTTATTTTATATATCCATTTTGTTATTTTATTTATCAATAATCTCTCAAATTCCAAAATTTTAGCTGGGAAAAAATTCCACAAAATTTTGGGTGTAGTAAATTCCCTCTCGTGGCGAGAGTAAATTCCACTTTGAAAAGGGCGACAGATTCTCACTAATGATGGAATAAATTTCCATATGGAGCAGATGCCCGTAAAATTATTTCCCTGCACCCTGGAGTTTTGAATACCTATCGGCATAACTTTTCTTAGTTTTCAAGTTTCCAATCTATTTTTCAGTTAAATGTTCTCGAAAATTGTTTATTTTATGTATAACCTATTTTTACCTCTATGAAATTCTTATCATTCACAATCTTAAGCAACATTTTGAAAAAGAATTGATAAAAGAAAAAATTATATTTTTTTAAGAATCTTCACTTTGAAAACTAATTTCTCTTTAACTATTCATTTGAATAACTTGATAAAAAAACCATATACAGGATGGAATATTTGCTTTCAAGAAAGTTATAGTACATAATTGTATATACTTATTGATTTTTAATTTTATTTTTTTATTTCAAGTCAATTTTTCAGAAATTGCCTCCCCTCCCTCAGGAGGGGGAGGTGGTATATAGAATATTCCCCCACTTCTATTTTTTTTATAATGATCCTAGAAATTATTCTCTAAAATACAAAACACGAATTAGGGGATACCATGAACTATTTATATTTAATTTGGTAATAAATAAATAAATACCAAAATTATTGGACCATTTGCAAACCTTTTCTACTGTGAAGATAGTTTTGCTGTTTGTTATATAATAAATAACCACCTATGTACCTGTTGAAAAAGCAGGATAGATTTGATTCTAAATTCATTGAAAACAAAAAAATTATGAACGGCTTAGTATCCAATGTCAAAAAAGTTATTAAATTTCAGTTCTCCAGTTTGATATACCTACAACTTCATGATTCCCATATATTTAAATTTGTATTTTTAACCATGTGTTTTTGCACCTGGATACTAATTTAATTATTATTAATTCAATGAAGTTAATGAAAACAATTTATTCAAAATGTTTCTACATACATATACAGGGGAGACCGGGGCTAGTAGACTGTACAAACAAAACAGAGACAGTTATAACAACAAATTAAACTCCCTTAGATAGGTAAAATTGGCCGCATTCAAGATTCAATGGATAGCCTATCTAGGATAGCTTTGTATCCATGTATTTGTCTGAACGCAATTCAGCCGTTGACATTTCTCAAAGGATAGCCTCGTATCCTAAAATTTTTAGGATTAGGATTTTTAACTTTCTTAATAAAATATTACCATTTAAATAAAATTTGTGATAAGATCCTTTTTTCTTAAATTTGCGGGATGACCTCTAAAATGGGTCAACTAGCCCCGATACCGGGGTAAGTTGGCTAACACTATGGGGTAAGTTGAATATGATTTTGTTTTGCGTGGTTTTATCGAACTTACTATGATATTTATATGAAATAATATTATATTTGTACTCACATTTTTTAACAACAAAGAGATATTTTTTTGTAACAGTTAAAACTATAGAAAAATTATTTGATTAATAAGTAAAAATAAAGAGGAAATAAATAGAAACCCCTTCTTATTGTAAGAAAACAGGGGCTTTATAATAAATTTGATAAAAACCAGAACTTAAAATCAGTTTGATAAATTAAATTATATTATTTGCCACTCCTATAGTGAAAATTCTATATTTTTGACATTTGGCCATTTTGAAATCGCAATATCTTGTAACCGACCACTCGCAAGGAAAAAGTGTAATGATCTTTTAAGCAGAATATTTTTATCATCTTGTCCTGTAACCCCGGCTGGGGCATAGGGCGTCAACAAAACGTCTCCATCCTTCACGGTCTGCTGCAAGGTACTTAAGCTGTGGCCACGTCTTTCTCTGGAATTCTGCTTCCGCTAAGACAGTTGATGTCCATGTTGTTCTTGGTCTTCCAACCCGCCGTGCACCCTGAGGATTCCATTCAAAGGACTGCCTTGCATTTTCATCGTTTGGTTTCCTCAGTGTGTGACCAATCCAACGCCATTTACGCTTTCTTATGTCGACGTCCAGCCGCTCTTGACTTGTCCTGCGCCACAATTCCTCATTTAATATTATTTGTGGCCAGCGAATCTTTAGGATGTGGCGAAGACAGCGATTCACAAAAGCCTGCATTTTCTTCGAAATAGTAGACGTGACTTTCCAGGTTTCACAAGCATATAACAGCACGGATTTGACATTGGATTCGAAGAATCTCAACTTAGTGCGTAAGGAGATTTGACTGGATTTCCAAATTGGGGACAGGGTACCGAAGGCAGCACGAGCTTTATTCATTCTACTTTTAACATCCAGATCCGTACCACCGTTTGCAGAAACAATACTGATAAGGTAGTTGAACTGTTCCACTACTTCAACTGGCGTCTCCTGTAGAATAATACGCTGCTGTGTGGAGCGGCCTGTGAGCATTTCTTTTGTCTTTTTGCTGTTTATTCTAAGACCACTCGACTCTCCCTTCACTTGCAGCCTTTGGCACATCCCGTTCAGCCCACTGATGTTATTTGCCAGTAGGCATATTATGTCATCGGCAAAGTCTAAATGACTGAGCCTTTCGAACGGTCTCCATTGAATGCCCTGTCGCTCAGCTGTACCAACACTGGCCGTCAATACGTCGTCCATCGCCAGCTGGAAGAGAATTGGCGATAAAACATCCCCTTGTCTAACACCCTGTTGCACTACGAAGGAGTCGGATAGCTGCCCATTGTGCAAAACAAAACACCTTGCGTTGTTGTAGGACTCTTTAATAATGGCTACAATTTTTGGTGGAATTCCTCTACCAAGCAACGATCTCCATATCGATACCTTCCCGTAAGAATGTATTAAGCGACATTTGAAAAATTTTAAAGGCATCGATAAAAACCTCTGGTCCAGTTATTAATTTTTGTATTTAAGAAAATAAAAGGACTTGGAACGGGATTTTCAACTCAAAATGCCTCTAAAAATCTGTTTATTACAACAAAATACCCAAATAAGTAACTGAATAAGAGGTATTTTAAAAATTTTATTTAAGATTTTGAAAATGTCGCTTAATACATTCTTACGGGAAGGTATCGATATACATTATATAACTCGATCAAAAGCCTTCTCAAAATCCACGAACATGAGGTAAAGCGGTGATTGAAATTCCATCGACTGCTCGAGGACGATACGCAGGGTGTTGATATGGTCGACACACGATCGACCACTGCGGAAGCCAGCTTGATGCCTCTTGAGTGTAGACTCGATTCTATCCTTTATTCGCTCGAGAATGATGGTTGCCATTAGTTTTGGGAAAACGGTGATACCACGCCAATTGTTGCAATTCCTTAAGTCACCTTTCTTTAGCAACTTAACAATCACACCATCCTTCCAACCCCTGGGATATCATTCGTTTTCCCAAATGCTTTGTATCAACGGATGTAAAATACTAGCCGCTGTTACGGGATCGGCTTTCAGGAATTCAGCTGGTATTCCGTCCAGTCCAGCTGCCTTGTTGTTTTTGAGGAGATTTATTGATTTAAGGATTTCCGATTCTGACGGGGGTTCGATGTCAATACCCCTATAGGACCTGCGTATCTCGTTTAGTTGGGGCACTTCAGCACTCTGCTCAACTGAATCCTCATTTAGCAGGGCACAAAAATGGTCCTTCCATCTACGAAGCTGATCCTCAATTGATACCAAAAGTGTGCCATCCACATCCATTACAGGATGATTGGTGTTGCTTTTTTTCCCGATCACATCTTTGGCTATTTGGTACAATTCCCGGATATCTCCTCTTCTGTCAGCGATTTCCACATTATCTGCGAGCCCATCTAACCTCACCCTCTTGTCACGTCTCACACAACGATAGACCATCTTATGTGCAATGCGGTACTCTCTTCGCAAGTCAGCCTTTCGTTGAATATCTGCTTCGGCATTTATTTGGATTTTCAACGATGTGCGAAGTTCGATCTTATCCCAGGTGTCTTGGGATATCCAAGAGTCTCTACGCTTCGTTCGCTTGGGTACAGTTTTGGATCCAGCCTCCATAAAAACACTTTTAAGTTCACCCCACATCTCTGCTCTGTCGTTAAGGGTGGTGACATAGTTTCGACATATGTTGGGGTCATTCAAAGCATTAGTAATGAATTTTGAGTTCCTTGCTGCATCCTGCGCTGGTTTTTGTACGGCAGCGGTTTGTAATTTGAGACTCATCAGAACCAAATGGTGGTCGCTTCCCACATCGGCATTTCTTATACTCCGGACATCACACATAGACTTCCTCCATCGCTGCTGAATCATGATATGATCAATTTGGTTTTCGGTTTGACCATCTGGATGCACCCAGGTAATTTTGTTGCACGTCTTATGCTTAAATACAGTCCCACCTATCACAAAACGATTTGAGTTATAAAAATCGACAAGCAAGTCACCATTTTCATTCCGTGACCCCAAGCCATTTCTTCCCATCACGCGTTCCAGCCCGTAATTGTCTCAACCGACTTGGGCATTAAGGTCTCCCATAACGACTTTGATGTCGGCTCTCGGAACACTACTGTAAACCGAGTTAAGATGAATGTAGAACGCGGTTTTGTCTTCCTCTGTCGGTTCATTTGTGGGGGTGTAGCACTGAATTATTGTGACGTTACGAATTTTTTAACGAAACCTTGCTGTCATTAATCTCGCAGAAATGGGCGCCCAGGAGATAAAACTACGCCTCGCTTCTTCGTTCAACATAATTCCGACACCATGCAGCCTTTGGCCACCCTCTCTTTCATCTTCCCCGGAATACAGCATTCTCGTCTGTCCAGTGTCTGATCTGTATTCAGCTCTTCCTCTCCACTTAGTTTCGCTTATGCCCAGGATACTGATCTTTAGGCGAAGCATTTCATGCTCAACCTGCTCGTATCTACCATCGCTGTATAAGGATCGAACGTTCCATGCTCCGATTTTCGTACGTATGCGGTAGCCAAAAGTAACATTTGCGCTTCTTGAAAGATTTCTTCTATTTGTCAACGATTCATTTATTATTATGGCGTCTTGATTGACGCTCGTACATGAAAGATGCCGCACCCTCAAATCCGATGTGCGGTTTACTGCAACCGAAGCTGCAGAAGGATTTTCCATAAAAAGATTACCTCTTGGGGACTCATTTCCATTTGTTGTCATAGTTCATGTATTTGCATATATATCCTTCCACCATGGTGTTTTTTTTAGCGTCTACAAATTGGGCATACAATTATATGCATAATCAGAAAACCGTTATTTTTGGCTTTTGACCAAATTCTTAAAATAATTATATCTTTTTAACGGTACATTTTTGGATTTTTTTTTTAATATTTTCTTATAAAGAGTCAAATGGTCTACAAACATTATTTGAAACATCTTCCGAAATTATTAACCGTTAAGGAGTTATACCTGAAAAACCGATATTTTCGTGAATTTACCATTTTTAAAACAGCTCTATTTCCTAAACCATCTGTCTTATGAACAAATATGTATTAATATTTTTTGTAGAAAATTGCCTGATCTACAAAATTTATTCATACTACTTTTCAATAGCATTTACCGTTTGAAAGTTATAAATGAAAAACCATTTTTTTCGACACTTGACCTTCAATAACTTTTAATGCTAGTGTGGGATGGACAAGGACTTTTCGCAGCTGATTTTTTATGTCGAAAGGAAGGTCTATACCAATTTTCAGCCTTATTGGAATTTTGGCTAGGTTTGCACATTTTTATGTCTATTTTGACTGGACTAATACAAAATAATGAGTCAACTTAACCCAAAAAAAAATGAGGCCAACCTGCGCCCCGACCTACCAATTAGCAATAAACGGGATTTTTTCGATAACGTGAAATGCAAATAGCAAAACAGCTCAAATAGACAGATTCAGAAACACAGCTTTACTATATAAATTCCAACAAATTTTCGGAGCTGAAAAGAGGAGAACAATAGAAAATAAAAAAATCTACTCAGGGGTGCAAAAAACAGTCTTTTTTTTAGTATCTTTGAAACGAGGTGCACCCCAGGTATACAAATATGTGAGACTAAGTGGAAAGCTGGGGTTTATCAAAAATCAATTTTGTTACGTACATTTGAAGTTATTGACAGTTAGTCTACATACCCCTGGGACAAAAGTCTTTTTTTTTTTTCTTTATTATTTTGTATTTGTGGAATTTTTTTGGGTAATGTAATGTTATTTTAAGGATATCAAAAAATAATTTTTTCACAATAGTATTTTTTAAATTATGTACCTACATTAGGTTGTTCTTTAAAGTAAAGGTCATCTTGGATGGGCCTAAATCGGCTCTTAATGATTAAAATCTCGAATTTTGTAGTGTTTTTAATAAATACATAGCTTGCCATAATACTGTTCTGTTAGCTTCAAACAATACACTAATATTATATCACAAGTAAAACGAAGTTACACACCATACAATATCGTTTCTTTGGCATAGCTGATAAGACTTAATAATTTAAATCTTTCCCAATCTTCGTTTAGTTTTCAAAATTCAATATTCAAATATTTTTCTTCAAATGTCCACCTTTCAACAGGTGTATGTATATTCTTCGAGAGTTAGTAAAAGGAAATTCGAAAATCATCAATAACAAAGAAATTGTATTTCTAGTGAATAATGAATCTTGAATGAAAAGTCCGACGATGAGTTTATTTTTTACTGCGCAAGACAGGACTCATTCATATCTTGTATTTTACTATATGTAGGATACTGGGATATAGGTAAAGCACTAAACCAAAAACCAGCTTTGGTTATCTCCAAAAAAAAAGCATAGGTTTTCGAATAAAACTGCAGCATTTCGTGCCATATTTATCCCATGTCAATTTGCTTCCAACAGTCAGTTGTTGCATTGTAACCGGCATATCAACATCTCCGAAAAAAAAAATAAAATTAAAACGAACTTAAAGAAATAAAGTTTTTGAACTAGGTTAAGTTTGAACATTAAAATAAATACAAGTGATTTTAATTTTGAAAAGAAATAAAATAAAAATACAGAAAAATACGGGGAGTTTATAATTTTTGTGTTAAAGTAAAATATAAACTATACTTGAGGAAAGATAATTTTTGAAATAGAAAATCTGTGTTAATTGTTTTAAGGTGAGTTTATATTAAAAATCAACACACCTAACTCTTAAAGTGATTTGAAAAATTAAATAATTAGTGCAGTATGCAGTTAAATAAAAATAAAAAAAAATGTGCAGATTTTACATACTTTAGAAAACTATTGATAATTACACAAATTAATCATCTATTCATGTTTAATGTATTTATAACAAAACGAAAAACTTAATTCTTTAAGACAACCCGATTTAAAAACATACAATTTTCAAAATTGAAAAAACAACTTTAATATGAGTCAAAGAAAAATATTTCTTTGAAATAAAGTAAATCAGGAAATTCGTTTACACAAAAAAGTTTGGTTACTTTTACACCCCTATTACGGTTGTCAATTATCAATTTGATAGTTGATAAACCTTGAAAATTGGTTTTTTAAACTCAATTTATTAATAAACTTGTCAACAATTCTTTTATATTTTTTAATTTTCTTGTTATTAGCAGCTGTCTGCATCATTCTCAATGATCAAAACTTTTATAAGATGGATTTTTAAACACTGAATTTTAAATTTATCAACTATCAAATTGATAATTTACAATCGTAATAGGGTAGGGGTGTTAGTCATATATGTAGTCATCTTAATTGAATCGGTTTAAAATTTTTCAAAGATCTGAACTGGATTCAATTATCAAAGTTTTTGTTCATGGTTCCTGAATGCAAAGTAATAAGTATGGTTTTTCTTCATGTAAAAACTTTTCTTCCAGTTTAAAACGAAAATTATTCGACCGTTTAATTTTGAGATTCTTAGGCATATTTGCTGAGACGAAACTTAAATATTAAAGTAAAACATAAGAGCTTATGTGACAGTTAAGGCAGAGGAAAAAGTAGAACATAAACATTAAGTAAAACATAAATGAGCCGTCTATTTTGAAAGTGGTCTAAGTCCATTTATTTCTAATTCGAGATATTTAAAGGTTTGCGTTTGACTTAATTCAAAAATATGAGAAAGAACTAAAATAAAATTGAAGTATTTTTTTCATCTAAATATATTCAATTTACTTATCCAATATAAGAATCGTGTTGAAAACCATCATCGAGAAACAGAATATTGAAAAGCATTAACAAGTAACAAAATAGCTGAAAAAATCGCATGATTTTTGTCAGTTATTCTATTACTCAAAGTTGGTTTTCTTAATATTGAAAAACATCAGCAGGTAAGTAACAGAATAAATGAAAAATCGCACAATTTTCATCTGGAATCAAAACCCACAACAGAAAGGAACTAAAACCCACGGCTTTTGTTGCCAATTCAAAGAGGAAAAAAAAGCCGTGGTTGGTATTACCGTGTGTCTTATTGCACTGCACCAAAAAAGTGACTGAATCCAAACTAATATCATTGCTTCGTTACTATTTCATGATGATTCTTTTTGGTTATATAAACCAGTTTTAAAATCTTTTAAGTTTTTAAAATTTAGTTTTCCATTCCCATTCGATGTTACTGTAATTGGTCCGATTTGTCGAATCGAAAATTTTGACATATATTCACTTTTTGAGCTCCCTAGAATTGGAATCTATTATTTTTAGATAGATGTCTGTCTTTGAACGAACGTTTTTTCGTTCACCATATCTCAAGAACAAATAAGGATATCCACTTCGGATACATTTTATTTTATAGATAGTGGTTTCATTACGTGCATCAGAAAGGACTTTCAAAAAAATTAAATTTTACTACGATGTTAAATTTCTTTAGTCTCGAATATCTCGAAAACAAATCATGCTATCGACTTCAGGTTAATTTTATTCTACGCATGTTGACGGAGTAAAAAACTGGCAAAAATAGAAAAACATATTAACTCATAGTTTTTTTTATAAAAAAAAGTTGCTGGAAATTAGACGTGTTTTATTTGGATAGCTATCCGCAGCACAGTGAAACTTTATATGAATTACAAAAACAATATCGGCAGCAAAATCGCTGCCGATAAAAGTTAAAGTAGAATCCTGCTGCCGATAAACTTTTGACGTTTGTTCGAGTATCGAACTCAATTGAATAGGATTTTAGGGTGTCGTCATTGGTACGACTGGTACTTTTATGTGTCTTGAATTCTCGATGGCTATGTTCGTAGAGTAGAATTATGTTGAATGAATGGCCCTGTTTACACTGTAACTTTTAACTTCTTCATGACTATGTTTTTGTAGAAGAAATCAGTGAGGAGCACATATAAATTAATCTTCATGGCGTAGTGAGCAATTACGTGTTTCAAATTTTAATCCGATACCCAGCAATTTTAAGTCACTGTTTTGGTGGACTAAAGGATATTTGTAAAAACGTGGTTCGAGTTTTGATGCGTGGTTCAATTATTTTAGCTCACTGATTTTGGCAGTTTAACTGAGGTTCAATAATGGTCAAGCTTGAAATTGTTATTACAACATACTTGAACCTTGAACCATCGTTGCACTTCAGTAGATCCGATGAAATCGATGAGTCACGAATGTTGAACCATGGATCAAATTTTGAACCAGTCGAAACTTACTGAAGTTCAAACATATTTGGCTACTAATGTGCTTGAACTATCGTTGAACCTCAGTTAATCCGGTAAAATATGTGAAAACTAAAATCAGCGATACAATCATGTCCTTAGGTACTGTAATTATTATAAAATTATCGCTGATAAAGTCATCTACGCCATATATGTATGTTAGGTTTTTTAAAATTAAATGATTACAAATGAAAAAAAAAATTGATTTAATTTTAACAATATTAAGCAATTTATATTTCTTGAGCGCTCAGTTCTTTTCCTCCGTTTTTTGACAGAGCAAGAGAGTGAAATATAAACACAATTCTTCACATAGAAGTCAAAACAACTCTCTTTTTCTTTTCTTCCTAGTAGGCCAGAAAAAATAGGTTCCGAGGTTGAAAAAATTAATTCATGAAAAATTAAAATTGGAATCGACGCAGAATTGCAACCTCTATAACATATCCAAAGTCCCCTAAAATCCCCGCGTTGGCTTTTGTATAGATGCATTTGAAGACGTGCAGACGTGGAGAATTTGGAGGTTTATCAAACTAAAATATTTGTTTTGGTACAACCTTATCAATTATCATATGATACATGATTTAAGGGTAGTTGTTATCGTTGAATCTAATGAAACCAAATTCCAAATGATACAACTACCCAAACAAAAGTTATAGTTCTTTATATTTAATGATGACTTTTTTTCAGGTACAACAGGTAAAATATTACCGAAAACCCTTTGGAATTAAAGTTATGTTAATGAAACTTGGAATAAATGTTTCACTTGTCATACGAACTAAGAATCAATACAGTCCCTAAAAATATCCATGGTGAAAGGGTGTTTTTTTTAAAGGGGAGGGGCAAGTGTAGAATGTTGACCATAACACCCACGAAAAAACTCTTAGACTCATGAAACTCGCCAAAAATATTAAATTTGTCATGACAACCAAGAATATAAATAGTCCGTTCAAATATCTTTGGTCTAATAGTGTTTTTGAGACGGTTACATTTAGACCTGTTCTACGGAAAATACGATTTCAAAAATTGATTTTTGCTTGAAAAGGACCATAACTTTGTTAAGAGAGCTTGTTTCATTTTAGTTTTGCTTTTATTAGATTCAGCGTTAAAAAATACCCTTAAATCATATGCCACACTTTGTGTATATACCTCAATTAGACCGAATCGGGATTTTGGCTCTAATCTTCCAACTTCTTCCCAGATTTTCCTCTCTTCAATAAAAAAAACCCCCAGAACAAATATTTTTATTTGGACTATTTTGATTCTTGATTGCCATGACAAATTTAATATTTTTGGCGAGTTTCATGAGTCTAAAAGTTTTTTCGTGGGTGTTATGGTCAACATTCTACACTTGCCCCTCCCCCTTAAAAAACACCCTTTCACCATGAATATTTTTAGGGACTGTCTTGATTCTTAGTTCATATGACAAATGGAACATTTATTCCAAGTTTCATTAACATACCTTTATTTTCAAAGGGTTTTCGGTAATATTTTACCTGTTGTACCTGAAAAAAAGTCATCATTAAATATAAAGGACTATAACTTTTGTTTGGGTAGTTGTATCATTTTGAATTTGGTTTCATTAGATTCAGCGTTAAAAACTACCCTTAAATCATGTATCATAAGATAAGGTTGTACCAAAACAAATATTTTAGTTAGATAAACCTCCAAATTCTCCACGTCTGCACGTCTTCAAATGCATCTACACAAAAAGCCAATGCGGGGATTTAAGGGGACTTTGGATATGTTATAGAGGTTACAATTCTGCGTCGATTCCAATTTAAATATTTCATGAATTAATTTTTTCAAGGTTCCCCATACGATTTGTGCTATTTTTCCTGGTCTATAGGTAATTTACTGCGACAAAAAATAACTGAGCAAGTGAATCCAAAAAATTTCAGTCTCAGTTTTTAAGGGGAAAAGTAAGGATTTTTTTAGAGGAATCCTGTTTATATTTCTGAGCCCTCTGAGTCCTCTGAGATCTCAGAAATATAAACTGGCTAAATATTTTAATTCGAAAAAAGTCAACTAAAAAGTCTTCGTGTAATAGCAGACTAAATCATGACTTTTTTACTTTCACCATAGTCTACCAACATACGACATACCCCTACCCTTTTTTTTTATTTTATAGCTGCAAAATCAATTTTCGTATCTGAAAATGGCAAATAAAGAAAAAAGGGACACACACATTTGATTGAAACCATAAATTATATAAATATTATACTTATATTTCCCATTTAACTTGCAAATAAGTTAGTTTTTGTTAATAACTTTGGTTTATATCTACTTTTAACTTTCACAAAATTCACTTTGTGCCGTGACAGCTGTTCAGGCGTACCACATTGCAGCTACAAAAATATAGACCGCTGCGGATACGGTTTTTTGGAAATATCTCACTGTACTAGATATTAAATCCCAAAAAACACGCTTATTGATTAAAAAGTTGTGTTACTCGAATATCTTAAGAACGAACAATGACATCGAAGTTGGGGTAATTTTGTATACAGTAGTTCATTGATACAATTTTTAAAAATATTAAATCAATAGTTTTTCTTACAGCAAAAAACTGCAAACAATTTTACCAATAATTGTTGAAAACATTTTTTTTTTGTCCCAAATATCTTGAGAACAGACAATGATATTGGCTTCCGGTTATTTTGTTTCTACACATTAGCTTATAATTGATATTTGATAAGATTTGTAAAAAATTCAACAAATAGTTTTTTTTTTTAATAATAATAATAACCAGTTTTTTAAACAAAAAAACTACTAGAAACCTTACCAAAAACAGTAGAATTTTTGTTTGTCTCAAATATCTAACGAACAAGTAATCATGTTGGCTGCGCGCTTCTATATACGATTATTATAATTGATAATTGATAGATTTTGTAAATGAATTCAATGGTACCCCAGGGAGCTGCGTTCACACCGAAACTCACGAAATGCTCTGTGGCAAAAATAATATCTAGAACACAAAGTGACTACTCTCATTAAATAAAAATAAATCAATTGGGTGGCGCAACAGGTCGAGGAGAACCAGGGCCTAGTGACTAACAATTTTCAACCATTCCTGTGTGCGTGTTGTTGGCAGGAATGGAGGGAACTAAAGTTTTTTAGCGAGTCCGAACGGCTAAACTCTCATTAATTATCTCGATGCGTATAATGAATATTTAACTCTTTCTAAACTACTCTATGACGCCTATACAAACCAAATGCAATTTAGATTCCAAACGATTTTGGTAAATTATAAACTTAAAGAAAAAGTCTGATGGCTATCCTGCTACTCTAAATTACATTCTTCTAATGATTCTAAAATCATTACTATGTAAATTATTTGCAAATTTCTTCAGCTTTGGTTTCTCCGATAGTAATTTTGAGCCAGATTCACTTTTTAAATAACTGTAATAAAACCTCATAAGAGTCTATAAAAATTAATGTTGATGATGTGTACAGTAAGCTTAATAATCTCAAGGATGATTTCTCCTGGGGTCCGGATGGTTTGCCAGAAATTGTTTGGAAGAAATGTGTAGCAAATTTGGCTCAGCGTCTTGCTACTCTTTTCCAAAAATCTCTTTCTCTAGGAATTCATTCCGATTCACAAAAAAAGTTCTAAAGCAGATGTTGCGAACTATAGGCCAATTACCAAATTAGCGTGCATTTCCAAACTTTTTGAAAGTATTGTCGTCTTCGACTGTGTGTACCTACTGTCATTTTAAATCATTATTTTCCACCAAACAGCAAAGGTTTCTTAAAGGTAAATCTACCACCACTAACTTAATAGAATTTGTTTCCTATACACTGCAAGTAATAGGAAATAAAAACGAAGTAGATGTTATTGCTACGGCCTTTAGCAAGGCATTTGACAAAATCTCACATAAAATTATCTCACTTAAACTAAAAGCTCTAGGATTTCCTCTTGTTTTCATTCAGTTAATAGAATACTTATGGGATCGTAAATATCGTTTTTTGATCCGATCTTCAGCATCAGATCCTTGCATTGTAAAATCTGGTGTCCCACAAGGCAGCCATCTGGGCCCAATTATTTTTATCTTGAAAATTAACGACGTGGAATCTGTGTTTCGGCATTCGGAACTTTCAACGTACGTAGAATAATTTCTTCATCTAGCGATGTCCTACCTCTGCAGAATGACCTGAAATTTTTTTTTTTTTGGTTTCAAAAAAAAAGATAAGAACTTAATGTTAGTAAATGCCAAACAATAACATATAACCGCAAACGTTTACGCTCATCACCACGAACATTTTATATAAAAAATGTCCTTATTTCTAGAGTAACAACCATTTGGGACTTAGGTGCTGATTGTGATAACGAGCTCAACTTCAGATCTCAATATGTCAACATAACTGTTAGGGCTAACTCCGATCTTGGTTTTGTTAAACGTTTTTCCAAGGAGTTTTCAGATCCTTACGTTAAGAAGCCTATTTATACAACCTTTGTACGACCTTTACTTGAGTATGCTAGCCAAACGGTTTTAAAAAATATTTCCGGAATGGTAACTCTTATAGAAAAAATGTCAATGACAAGGCTGTGGCTTAAAAAATTTCCGACAGCAAATGTTAAGTATCTTTTTTTTCATACGAGTAACCGTTTTCGAGATAATTCAATCGGTATAGAGTTACGGATTTTATGTTTCTGTATAAAATGTACTCTTTTACACCATCTTTGAGGTTGAGTACCAGGTGAGTTTTTCTTGCGTGGTAACCCCCAGGAAAATTAGAAAACAGTTCAAAAAAGTATATGCAGGAATTTATTTAAAGATCCCCATCGATTCGGGCTCCACTAAATTAATCATACGGGGTCGAAGGTCACAAAGCTGATTCGTATAAAATGCGACAAAAAGCTAGAGCGTGTAGGGTGGGTTGATAAAGAAAAAAATCGTATGGGAGGGGGGGTTATAATATTTACTCACAAGCGCGCGCTTGTAAACATCATTACCTAAACTATGATCTGATCAAAACGTCGACTTTCAAAATGTCGACTTTTAAAATGTCGACTGTTGAAATCTCGATTCATAAAATCTTGATCACTGTCGACATTTTGAGAATCAACATTTTGAAAAATCGACATTTTAAGAACTCGGTCAAATTTGTGTCTATATTTTGATCTGTCGGTCTTTTAACCAGTCAAGATTTTTTCTATCGAGATTCTAAAAGTCGATCTAATGGAATCGATATTTTAAAAGTCGACATATTGTACCGAATCCGTAAATGACGAAGTTATTCAAAATTAATGTATACCCAATTTGTAGACGTTAAAATATTCTGCTTAAAAGATTGTTACACTTTTTCCGTACGAGGGGTCGGTTACAAGATATTGCGATTTCAAAATGGCTAAATGTCGAAAATATAGAATTTTCACGTATAACTCTTAAACGGTAAAAGCTATCATAAAGTACTTTATGCAGAGTTTATACATGATGTGGTGTTCTACAAGAAATTTTTTTTTGTTTTTTCTAAAATGTATCAATCAATAGATATAGTTATTTTAAGAATTTGGTCAAAATTCAAAAATTACGGTTTTTTAATTTTTACTTTTAAATGGCTAAGTCATTCAAAAAAAATTTAGATTGATTTTGTAAAGATTAAAATGTACGACCTAATAAAAAGTAAAATTTTGTCTCGTTCGAGTGATTGGTCAAAAAATATTGCGATTTAAAAAAGGCCAAATGTCGAAAATATAGGATTTTCATCTGCAACTCCTAAACGGTGAATGTTTTTAAAAAGTAATTCAAGCTAAGTTTGTAGATAATGTGATACTCTAAAAGAAAAAAAAAATTATAAAAAAGACATAATAAAAGATATAATTATTTTAAGTTTTTATAAAAAGTTAATTGCACTGATTTATTCCCTTTTACTCGAAAATGACGAAGTTGTCTAAGATCAATATATGCTCAGTTTAAAGACTATAAAATTGTCTACAAAATCAAAATTTATTATTTTACTATGTTTTTTTTTTTTTTTTTTGTGACTTTTTTATTATTATTGATCTGCTTTAGCTTGATTCAATTTTTTATTTTTTCCTAATTTTAAATTTTTCTAACTGCTTGGATTAAGCAGACCCAAGCTTTTTAGACCGAGAGCCCACAGCAGATTTTGGGTGTGGACGATAGCAAAAAAAGAAGTATAGGCGTCGAAAGCTTCATTAAAGACTGTTTGAAACACCCTTTATAATTCAATTTTTTTCCAAAAATAATTACTTTTCTTTCTTTTATGTACTTCTTTTATAATTTGACCTATTTTAACTAACCATCTTCAATGCTTAACAACTTTATTGATAGTTTTGATTAATAAAAGCTGTACAAGTTTCTCTCTTCGGCTTTCTCACTAATCATAAGATTTAATACTTCCCCATTATATGCAAAGACTTGCATTAATAGACCATCCTTCGCTAACAAAGCAAAGCATATGCAATATCTCTTATTTAGCTTTATAACTAGGATAATAAATGGTTCTATATCATCTATATCATCTCCTCCAGATCTGTGAAGCATAAATTTTATTTTTTTGTCGAATAAGTTTTTGATATAAATACATTTATGTATACAAAAACTGGAACTATGGTGCAAATAGTCCTCAAAGCCTACCCTTTAATTGTTTTGAAATAGTTTGGTTGATCCCTGGATAAACATTGCATAATGCATAGGTATCTGATATTGAAATTGCTCCAGTGCTCAGAAAACAAATTAGATATTTGATATGAACTATAACATTTTTAGAAGACCAGGGGCCTGTTTCACCAAACACATTTCACTTTTCACTTTGCAACTTTGCATTTAAAAAATTTCCTGCAAAGTAAAAGTGCGATGTGTTTCCCAAAATTTGCAAAGTCTTTTCACTTTTCAGTTTTTCCAGACCAATTTTGAAAAGTGAAAAGTAAAAGTGCTAAAAAAAGTTAAATTCGTATTTAGAAAGTTGCAAAGTGAAACTTAGATTGTATCAATGTAGATTATTTATGTATTGAAAGAAAATCGTAGACACTTTGACAGTAATTACGTTGCAAATTAAAGATTTTTTTTTAAATAATACAAAATGATTCGATCAGACAAATCAATAAAAAGTTAGCCTTCTTGGAAGTTGTACAAAATGAAAAGGTAATTTTTGACAATTCCTCAGCACTCTCGCATCATGCACGCAACCTGGCCAGCTTACGTTAGCATAGAAATACCGATCTGAGCGACAAACCATAATTTCAATTAAAACATGGTTTCCATGCCTATTGACAAAATATTCTTCATTTTCATTAGGTGAATCGAAATGGATATCAACCTTGAGGTTACCGGAAGATTACATATCTTATCATCGGGTCCATGTAAAAAGAGGATACCAACCGATAGCTTAAGTCCAAACAAAACTACTGGTCGGACTGGTACTGGTAGCTTTATATGGTGGCAAAGGTTTGAAAAAAATGCACTTTTTAGGTTGCATTTTTGGCTAAGTTTACCTACCTTTTATATAAGCAGCTTCTCCTATCTACACGATAGGTAACAATGATCGGAAAAACTGTTTTTGTTTGTTGCCAGAAGTCCCACCACTTTTAAAATAACTAGGGATTTCGTTAGTACTTTAATGAAAATGATAAAAGTGGTAAAGGTCACGTTCTTTAGTATAATTTTACTCAGTTTTCCCTAATATAAAACGTAATGTTAAAAAAGAACCCTTAAAAAAAAAACGGTTGGACTCGTTGAAACAGCCAAAAAGAGTCTGTCTGATCATTGGTATCGTACAGTCTAAGTTTTCATTTGATACCCCATTTATGGAAGTTGCTAAATAATAGGTAAATAAACATCGCCAAAAATGCAACCATAAAACTGCATTTTTTTAACCATTGCCATAAATAAAGCTTGTCCGACCAGTAATTTGTAGACGTTTGGACTAAACCTATCGGTTGGCATCCTCTCTTGATGAGATAGATAATCTTACGGTGGCGTCCCGGACTGTAATCATTGTACCCTCAACACATCCAGCTACAAGGAAATACTTTCGATGCTATTTCTAAGGAATTTTGTAGCCAGCAAATGGTGTTTGGGAGAAATTCATCAATATGATTACAGTCGGTCAACACTCGATGAACTACTCTGCAGACGACTGTTTTGTTTATACCGTGCAAAGATGCAACACCGTGATATTGTGCTTTATTCTTAGCCTAGTGCAGTGTACACTAAAGTTGTTGCAATGGACTTAAACACATATTCCTTTGACTTTTGAACTGTAGTTTATTTCCATTTTTGAACAAAACTTGTTTTTATTAATCAAACTTTCTCTTTTGCTGAAAAACTATTCCGATATCAAAAATTAATTCTTAACTCAACTACTATTGGTCACTATTTGATTATTCGCTTTCAAAAAATTCTTAAAAAAGCTTCATTTTGTTTATTATTACGCGATTCGACAACTTTTTACATAAAACGCTTATTTGCAAATGAAAATTCCTCTTTGCATATTACTGAATAGCTTTTCAAAATTCTAAATATAATTTGAAAAGTTTATGTGTTTGGTGAAACGAAAAGAACAAATACTTTGCAAACTAACAAAACTTTTCACTTTGCAGAAAAGATCTTCTCACTTTGCAAATTTGTATTTGGTGAAACGTATTTTGCAAAGAGGAAAACTTTTCAACTTTTTATTTCAATAATTTCCTCTTTGCAAATTTGCGTTTGGTGAAACAGAATTTGCAAAGTAAAAGTGAAAAGTTGCAAAGTGAAAAGTGAAAAGTGTTTGGTGAAACAGGCCCCAGATCTTTTTTTCAATTTAATAAACAAATCAATTTTATAGTTTTAAGTGTTTGTTTGAATAAGAATTTTGAGTTTATAAATTTAAAAGAAGTTTAATTCGAAAATTCGTATCGATTTGCATTGCAAGCAAAACGAATTCAATTCGTGAGCTCTTTTTGGACTTGTGATTTGTGAATTGCTTAATATTCAATTCATAAGCTCATTATAGCTGTACAAAGAAGCTGGAATGTTGCATGTTATGTGGTATGTTTAGGGTTGCCAACTTTTTTGAGAAGAAATAGAGTATATTTGATTTAAAAGAGGCTAAATAAAGAGTATTGTCCAATAAAAAAGAGTATCATTTATTATTCGTAGATACATATGAGTCAGTCTAGTATCTAATTTTTAAATAATTTTAATCTTTTCTTCTCACCACTTCACATTCATAGTCGAAAAGACTCTCTTAGTGAATACTGAAGAGGCCGAAACATAGAAATATTATATTTTTGAAATAAGTAAATAAATTCGTCAGTGCATTTTTTGAAAATAAATTGCCATTTTTCTGCAGTAGGTATTTTTTAAATTAAATCAGACTTGTTGAGAAATTTGCCCCGTAGTGCTTTTAAAACTATTACTTCAGAATATAAACGGTCCATGCTTGTATTCGCCACTCTCGATTCATTCACAATCGGTGTCATTATTTTCATCATCAATTTAAATCAAAACTTTCCAAACCAAAAAATATCACGACATCACATTTACAAGAAGACGATTTTCACATTGCGTCCAATGTGACGCAATGTGAAAGACTTAAAAAAATTAAATTTTTTTGACATTTCAGTATTCACATCTCGCTCTGACTTCTCTCTCCAGTGAAATGAGATATTAATACTGAAACGCTACAAAAAAAATTAGATTTTTCAGTCAAATGTGATCATCAGGGCTACCTTCCCTTACATGCTGGCTTCACCTGCCATGAACGATGCCAAGACTATGAACATGTCTAATAAAAATCCAATGGAGCCAGAAAAATCCATGTCTTGTCGACGACATGTCGAAGAAAACCAATTTTTGAACAAGACATGTACGCTGTTCAAAGCTTGCCATGAGATTTGACGTTTCACGTGCATGTGAGTTTTTTTCTGGTTTTCCTTGTATCTAGAGGTAGCTGGATATTAAAAAAAAGTCTTTCTACTGTTTTCTGGAGTCTAAAGGGCGTGTATTATTGCAAAAGATCGAAGTAGTGGTGAGAGGGAAATGAAACGACATGATATGAATTGCTGAGCGAGAAAAAATCTGCTGATTGTTGATTGGATTGTGGTTGTGATGTTGGGCATCTGTATGCCCTGTGGAGTCGGGGTGTAAAGACCCACTTTGGCTCTTTTTTTCAAGTATGGCTCTTTGGCTCCACTTTTCTATAATCATCCAAAATTGGCTCTTTTTGAGATTTTCGTGGCTCTTTTCACTCTTTTTCAGAATAAAGGCCTTACTTTCATTTCACTTTTGTACAAAAGTGCTAAAGTGAAAAATACAAATATATTCTGCACTCCCGATTACACCTCACTTTAGTAAAACTGATATTTGGTGAAATAGATACGTCAAAAAGAAACCCCTTTTGACGCTACGGAAAGCTACTTTTCGTTGGTTTTTGACATTAGCTTCAGTGGCCTTCCGACCATTATAGTTCTACCTTAGTTCAGCAACTATTATCGATGTGAGTGACATCTATGAATTAGTTTTGTTTACTATTTGTTTAGATGTAGTTGTGTTTCACTTTTCTGCAAAAGCAAAGGCTAGGAATGCTCTAACTTTTACTTTTGTTAAACTTGAGATAAAAGATAGGATTGAACAGTTAATTGGAAAAAGACAAAACATTTGTTTACTTTTGTACAAAAGTGAATTGAATAAAGTTAGGCCTTAATATATCTATCTACTTAAATTTCCTTTTTCAAAATTTTCGAATTTCCCTCTAATAAAAAAACTCTTGGAAAAAATTCTTTGAAATCTGAACGCGTTCATTTTCATTAAAAAATCGATATTTATTCTTGAAACACAAACAAATTCAAAATAATAATTACGAAAACGAATTCTCGTTAAAAATTTGAAAGATATTTATGTAGGCCACGAAGCTGAGGCTTGTTTGAAAAAAAGAAAACGTTTCCCATGGTGATTTTGTTGCTATAAAAAAATGTTTTACTTTAGTGTAAATTCATAAACGTCAAATGTTTCCGCATCACTGCTTTTTTGCAATGCTGATGGGCAACGCAGCTGATTTGTATCAGACAAAAACATCAGCAACAACGCATCAAGAATTTTCTTGATTCTAATTTGTTTGAAGTTTGCGCATCACTTGATGCAAGTTTGCAATAATAAACATGTTACGCAAAAAGTGATGCGAGTTTGATGAATTTATGAATGTTTGGCGGAGATGATTGTGCATCATTGTTGCAACGATGCGTTTGTGAATTTACACATACTGTCAGACAATCTGCGATGAAATCACGTTAAGAATTATTAATTTCAAATATAGTCCAGTCAACGAAGGAAAAATAAATGCAAGAAATCATGCTCTCTGGGTTATTATTTTATGTGGTAGGGGTGACCCGCAGGTATAACATACTAAAAGTCCCCAACGCAGGGCCGCGAGCCTTAGGCAGGAGGGGGGGGGGGGGGGGGGGTAAAGGTCCCCTTTTGGAATTTTTCGGGAATATTTTGAAAACTAAGCGTATAAGCTATCTCATAAAGTATTGGCCAACAACTTGGAAAAAATCTGTGTACTTTTTACCTTTAAAGAAACACTGTTTCTCATATGAAAATAAACACTGTATCAAAAATATTAATTAAGGGCATTCTAAACACATCCACCTTCTTCACACCCCAACTTGCTCTCATGCCGTCACTGGAATGACCATGAATCAATATATATATATACTTATTTTTTACGTTATTTCTGAGTAAAGTAATCAAAAACAATTGATTTTGTAAGACAATAACATTGCTTTTCAAATTTTTGAGTTTCTTACTGCCGGTTTCTTTCTTTTTGGTAGGAAAATTATTTTTCTTTCATATTGTAGTGGACACTTTTCCGCTTAAACACTTCGTTTTCAAAATATTCCCGAATAATTACAAAAGAGGACTTTTAACCCCCCCTCCTGCCTAAAGCTCGCGGCCCTGCGCTGGGGACTTTTAGTATGTTATACCTGGGAGTCACCCCTACCCCCTAAAATTGGACAACAAAGTTAATATATAACTTTTTATTTACAACAGTTTCTTTTCTAGTTTTTGTTATTTTCCAAAATTTTAAATTTTATTTTGGCATTTTTTGTATTTGGGGGACGTTTGCAGTGGTGGCTCCTTTTTTGTTTAAATGCTCTTTTTATCGGCTCTTCCTCAAAATCTAGAAAGGTAGCCCTGGTGATCACCATGATTGAAGCAAAAATACTTTCTGCCTTCCACAACTCGTCATATTGACATTCATATATTTTGATAATTGCGAGCTCATTCAGAAATACCTGAGTCTTATAGACTAAGAGCCCACAGCAGATTTTGGGTGTGAACGATAGCAAAAAAAGAAGTATAGGCGTCGATAGCTCCATCAAAGACTATTAAAAAAATCAAAGTCTTGCAGTCCACAACTGGGGCCTTTGCGAGAAACAGTGCATCGAAAAAAAAATATGAATGCAACTTCGAGGATAATCGTGTTAGCCAAAATTGGTTTTCACTCATCCCTTGAGAAGCTCCTCGGATCACATATCATGGAATCTGAGACCATTTGAGTGAATAGTTCGCTCTACCGGACCGTTTAAAAAATTCAAAATTCTAAGTGAAAAACGGTTCTTTTAAACAGTCTGGCAGGGCGAACTAAACACTCAAATGATCTCAAATTCCGTGATATGGGATCCGCGGAGCTTATCTAGGGAGGGGTGAAAACCAATTTCGGCTAACACGATTTTCCTCGAAGTTGCATTCATATTTTTTTTTCGATGCACTGTTTCTCGCAAAAGCCCCAGTTGTGGACTGCAAGCTTTGATTTTTTTAATAGTCTAGTTAATAGGGAGCTATCGACGCCTATACTTCTTTTTTTGCTATCGTTCACACCCAAAATCTGCTGTGGGCTCTCGGTCTATTAGGATTGGTTTGGAGATTACAGTTAATGAAATGGAGTGAAAATACGTTATAGAAAAAAATGGAAACAAAATAAGCTTAAGTAAAATAAGAGTATTGAAGCGTACTCTATTAGAGTCATAGATCATAGAGTACGCTTTCATGAAATAGAGTACAATACTCTATTTTTTTTATTCATAACCGGATTTGAGGGCAAAAGCGCTTTGTAAATCCAAGGCGACGATTACTGATAATCCCATTTTTTGCACAAACGGTAAAGTAATAAGCTAAAATTTTAAAGGAACATTGTTTTGGTAATTGAAAAACTCGTGCAGTAGTTCCACAACGTAATATTCTACGTATCTACAATTTGAACATTGTTTTATTTATTTAGAAAATAAAACAATGACATCCCCAATGTGCATTAAGAACCACCTCAATGTGCATTATGTACCTATACAAAAAAAAAACTTTAGCCATTTATTGGATATTAGAAGCAATTTGTTCTTAATTTAAAAAGAAAAAATCTTACGCGATAATATTTACCTACATACCGAACTCCGCAATATTTATCTAAATTGAAAAATGATTGGCTGGACTTTTCCCTTTCCATTTTATGTTTCAATATTAAAACAAATATCATCATGGTTTGAAAATAAAAATATGTATTTCTCTTCTCACGTGTATACTTTGCAGTAAAACTGAGAAAATATCATGAAAACTACCATAAAACTTAAGACCAGATATCCAGTTGAGTTGGTTTTGACAGCCAAAATAAGGACACCTCATCTTAAAGAATATAATACGAACTCTATTTAAAATAAAGCTATTGGGAGTTCGAGTGTACCACACTGTCAATTTGTTTTTTTTTGTATGCACTCATTCTTTAATTTAATATAAGTAGATGCTACAAGTTGAGGCATTGAAGTTCCTGCACTTTGAACGGCAATTGATTTGAACGAAGATGGTTTTTAAAATGATTGCAAGGAGATTTTAAAATGAATGTAATACCAGAAAAAAAGAATTTTAATACTCTTGTGCCTTAAGATACACTCCCGTTCATTTGAATAGGCACAACATTTTCGAGTGCGAATAACCGTTAAAGCGGACTAAATTAATTTTTGTAAATGGCATTAGAGAAAGCATCCAATATAAGAGTGAATAAGAAAACACACAATCTTAAAACTACCGTCATTACACGTTTTATTATCATTTCTCTAAATTCATGTGCAAATCGTAGCCCTTTTTTTGATTCATTTGAATAGGTACACCGCCTTCATAATCTCTTTTGCTTTGAACTAGTTGAAGGTCAGTCCTTTTAAATCTATTTTTGGATTTGTATGGTTTCTTTGACATGACACAAAAAAAAAATGAGAAAAAGTGGACAATGGGTGGAGGAAAAGCTCTTGGCGTGGTTTTTATAGTTTTCATGATCAAGGACAAAAGGAACATAAATTTTTGGAAAAAATTGACAGAATGTCTTCTCTGAAATCTAATAAAAAATTATAGCAGGAAAAGTTTAAAAATAAGACTAGCATTTATTTATAAATTAGAACTTATAAGGAAGCATTTCCGATTTTAAGCATGCTTAATGCTTATGCCCAAAACAACAAAGTTCTTAAACGTAATTGATGCTATTAGGCCAAAAGCCTCGCACTTTTTATTGCACTTTACTACTGAACTGATTTTCTTGTTGGAGTATGTAAAGGGGTGCCCTGAGTGTTCCTGAAATCTAAGGTGCGAGTGTCAGCCGTCATCTTGGAAAACATGTTTTTATAAAATATTCCGTGAACCTACTTCGTGTGACAGTATATACATTATATGTAATAACCAGTAGTGGGTCCAGAGGGGGGGCTATAGGGCTGAAGCCCCCCACGGCTGGTTCAGAAGAGAGTTAGAAAAACAAAGCTAAGATTGTGGCTACAAAATTTACATGTGAGCTGTGTTTTCCAAGCACTAGGAAAATTGAATGAGTTGTTGGGCTGAACCAAATTATATGCAAGTTGTGTTTTGTTTTTTTGAAGCCCCACAAAGCGTTTTCCTAAGCGTGCAAGGGAATCAGATGAAAACTATAACATGTTAGGGCTAACAAATTTGCATTATAGCTGTGTTTTTCTCAAGGCATTAGAGAAATCTGATGAAAGTAAGAGGCAAGAGCTACAAAGTTCGCACGGAAGCTGTCGTTTTCCGAAGTTCAGGGAAAATAAAATGCACGACTGGATCGCACGTACTTGCTCTTATGTTCAAGTTGTGTGGGACTTAAGAACTTTAAAAAATATTCAAGTAATTATAGAAAAAGTATAAAAAGCATTTAAATCGTTCTTTTAATTGTATAAACAGTCTGATAAATAACTTAGAGCTCAAAAAAAAGTATGCCATTTGATTACTTGAATAAATATGAATATATGCAAAAAAAAATTTAAAATCGTTGGAGCCGTTTTCTTAAAAATTAATTTTTTATATATAGAATTTTTGTAAAAATTTTCAAAAAAAAAATTAGTATGCCAATTTTGAGTATATATTAATATACATTTAAAACTGAAAATTCAAATTAATTCATCAACCCGTTTTTGAAATATTGAATTTTGAAAAAAAAAATTTGAATCTTTTTTTAAAAATCCAAAATTTATTTTTTCAAAAATTTTGGTATGCAGTTTTATTTATATTCTAACAAAGCTTTTGTGAAAAAATTTTTATTGAGATCGGATGAGCGGTTATTGAGAAAATCAAAAATCAAAAAAACCGTTATATGGCAGGTACCGTTAATAAATGTTTCTGGTGATTTTTTTTCCTATTAAAAGGTACATCATATCTACAGTAATACACTGATTTTTTTTTATCAAAATCGTTGGAGCCGTTTTTGAGATAAATAAGCTTTTCCTAAACGGTTGTATGGCAAGTACCGTTATTTTTTGAGCTAAAAAAAAAATTTCAATTTCCCCTCTGGAGAGTTACAAAAAAAACCTTAAGTTCAAAATTTGAAGAAAATCGCTTCAGTGGTTTAGGCTGTAGGTTGAGGTACGGACAGACAGACAGACAGACAAAATTGTGCCACCCACTTTTTTCGTGTTCTCTATCATCGTAATGTCATGTTTGATTGTTATCTCGAAATTTTTTTTTTGCACGAATCCAATACTTGCCCTATAGTACCTATATCGCAAGTAAAAAAAGCTATTGGGAGTTCGAGTGTACCACACTGTCAATTTGTTTTTTTTTTTTTATGCACTCATTCTTTAATTTAATATGAGTAGATGCTACAAGTTGAGGCATTGAAGTTCCTGCACTTTGAACGGCAATTGATTTGAACGAAGATGGTTTTTAAAATGATTGCAAGGAGATTTTAAAATGAATGTAATACCAGAAAAAAAGAATTTTAATACTCTTGTGCCTTAAGATACACTCCCGTTCATTTGAATAGGCACAACATTTTCGAGTGCGAATAACCGTTAAAGCGGACTAAATTAATTTTTGTAAATGGCATTAGAGAAAGCATCCAATATAAGAGTGAATAAGAAAACACACAATCTTAAAACTACCGTCATTACACGTTTTATTATCATTTCTCTAAATTCATGTGCAAATCGTAGCCCTTTTTTTGATTCATTTGAATAGGTACACCGCCTTCATAATCTCTTTTGCTTTGAACTAGTTGAAGGTCAGTCCTTTTAAATCTATTTTTGGATTTGTATGGTTTCTTTGACATGACACAAAAAAAAAATGAGAAAAAGTGGACAATGGGTGGAGGAAAAGCTCTTGGCGTGGTTTTTATAGTTTTCATGATCAAGGACAAAAGGAACATAAATTTTTGGAAAAAATTGACAGAATGTCTTCTCTGAAATCTAATAAAAAATTATAGCAGGAAAAGTTTAAAAATAAGACTAGCATTTATTTATAAATTAGAACTTATAAGGAAGCATTTCCGATTTTAAGCATGCTTAATGCTTATGCCCAAAACAACAAAGTTCTTAAACGTAATTGATGCTATTAGGCCAAAAGCCTCGTACTTTTTATTGCACTTTACTACTGAACTGATTTTCTTGTTGGAGTATGTAAAGGGGTGCCCTGAGTGTTCCTGAAATCTAAGGTGCGAGTGTCAGCCGTCATCTTGGAAAACATGTTTTTATAAAATATTCCGTGAACCTACTTCGTGTGACAGTATATAAATTATGTAATAACCAGTGGTGGGTCCAGAGGTGGGGCTATAGGGCTGAAGCCCCCCACGGCTGGTTCAGAAGAGAGTTAGAAAAACAAAGCTAAGATTGTGGCTACAAAATTTACATGTGAGCTGTGTTTTCCAAGCACTAGGAAAATTGAATGAGTTGTTGGGCTGAACCAAATTATATGCAAGTTGTGTTTTGTTTTTTTGAAGCCCCACCAAGCGTTTTCCTAAGCGTGCAAGGGAATCAGATGAAAACTATAACATGTTAGGGCTAACAAATTTGCATTATAGCTGTGTTTTTCTCAAGGCATTAGAGAAATCTGATGAAAGTAAGAGGCAAGAGCTACAAAGTTCGCATGGAAGCTGTCGTTTTCCGAAGTTCAGGGAAAAAAAGGAGGTCGGGGCTTAACAATTTGTGTGTAAGCTTTGTTTTTTCTAAGCCCCTAAGGAATCGGACTAAACAAATAACATGTTTGGGGCTAGTAAGTATCCATACCTAATGCTGTGTTTTTTTTCCAAGCCCTTATACTGAAACTAGTGAGGTTGACTTTCATATGCTATTATTTTTTCCTAGATCTCCTTTGGTATCTATTTGACAGTAAAAATGTCAAAATTCAGTCTGATTCGCTCCGTAGTTCATTCGACGGATGCTATAGGTAATCGGGCTAAATAACTTTGATATGGATGATAACATTAAAATATTGTGTTAGAAGTTGAAACTTATGTTTTTATTTCAGATTGTTTTCGTGTGCCGAACGATATTTTGACGATTTCAAAGACTGCTTTAACACGAAGCGATTTTTGATCTTAGTTTCTCTTTTGATTTTCTTTGCGCTCTCATGAAAGATTAGAGAGCTCTTCCCGTCAGCAATATTCATTAAAAGAAATGAAAAAGAATTTCAATTCACTTGGAACTCGTTTTCGAAATGTAAAAATCAGCTGTAACGGATAATTTTTTTCTTTAAAAAGTATAATATACATTTTTGTTTTAATATGGACCCAACACTCGTATAACTATAAATAATTAGAAATTGAAGGGCAGAAAAAATTTTAAAATTTGAACTCAGATTTTTTTCAAATCTTCGTCAAACTGTAAGATTTTAATTAACAAAAAATATTAATGGAATTCGCATTAAAATAGTTAATGATCAGAATGTTGAACACGAATTTTTATGTTCGAAATACCAATCCACGTGGACTAAAGTCATTTTAGGTGGAATAGGTACAGAACATCCAAATTCATTTTTGTTCCTCAATTTTACAAAAAGTGAATTAAAAAACATGATTTAGCTAATTTCTTGGAACAGCTACTTGTACAAAAAATTTGCAATTGTCTTTTTTATAGGGAGCTTAATTAGCTTTCTTTTTTGCCATTTATAGCATTCTCTTCTATAGGAATTACATTTTAAGAATTTGAGATACAAGGGCGTACGCCGGATTTCGATTAGGTGGGATCAAACTCATTACAAAAATTGCTTTATAACAGAAATCTTGTTTTAAAATATTTTCATCAAAAAAAGAAAAAAATTAATAATGTATGAAATATATTCTGATTAGGGGGGGGGGGGGCTCTCCCCCTTGCGTACGCTCTTTTATTTCAATTTTTTCCACTTAAATTTCGTACAGATCTTACATTAGTGTCAAAAACAGAAACAAAAAGTTTGCACTGTGACTCTTTTAGTCTTAGTTATTAGAGTTTCTCAAAACTTCTCAGCAGTTGAAAATATACTTACTTACTTACTTATCCGGCTCCCGATCCATGAAGGGTCTCTGCATGAGATATTGCGGTCTCCCATCGGTTGCGGTCCCTCGCACGCTCCCTCCAGTCGTCGAGACCAAGCGCTCTTGCGTCTGTGACCGCCTGGTCCCTATAGTGGAGGTTCGGTCTTCCTGGTCGTCTCGAACCTGGGGGCTGGGATTCGAAGATTTTCTTGGCTGGAGCGTTGTTGTCCATTCGCTCGATATGGCCGAGCTAGTGTAGTCGACGTATTTTGGCTCTTTGGACTACATCCACATCTTGGTACAGCTCGTACAGTTCACGATTGAATCTTATCCTCCAATCGCCCTCTTCGCATATAGGACCAAATATCCGCCGAAGAATTTTTCTCTCGAAAGCGCCCAGTATCAATTCCCCTTTTTTACTTATCGTCCAGCACTTGGCGGCGTAGAGTAGAACTGGTAAAATTAGCGTTTTGTATAGCGTACTAGAAAGTAATTTTGAACCCATTTGTTTGGCCAAACCGAAGTAGCAGCGGTTCGCTAGGGTAATTCTTCGTCGGATTTCCGCTAAGGTGTCGTTCGTGGAATTGATTTTTGTTCCGAGGTAGGTGAACTCCTTGACTACCTCGAAATTACTGCTACCAACAGTGACGTTTTGTCCTAGGCGATGGACAGATGAGGCTTTGTTTGTTGATAGCATATACTTTGTTTTGTCCTCATTCACTTCAAGACCAACGCATTTCGCCTGTTCATCAATAGCTGTGAATGCTTCAAGTACAGCTCTCTTGGAACGGCCGATGATGTCGATGTCATCCGCATAACCAAGCAGTTGAGAAGACCTGTTAAAGATAGTGCCGTCCATGTTAACACCACTCTTGCGCACTATCTGCTCCAGGACTAGGTTGAAGAAATCACATGATAGCGCATCTCCTTGTCTGAACCCTGTACACGTTTGGAATAATTCGGATGAGCTGTTACCCATTTGCACGTTGCACCGCGTATTTTGTAACGTCATGCAGCATAGCTGGATCAGTTTTTTCGGTATCCCGAGTTCCGACATCTCCAATAGAAGCTCTTGGCGACTTATGCTATCATATGCGGCTTTAAAGTCGATGAATAGGTGGTGGGTCTCGACTTGAAATTCGTTGGTCTTTTCCAGGATTTGCCTCAATGTGAAGATTTGGTCTATCGTTGATCTGCCTGGCCTGAAGCCACACTGGTACGTACCGATCATAGTGTTGCAGAAAGGTTTTAGACGCTCAGAAAGTACGTTGGATAGGATCTTGTAGGCAACATTAAGCAGGGATATGCCTCTGTAGTTCTTGCAGGACATAGGATCGCCTTTTTTGTAGATTGGGCATATGGAGCTATTTGACCAGTCATCGGGCATACTTTCCTCCTCCCACACTTGGTTGATGAGCTGGTGCATGCACCCTACCAGGACATCTCCTCCATACTTAAAGAGTTCCGCAGGTAGGCCATCTGAGCCGGCGGATTTGTTGTTCTTAAGCTTGTGGATGGCTTTCTTAACCTCTTCGGTGCTGGGCGCTGGGACTGGATCTTCATTGACTGGTCTTATGCTTCTTTGTTCCTCTGTTGCCTCCTCTACATAATGCCCATTAAGCAGCTGCTGGAAATGCTGCTTAAACACGTCTACAATTCCCTGTGCTTCGGTGACTAGGTTACCTTCGCTGTTTCGAAGAGCTTGCGTGCCAGTCCTAAAACCAGAAGCCAGTTGCTTGGCTGTTTTGTAGAACCAGCGGGTGTTGGTGGCGGTGCTAGACTCTTCGAGATACTTGAGCTGAGAGGCTGCGGATGCTCTTTTCTTTCTACGCAGGGTTTTTTCTCTTTCCTTCTCTTTTCACGGTACTCCTCTCTTGCTGCTCTTGTTTTCCGTTGCAGCATTTGCATTCGTGCATTTTCCGTCTCCTGCTTCAATACCGCGCATTCATCGTCATACCACGGGTTCTTTTTTCTGGGTGGTTGATAGCCTATGGTGGTCTCGGCCCCCCCTTCATACGTTTTATTTTTCTGAACCCACCCTACACGATCTAGCTTTTTGTCACATTTTATACGAATCACCCTGAATAAACGAAATACCATGTTACGTACTTTTGACCCCGTATGATTAATGTAGTGGAACCAGAATCGATGGGGAACTTTCCCAAAACCTTTAAATAAATCTCTGTATATATATGTATTTTTAAGAACTGTTTTCTGATTTTCCTGGAGGATACCACGCAAGAAAAAACTCACGTTGTAGTCAACCTCAGAGGTATTGTAAGAGAGTACATTTTATACAGAAACATAAAACCCGTTACTCTACCGATTAATTATCTCGAAAACGGTTACTTTTATGAAAAAAAAAAGTGCTCAACATGCTCTATAGGAAATTTTATAAGCTACAAACCAGACTTTGGAATTTTGTCTGCAAGAGATATTCCTTAAAACTCATGTGGGGGGGGGGGGGTTGCCTTTGATCCCTCGTAAAATTGTCAGCGGCACTCATATCGATGGGGACTTTTAACAGTTTCCTTAGAATGGCATGGGGATGCTATTTACCAAAATCCAGCTTTCCACCATTTTTTCCGAAGCAAAAACCTTAAATGACTGGACTATTATTTGAACTTTTTTAGCACCGAACTTGCATTAAAGTTTTCTTCAAGCAATTATTACTAATTTATAAATTTGTAAACTCAAAAATGTATCAGACACCTAATCAGTGATTCTGATTACTGTTGTCAAGTACCTAATAATTCTTGTGCAATTTTATTTTGAGATAACATAATTAAAAATAAAAAGCTCATGTGTTTCCCGCTTTGAATTAAATCCCACACATTCTTGTTAAATGTTTCTGAACTTTATCGTTGAAAAAGACTCTAGCAAAAACAACAAACAAGTGCAAATTATATAATGAATCTTTCTCACCCCTTATTTTCTTAAAGGAACACTTTAAGTTTAAAACATGCTAATTTTATTTCATTTTTTTTTATCGTCGCCAATTCTCTTTGCATCTTATTCATCTTGAATTTATCTCAAATGTATCCCACCTGCAGAACTAATTATTCATGTATTTTCGCTATGAGATTGGTTTCCGATTCCGACCAACTCGTTCACATGACATTATCGAAGCGACAACGTGTAAGGTTTTAAGGGTGATAGTATATATTTCAATTCGTTCTAATTCTATTTTCGCCAATATTGTCGAAAAGTATTCTCTTTGATCCTTCTTTGCATTGTAATTTGAATGTGATATACTAAGTAACCATTTATTTTCAATTTCAATTGGTTTGGTGGTGGTTCATTATATAGCTTGACTAGTTTGCGTAAGGAAACCGATTTTAAAACTTGCGAGTTGCGGTTGAATACTTTATTAGGGCATAGGTTTGACTTTTAATTCAGCTATTCATACTTACATACAGTGCGGTTCGCTTGCTTAGACACAGCTCATAGCATTTCTTTGAGTGAAGCGCCATTTTTCGATAGGCTGGAGTCATTGGCGTTACTACGGGTTGGGCAAAGGGGATATTGCCCCCCCCCACTCCCAGAACACACAAACAAAATTAACAGGTTTGATATAAACTCATCTTTGTAAAATGTTTCAAATACAAATTTTGAAAGAAAAGAAGTGCAAATAAAAAACCGATTAGTCATAAACTGCAAAAAAAAACTCCTCCGCCTTATAAGGGTGATTTTTTAAGAGGTTTAGAACTTTAAAAAAAAAAAAAACACAAAAAATTCGAAAAAATGAATGAAATATTTATTTGAATCGATAGTTTGAACCTTGCAATTTAATGTTTAAAGATAATTTCATGCAAATGTTGACCGCGGCTGCGTCTCAGGTAGCCCATCCGCTGAGTCCAATTTTGGCATACTCTTTCACACATATCGGCCGGTATCTCACGAATGAATGCATGGATGTTGGCTTCCAGTGCGTCAATCGAAGCGGGCTTGTCCCTATAGACATTAGCCTTGACATACCCCCACAAAAAATAATCTAATGGTGTCAAATCGCACGATCTAGGCGGCCAATTGACCGGCCCGAAACGTGAAATTAACTGTTCACCAAACTCGCCTCGCAATTGCGCCATTGTTTCGCGTGCTGTGTGGCATGTGGCACCGTCTTGTTGAAACCACATATCATGCAAGTCAAGAACTTCCATTTCGGGCAAAAAAAAGTTTGTTATCATGGCTCGGTAGCGTTCACCATTGACAGTAACTGCTGGGAACGGCGCCGAATCGACATTTCGCGGTCTTCTGTCACACTAGCTGATACGGCCGCAATATTTTCTTCACTACGCACAGTACGTAAACGTGTTGGTGGTTTAATGTCCAACAAAGTAAATTTGGTGCGAAATTTGGTCACAATCTTCCGAATAGACTGCTCAGAAGGTCGAGAATGCCGACCATAAAATGGAAGCAGCGCGCGATGAACATTTCGAACCGAGCACGAATTTTGGTAGTAAAATTCAATAATTTGCAAGCGTTGTTCATTTGTAAGACGATCCATGGTTAAATTGCAAACCAAACTGAAGCTGTTTGACAGTGACACAAGGTACTAAACACACGTCAGCTGTCAAAACCAGTGTTGCCAAAACCAAACCAGCTAAAAAATCACCCGTTACCTATAACTTCCTTGTACCCATATACTGCCCTGCTTCTCCTTGCTCCTTTAAGATTTTTTTGTTGAAACATAACATAATATACAGGCTGATTTGCATGAAATTCATCAAGGAGCTAAAACATGTATATAATGAAAAATCAATCAATAGTCAAAAGTCATAGAATACCTACAGGTTATGCACCTTCAGCCTTTATATCAAAGGCGTGTTAATAATGATTTAATAGTTTTCCATCAACTTATCAATGGTGAAATTGATGCACCTGACTTGTTAGCCCGTGTACAGTGACGTGCGGCACTCGAACGAACTGGGTAGACAGTTTTAAATTGAATTCATTATCTTACTCTTATGGCCAATTTCACGAAAGGCTTTTAATTATTTATAAAGCCTTTTAGCCTTTAAATGATGTTTTTCGGTTTCCCCAAATGCTTTTATATTTAAGAAGATTTTAAATGCCCTTGTAAACTAAATGCTCGTTTTTGTCTCATTAAATTTTAAAAGTCTTTTTTGTTAAGCCATTCCAGTCAACAACAGCTGACATTTTGCTGTCAGAATAATTGTCCCTCATCCATAATGCTTTTTCACTTTTTCTCATTGACTTCGAACGTACGAGGGAAACAACCTCTGTTTTTGAATCCAGGGATGTGAGCAAACTTTTCTACATTGGTGAAACTGAAAAATTTTAAATATCTGATAAAATTTAGAAGGAGTTTAGATAAAAGAAGTTTTAGTGTTTGTTTATGAAATTGGCCATTATCCAGTCAAAAATAAAAACTGTTAACGAGCTCCAAGATACAGCGTATTTCTCCTTGAAATCAAACGTTAAGACTTCACACAAGACTTCACAAACGTGAATAAAAAACATGGCTACGAATAACTCTTTTAGGCAAAAATAAATACCTACCTATTTAATACCTACAAGAATACAAATTATTACAAAAAATTGTACACTGATAGGGATATTAATCAAATGCTTGTATATTTTTGAAACAAACGTTGAAGGGCAAACATATGTAAGTAGTCTAAAGGCTATATAGGTACCTACACCAATCTCAAGGAAAAAAATCTTGCAGACCTTAATTAAAGGTGAATAAAAAATGTATTGATTTATAAAAAAAATTCATGAAACCCATAAAACTAAGAAAATAATAGAACATTTGATTCTCGAACCATTTCTTACAGTTTCGCAATAAGGCAGTAAAGATACCTTAAAATAAATATGTATATATTTGTAAAACAATTTCAAAACAAGAAGTAACAAAGAGTTTCAAAATGCTTTTTGTTTGGACTCAATACGACAACTAATCATAGGGATACAGCTCTTCAAAACACACACGGATAAAGTTATTACTTATTCCCTTTTTTCGTCACTAGTGTACTTCTGTAAAAGAGTCCAGCCTTCCTACCTATTGCATTTTTTTTGGGTTGACCTACTGGCCACTGGACGGTGAACGAACGATCAACAAAAAAATAATATGTAGTTCCAAAGGTAAATGAGAAAACAAAAGAATAATCCTCCTCTTTAATCAACTCCAAAAATAAAAAAAAAATGAAGAAGTTGTTCTCCTCACTTAACAGTCAACAAAAAGTTTCGAGTTTACTTCAAAGTTCAAAGCAAAATAAGCAATTAGACAGATTCGATTCTGTCTACTTGGTCCACATAGAAATTATACCTGAGCAACATAACCCGCTGATTTTATTTTCATCGACAGTGTTCACATTGGACTGACTCCTCCGACTTTTTTTGACGTCTCTGTACTTTATCTCACTCTCACTTGATGGTGAGAAAGAGATGGGAAGGACAGGCAGAATATTTTAATTTTTTTGAAAATCAATGGATTTTTTTTTTGACGTTTTCTTTTGTGACAACTGCTTTCTCTCTCAGTACTTTTTCTTTGGCAAACAAATACTACACAATTCAGTTTTATTTCATTTGAAAATATTTTAAATAAATGAAGTTAAAGTTTTGGAACGAAAAACAAATTAATTAATCCCTCAACAAGCTCGGATTCGTGTTTTCTCTAAACGACTTCTCAACTTCAAAGTGAGTCTGTTGGTGTTCACATTAGTTTGTGTCTGAACAAAAGAAGTTGGATGAATGTCGAAATTAGTCGGAGGAGTCAGTCCAATGTGAACACCGTCATATAATTTAGGTAGAACGAAAGACTCTGTCCTCGTTTTCAGTCGGGTTTTCCCGAAGCACGTAGCAGATGCTGATGCAGAGCCATAGCGAAGCGTGTGTGTATAGTTTGAGTATAGAGCTTTTTAGCAAAAATTTCTAAATGTCAAACTCAGGACCTCGGCACAAATGACATTTAGGTACCACCCATTTTCTTTTTTTATTTCGGAGGCCAATACACTCCAATTCAACAGAATGAGCACATGGATTTTCGTAGTTGGTTTATTAATTTTTTTTTCAATCATTGTGCATTGTCCGAGAATAAATATAAACAATAAAAACTATTTCAAACACATTTTTTTTACTTCCATCCATTTACTTTTATTACCAGTTTCAATATTTGAGCTTATTCAGTTGACACAAAAAGACTGCATTTTCCTTATGGAAAGACTTTGATGAGAGTCGGAGGAAAAATAGCAGTACTTTTTGAATTAATCTTTCTGTTTTCTTTTCCCAACATCATAAACAAACAATAAGGATAATCAAATGATTCATTAATGCACAATGTTAAGAAAAAATGGAAAAAGTACCTTTGAAAATGTGTGTCCTTATTCATTTGAAGTGGAGTGTAAATGTTTGGATTTTTGTTTATTGGTAATTGCGTCTGTCAAAGGTGCCGAGTTCTTAGCTGTCACTTTGACTTTGACAATTTGGTAGAGATCTCTATTGAGAATTTGTGCTTTGTGGTTGTTGGTAGAGGTCAATAATGAAATAAAAGTAGGTGTGTAAAATGTGAGTGTGTGAATAGTAAGGGATGAATTGTTATGATTTATGTTTGGTAAATTATAGGTGTTGACAATTTGAGATAGGTTATGGATGTTAGGGGCATAATGCAATGAATGTAAACACAGTTTTCTTGATTATAACTTGTAGGTTTCTTTTTTTCTCTTACGGTAGGGTAGACACTGTCTAAAACGTCTTATTGACGCACCGTCACTGCCCGTGTATAGGCTTTAATTACCGTGGAGCGTGGAGGATGCCACCACTTGCGATGATTTGAACTTTTTCACGTACCTTTTCACAGAACAAACTATGGCACACTCGAACCTCTCAATCGCATGTGCAAGTTTTTTAACTTGAACGCCCATCTGTTGTTTTTAACAGCCAGTGCTCCAATTTCGTTAATTTAATAATGTTTTAACTTTGTATGTTTAATTTAAATGTTTTATATTAAGGGTATTCATGCAACGTCGTAAATTTACAAATTGTGTAAAATGACAAGTTTACGCAAGCGTTTGCATGAATGACTTTTTTATTCATTTGGTCAAATAGCTACTGTGTAATTGAATCAGCTGTTTGATTAACGCCAAATATTAAACCTCAAAAACTTGACAGATTAGACGTGTTCAGATGTCGAAGTGGCTTTCCAAACAATCAAAAGGAGAAGAGACGTATATTCAGCTTAAGTAAAATGAATCATCTCTCTCTTGTTTTGTCCCTACTTCACCAAATATCACTTTTGTGGGGCGGATAACTCTTCTCTTCTGTAAGCAAAAGTTAACGAAATCTGACGAAAAGTTGCAAAACGCAACTATGTATGGGCGTGCCATATGCATGTATTGGCTCTTTTTCATTTCAATCATCACAATACAAATGACAGCATCCGGCTAAGGATCTCCCAAGCCAATGTGAATCATTCGTTGAGGACGACGAAAACCAAAATAACAATAACTTTGTTGTCAATGAAAATAACACGTTGTTGGTGTAGTTTCGTCGTCGTCGACGAATGATTCGCGTTGGTTTGGGTTTTGGGACAGCAAATAGCTTAATTATTTTTTTATATAAACTACGTTTTAATTCACAACTTCTATCGCCAACCAATCGTGATACCATAGTTACAGAACATGGTCAGAGTTTTTTTTAGTTCTTTGAGATAGCATATCATCTGAACACGCCTAGTTCTAAAAGTCACAATGAGACGTTTGGATAAGTTTAAATTAATTTAAATTAATAAAGGAGAATGGGCAAATTTGTATGAAGTATGGGCGTGAGCGGCCAAGAATGATTTTGTTATTTTTGGATGTGTTTTAGTCCTACAATCACAGTGCAGAAATTTTTCACTGTGGTGTACTTCAAAACCGAAAAAAATGCAATTTTGTTCTTTGACTTTAATAAAGTCTTACTAAGTTTCTGGCTTCTGACCAATTAAAAACTAGAAAAAGAAAGTGGAAAAAGAAATCAAGACAGTCTCAAGAATATTTTGTATATAAAAATGGCCATATAACATCATTAATAAGAACATTTACCATAAAACTATAATATTACAATCCTCACAATATTAAAAAATCCTGAGTAAAATAATATGTGGAACTGGGTCTGTTTAAACCCGTAATGCGTCCTTGGGATGTTATGAAACCCCGTTTAACACACTAATATAGTGTCAGTAGACGTTATAAAGTTAGAATAAAGCATTACACCCACTAAAAATATGATCACTATGCAATATTGCTCAATGCAATTGCATTATATAAACATTGAAATTTCTTCTTTTCTAAATGAAATGCAATGTAACGTCCATAGTGAAAGTTGTTCCTGAGTAGCATACCTTTCATTTGACACTAATTTCATTATTGGCCGCTAACGCCCAAAAATGCCCATTCTCCTTTGGTTTATTTTCCGCAGCAAAAGCCTTGGTTAATTTTAACCAAATTGTGTAAACCATTTCCCATATAAAATTTGACAGCTCATTAACCAAATTATAAACTTAACCAAATCGTAAGCTTATCTAGCGTTTTACGAAGTTGCATGAATACCCTTAATATTTTTACTTGCGATATACACTCCGCTTCAACTGAATAGACACACACATTTTCAAAGGAACTTTGTTCATTTTTTCCAAACAATGTGAACTAATGTATCATTTGATGATGCTTATTGTTTGTTTATAGTGTTGGGAACATAAATCAGAAAGAATCATTCAAAAAGCACCGTTATTTTTTCTACGGCTCTCTTACAAAGTTTTTCACATCGAAAAATGCAGTTTTTTTTGCGTCATTTGAATAAAAACACGTATTGAAACTGGTTGTAAAAGTAATAAGAGGAAGAAAAACAAGTTTTTTTTTGAAAAAGTATTTTATTGGGCTATTCTAGTAGTGGGTATTGCCACTTTTTTAAATTAAAACTTCATACATTTGAACCGGCATGGCATCGCAAAGTTTCTCTATGTAATCCAGCTAAATTTCAATCCAGGCAAATTTCAGGGCTGAAATTTTGGATTTTATGGCTTTAAACTGATAGCCAGGATCATCAACTATTTGGACTAAAAATCCCCAAAAGTTTTCAATCAGGTTTTGGTAGGCTGAGTACGGTTTTCTTTGAAGCAATTCGATATGTTGCTCCTCTTTCCATCGTGCGGATGGGGAGGTTTGTCCTGCTGGAAAGCCCCGTTTATGAGTCCAAAAATATCCAAAAATTAAGGAAAACCCCTTTTCAATATTTCTTATGAGTTATTGCAGTAACTTTTGAGCTTTGTAACTCAAACTCAAAAGTGCCAAAGTAGCTTATTTCTCAACATCACCTTTTCTACCATGATTTATATGAATTGGAAAAAATGGGGGTCTTTCGGATGAAAAACAAATTATTTTTGAAAGCCCCTATGGGATCAAAAACCTTTTACGCACGTCACCAAATTCGAGAAGGCGATGTTATGGTATGGGGAGAAACCAGCTACTTTCGCACTTTAGAGTTTCAAATTCAAAGCTCAAAAATGCCTGTAATAACTCATAAGAAATATTGAAAAGGGGGTTTCCTTAATTTTTGGATATTTTTGGACTCATAAACGGGGCTTTCCAGCAGGACAAACCCCCCCATCCGCACGAAATGCATAGTGAAAGACTTGAAAGAGGAGCAACATATCGAATTGCTTCAAAGAAAACCGTACTCAGCCTACCAAAACTTGATTGAAAACTTTTGGGGATTTTTAGTCCAAATAGTTGATGATCCTGGCTATCAGTTTAAAGCCAGAAAATCCAAAATTTCAGCTCTGAAATTTGCCTGGATTGAAATTTAGCTGGATTACATAGAGAAACTTTGCGATGCCATGCCGGTTCAAATGTATGAAGTTTTAATTTAAAAAAGTGGCAATACCCACTACTAGAATAGCCCAATAAAATACTTTTTCAAAAAAAAAATATGTGAGTACCGGGACTCGCGTGGAAGATGTGTAAACATTCGTTTTCACCTGAAGGTAAGGGATCGGGTCATTACCACGTATGGCAAAAATTAGGAATCTGTAATACAAGCGCTAAAACAAAATGGTTGCACGACACAAATTATAATGAATTTACCCATTAAAAAACACCTTCCAAGAAAACTTTATGACGTCACAAAGTTGTTCCTGGATTCAAAGTTAAAGTGTCAAAAAGTAACTTTGAGGACATTTTTCCAACTCATCTCTTTGATACTGAGTTGAAATGGTTAATCCGTCAAAAGCAGCTGAAATCACGATGTTATCATTTTGAGTTATCTTCTGTTTGCTTCTCGATTGTTCGGTTTGGAATTGATCTCATTTTTGTAATATGTAATAGTTTAATTTTATTATCCCCCAGATCTGATCCGGATTAGATTATCATAATAAAACAAACAGGATCCCAGTGCGACAAGAGTGTTATAATCCGATCCCCGTTTATCCTTTTGTTTCTGTATTTTCTCTCTACACTATTGTCTATTTTCTCCCTATCTTCAACACAAAAATGTGCCTGTGTTTGGTGTTTGGTCAAAATTAATTTGCAAATCGAAATCCAAAAGCAAAGTCGGATTTTGTGTTGTTTTTGTAATACATGTATGCATACAATCCAGATCAGATCTGGGGGAAAATATAAAGCTAGTATATTTTTATTTTTACTGATTTTACCGTCGATAGTGAGTTTGGAAATTTTTTCCAGGTTTTGCGACATTTTTTTATCTGATTTGATCGATTTGTAGTAAAGAAATTTGTGCAAGTAATGAATGATAAAAAAAATGGAAATATTTTTGCTTAAATATTCAATTTTGTGCTAGAATGAAGTTAAATGAAATTTAATTTGAAAAATGTATGCATTTTCGAAGTGCTGATAAAAGTTCTTTTCAATAATGAAATCACAATTTCTTCTTGATTTTTAATTCCAAATTTATTTCGACTTTTTTTCACCCAATTTGTTTGACAGATCAGCCATATTTTTAGCTTTTGTCGTTCCTAAATGAAAAGTAACTTAAAGTAACTTTTTTAAATATGACATAACAATAACAACACTTCTTTTTGACAAATTAACCACAGCCAACTAGAGAAACAGAAAAGAATGCACCACTTGGCAAATCATGTTAATTTCAAATCAAGAAATTGCAAATAACACTTAATATCACAAACCAAAATTGCCACCCGCGATTGCAGAGATTAACATCAAAAGCAGCATATGGATACAAAATAATGAAATAAAAAATTTCTAGAAAAAAAGCAACAAAATCTGCACCTGGCAAAATGTATGTCAAATATCTCTGTCAAGATATGACTGCATCTTGACATCCAATCAAGATATGAAACGGAGTGACTCCATTAGATATTTAATGTCAAGACGAACATTCTGAGAGAAATTATCTACTGTGGAGTCGGGGTGTAAGGAATTCACTCCACTTAGCAAATACCAAAACCATTAGGTATAAAATGAAAACTACCTTACCTACTCGAGTTTACAGAGTTCTACTTACCTACAACAAACAAAATGGTTCCAAACGGAACCGTGAGCCCATATCCGTTACAGCCGATTTTCAATTTTACCCATACCGAGCGCTAAGATGTTTACACATCAAAAATCTTGTTTTTCTTCCTCTTATTACTTTTACAACCAGTTTCAATACGTGTTTTTATTCAAATGACGCAAAAAAAACTGCATTTTTCGATGTGAAAAACTTTGTAAGAGAGCCGTAGAAAAAATAACGGTGCTCTTTGAATTATTCTTTCTGATTTATGTTCCCAACATTATCATCATCATCAAGTCCTGTAACCCCGGTTGGGGCATAGGGCGCCAACAAATCGTTTCCATCCTTCACGGTTTGCAGATAGATATTTTAACTGTGGCCACGTCTTTCTCTGGGAGTCTGCTTCTGCTAGAACTGTTGATTTCCATGTTGTTCTTGGTCTTCCAACCCGCAGTGCACCCTGAGGATTCCATTCAAATGACTGCTTTGCAATTTCATCGATTGGTTTCCTCAGTGTGTGACCAATCCATTGCCATTTACGCTTTCTTATGTCAACGTCCAGCCGCTCTTGACTTGTCCTGCGCCACAATTCCTCGTTTGATATAATTTGTGGCCAGCGAATTTTTAGAATATGGCGTAGACAACGGTTCACAAAAGCCTGCAATTTCTTTGAGATGGTAGTCGTGACTTTCCAGGTTTCGCAAGCATATAACAGCACGGATTTGACATTGGATTCGAAGAATCTCAACTTTGTGCGCAAGGAGATTTGACATGATTTCCAAATTTGGGAGAGAGAACCGAAGGGTGCGCGAGCTTTATTTATTCTACTTTGAAGGTCCAGATCAGTACCACCATTTGCTGAAACAATACTTCCAAGGTAGTTAAATTGTTCAACCTCTTCAACTGGCGTCTCCTGTATTAAAATACGCTGATGTGTGGAGCGGCCTGTGAGCATTATTTTTGTCTTTTTGCTATTTATTTAAGACCACTCGCCTCTCCTTTTACCTTCAGAGCTTGACACATCCCGTTCAGCCCGCTGATGTTATTTGCCAAGAGACATATATCATCGGCATAGTCTAAGTGGCTAAGCCTTTCAAACGGTCTCCATTGAATGCCCTGCCTCTCTGCTGTTCCAACGCTGGCCGTCAAAACATCGTCAATCGCCAGTAGAAGAGAATTGGCGATAGAACATCTCCCTGTCTCACACCCTGCCGCACTTCGAAAGAGTCGGATAGCTGCCCATTGTGTAAAACAAAGGATCTTGCGTTGTTATAGGACTCTCTTATAATGGCAACAATTTTTTGGGGAATTCCTCTACCAAGAAGTGATCTCCATATACATTCACGGTTGACTCGGTCAAAGGCCTTCTCAAAATCCACGAACATGAGGTAAAGCGGTGATTGAAACTCCGCAGACTGCTCAAGAACGATACGCAGAGTGTTGATATGGTCGACACAAGACCGCCCACTCCGGAAACCAGCTTGATGCCTCTTGAGTGTAGACTCGATTCTAACCTTTATCCGCTCCAGAATGATGGTTGCCATTAATTTTGGAAAAACGGACAAAACTGTAATACCTCGCCAATTGTTGCAATTCTTAAGATCGCCTTTCTTTGGCAGCTTAACAATTTCACCATTCTTCCAGTCGCTGGGATAGATTTCGTTTTCCCACACAGCTTGTATCAACGGGTGTAGAATACTAGCCGCTCTGACAGGGTCAGCTTTCAGGAACTCGGCTGGTATACCGTCAAGTCCAGCTGCTTAGTTGTTTTTGAGAAGATTAATCGAAGATTGAATTTCCAGTATTGTAGGGGGTTCGATGTTAATACCCCTATATGATCTACGCATCTCGTTAAGCTGGGGCACTTCAGCACTTTGCTCGACAGAATCCTCATTAAGCAAGACACAAAAGTGATCCTTCCACCTGCGCAGCTGATCCTCGATTGATACCAAAAGTGTACCATCCACATCCATTACAGGATGATTGGTGTTGCTTTTCTTCCCGACAACTTCCTTGGATATTTGGTACAGTTCCCTCATATCAATTACTTATATTCATTGTATGAACTTTCTTTTTTAACTTTAATCTTTATTTTTGAAGGGTCACCCCACCCAATGTTAAATTAAATTGAATTTTTGAATATGAAGGGGCATTTAAAACAATTTTTTTAAAAAATTCTAAATGCTTCTACTATATTTCTCTTTTATTTTTATTGTATTATATGAAATAATTTGTTATTGAAGAATTATTTGAGAAATAAAGAATTGTATCTATCTATCTATCTATCTATCTATCTCCTCTTCTTGCAGCGTTTTCCGCATTTTCTGCGAGACCGTCTAACCTCACCCTCTTGTCACGTCTCACACAGCGATAGACCATCTTATGTGCTTAGCGATACTCTCTTCGCAATTCAGCCTTTCGTTGAGCATCCGCTTCGGCATTTATTTGCATCTTCAACGATTTGCGAAGCTCGATTTTATCCCAGGTGTCTTGGGATATCCAAGAGTCTCTAACTCTCGACTGCTTGGGTACAGTTTCGGATCCAGCATCCCAACATTATAAACAAGCAATAAGCATCATCAAATGATACATTAGTTCACAATGTTTGGAAAAAAATGAAAAAAGTTCCATTGAAAATGTGCGTGTCTATTCAGTTGAAGCGGAGTGTATGTAGGTACTAAAAGGCAAGTTTTGGATTCGTGCATTACGATGATAGAGAAGACCAAAAACGTGGGTGGCACAATATTCTGTCTGTCTGTTTGTCTGTTCGTCTACAGCCTATATGGCTTGATGGATTTTCTTCAAACTTGGTACCTAGTGGTTTTTGGTGATTCTGCCCACATATTTTTTTTTTACCAAAAATGTCGGTACCTGCCATACAATTTTGTTATCAATTTTTTTTTCTTAAAAATGGCGCTCCACAAATTTAAAAAATAAATCAATAAATATCCTTCAGGAAAGGCTACCTTTGGGTGGGAAACCATTTGTCAAAAAATGGTTATTAATGGTACCTCCAAAAGAACCATTTTTTTAAATTTTCGATTTTCTTCAAAGCGGTTCGACTGATTTCAATTTTTTTTATGCAGAAGCTTTCAAAAAATACAAGTTGTACTGTGTACCTACCAAAGGTTAAAAAAAAATATTTTTAGGATTTTTAAAAATTGTTTTAAAGTTTTGTTTTGAAAATCAAATATTTCGAAAACGATGAGATCGATTTTTTTGAAACTGGATACTTAAGAGGTTTTAAGTAGGTACTCTCTAAAATAATTTCAGAAAAAAATTGCATTTATGAAAAAATAACGGTACCTTCCATAAAAAAGTTGAAAAACCGTTTAAGAAAATATTTTTTTTTATTTTGAATTTTCTCATTATCAGCTGAACAGATTTAGATACAAATTTTATAAACAAATTTTAAATACATAAGTTCAAATAATTTTGCATATCAAAATTTTCAAAAAGGAAGTTTTTGAATTTTTAAAAAAGTTCGATATCTCAAAAACGGGGTGACATTTTCTTTTTTTTTTAATTTTATTTTATATATACTTAAGATTTGCATACCAAAATTGTTCCTTAAAAATGTTTTAAGGATTTGATAGATACAAAAATATTTTCTTAAAAAATCGCTCCAACGATTTTCATTTTTTTTCCAAACAATCATATTCTATCAAGAATTAAATTGAAGTTTTTTCACCTCAAACTATCAGAAGGGTTATTTTACCTAGTGTAAATATTGTATTTGATGTTTTTCAACATTTTTCTCTCATTATTTCCGTGTCTTTACATACAATTTTCTATATATAAGAAAACTATAGGTAAGTAGTCCTGTCATATTGTATTTTTACCATGCAAATTGTGGGGTAGTTTTGATTTGCTCACTCCTTTATGTTTTTGGGGGTGCTGAATCCGAATCTGCGGTTTGCAAACAAAATTTCATGAAGCAACATGGAAAAAAATGCAAAAAATGATGCAAAATTAATTTTTTGGGAGTTTTTCACTAATGGCTTGAAAACTACCAACTATTCGAAAATTACATCAAGCTACTATTGAAAGCATACACAATTTCCAATAAATCCCTATTTAAGGTTTTTTCTGCGACAACCTATTTGGACTCAAGCGCTAGTCGATAGTTGACTTATTTTTACTGTTTTCGAAAATCCACTCGAAAAGTTCTAAGAAATTACTTTGTGTGACAAAATTTGAATTTTTGTCTGTAACATGAACCAAGATATACTTTTCTGATGGTCTTTGATGCGCTGAGTTGGAATCTGGCCTTGAAATTGCTGTTTCACGTCACGTTTTTGAGATATTCGAATCTAAAGACTTAAAAAAAATCTATTTTTTATGCAAATTTTTTTCTCGTGGTAATTTTTTTCGAAAAAATATTTTTCCAACTTTTATTGGCTTTTCGAATTTTATTTCCAAAACGACTTTTTTCCAACCCCTTCGTGCAAGGGGAGGGGTGGGAGAAAAACAATAATGTGGTCCTATGTTTTCAAGGGTGTTGAATCCAACGGGAGTTCTCGGGTCATCGTCCGACCCTTGGTTTTCGATTTATAGGCAACATTTCGGAATTGTGGCAACCCTTCTCTTGTCCTTCTGTCGTGTTGCCACTTTGGCAACACTTCTTAAACGTAAAGTTAGGACATGAACTATTAGTGTACTAGCGCTCAACACGTCAGGTCGAAATGAAAGGTATGCCCTCATATCGTGCACTAACGGCCCTACTATAACGATTTCTCAGAAAAGAAAAGCGGATTGGGGTGATTTAAAGTTATTTTTGAAGAAGAATAATAGAATTTTTAAATTCCATTTCAAGTTCTGTGAAAAAACAATCACGTCTTTATTGAACCGATTATATTCAATCAGAAATTATCTTATTTCTTAAATTTTTATTCAATGATCCCAAAACTGGTAGAATCTGGTGATGAAATTTTAATAATATCTTCATTACCACCAGGACTACCAGAAAAGAGTTGAAACAGACCCTAGGAAGGTGGAGCTTTTTTTTATATTGCTACTCAAGTCCGGAAGTACACCCGATGTCCAAATTTTGGCTAGGTTTTTCGATGTAAAGCCTAGTACGTAGATCGAGACAAAATTTTTCTCCCATATAAAATATTTCCCAGGACAAATTTTATCTCGGATTTTTTTCCAAGCGGTACGCAGTTCCAGCGCAAAATTTGACAGTTGTAACCGCTGTACGTGAAAAGGTAAAAGAAAGTCTCCACTTAATTTGCGCGGAAAAAGAATGCTCGAAGCATTATTTTTCCGGACAAATTGTGACGTTTTATATATATTTGGCTTTTTATAAACTAAAATCATCTCCCTGTTTCATTCTTTCCATTATTAAGACGTTGTGAGGACGCACGACTGAAATAAAATATGAAATGCGTACAGAAAATTATGACATGGAATGAGAAAAGAATAAATAGAACAGCTGTTTTTAATCAGTCAGTGGCGTAGCTAATGGAAAAGGGTACAAAATGGCCACATACAGATACGGAAAATATTTGTGTTTTCAATAAAAAAAATAAATTGATTCTCAAACCGAGTTAAATCGAGTTGGAATCAGCAAACAGTGTTGGCAAATTTAATTAGATTTTGGGAGCAGTAGAAAACTGTTAACATTTCTGATTTTAGCAGGGTTTTCTTAATCCATCTACATCACATCCATCTCTCAATGGAATTAAACAGTTGATGATCGAGAACAAACTAAATTTTGACAAAAAAGTTTGTTTCATCCACATGTCAAACAAGTGCCCTGAATAACTTTTTCCCGGAGAAGTAAAAAACCTTCAAAAATTTCGGAACTTTCAGTTGTTTTTTAATCCATCGACATATAACTTTATAATTAATATATTATAATTTTACAGTTGATGGCTTGACAGATGGGGGACAAACTATAATTTGACGGAAAAAGTGAATTTTGATCCAATTTTTTCAAAATTTCTCTAAAATCGCCTTTTACCAGAGAAGTAAACAAACTGAAAATTTCAGACCTTTTAGAGGTATTTTCATCATTCAAGCGCATGCAATCAATTTTTCTTGCTTTGCAAATGCTTTGAAAGAATTTGATTTCTGTATGTAAAAAATTCAAATTCATGTGAAGTTAAGGATATTTTATAATATTTTTAATTTCTACGCTACTGTTCTCATTTGATTTTTGTTTTTATCTCTACACCTTCAGAATTTGTCTGGAGATACAAAATGTAGAGATAAAATTTGTCTTTGCTCGATCTGCGTACTAGGCTTAATAAAAAAATGGGGTAAATTATTTTCTCATCAGAAACCTTTAGGTATATATTAATACCTTACATTCTAGGAAAAGAAAAATTTTAAATAATAATCCGTAAGATGGAGGAATCATGGAAAACATCAGTTTTAAAGGCTCAAAATTTCAATGGTCCGTTTTAACCCCTTATTTCGACCGAAAGCAAATTTTTTACTATAAAATCATTACAACAGCTGGATTCCGCATGAAAAATACTGAAAGAAAAGTGTATCACAATGCCATATTAAACACTTTTATAAATGAGGTTTTTTCCACCTCACCCCACTGTGCACCGCCGCACAGTGGGCTCAAAAGCAAATCTAGCGGGTCAAAAATCCAAATCTTTGTAAACGAGTGGTGTGTGTGTCCGTATATTATCTAAACACCTAAATAGCCTAGGTGCCAAATAGAGAGAATAGTTATTTCATGGTTATGTGGACAATTAAATATTTTTAAAAGACAAGAAAGACACAGAAATAATGATGAAATGATGTCTCAATGCCAGTTTTTGGACTAAATTATGGTTTGAACATAGGTAAAACTATATTAGCTAACATCATGTTGACCTCAGAGATATTTTCCACTGATAATTTTTCACTTTTATCCCAAGAATTTGGACCACTGTCGTCAAATAGCCTGTAAACGGGCAGCTGAAATATAAAAATATATTATCTATATTAATCCTGGAACTTAGTTTAAGTTCAATCCTTTTGTACAGGTTTGTACAGAAAAAGTTGCAGCCTACAGAATAAATGCTTTATCAATTTTTTTCTTACTAATAAAATAAATGCCATGGTTCGTTTAGTTAAAACACCATAAATCATAAATAAACAAAATTACTAACCTTCTTAAATATAGTACATTTGGGAATAATAAGAAAAAAGTTCATAACTTTTCAAACAAATAAGAGGTAAACAAAGTCCTACCATCATTAAATATTGAACGAACAATGACTGAATGATGTGTCTGCAATTAACGGTATTATTGCTTGAAAACTAAAGACTTCTGTCAATTAATTTTACTCTATTCATTGTCTCTGACATGTGTACAATCAACCTATGTACTACCTGCCCTGATATAAAATGCATATTTTTTTGACTTTTGACCCGCTAGATTCACTTTTGAGACCACTGTGCGCCGTTTCTGCTCTTATTCTTTCGGGTTTTCTGACTCTTAAGCTGGCCATACACGCCATAGCCAAATGACCTCGCGCCGATCCAAAATCGGTCGTGTGTGGGGTGCAGTTGCAGATCCATTTGGATTTTCAGCCAATCTGAGATCCAACCGAGCCAAATGGATTGGATAGCTCGGTGGTGTATGTCCAGTTTTAAAGGCAGTGTACCAGAATTGTCGACCATTTTTTTAATAAATTTTATCCATTGGAGACTCCTGCCAATAAATTTCGGTAGGTATACCTTCGGTACACAGCGTTAAATTTCGGTACAGGTGGTCACGCTAGGCATACCTATGTTTCTGTAATAAAAACAAAAAACAATTCTTCTCGAATGTCAAAATATGTTTAAGTTGGCTTTGAGTAGGTAACCTTTAAACGCGGTGGATGACGTTTAAGCTATGATGCATGCAATTAACATTGCTCAAATGAGAAAATTGATTATAGTAGGGGAGCCCACGATGCCAAATGTGGATTTACTCGATGTGTATAAAGTTAGCAGGACACTTTTGGAAATACATGTTAAAAACTATCCTATCATTAGTTGCTAATTAATTGCGAATTAGTTACGCAAAAAAAAAATTAATTGCTTTTTTGGTTTAGGAAAAAATGGGTGTCCTGCTAACTTCATATGAACTTAGCAGGACAACTTTCTCAAAAATAGAGATAATCGAGGTGAAAAAAGTTTATTATTGAGGACTAATTAATTGCGAATTAGTTACGCAAAAAAAAATTTAATTGCATTTTTGGTTTGCGAAAAAATGGGTGTCCTGCTAACTTCATATGAACTTAGCAGGACAATTTTCTCAAAAATAAAGATAATCGAGCTGAAAAAAAGTTTATTATTGAGAACTAATTAATTGCGAATTAGTTACGCAACAAAAAATTTTATTGCATTTTTGGTTTGCGAAAAAATGGGTGTCCTGCTAACTTTATATGAACTTAGCAGGACAACTTTCTCAAAAATAAAGATAATCGAGCCAAAAAAAAGTTTATCATTGAGAACTAATTAATTGCGAATTAGTTACGCAAAAAAAAATGTATTGCATTTTTGGTTTGCGAAAAAATGGGTGTCCTGCTAACTTCATATGAACCAAAAATGCAATAAAATTTTTTGTTGCGTAACTAATTCGCAATTAATTAGTTCTCAATGAAAAACTTTTTTTTGGCTCGATTATCTTTATTTTTGAGAAAGTTGTCCTGCTAAGTTCATATGAAGTTAGCAGGACACCCATTTTTTCGCAAACGAAAAATGCAATTAAATTTTTGTTTGCGTAACTAATTCGCAATTAATTAGTTCTCAAAAACCAACTTTCTTCAAATCATTAATCTTCATTTTTGGGAAAGTTGTCCTGCTAAGTTCACGTGAAGTTCGCAATACGCCTATTTTTCACAAACGAACAAAAAATTTATTTTTTTTTACGTAACTAATTCGCAATTAATTAGCTCTCAATAATCAAATTTTCTCAGCTTAATTATCTTTATTTTTGAGAAAGCTGTCCTGCTAAGTTCATATGAAGTTAGCAGGACACCCATTTTTTCGCAAACCAAAAATGCTATAATTTTTTTTTTTGCGTAACTAATTCGCAATTAATTAGTTCTCAAAATCATTTTTTTTTTAATCGTTTATACACATTTTTGAGAAAGTTGTCCTGCTAAGTTCATATGAAGTTGGCAGGACACCCATTTTCTCGCAAACCAAAAAAGCAATTAATTTTTTTTTTGCGTAACTAATTCGCAATTAAGTAGCAACTAATGATAGGATAGATTTTAACATGAATTTCCAAAAGTGTCCTGCTAACTTTATATACATGAATTTTTCGATTTTTTTTGTCAAATTTGGACGTAAAAATTTGAAATTAGTTTTTTCTCGAAGTGCATGAAAAACTGCAAATTTGGACCTAAACTGCAATTTTCTAGCTGGCTCAGTTCTTGAGAAAAGGATATGTACTGCTAACTTCACAGTGATGTCAACAGTGAAAATTGAATTTAATCGATTTTTTTGTCAAATTTGGACTAAAAAATTTGAACTTAGTTTTTTCTTGAAGTATATGGAAAACTGCAAATTTTGACCTTAACTGCAATTTTCTAGCTGGCTCAGTTCCTGAGAAAAGGGAATGTACTGCTAACTTCACAGTGATGTTAACAGTGAAAAATGAATTTAATCGATTTTTTTTGTCAAATTTGGACTAAAAAATTTGAACTTAGTTTTTTCTTGAAGTAAATGGAAAACTGCAAATTTGGACCTAAACTGCAATTTTCTAGCTGGCTCAGTTCTTGAGAAAAGGATATGTACTATTAACTTCACATTGATGTTAACAGTGAAAAATGAATTTAATCGATTTTTTTGTCAAATTTGGACTTAAAAATTTGAACTTAGTTTTTTCTTGAAGGGCATAAAAAACTGCAAATTTGGATCTTTACTGCAATTTTCTAGCTGGCTCAGTTCTTGAGAAAAGGGTATGTACTGCTAACTTCACACTGACGTTAACAGTGCAAAGTGAATTTTTCGATTTTAATGCCAAATTTTGACTTCAAAATTTGAACTGCATTTTTTCGTGAAGTGCATAAAAAACTGCAAATTTGGACCTAAACTGCAATTTTCTACCTAGCACAGTTGCTGAGAAAAGGGTATGTACTGCTAACTTCACACTGTTGTTTACAGTGCAAAGTAAAATTTTCGATTTTTTTGTCAAACTTGGACGTACAAATTTGAACTTAGTTTTTTCTTTAAGTGCATGAAAAACTGCAAATTTGGATCAAAACTGCAATTTTCTAGGTGGCTCTGTTGCTGAGAAAAGGGTATGTTCTGCTAACTTCACAGTGACGTTAACAGTGAAAAATGAATTTATTCGATTTTTTTTTCAAATTTGGACTTAAAAATTTGGACATAAATTTTTCCTGAACTGCAAATTAAACTGCAAATTTGGAGCCTAACTGCAAATTTCTAGGTATAACCGTTGCCGAGAAAAGGACTTTTATGCTAACTTCACAGTGAAGTTAGCAGTACAGTCGGTTACACCCACTATTTGGTGAACTGCAAAATCCGGAATAGAAATGCATAAGAAATGCAAAAAAAACTGCAAATTCCTGCCATGGTCCCATTGGCCTAGCTCGAAAATGTTATGCTAACTTCACACACGTAATAACAAAATAACGAGTTTGGGGGTATATGGCGAATTTCAGTCATACCATTTGTGTCAGTTTAAAATAACCTATCTAAAACTTGTTCAGATATACCAAACTTCGGTTCAAGTCTTATTCATTTCACTGTCGAGCAGTCATATTTGCAACTCTATAGAGACGTGATAAGATAAATTTGGCAGATATGCAATAATACTTCTGCTAATTTGCTTACAGAATTTGAATCAGTTGAGTTATAATTGCCTAGAAATACAGGAAATATTTACATTAATTTTCTGCCATCCATATTATACTGTCACATTCCACTGTTTTAATTTTCGAAGTGGTTCTCACCATTTATACTTATGTATTCATTATATGTAATGTTCATAACGCATAGAAAACACTTAAAATATTGGTTTTCCAAAGTAACAAGAGTAATCTATTTTATTCAAAATGTGAATGTTCAAATATTTTTAGTGTTGTTTTAGGATATAATAATAACCTTTTAACTTCTTTAAGTACCTACCTACATACATTTACAGTCAAGATATATCTCAAATGATTAATATCGACAGAATACTAAACTAAATTGAAAGCATACTCTTCATACTCAGTGCCACTATTTGGGAAATATATATGAAAGTCATATTTGAACATCTGAATCATCTGGATTGTCGTAAAATAATATTGATTCATGGTTTTGGTATTAAATTTTTTACCTTAAAATCCGGATGCTGAATAATTTTTTCCACGCATCCTTCCACATCGCGGAGGATATGTCCAACATATTAAATATTAAAACATTTTTGTTTTATCTAAAAAAGAAACATAAATGGTTATAGTGGGGCAAATAGTACTCTATATTTCGATAATTATTAAATCGATTGATTTGACAGGATAACAGAATTTAATCTTTTATATTTTTTCGATATACCGAAAGCCGTTTATACCTTCACAAAGGAAGGTATTTGGTGTCTTGAATTTGATCTCAGATTCGCTCAAAATTTCAGCTTTGCGGAATTTTTCGCAGTGAAAGTCCAATTTACCTGGGCATTATGTAGGTAATGCATATAAGAGTTTTCATTATGATTGAGAGTGCCCATTAAGAGTAAAACCTCGGGGCATAATGGTTAGTGTTTTGGACTGTCATGCTGATGGTCTGGGTTCGATTCCCAGCCACTACCACCTTATACAAAGAATGTTAGTTTCCGAGGTACTGTCTCTTGCGAAGAACTGAAAAATCCTCCCAGAGTATCTATTGTACTGAATAAGTGCTTCTCATCTAGCCGTTTGAGCTCGTCAAAAAATTGTAGGTTTCCTCGATTCGTGCTGACAACACGCACACAGGATACAGGAATGGGACACCGACCTCTAGCCACAAAAGTGAAAAGCCAACGACTGAGATGGCTGGGTCACCTAGAGCGAATGAACACCGGAAAGTCTTTGAATCCAACCCCGTGGGACAGCGCAGTAGAGGTGGACAGCGTAAAAGGTGGCGCACGCAAGTGGAAGAGGACCTCAACCAACTTGGCGTGCGAAACTGGAGACAGCTAGCTGCTAGCTAGAAACCGAGCCGGCTGGAAGAAGCTTGTTGGTTGAAGTCACAAGAAGTTCACCGCAGCGTTTGACGTTATAAGCGTAAGTATATCAACGCATTGGCTAGGACCATTTAGAAAATAACCAAAGAGCTAACAGGTATCCAAAGCAAACCTGGTAAAAACATATAGTGGAGGAGCACTAGCATTTAATTTCGGAGCCCGGGGAACCTGCTCCGATTTTGATGATTTTTTTTTTAAATGTCGGTTATCAAAATTACAAAAAAGCTTACAATTCTAAAATCGAGGCTCTTAAGGGAATTTTTTTTAAACTTGAAAAAACAAAATTTTCAAAAAAAAGTCGACTTGTTTTTTTTTCCATGTTTGCTTATAAATTATAATTTCAAAATAATAAAAAACAATCCAAAAATTCATACAAACGTTTTTACATATTTATTTAATATACAAGTTTCAAATCAAGTACAGTAAGACCAGCTTATAGTCACAGGAAGATGAAATTTTTGTTTTTACTTATTTGCTTATAACATACATTTAAAATAAATATTTTTTATTATGTAATATGTAAGATATATGTAGGTAATATATAGCAAAAAAGGCAATATTTCAAAATATTTTTAATTTTAAATTCAAGTCAAAAACTCAAAAAAAAAAAAAAAAACATTAGATATTTCTTCTTAAAAAAAAATCGAATGTGTACATATTGTTATTATTATTATTTAAGCTTATTCCTCTGTTTCATTTTCTTCTAAAGAAATGTTAGGTGAACAATTGGAACAATTATCACCACTGCATGCTGTACAAGCTTGCGAACATAAAAGCCCTGTTTTTCGACAGCCACAATTACCTCCACAGCCAGATTTACATCGACAAAATATTATTTTCAAAATATTTTCCGGAGCAGGTGACTGGTTCATGGGATTTGGTACTAAGACGTTGCTTATCTTCCACCCCCATTCGACAGGTGGTAGATTATTTCCTAACCACGATTGAACCTGAAGATATACTTTTTATCAAATTATTGCTGCATCCGCAGTGCACGGTATACAGTATACTACTCAATTGCACATGGACGTCTTTTACAATTGTTTTTGTAAAGTTTTGGTATCTATACAGGTTCAGATCTACGGCAGATTTTGGAGCACCATATATAGAGCAAGAACGCATTTCTCACCAGCCTGATAAATGGTTTCTTTAGATTGATTCGCTTCGAGGAATATTTTTGCAGAATCCTTCAAATAAATACTCTTGTTCTTCGAATTTCCTAGCAAATGCGATTTTTCCTTTATTATAAAAGGCTGATGTTGTGTCACATCCCGTGAATGCATGTACAAATAGCACGTGTTGTTTGCATACTGTCCTAAGAGTATAGTTTTTGTGGTGTTTTACCTTTTGGTGGTTTAAAAAAATTAATTTTCTTCTCTATTGGTGTTAAAGCTATTAATATAACCAAGACATCAATATCCTCAGCTACAACAACAACCTTCGAAAATGATGAATCTATAGCCGTAGTAACGATCAATCTATCAGCCTCGCTTTCCGCTTGTTTAATTACTATACAATTCTTTTCTAGATGCGGGATTAGCTTATTGATGAATTTGGCTTTATTTATATCATTATATATATATTTCTGTGGTGTTTGGTAGAAACATGATAACTCCATTTTAAAATTTGCGTCTTTGCGTCCACTTTACATCGACCTACAACCTAAACGGGTGAACCGATTTTCTTCAAATTTGAAACATAATTTTTCAAAGGTTATGTTCATAAGTATTCCAAATTTGAAGAAAATCTGTGGCCTCGTTTACACTCTAGCTTGATTTAAAGTGGGCGTAAAGACGCTAATTTTAAAATGGAGTTATCAGGTTTCTACCAAACACCACAGATTTCATTTCATTAGACAAAAATTTTTCAACTTGCAACTTTAAGCTGCATGTCTTCTTCAAAAGCATATGTAACAGACGAATTTTTTTAAAACCGACGTTTTCTTTCCGAAATTTGTGTAGTTTCTTTCTGGATATCCATCAAAAACGACTGTAACGTTGTACCCATAATGTCTTTCAATATATCTTACATACCTATCGAGTATTGATGAAAATTTCTCATTGACTTGCCATTTAACGCGATGTAATAGCATACCACCAGCAATAATAACATGCTTAAAATCACTGATATCATTGACATTTTCTTGAGATTCCTCGAAAAATTTATAAAAAGTAGACTTCTGGGTTCTTCGCATACCACCATCATCGTACAAGGATAATCGGTAGGTAGCTAATTCATACTTCATGTATTCTTCGAGTTCTTTATCTGTTTTCTTTAAAACGCTTATAAGTTGAAAAAGGAAGAGGGGATCAATTGGAATTTGCTCATTATTTATTTTTATTTTACTCGTAGCAGCAAGCAAAGGAACAACTTTATTTGAGGTTTTTAATTTAATTTCTTTAAAGTTTTTATCCATGAATTTTTTGCATGCACTCAATTCCTTTTTCAAATGCATCGAAACAATTTGTTTTGTTATCCCCTGTGACGCCAGTTGCAATACTAAAAATAGCATCAATATCGGGAAAGGGATTATAAGATTGAAACCATTCTTCTTCTTTTAAGGCACGCTTGTATTAAGCTAAATAAATAAATAAATTGTTTTCACTAATTTTTGAACGTCGGCATCATCTCTCATAATCCTACCATCTGTTGCATCAGCATAGGTACTGATAACTTTTCTTAAACGATATATGTATTACAAAAAGTTTCGATACCTTCGATCACATCTTGAATACAATGAACACTATTAATCCACTGATAAGCAACGCTATCTGTGGCCCCACGTCTAAAAGGACCACCCTCGATGCTCATGGATTTCAAAAGAGTTTGTTCGATTGTCTGATCGGAATGTATACCTGCAAAAAATTTGTTGGTGCGCCTTGCAGTAAAGTACATATTATCGGTGAACTTTTTTTACTCTTCGGGATCCATTGCTTTTTCTAAATTTTTCATATCTTGCAAATAAATTTGCGAGGATTTAGCGTATGGGAAATGTACTGCTACATGAAATAACGGAATCATCAATTCGACACAAATTAAGTGTAACTGTCAATTCCCCATTCGCTCTGCGGCAATTCAATGTTTTAATATTGATATCATTGGGAAGTATCTAACCCATAGTTTGGTAGTCTTATTTGTATCTATTCAATGAATTATTTCATATTCACTTGCACATTTCTATTATTTGTTTTTTGTTTAATTAAAGCTCATTGAAATTCACTTGAACATTTCTACTATTTGTTTTTTGTCTAATTAAAGTTCATTGAAATATTTAATACTGCCACAAATATATTGAATAAATTGTTTTTATCTCAAGCAACGATGTTATCCACGTTCATTCCAAAAACATAATAAGATCAAAATTCCAAACGATCCATACCATGTCCATAAGTATAAAGCTAAAATTATTTCTCAAGTCCAACAACAATGTTCGGAGCAAACCAACGGCAACGGGATCCTTAAGTGGTGCGAGAAAATAATTTGTCAAAGACCAACAAAATTGCAATCGCTGAACAATATTCAGTGCAAACGAATGGGATCCTAGAGCGGCGCGTCGCGAGGAAAATAATTTGTCAACGACCAATAGCAGTGGTTGGGATTGTGACAAGTTCAAACGATGTTTAAACAAAAAAAAACAAGGGACCCTTGATAATATTTTAAATATATATTTTTTTGAATAAGTATAAACAACAACAAACATACAGTTAGACTTATTTAAAGTCAGACCTGTAAAGTACTTCAGTATTTCAGGACTTCAGTACTTTCAAGTACCAGTATTTGGTACTGGTACTTGTACTTCAGTACCATGGTACTGTTACTTGAAAACAGGCAGGTACCAATATTTTTCAAGTATTTTGTTTCAAGTACCAAGTACCAAGTACTTAAGTACCAAAGTACTTGAGCAGTACTTTCAAGTACTTTGAAGTACTTTGAAGTATTTTCTAGCCTATTGAGTAATATTTGTCTCAGCTTCAGTTTGTAATGATATTTTATTTTGTACTTCATCAGGTCTTAAAATAAATAGCAAAAAGACAAAAATAATGCTCACAGGCCGCTCCACACATCAGCGTATTTTAATACAGGAGACGCCAGTTGAAGAGGTTGAACAATTTAACTACCTTGGAAGTATTGTTTCAGCAAATGGTGGTACTGATCTGGACGTCCAAAGTAGAATAAATAAAGCTCGCGCAGCCTTCGGTTCTCTCTCCCAAATTTGGAAATCATGTCAAATCTCCTTGCGCACAAAGTTGAGATTCTTCGAATCCAATGTCAAATCCGTGCTGTTATATGCTTGCGAAACCTGGAAAGTCACGACTACCATCTCAAAGAAATTGCAGGCTTTTGTGAACCGTTGTCTACGCCATATTCTAAAAATTCGCTGGCCACAAATTATATCAAACGAGGAATTGTGGCGCAGGACAAGTCAAGAGCGGCTGGACGTTGACATAAGAAAGCGTAAATGGCAATGGATTGGTCACACACTGAGGAAACCAATCGATGAAATTGCAAAGCAGTCATTTGAATGGAATCCTCAGGGTGCACTGCGGGTTGGAAGACCAAGAACAACATGGAAATCAACAGTTCTAGCAGAAGCAGACTCCCAGAGAAAGACGTGGCCACAGTTAAAATATCTATCTGCAAACCGTGAAGGATGGAAACGATTTGTTGGCGCCCTATGCCCCAACCGGGGTTACAGGACTTGATGATGATGATGATGACTTCATCAGAAGAATGTGTTTTATTTTTAACAAAAACCAAGAAATCGTATGCCCAATTTATAATTGTTTACCGAAAAATGATATTATGTTCATATGTACAATGTACAAATATTGCGTCTCCTAATTTGGCAATATTATTCTGAGGGATGATTTCTGGGATCATTCTAAGAATAAAATTGTATAGCGGGTAGATTATAGCCGTTTTCCTTTGGAGGTGGCGAAGTACTTACGAGTAGATGAAAACCCTAATCTAGTACTACCAACTGCACATGCTCTCATGCGCGAGTAGATACATTTTACATGGGAAAGCAGTTTTATGTGTTCCATTGAAAAAAGCTGGCAAAGTACTTGCAAGTACTTCGCCACCTCCAAAGGAAAACGCCTTATATTTCCTACCCCTGACGCAGAGAGTTGAAATTTCTGAAAAATTGACTTTAAATGAAACAAAAATCATTAAAAATCAACGAAAGCTTTAGCTTTTTTGATAGCTAATAATACTCCATTCCTTTGTTTGTTTTTTTTTTTTTTTTAATCAAGTTGATTAAGTGAATAGTTTTGGAGAAATTAAGTTTAAAGACAAAATTTTAACCTTTGAAAATTTTTAATTTTGTACCTAATAAAAATTTAATAATACAAAATAAAAATATTTGTAAATTTTGGAAAAATGCATTTTTGACAGTCAATTTTTATACCTAACGGTATTTTTTTGAGATTTTTTTTAGTGGATATAAATTCAATTTATTTTCATGATTTCCATTAATTATATATGTAATCATAATTGAATAATTTGATATTGAAATTTTAAATTCTTAAAAGGCACTTTTGACAGAAAACTCATGTAAATTTGGAAGTTATAACCAGTTAATTTTAGAAAATGTTTTTTTTTAGTACAATAATATGCCTAAAAATTGTCAATTAGTTAAAATACAAAGTTTTATAAACCAAAATATCTGATGAAAGTGAAAAAGCGGTCTTATATATGCAAAAAAAAGTTATAAAATTACTGGTTTTGTTCAGTTCGGAACACTCTTAATATGCAATCAATTGAAGACCAAAGATTGGTTTGTCTTTATTAGAGACAAAAACACCGTTGAATAATATGATTGTAGCCTTTTTCTTAAAAAAATGTTTGCTACTTTTTACACAAATCTTATCAATTTTGAACAAGTTTGTAGAATAAAATGATACCAATGCCCATATCATTTTTTGTTCTCAAAATATTTGAGACGAGGAATGACTCAACAACTTTTGATAGTTTCTATTGTTTATATAATATTTTTACAAATTTTACTCAGGGCCCGATCTATGGGGGGGCGAGTCGACCAACATTTAAAAACTTACTTTGAACAAATGCGATAGAACGTCAATGTCAATACTGCAACTCTGTATTTGGATTTTTAAAAATGTGTAGTTTCGTACTTGAATTGTCATAAGCTTAAATTGTTTGTATACTTTGTTATCATTTAGTATGAAGCATAACATCAGCGTTGCCAGAAGTTCCGATTTACCCGAGATGTCCCGGATTTACGACCTTAATTCTCAAAAAATACCGAATGGGAACATCTTGTATAATTCACATATTTTTAAAATTTCAATCAATCCGACCAAACTACATGCATAATACTATTTTTGCAAATTGGTATTATGAGAAAAACATTTGCCAAATTATTTCTGGATTCCGAAAGAATATGTAGTTTTAAGACATTTAATTTGAGCATGTTTGTATACACCCAAAAAAATAGCGTAAGAACTGATCAGATCATTGAATACTTAAAACAAAAATTAAACAAAATATTGAACAAAATTTGTTAAAAACAAAGGTTTATGGTTTAAATTATTATTTATTTACAGCTATACTATGCACTCCAGGTGTAAGTTAGGTTTAAGTGAATTTGAAACCTGTCCTTTTAACTCGCATTATTAAACTATTCAATTTAAACTTTTGTTCATAATATTCACTCAAAACGCGCATTAAGCTCGGGGGATTTAAAATACATTACAACCGGATGTAAAATTGTTTAAACTTGACTATACACCGATCTTAAACATACGGAATGTCAATAATTTGACATTTGCCAGCATGTGTTTCCTGTTTGTTCTTGTATTTCAAATTTTATCATTCAAAATTTGAAAATCATGATTTGGCGTTTGAAAAACAAATCAAAACAGTGAAATTATTGTATCTATATTAATTTATCTCAATTAATAAATTGATACAAAAAAAAATGTCGAATCGCAAAATAAAAGGTGGTGGTTATGGAAGCAAATAACACCGAGCGATAAAAATGATAAAAAAAGAGGAAATCGTTTTTCCCAAACCGAAAATATTAAATATTTAATCATCGCGCAAGCCCGCTTGAACATGCGGTACACTCGACGAGAACGCCGTTGATTCTCCATCTGGTCCAAAAAAGCATCTTCTGACGACGAAGACATCACTCATTTCATTTATAAAGCCTTTTTTTGTTGCTTTTATTTTATTTTATCTTTAATAATGTATTTACGTAAAAACTTCAAATATGATTTTGCTTGGCCAAAATGATGTGAATGTGCTGAAAATCTAGTTTACACCCGGGTATAAACTACTTTTAACAGCTCCCTGGAGGACAGTTAAAATTGAATCGGGTTAAACGCGACAAAGTTTAATAAATAGGGTTTATTACCGAGTTTAAAGAGTGAATATTATGCGCTTGGGTTGAACTTTTGAGACTTAACTCACTTTTAACCAAGGTGTAAATTTAAAACCGGATTAATTGAGTGAATAATATGGCTGTTAGTTAAATATATCCACAAGTACCTAAACTTTGAAAAGCTTAATATAAAAAAACATATGTAGGTAGTTAAAATAATTTTTTTTTTATTTCAAAAGTTTTTGCTTTAAAATTAATTTTTTTCAAAAGAAGCAAAAGTAAACACCTTTATTTAAAAGAGAAATTAGAAGTTGGATTTTTAGATTCAAAAATGGGAAGGAAATACGATTTTTCAGTTTGTTTCTTGACTTTTAACCATTTAAGTCCTTATCGTCTAAGCTACTGAACTGATTTTGATACATTTTTTTAGGTCAGTAAAAAAAATTATTAAAATACTGTAGGTATGTATGTAAATATAAACATACACTCATTAAATTTTATACTCGTTAAGAAGCACTAGCAGACTAGCATTGATGTGAATATCACACAATTCCAACCACATCGCATTCATACCGGTCGAAATGATAACCTACTTTTTTTTTAATTCGTTTAAAAAATCGCTCCATATATGCAGTGAGCATATGGCTTAGAAGGTGTCCTTACAAAGGGCGGCTAATTTTATTTTTGCCCAGGGCGGCGAAAAAGCTGGGTCAGGCCCTGTTTCACTGTTTTCTTAACTATAAACCAGTTTATGGAATAAAATTGCCCGGAAGCCATTATCATTGTTTATTCTCAAGATATTCGATATTCAAAAATTTTCCGAATTAAAAATTTTTGAATTAAAAAAAAACTGTAAATTGATCTGTTTTTATATATGTATTTACCAATTCCTTAGTCGATAGCATCATTTTGTTCTCGAGATAGAAGAAGATTAATGAAATTTAACGAGGTTTTTTTTTTAAATTTCTATGGTCAAAAACTGCTTATTGAATTTGTTTGAAAGTCCTTTCTGCATGTGCCAACACTAGTATCTACAAAATAAATTCATCCAGAGTCAATTTCTTTATTCGTTCTTGAGCTATGGTGAACAAAAAAAAATTAAAGGAATGTACGAACGTACGTACAAAAGCATATATCTCTCTAAAATGATGGATTCCGATTCTAAGGAGCTCAAAAGGTGAAGACATGTCAAAATTTTCGATTCGGTGCGGTGCAGTTGCAATAACTTCCAATGGGAAGTTAAATACCGAAATATATTTACTTCATACCTGGCAGCACAAACATAAATACAAATTTCCAAATTTAGAATTATTACTTTGTATCCGTCACTTTATGAACCCAGGAAAAAAACAAAATTTAAAACAAATTTCCAAATTTGGTTATCCGAAATGCATTCACCTCGTAGTACCTCGTGGCATGATGGTTAGTGCGCAGGACTGTCATGCTGAAGGTGTGGGTTCGATTCTTAGCCGTTCCACCTAAAAACAGAAATGTTTTATCCGAGGTACTGCCTCTTGCGAGGAACTGACAAATCCTCCAAGAGTATACTTGTCATGAATAAGTGCTGCTCATTTGCCGTTCGGACTCGGCAAAAAACTGTAGGTCCCCTCCATTCCTGCCAACAAACACGCACACAGGAATGGTTGTGAGTTGTAAGTCACTAGGCCCTGGTTCTCCACGAGCTGTTGCGTATTTTATTTTTTTGATATGCATTCACCCTGCATTTACATGAACATATGCCTGAAATATATACAATTCTTTTCAGATTCTACTTCATTTTCAAATGTCACATCAAATAGTAATTTGACATTGTCGAGGAAAATTGTGGGTGTCAATCAACGATCCAAGTGTTGATGGAATGACAAAAATATACTCCATCTTAAAAAACTATCACTTAATTTGAATATGCCACTAACTTCTTCAGTGCCTGTGGAAAGGCTGTTCTCTTTCGGTAATTTGGTCGATTCTCCGAGACGTCATGCACTCACCTACCAACATTTTCAAAAATGTGTTTTTTTAAAAGCTAGCTCAACTTTTCTAAAAAAAAATTAATCAAAAATAATTAATAAAGACTAAATAAGACTAATATTTCTTTTTTTTGCCGAATTCGTCGAATATTAATAACATTCTTATCTTTAAAATTATAAAAAAGATTTAAGTTAAGTAGTTTCAATGAACAAACTGATCCAGTAACCCAAAGTACTTGAAAGTACTTGAGAGTACTTGAAAGTACTTGAAAGTACTGCTCAGGTACTTAAAAGTACTTCTCAAGTACTTTGGTACTTAAATACCTGGTACTTGGTACTTGCACCCAAATACTTCAAAAATACTGGTACTTGTCCTTTTTCAAGTACCAGTACCCGAATGCTAAAGTACAAGTACAAGTACCGGTACTGGTACTGGTACTGGTACTTGAAACTAAACTTTGGGTTGGACAAAGATTTTCTCTTTTGATGTGTAAGGGGGTTCAGTGCAAGTATAAAACTCGATTTTAGGTGTTGAAAGCCTCACCATTTGGCCACCATATTGAAAAACGAGTTCTGAAAAGTTTTCCGTGGCAACTTAAATTTAATTAGTCTTAGAAAAAAAACTTTGGTACAAATTTGTAGCAAATTCAATTCTCTTCAATTTATGTTAATGCACTTTTTACCCTAAAGTTATAAATACAAAATTTATAATCAAAATTTAAAAATTGAAAAAATTTATATGTTTTTGATTATAACTTTTTTATTTATAACTTTAGGGTAAAAAGTACATTAACATAAATTGAAGAGAATTGAATTTGCTACAAATTTGTACCAAAGTTTTTTTTCTTAGACTAATTAAATTTAAGTTGCCACGGAAAACTTTTCAGAACTCGTTTTTCAATATGGTGGCCAAATGGTGAGGCTTTCAACACCTAAAATCGAGTTTTATACTTGCACTGAACCCCCTTACACATCAAAAGAGAAAATCTTTGTCCAACCCAAATTTGAAGGTTATTGTAACATTTTAATAGACATTTTGCGAAAATGTTAAAAGGTGTTTTATTAGATGATTGACAAATATTCTTGGTTATTTCGTTAAAACACAAGCATGTGTTATACCATTTTGGAAAGTGCATTAAATGGGAAACTTTTTTAAGTAATTTGCCATTCATGTCCTCATACAATTTTAATTTATTAGAGGTGGTCAAACTTTTTTTAAAATAAATTTTTGTACTGACAAAAATATTTTAGAAAATTATAATAAAAAAAATGCAATAACTACTATTAAATTTTACCACCTATCTGTTACAACAGTTATTCTAGAATATTACAAAAATAAAAAAATATTAAAAATTGTTCATCCATGGTCGTAGCGTTCACGTATTTGAGGAAAGTAGTACTTGTTAACAACTTTTGGAAAAAAACATCATAGGTTAGGTTAGGTTGAAGTGGCTGCCAGTCGTGGAGACTGACACACTTAGACCATGAGTTGGTCCATTGTGATACCACATGAATCTAGGAAACCCTTTTCCTTACTCGGTGAACCATTTGGAGCTTCTTATGAAGCGTAATAGACTGCCAATGTCTAAGTTTATCAGATCACTAGGATCATTGAAGTAGAACTCACCAAGGTGAAGTCTTCGTCTATGAGATAGAGCAGGGCACGTGCATAGAAGGTGAGGGATCGATTCTATCTCTTCCTCATCCATACAGCTTCTGCAAAAATCGTTAGCGAATACGCCAAGACGCGTTGCGTGCTTGCCTATGAGGCAGTGTCCGGTTATAACACCAATCATGGAGCTGATGTGCAATCTGCTTAGAGATATCAAACACTTAGATCGCTTTAAATCCATTACTGGCCAGATTTGTTTTGTTGCCAAACAAGTGGTGATATCGTTCCACCTAAGGTTTGTTCTCTCTAATGCATCTTGCCTCAGCAAAAGTTTACAAGTAGCGATGGGTATACCTATATCTGCCTTGGTAGGTAGAAGAGGTAGAGTTGTTCCACTTTTAGCGAGTTCATCGGCCTTACAATTACCTGGGATGTCCCTATGCCCCGGCACCCAACATAGGTGAATGTTAAACTGCTGCGCCATCTCCAGCAGAGATGAACGGCAATCAAGGGCTGTCATCATAACAAAGAAAACACTGGGAAATATTTTTTTTTATATTTTTTTTTGGAAAGGTCATAAGGCCTGCTATAACCAGTTGCAAGGTTATCCATTATTTACAGGACACCGTGTATATAGTCAAATTATGAAAAACGTCTTTTTCTTAACTTTTGGAGTTTTTTTATAGGTTAAAAATAATTCAACAAAAAAAATATAAAGATTTTTTTTTATTTGGGGTTTTCAATTTTTTTAAATTTCCTGTTGAGAGCGTCGATTTTTGAATTGTAAACTTTTTTCTAATTTTAATTACCTACATTTCAAATAAAAATCATCAAAATCGGAGCAGGTTCCCCGGGCTCCTGAATAATGCACTATTTTCAGCTATTCTTCCACTAATAGACGGATCTCTGCTAATTGCAGATGAGCATCAGCTCAAAAGGTAAGGAACACTTTTCATTTTCGCCAGTGAAGTGCGTAGAAACAAATTCCCAAATACGCACTGTTTCCCCCAGTAAAGAAGAAATCCTAACCACAATCAGAGCACTGAAGAACAAAGCAGTAGGAATTGATGGGATTTATTCAAAGCTCTTACGAGCAACCGCAACAACATCCAGTGATCTCCTTTATACCCACTCATTGAGAGAGCTTGGGAAATAGAGAGTTTTCCTGCGGAGTGGAAAGAGGCAATTATTGTCAGGCACCCAAAGAAAGGAAATCATAAGCAGTGCAAAAACTGAAGAGAAATTTGCGTGCTTCCTGCTGTAGCCAAAGTAATAGCAAAAAGACCACCTCGAAGATACGCTAGACGCCAAACCAGCAGGATTCCGCACTGAATCTTCCTTTGTGGACCACATCAACACCTTGCGGATCATCATCGAACAGTGCGTTGAACTTCGATCACCACTTCACTTGCAGTTCATCGACTACGAAAAGGCGTTCGACAGTGTCAATAGAGGATGCATTTGGCTTGCTTTGCGCAGGAGGGGCATCCCGGATCAACGCATTGCTATGAATTACTGAAGTAAGATGGTTGGGCTCTAGGAAGTTTAAGTCTCCAACTCGTTTTGAGAGTGTTGTCTCTACTGATGGCAGATATAATCAGTCAAATCTGGAAGTAAGGACTGCGTTCGGAATGCTGTCCTAAACATGTTTCTCTATATACCTACTCTATAAGCCTAAAGACCAAGCTACGACTGTTCCGCTCCAATGCTGAACCCGTCCTTCTTTATGTATGCAACACAAACGTTCGTGAATGATGCTTGCTAAAGATTTTGAGGGTTTTCTGAACAGCTAAAGAAACCATCGACTGTATCAAACGAAATCGTAAATGTCAGTGGATTGGACATACCTTACGAAAAGGTCAAGAATGCATTGTGAGTCAAAGCGATGCAATGGAACCTTCTCACGTAGCGAGGCAGACGAGTGTGCCGACATGGTAGTACTTGATGAAGAAAGATAGAAGAGGAATCAACACAACTTGGGAAGAGTTGGAGAGCGCTGAGGTACATCTCCAGAAACTATACACGATGGCGAGAGTTGGTAGTGGAGGCCATATGCCCCGCAAGCGAAACCTCACGGATGTATGCAGGTTCGAGGACCAAAGCGTGAGTGAGTATGAGTAAGTAATCCAGATTAGAATGACTCTATTACATACTTAATAAATAGGTACTTGCTGTTGACCTGGGGGCGAAGTTTCTTGATGCTCAGTTTCTGAATATCAGAAAATCTTAAGTCAAACACAAACCAATCTTTTCGACACAGCCTTCATAAATAAAAAAAAAAATATCATGCATCATGCTGCATTTTTTCAATATCTATATTGACAGACCAATTTGATGTCCTTTCTAAATGCAACATCATCATCCCTTTAACAAAGTTCTTATATCTTTTATCAAACAAAAAATTATTAATTCAAGAATAAATCATGGAGCATTAAAAATGCAAACTTAATAAAAGGGCGCCATACCAGAGCATTCAGCCTTTGGCGATTTTTTGTGTTGTGTTGTGCTGTTCGAAGTATTGAATTGGTTTATTCATATCCAAGTCTTTTTGGTTAAATTGGTTTGGACCTTATCTCACACCCAAATAAAGTGCTACTGGCATTTTATTTATTAGCATATTAGTTTAACAATAACAGTCCTTATTTTTCTTTCTATGTATACTTAGGACTGGTGATGGGCCTGCCTGATGGTCTGATGGGACTTTCTTTTGTTTAAGCATTTCTTCACTTTTGATTTGCAAAGCTGGCCTGTGTGACCTACATGAGTGTGTTGTGTTGTGTATATCGATGAATGATATGTTTTCTTGTGCCCAGTGCAGGTTTTATGGCATATAGAAGTATATAGGATTCGGGTTACTTTATGCATACAAACAACGTATCCGATGAGATGAGTTTAAATTTTTTGATGTGACTTTATTGTGGGTTGAGCTTTGAGACACGTTACCTTATTGATGTCTTAGTATCTCCCTTTAGGCAATGGCTCATGTTTGTTTGCAGTTTCCGAAAAGTAAAGTATTTGCCAGTAGCAAATGATGAATTTTGCATACAAATGGGATGAATGTTAAAATTCTTTATAATCAAAACTCTTTTACTTCAAGAATGCATTCATTCTAGGCACAATATTCTACTTATTCCACTTAATAGAATAGTGGAATATTGTTACCATTATACCCTGAAAGGCTACATATTTTTGTTTGAGTAGGCCAAATAACACTTTCTTAAGATCTTTGATGTATTGAATTTATTCGGATCCGATCTCTGAATTGCTCAATTTGCCACAGTTTTGAAGATATTCGAATGTAAATGTTTAAAAAGACCTTCTTCTTAAGGTTATATTACTGCACGAATAAAGTCCACCTCTCCCCTGACCGCTCTTTTAAAAACGACTATACAATAAACCTATCCCTACACGGATTTTTGGCGAATTGACTTGGTCCTTCCTGCAGAGCATGAAATTCTGCGTCGATATTAATCATAAAATTTTATGAATTAAAAGTTCTGAGGTTTTTGCAATTTTTTCACTTCACTAACTCTCGAACTAAGACTAAGAGCACTTACTCAGGAGGGGAATTTAAATTCCATACTTTGCTTTTTCAATACTTATACCAAAATAAACAAATGCTAGTTTCGTTTTTAATGATTATGACCAGAGAAGCAGCTGTTTTGAGTTTATCTTAAATTTAAATTTGATGCACAGTTTCAAAAATACACATAAAGTTTTTTGAACCTATGGTTTAGTTATATTTAGTATTATAAAATCTCTTGTAACATAAAATTCAAGATTCAACTTTTGAGTACCATAATTTTCTAACTTAACCTATATTGTCTTCAATTCTTTTTCTCATTTTTAACATCAAGAAGAATTTCGAGAGAAAAAAGTAGCCATTCAAAAACAGGAAACTCCTCTCCGGTGTATACTAAAATGATCCCATTTAGCGCGGTAATAACATGAAAATCTCTTTAGTAACCTCATTAACACACATATCCTGGCTGTAATTAAAGACATTCCAGATAATATGAAAATAGGTATGTAGGTACCTTTTATTATAACACTTTGAAACAAAATCTATTTGGTAAAACAAAACTCCAGAAAGAGGGGGTTACAACTTAAAATAAAAAGCACGACTGGGGCTCGCTCACACGTATTGTTCTTCTCATAGTGAATCAACTAATTATAACCAATTAACTTTTAGTTAAATTTCTATGGGAGTTTGATTTGGAATCCTCTAAAGTTTGAAGAAATACAAGGAAGTTTTTGATGGAAATATGTATTAAAAAATATTGTTGTAAGGGTCCTTCAATAAAGACATTCCATTTCTGAATGTTAAAAAAATAAGTTGTATTTTAGATATCCACATAATTTTATTAAAAAAAAAAAAAAAACATTTTATGGCATAAGGCATGAAGTTAAAATATTCCCCGCAGCTCTAGTTTAGTTTGGTTTGATGGGACGTACGAGTATGTTCCTGGGAGGTTATGAATTTGAGAGAACATTGGAAAAGAATAATGGAGTAGAAGAGTAGAACTCATTTCAACTTTTCATTGAACGTATTCCGGAAATCTATTTTTCTATTCTATTACAATCGTATTTCAAATGGCTGAAATTGTTGGATGAATGTTGATTTTGAGGGCATAGATTTTTTTAATTTTTTTTTAATAAATGGCGCGCACTCAGCGGGTTATGAATACCCTTTAAATTTGTTCACACAGTGCGAGTGTTTAGGAAATAGAGGAAAAAAAAGGAGTGGGATATTACGGTTCACATTTGTCTTAAATGCCGAGACATTGAAACGGGAAGGAAAGTTTGCGGTTTATTGGGGTTTATTTGCGTTTCTTGTGTTAGGTATCTCACTTTTTTACTTGCGATATAGGTACTATAGGGCAAGTTTTGGATTCGTGCAAAAAAAAAATTTCGAGATAACAATCAAACATGACATTACGATGATAGAGAACACGAAAAAAGTGGGTGGCAAAATTCTGTCTGTCTGTCTGTCTGTCCGTACCTCAACCTACAGCCTAAGCCACTGGAGCGATTTTCTTCAAATTTTGAACTTAAGGTTTTTTTGTAACTCTCCAGAGGGGAAATTGAAATTTTTTTTTAGCTCAAAAAATAACGGTACTTGCCATACAACCGTTAAGGCAAAAGCTTTGTTAAAATATAAATAATACTGTATACCAAAATTTTGGAAAATATTAATTTTGGATTTTTAAAAAAAGATTCAAAATTTTTTTTTGAAAATTCAATATTTCAAAAACGGGTTGATGAATTGTTTTGAAATTTCAGTTTTAAATGTATATTAATATATACTCAAAATTGGCATACCGAAATTTTTTTTGAAAAATGTTACAAAAATTTTATATATAAAAAATTAATTTTTAAGAAAACGGCTCCAACGATTTTAAATTTTTTTTTTGCATATATTCATATTTTTTCAAGTAATCAGATGGCATACTTTTTTTTGAGCTCTAAGTTATTTATCAAACTGTTTATACAATTAAAATAACTATTTATATGCTTTTTTTATACTTTTTCTATAATAACTTGAATATTTTTTAAAGTTCTTAAGTCCCACACAACTTGAACATATAAGAGCAAGTACGTGCGATCTAGGCATTTTATTTGATAATGCAATGCTCGTGAAATACATAATTTGTAGTTATTTTCATTTCCTTTGAAATGAGCTCTCGATTGCTAATATCGGCCACGTGTAATCAATACAACACCAAAATTAACTTTTTTTCAGATCTGAAAAATAAAGTAGTTATTATTGAAATAATAGAAAATGAAGAAAATCTTCTGATGAGCCCCAACGATCGTACCTGGGCGAAACCATTGGCGGATATAAGGGGGTCATGGGGGTCATGACCCCCCCTGGGGCTTTTCCCAAGCATAAATAATTTTAAAATATGTGTATCAATTCCATACTTAAAAAATGGTTTCACTCCTCAAAGGACAAAATTCGTCTACAAACATTAGTGCTCATTTAAGGACACAATGCAAAAAAAACTGAGTAAAAAACGTCACAAAAATAATTCTTCCTCCAGTGAAATAATAATAAATTTCTTTAAGGATATAATTGCAAAAACTGCGTTTTCGTTCAGTATAATTTACAAAATAATAGATTTATTATATTTGTTTTAAGGAATAATAAAAGAATTCAACCTTGTGTTAACTTTAATCATAGCGTAAAAATAATTTTGAAATTGGTTTGATGGTTTTGTCAAAATTGCTGAACTTAAAATTGGATACAAAATATCCTTTTTTAAAAATTCGTTTTAACCAAAAATTAGATCGAATATTGACATAAGTTTAAAAGGCCAGGGGCTTCGGAATCTTTTAACCCTATATGTGTGCCATTTCAAAGGTCACTAAATCAAATGGTCACTAAAAATCAGTTAGTTTCAGTATTGGTCAAGCAAAGATTTTGTTTAGAGATTAAAGAAAAGAAAAATCCATACCACACTATTGTGGTTTTCGTAGTACCTCGTGGCATGATGGTTAGGTTAGGTTAGGTTGGAAGGGGTGATAGGCATGATGGTTAGTGCGTAGGACTCTCATGCCGAAGGTGTGGATTCGATTCCCAGCCGTGCCACCTAAAAACAGAAATGTTTTATCTGAGGTACTGCCTCCTGCGAGGAACTGACAAATCCTCCAAGAGTATACTTGTCATGAAAAAGTGCTTCTCACTTAGCCGTTCGGACTCGGCAAAAAACTGTAGGTCGCCAACAACACGCACACAGGAATGGTTGAGAGTTGTAAGTCACTAGGCCCTGGTTCTCCACGAGCTGTTGCGCCACCCAATTTATTTATTTACATTGTCGTTTTCCATTGGACATTCAGAAGCATTTCGAAGCGTCCAGAAGTTTTCTGATACCATTCCATTGGCACAAAAATCCTCTTCTCACGATTCTGAGAAGAGAATTTCGCTTCTCGATTTGAAATCAGAATCCACTCGATAAGCATTAATACATTCAAACTCAAACGTCAAAACAAACTGCAGCGCAACTTCATATTTATTTAACATTTCATTTTAATTAATTGTGCACTCAAAAACAAAGATTTTAATATAATTTAGTGAAAAAAATTAAGAAATACAAAAAGAAAAATTATAATTTGTAAGGCAAGGGTAGATTCACTATTGTTTTCAATTTCACTTTTTGTGTGCCAGCAAAAAGTTTCTATGTAATGATTCACCCATATAGGGACAAGGCTTCAGAACCCAGCAAACATTTCCCTTCAGAAATGATTTATAAATAGTTCACAGAAGTGAAAGAAACCCTCATTTATGAATTCATTTATAAACCGGTTTGGATCAAATTTACTGGGTAGCATTACTTCGAATTCGAATCGTTTTTATGTTTCATTAATAATAGAGTAATTCTTCGTTTTAGTGAATGTAAATAGGACGCTTATATATTCATTTCACTGAACAATTCATGAATCTTTTTTGAATCATTTAAATGAGACAGACTTGATTCATTAATATGAATATAAAATGGGGTTTCCTCATTCAGTTTAGTGAACATAAATTGAATTATATTTAATTCATTATAATGATTCTTTAATAATCCGAATGTATACCATAGAACTGAATGTAAATATTATTTCAGTGTGGTTATACAAAATGCTAAAAAGACGTCAAGAAGACAAACAGTATCGTCGTCATCAAATTTCGATTGTTTAATTTACTTATGTACCTAACTCAAGAAAAAAAGAAAAATATTTAATTATTTTTAAGTTTATTGATAGGTTGGTATACAAAAATGTATGTACTTAAGTCAAGAAATATGTAAATACTTAGTTATACGTAGGTAAGTTTATGGATTGGAAGCATGATCATTTTGAAGGTTTCTTTGCTCCTAAGCGATTATTTTATTTATTTTTATCACTTTATATGTTTATTTGTTAATTTATTCTATTTATATTTTTTTATTTTTTTTTTCACTGCCACAATGGATATATATGTAGTTCCGTCCGTACAATAACAATACGCAAAATTGACTGAAAGTGACGAATTTCCTCTTTGCATAACTTTTGTTTCAGTTTTGGCGCGACTAGGTCCCGTTATGGCTTTTCAAAACAAAATGAGTGAAACCAATGGAAAACGACATATGATTTAGTTGACCCCTCATAATGATTCAGTAGCCTTTTGGATGGTAGATATACGATTTTCTGCGAAAATCCATAAATGAGGTGCCAAAAACTCCTTTGATATTAAAAAAAAGTTTTAAAAATTTATTAAAAAAATTCTATGCCTGACCATACTGAAACTACATGACATTTTATGACTATTTAGTGACCTTTCATTGGTATGTTTTGAGGTACCAACACCTTGAGTGACCTGGAAAAAAAAAAACTTTTAAAATTCATTAAAACAATACATCACTTACCAGTTACTGAAACTAAATAGACCTTTAATCACAATCTACTGACTTTTTTGGTTGGGAAAACCAAAGCTATAATAGATTCAGACGGACCATATCGAAGGATATTTGAAGAATTAAATAAAATGCACGACTGGATCTTTAAAAAATATTCAAGTTATTATAGAAAAAGATAAAAAAAAAGCATATAAATAGTTATTTTAATTGTATAAACAGTCTTATAAATAACTTAGAGCTCAAAAAAAAGTATGCCATCTGATTACTTGAAAAAATATGAATATATGCAAAAAAAAAATTTAAAATCGTTGGAGCCGTTTTCTTAAAAATTAATTTTTTTCAAAAAAAATTTTGGTATGCCAATTTTGAGTATATATTAATATACATTTAAAACTGAAATTTCAAAACAATTCATCAACCCGTTTTTGAAATATTGAATTTTCAAAAAAAATTTTTGAATCTTTTTTTAAAAATCCAAAATTAATATTTTCCAAAATTTTGGTATACAGTATTATTTATATTTTAACAAAGCTTTTGCACAAAAAAATTTATTGAAATCGGATGAGCGGTTAATGAGAAAACCGAAAATCAAAAAAAACCGTTATATGGCAGGTACCGTTAATAAATGTTTTTGGTAATTTTTTTCTTACCAAAAAGTACACTATATCTACAATAATACACTGATTTTTTTTTATCAAAATCGTTGCAGCCGTTTTTGAGATAAATAAGATTTTATTTAACAGTTGTATGGCAAGTACCGTTATTTTTTGAGCTAAAAAAAAATTTCAATTTCCCCTCTGGAGAGTTACAAAAAAACCTTAAGTTCAAAATTTGAAGAAAATCGCTCCAGTGGCTTAGGCTGTAGGTTGAGGTACGGACAGACAGACAGACAGACAGAATTTTGCCACCCACTTTTTTCGTGTTCTCTATCATCGTAATGTCATGTTTGATTGTTATCTCGAAATTTTTTTTTTGCACGAATCCAAAACTTGCCCTATAGTACCTATATCGCAAGTAAAAAATCGAAACCTAATATGCGCCAAAATAAATCAGATAGGGTTTGCTTCAAAAACTCATATCTTGAGTTTTATTTTTTGGACGATTAAAATTAAAGTTTGTGGACATAAAGAAAATGACAGAGCAGATCACTTCCCATTTTTTAATAAATGAATTCAAGTGCATCTGCCTGTAACACAGTAGTCTGAAAGCCGCCATTTTCAAACCCTCGTCCCTAACACGGGCGCCAACAAATCCTGCCAGACTTTTGTATTCGATGTCAAGACGCATGTAGCTACAGACGCTCATACTCATTTTTTTGTTAAAGCCTAGTACGCAGATCGAGATAAAATTCATCTCCCATACAAAATTTTTCCCACGACAAATTTTATCTCGGATTTTTTTCCAAGCGGTACGTAGCTCCAACGCAAAATTTGACAGTTGTAACCGCTGTACGTGAAAAGGCAAAAGAAAGTCTCCACTTATTTTTGCGCGGAAAAAGAATGTTCGAAGCATTATTTTTCCGGACAAATTGTGACGTTTTATATATATTTCGTTTTTTATAAACTAAACTTATCTCCCTGTTTCTTTCTTTCCATTATTAAGACCTTGTGAGGACGCAAGACGGAAATAAAATATAAAATGCGTATAGAAAATGATGACATGGAATGAGAATAGAATAAATAGAACAGCTGTTTTTAATCAGTCAGTGGCGTAGCTAATGGGAAAGGGTACAAAAGGGCCACATTCCGATGTGGAAAATATTTTTTTCAATACAAAAATTAAATTGATTCCCAAACTGAGTTAAATCGAGTTGGTTTGAATCAGCAAACAGTGTTGGCTAATTTAAATACATTTTGGGAGCAGTACAAAAATTGTGAACATATCTGATTTTGGCAGGGTTTTCTTAAGCCATTGACAACACATCCATCCCTCAATGGAATTTGACAGTTGATGGCTTGAAAGATGAAAAACATAATATATTTTGAAGGAAAAAATTAATTTGATCCAAATGTCAAACAAGTGCCCTAAATAACTTTTCCCGGAGAAGTAAAAACCTTCAAAAATTTCGGTATTTTTAGTGGTTTTTTAATCCATTGACATCGTAGTGATCCTTTAATATAATTTGACAGTTGATGGCTTGACAGACAAACAATATTTTAACGGAAAAAGTGTATTTTAATCCAAATAATACCAAATTGCCATAGAATCGCCTTTTTCCAGAGAAGTAAAATTTCAGACATTTTAGAGATATTTTCTTCCATCCACAGCATACTGTTCCCCATTAAGCGCATGTGATCAATTTTTCGTGCTCTGCAAATGCTTTGAAGGAATCACATTTCTGGTAAAAGTTTCAAATTTATGTGAAGTGAAGGATATTTTATAATTTTTTTAAATTTCTAACTACGCTACTGTTCTCATTTGACGTTTGTTTTATCTCTACATCTTAAGAATTTGTCTTGAAAAAAAAAATGTAGAGATAAAATTTGTCTTTGCTCGATCTGCGTACTAGGCTTGTGTTCAAACCAAAACTTTGCAGCCAGCTCTACGTCTACGTCTTTAAGTTTATTTACTTTTTTTTTTTTTTCAGTTCAAAGCTCGGAGCGAATGGTACTGGAATTGCGAGATCTTAATTTGCGAGATTTCGGTTTATTTGGGAGATTTTTTGTTGCGAAATGTAAATTAAAAACTGTTAAAAATGGAATTTTTTAATTTTGAGATTATGGAAAAAATGCGAGACTTCGTTAGTCAAGATTTTGGTTTGCGGTATACTGTAAGGTTTCTTGCTTTTCAGATGTTACACATTTTTTGAGAATAGCTCACAAATAAGGTTCTAAAAATCGTGGGTGACATTGAAATGCAAATTGCGGTAGCGAATTCATTTTCGATTGCAACTCCACCGCATTTTGCTTCAATTTGCTGGATGATTTTATTGCTTGAATTTGCCCACCTAGCAACATCGCAGAAACTATTGGAAATTCAATGTTTTTTTTTTGTATATGGTGACGCACCGCTGTATTATTTAGGTTTTAGGAAATGTCTTTAAAAAAAGTAGTACGAAAGTAACTTAAGTTGCTTCGTGTAACAACGTTACAAGATAAAAGAGAAAAATTGATATTTTAAGGGATATGGTTTTAAGGCAAAAGATTACGGTTCCTAAACTATGCAATACCATGATTTTTTAAGGACGTGACCCTCCCTGGGTAAAAGTCTGGATCCGCCCTTGTGCGAAACGCAATACGGAGTTGAGCTCATTTGAACTTATAACTTGAGTTAATTTTGAAATTTGTTTCCGAATTGTTTTACGAAAGAACAGTTAGTTATAATACTACACACAAAAACAATATGAATTAAATAAAAATGGTCTGTTGATTTTTTGGGAGGGAAGCACGCGAGCCTCAGTCGCCCTCGCCATCTTGCTAAACGCGATTTATCAAATATCTCGTGAACTGTGCATCGTACGACAAAAATAGTAATTTTTACTTGCAATATATAAGAACCTTATGGTAAGTTATGCATTTGTAAAAAAATCGAGCTCGAAATCTCGATCAAACTTGTTATTATACGATGACAGAGAAAACAAAAAAGTTGAACTCACAATTCTCTCCGTCTGCCTGTCCGACTACAGCCTAAACGGCTGGATCGATTTTCTTTAAGCTTGGTACATAGGGTTTTTTGGTAATTACCCCCAAAAATAACGTTACTTGCCCTCTAAAAGTACTTGAGAGTGCTAGGACGCCATATGGCCCTAGGCTCAATGATAGGAAAATCCCTATGCACACCTCCGCGTGGTAGAGGGCGGGTAACGCTAACGTGCAGGGGGACCGAATGGATGCCGGGATAAGCAGACAACCCAGCGTTGCTGGTCAGGGCACAAACTTGTCCTTGGGATGGTTAAAAGCCCCCTTAAGACGGATGAACTGCAGGTAGCGGTCAACGGCATGATAGTCTGGTGGCGGAGGAGCTTTTTTGGTAAAAGGCCAACGGCAGCAGCAGGTAGCGTCTGTAACCCATATTGGGCGGCTACAAAAGGCGTCTGTTTTCCCATAGTGGGCGGCCTCGAGCAGTTATGTGTTTGACCATACAAAAGGCGGGTGTGCCTGTCAAATCTGAGCTTATGTATGTTATTAATCATATCTCGGAAAACACCATGGTGGAAGGATATAAGCAAATACATGAATTATGACAACAAATGGAAATGAGTCCCCAAGAGGTAATCTTTTTATAGAAAATCCTTCTGTAGCTTCGGTTGCAGTAAACCGCACATCGGATTTGGGGGTGCGGCATCTTTCATGTACGAGCGTCAATCAAGACGCCATAATAATAAGTGAATCGTTGACAAATAGAAGAAGTCTTTCAAGAAGCGCAAATGTTACTTTTGGCTACCGCATACGTACGAAAATCGGAGCATGGAACGTTCGATCCTTGTACAGCGATGGTAGATACGAGCAGGTTGAGCGTGAAATGCTTCGTCTAAACATCAGTATCCTGGGCATAAGCGAAACTAAGTGGAGAGGAAGAGCTGAATACAGATCAGACACTGGACAGACGAGAATGCTGTATTCCGGGGAAGATGAAAGAGAGGGTGGCCAAAGACTGCATGGTGTCGGAATTATGTTGAACGAAGAAGCGAGGCGTAGTTTGATCTCCTGGGCGCCCATTTCTGCGAGATTAATGACAGCAAGGTTTCGTTCAAAAATTCGTAACGTCACAATTATTCAGTGCTACGCCCCCACAAATGAAGCGACCGAGGAAGACAAAACCGCGTTCTACACTCATCTTAACTCGGTTTACAGTAGTGTTCCGAGAGCCGACATCATAGTCGTTATGGGAGACCTCAATGCCCAAGTCGGTTCAGACAATTACGGACTGGAACGCGTGATGGGAAGAAATGGCTTGGGGTCACGGAATGAAAATGGTGACTTGCTTGTCGACTTTTGTAACGCGAATCGTCTTGTGATAGGTGGGACTGTATTTAAGCATAAGACGTGCAACAAAATTACCTGGGTGCATCCGGATGGTCAAACCGAAAACCAAATTGATCATATCATGATTCAGCAGCGATGGAGGAAGTCTATGTGTGATGTCCGGAGTATAAGAAATGCCGATGTGGGAAGCGACCACCATTTGGTTCTGATGAGTCTCAAACTACGAACCGCTGCCGTACAAAAACCAGCGCAGGATGCAGCAAGGAGCTCAAAATTCATTACGAATGCTTTAAATGACCCCAACATATGTCGAAACTATGTCACCACCCTTAACGACAGAGCCTCGTCATTAAACGGAATCCAGAATTCAACAATTGATGAGATGTGGGGTGAAATTAAAAGTGTTTTTATGGAGGCTGGATCCGAAACTGTACCCAAGCGAACGAGACGTAGAGACTCTTGGATATCCCAAGACACCTGGGATAAGATCGAACTTCGCAAATCGTTGAAAATCCAAATAAATGCTGAAGCAGATGTTCAACGAAAGGCTGACTTGCGAAGAGAGTACCGCATTGCACATAAGATGGTCTATCGCTGTGTGAGACGTGACAAGAGGGTGAAGGTAGATGGACTCGCAGATAATGCGGAAATCGCTGCCAGAAGAGGAGATATCCGGGAATTGTACCAAATAGCCAAAGATGTTATCGGGAAAAAAAGCAACACCAATCATCCTGTAATGGATGTGGATGGCACACTTTTGGTATCAATTGAGGATCAGCTTCGTAGATGGAAGGACCATTTTTGTGCCCTGCTAAATGAGGATTCAGTTGAGCAGAGTGCTGAAGTGCCCCAACTAAACGAGATGCGCAGGTCCTATAGGGGTATTGACATCGAACCCCCGTCAGAATCGGAAATCCAGACATCAATAAATCTCCTCAAAAACAACAAGGCAGCTGGACTGGACGGAATACCAGCTGAATTCCTGAAAGCCGATCCCGTTACAGCGGCTAGTATTTTACATCCGTTGATAAAAAACATTTGGGAAAACGAAAGCTATCCCAGGGATTGGAAGGATGGTGTGATTGTTAAGTTGCCAAAGAAAGGTGACTTAAAGAATTGCAACAATTGGCGTGGTATCACCGTTTTGTCCGTTTTCCCAAAACTAATGGCAACCATCATTCTCGAGCGAATAAAGGAGAGAATCGAGTCTACACTCAAGAGGCATCAAGCTGGCTTCCGCAGTGGTCGATCGTGTGTCGACCATATCAACACCCTGCGTATCGTCCTCGAGCAGTCGATGGAATTTCAATCACCGCTTTACCTCATGTTCGTGGATTTTGAGAAAGCCTTTGATCGAGTTAACCGAGAATGTATATGGAGATCGTTGCTTGGTAGAGGAATTCCACCAAAAATAGTTGCCATTATTAAAGAGTCCTACAACAACGCAAGGTGTTTTGTTTTGCACAACGGGCAGCTATCCGACTCCTTTGTAGTGCAACAGGGTGTGAGACAAGGGGATGTTCTATCGCCAATTCTCTTCCTGCTGGCGATGGACGACGTATTGACGGCCAGTGTAGGTACAGCAGAGCGACAGGGCATTCAATGGAGACCGTTCGAAAGGCTCAGTCATTTAGACTATGCCGATGACATATGTCTACTGGCAAATAACATCAGTGGGCTGAACGGGATGTGCCAAACACTGCAAGTGAAGGGAGAGTCGAGTGGTCTAAAAATTAACAGCAAAAAGACAAAAATAATGCTCACAGGCCGCTCCACACAGCAGCGTATTATTTTACAGGAGACGCCAGTTGAAGTAGTGGAAAAATTTAACTACCTTGGCAGTATAGTTTCTGCTAACGGTGGTACGGATCTGGACGTTAAAAGTAGAATAAATAAAGCTCGTGCTGCCTTCGGTACTCTGTCCCCAATTTGGAAATCCAGTCAAATCTCCTTACGCACTAAGTTGAGATTCTTCGAATCCAATGTCAAATCCGTGCTGTTATATGCTTGTGAAACCTGGAAAGTCACGTCTACCATTTCGAAGAAATTGCAGGCTTTTGTGAATCGCTGTCTTCGCCACATCCTAAAGATTCGCTGGCCACAAATAATATCAAATGAGGAATTGTGGCGCAGGACAAGTCAAGAGCGGCTGGACGTCGACATAAGAAAGCGTAAATGGCGTTGGATTGGTCACACACTGAGGAAACCAAACGATGAAATTGCAAAGCAGTCCTTTGAATGGAATCCTCAGGGTGCACGGCGGGTTGGAAGACCAAGAACAACATGGAAATCAACTGTCTTAGCGGAAGCAGAATCCCAGAGAAAGACGTGGCCACAGCTAAAGTACCTTGCAGCAGACCGTGAAGGATGGAGACGTTTTGTTGACGCCCTATGCCCCAGCCGGGGTTACAGGACACGATGATGATGATCATAAAGTTTTTTTTTTTAGAAAATTTATATAATCGTGTTAAAACGGCTCCAAAACTTTTCTCAAAAAAATTGAAAAAAATTTTTTTTAGGGAAAGCTAATTTTTCAAAAAATGGTTATTAATGGTACCTCTCAAAGAGCAATTTTTTAAACTTTCGATTTTTTTTTTCAAAATGGTATGACTGATTTCAATAATTTTCTTAAACAGCAGCTTCTAAATAATATTAATAGTATTTGTTTCCAAAATGTTTGAAAAATATTTTTTGGATTTTTAAACAATGTTTCAAAATATTTTTTTTTGTTTTTTTTTTTAAACTCTATACTTAAGAGTATTTTAATAATTTCTAAAATACTTTAAGTATTTTTTTTCTTTAATGAAAAAATAATGGTACTTTCCATAAAAAAGAGTTAAAAACCATTAAGGGAAATATGTTTTGAACTCAAAAACGCCTCCTACGATTTGATGATACTTCGTCCGTAGGTAGACTAAAATAAGTGCGGTCTACCAAAATTTATAAAGATTTAAACTTAGCAATTATCACAGCTCAACAAAATAAAAAATTATTTTTGTGCCTGGGTTTATTTCATGATTTTTGTATTCGTCATGCTCCAAAATAATGGAAAAATACCCATATCCCCCCTAAAGTTTGCTTTTGTAGAGTTGGTAGTCAAAACACAGTTTTCATAGAAATAATTAATGTGTGCTGTAATACACTAGTCAACAATAATAAAGGAACACATTTTTTTTTTCAATTTTTGTTAGCGTTTTTTGAAGAGCTGTATCTTTGTGACGAGTGGTCGTATTGAGTTGAAATAAAAAGCATTTTACAGCTTTATGTTTTTTGTTTCGAGATTTGTTTGCAAACAATTTTTTTTGAAGTACCGTTATTGCGTTATTGCAAAAAATGAGACGAGACAACAAAATTATTTTGTTTTTATTTTTTTTTGAAGGTCCTCATATCTATGGATACATTTTTTTGAGTCAATTAAATGTCGTGATCAGATTCCTTGTTTATTCAGCTTTAATTCAGCTTTTTTGTTGTTTTCGTACGATTTTTTTTGACATGGTTTATCTGACTTTGAATGAAAAAAGATACTTTTAGCCTTGATTACCAATATCTCAGCAAATAATGACGTTATAAAAAATTCAAAGACAGTTTTGGAAATTTGAAAAAGCGTTTTACAAGGTTTTTTTTATGATTTTGTAGAAATTATTTTTTTTTACCGTTCACCGTTAGTTTAAAAAAAAGTACTAAAAACCGACGTTTTGTGGTCTTTTCGTAAATCTTTTTTTTTTCGTTGCAAATATTGATTGCATGGCTTGCGTTGGTATGCAAATTTATAGACTTTTAAATCATCAATATTCTTGTAAATTTTCAAATTGATTCATCGAACCGTTTTTACTCACCATAACTTCAAAGTCTTACAAACCAGGTAAAGGAACAAATTGTGGTGTTCCTAAACAATGCGAAGTTTTTTTTACACTATCAGATCTTTGCCGAAGAGAGCTTAGTACAAGCAACATCTTGCGACCAAAGAATTGCCAAACACAAATTAAGTGCTTATCAGGCTCATCACTTAGTGTAGTGCTAGTAGTTAGTAAGCAACAAACTACTTAAAACATACACTTTACAAAATAAAATTAAAAATAATAATTATAAAATAACAAATAAAATGACATTGAAAAAATTAACAATTACAAACATTTAAGAGCGTGGTACACTGGTCTTCAATGAAGCTTTGAGTCTATTCTTACTTATATTAAAATCAAAAAAATTAGAGTTCAAATTCAGAATGATGCACATGCGGGTAAAAGGCTCATGCATTCCATAATTGGTACGGTGTTGAGATATATGCATTAGTTCTAGACTACGAGTGTTGTGACCTCCACCACGGTAGTTAAGGCTAGTACAAGATAATAAATCAGGTGCATCAATAACGCCCGTTAAAAGTTGATGAATAAATACAATATCATTATTAATTCTCCTTTGTGCCAAAGTTTGAATCTGAAGAAGCTTAATCCGGTGTTCGTAAGGAGGAAGATTATAAGGATCGGACCACGGTAGTCCTTTCAAGGCGAAACGTATAAAATTACGCTGTACTGCTTCTAGTCTATTCTTATGGACATCGTAAAAAAGAGTCCATACCTGTGATGCGTATTCAAGATGAGGGCGAACAAGACTGTTGTAGAGAGCGAGGTTAACATAAGGATCCTGAAATTCCTTAGACCAACGTTTAACAAACCCTAACATAGAGTTTGCCTTGTTGACTATTAAATTTATATGCTTCGTAAAATCAAGATTAAAAGTAAAATGAACCCCTAGGTCTTTGAAACTATCAACACGACGCAATGTGTGCTGCGATATTTCATAATCAAATGAACTATGAACTTTTTTTTTAGAAAAAATGATCGCCTGACATTTAATAGGGTTGAGATTTAAACCGTTTTTACTACACCAAATAACAAAACTGTTAATATCTTCTTGCAAAAGTAAACGATCACTCACAGATTTGACGCTTTTGAAAATTTTCATATCATCCGCAAAAATTAGAATTTCACTATAACGTATATAGAGGGATACGTCGTTGATAGCTAAGATAAAAAGAAGGGGCCCCAAATGACTACCCTGGGGAACTCCAGATTTGGCAAAGAAAGGGTTGGAGACAGAGCTCCTAAATCTAACTTGATAGGATCTATTATGGAGATAAGAAGAAACCCAATTGATGAGTTTAGGAGGGAAGCCAAACACCTTTAACTTAAACGTGATGATATCGTGTGAAAGCTGATCGAAAGCCTTAGAAAAATTTGTATAGATGCAGTCAAGCTCTTGACCATGTTCCAACGCAGTTGAACACTTGTGCAAGAATGCAAGTAAATTGGTTATCGTCGATCGCTTTTGCATGAATCCATGTTGTTGATTGCAAATTATATTCTTACAGTTGAATGTCAAACTATCGCACATTACTTGCTCAAAAAGCTTAGGAATGCAAGATAGCTTGGAGATTGGCCTGTAATTGCATATATCAGATCTGTTACCCTTTTTAAAAACTGGTGTAATAAATGCTTTTTTCCAAATACTTGGAAATTTACCGGAGCTAAGTGATAGGTTAAACAAATGAAAAAGAGGGGGTGCTAATATTGATTTACATTTCTTCAAGATAATTGGTGGGATGCCATCAGGTCCAGACGAGTAATCATCATGAAGTAAGGACATATAATGTAAAATTTTTTCGATCATAATTGGGATATTATTGAAGGTAGTTTGTGGGCAGTCTTTTAAGTAGAGAAAAAAGTTCTCATCAACATCGACAGGGGTATCAACGAAAGACTGGCGAAAGTTTTTAGCAAACGCATCACAAATATCCGGAGGACTATTTAAAATAATATTATTATAAGTAAAATTGACTGGATAGCCATCAGATTTCTTTTCAAGTTTACGAAATTTCAAAAACTTTTGGGGTCAAGCTTTATGGAACTTTCCATTTTTTTAAGGTATACAGCGTATAAATGATTGGAGAGGTTTTTAAACTCATCAAACAAGGAAATATACAATTCTCGGTCCTCAAGGGACATACTTTTTATGAAGTTCTTCCAAGCTCTGTTTCTTTTATTACGAAGAATTTTGAGTTCTTTCGTATACCATGGATGGCAGAAGCTAGAGTATTTGGGTATTTTGTGTGGAACTATGTCATTAATACAGTTGGTCAATACTTGATAAAAGTATGAAACTGCAACGTCAATGTCGCCTGAAACTGGTATATTTTCAATACCAGATGCACTTAAATGCTCAGAAAGCAACTGAAAGTTAGCTTTCCGAAAGTCAAAAGAATATGAACAGTCTTGTGAGTTACTATTATTAAGTAAATGCCCGTCCAAGTCAAGAAAAATGTCAAGAGGAGGATGGTATTTATCTATGATTGATATTGCAGTAGTAGACTCTACCACTACAGTACTAACAGCGTCAGATGAGAAAACTAAATCGAGTATTCGATTTAAGGAGTTTTTAATACAGCTTATTTGCTGTAAGTCCGTAGATATAATATGGTCTAACAGTTGAAGCTCCTGTTAAGATGAAGTCAACGATGCTTCAAAGTAAGACTCGTCTTCTGAAGGAATCCAGTCAATGTATGGAAGGTTAAAGTCGCCTAATAGCCTATTGAATAGACCGGATAACGAAGGGTATAAAGGAACAATTACGTGCAAGGGTTTTTCTTATTGAATATGTTTGTTTGGCTCATAAGCATGCTTAAAACCGAAAATGCTACTAAATTCACCCATGCGTTTCTGAGAGAATGGTCACACTGGCCACTTTTCAATATTTTTGGTGTAACTTGAAAACAAAGCCGAATTTGACAATTTTACTTATAATACTTTTTGTTCAAAATTAAATTTTCTAGTGAAATGGATAGTTCAAAAAATTTTAAGAAAAAATTTAAGCAGGAAAAGTTAACAAAAACCAACCTAAAAAAAATCAAAAAATCAAGAATATCTAAATTTTTTAATAAATTTTGCTTAACTTTTTTTGAAGCAAAGATAGGGTCAAGACATGCAGGGACAAAATAAAGAAGAGATTAAAAGCCTTAATATGGCATGTTCAAAAATTAATATTTGTTCAAAATTGACAGAGATATTCCCATTCAAACCTTATCATTTCTTATAATTTTTCGCAGTTTTGGCCCAAAAGTCCATTTTTCGGTACAATATGGCAAATTTCACTTTCGTTAAAATGTTCGAAATCAATTTTTTTTATAATATGACATTAGAACTATAAAAAATGTATGAAAAGGATGTTAGTTCGCAATTTCGTTTTTCGGCTGTTTTTAAATGCTTTCAGACCTACAGACCGCACGGCTGGTCCGATTAACATAAGATTTGGTACTAGGTGCTAGGAACGTTAAATTTGTCGTAAAGTACCAAAAACTAGGCTTTCGGGCAAAAACTGCGAAAAATGATAAGAAATGGTAAAGTTTGAACGGCTATATCTCTGTCAATTTTTGAATAATATGGCTTTTTTAATATGTCTTATTAAGGCCTCAAGACTCCAGTTTACTTTGTTCATTCATGTCTTGAGCGTATCTTTGCTCCGAAAAAAATTATGCGCAATTTAGAAAAAAATTAAAAAATCTTTGATTTTTCGATTTTTTTCATGTTGGTTTTTGCTTACATTTCCTGCTTAAATTGTTTTAAGAAATTTTCCAAGCTATCCATTTTGATAGAAAATTAAATTTTGAACAAAAAGTATTATGTGTAAAATTGTCAAATTCAGCTTAGTTTTGGAGCTATACCAAAAATACTGAAAAGTGGCCAGTGTGACCATTCTCTCAGAAACGCATGGGTGAATTTAGTAGCATTTTCGGTTTTAAGCATGCTTATGGGCCAAACAAACATATTCAATAATAAAAACCCTTGCTCGTAATTGTTCCATTTTAAAAGTTCTATTCAATAGGCTATAAGAGAGTAATAATACTATCAAATCCAGCAACGTCAATAATATAGTCGAGAGCATGGGAAAGCTCAACATATACTGAAACTGAACTTTTGGGGGGAATATAGACATTTAGAATGAATAAATCTTTTGAATGCATGGATATTTTGATGCAGACAAGTTCTATTGAAATATCAAAAGGGAATATGATAGGAGTTGTGTTGAAATGATTTCTAATCGCAATTAAGACACCACCCCCTACTAAATTCGTATTATCCACATGACGGTCTTTCCTGAAAACTATGAATTCTTGATCAAATAGTGCTGTGTCTAAGATCGTGTCATTAAGCCATGTTTCAGTGAAAGCAAATAAATCATAAGGAAAAGCTAGGGAGTTTTGAAAGATTTTGGCAGTTTTACTGCGAAGCCCTCTTACTTTTTGGTAAAAATTTTCATTTCAATTCAAAAAAGTATCTAACTAATGCAAAACTGTGAAAAAAATCCACTGGAATTGCGGTTTTCTTGTCATTTTGATGACAACTTCGCATTGTTTAGGAACACCACAATTTGTTCCTTTACCTGGTTTGTAAGACTTTGAAGTTTTGGTGAGGAAAAACGGTTCGATGAATCAATTTGAAAATTTACAAGAATATTGATGATTTAAAAGTCTATAAATTTGCATACCAACGCAAGCCATGCAATCAATATTTGCAACGAAAAAAAAAGATTTACGAAAAGACCACAAAACGTCGGTTTTTAGTACTTTTTTTAAACTAACGGTGAACGGTAAAAAAAATAATTTCTACAAAATCATAAAAAAATCTTGTAAAACGCTTTTTCAAATTTCCAAAACTGTCTTTGAATTTTTTATAACGTCATTATTTGCTGAGATATTGGTAATCAAGGCTAAAAGTATCTTTTTTCATTCAAAGTCAGATAAACCATGTCAAAAAAAATCGTACGAAAACAACAAAAAAGCTGAATTAAAGCTGAATAAACAAGGAATCTGATCACGACATTTAATTGACTCAAAAAAATTTATCCATAGAAATGAGGACCTTCAAAAAAAATAAAAACAAAATAATTTTGTTGTCTCGTCTTATTTTTTGCAATAACGCAATAACGGTACTTCAAAAAAATGTAAAATGCTTTCTATTTCAACTCAATACGACCACTCGTCACAAAGATACAGCTCTTCAAAAAACGCTAACAAAAATTGAAAAAAAATTTGTTCCTTTAATATTGTTGACTAGTGTATATTCTTTAAAAGAGGAGAGGGGAGGGGAATCGTTACGCCCATTTGGTATCTCTAGAGTATATTTGTGTCACAAACTACACACATTTTTATTTTAATATTTAAGGACGTTAAAATGTTATTAAGAATGTGTTAAAGTGATGCTAATGCATTTTGCTATATACGTGGTTGTTTTATCAAAATTCACATTATTATCATTTGTGAATATATGTTAAGAAACTCAAAAGACATGCAGGATGTCTCTAAGATTAAATATTCTGCACGGTCATTTAGAAAACATTTAAAAAACTTCATTGGGAGCATACTCAGAAGAAAAAGGAAAACGTTTCAACTAGGATTTTATGGACTTCGAGAGTAATGATCATTACCAAGGTCAATAAAATTAAATAATGATGGGAAATTATTCTATAGGTTTAGTTTCAGAATAGCACATTCCAAAATCAGTGTTTTTGTTGATAAAAATTACCGTTTTAATGTTAAACAAAAAAATGAAGAAAAAGGAGTTTTTGTTATTTTTAATTTTATCTAAAATTAAAATACATACAACTATCTGGTTTTTAAACTTTCACTTAAGATTGGCGAAAGCAATATTGAGAACAAAATTATATTATTAATTTTTGGTTTTCAAAATTCTGAGTTGGAAAATTACTTTAAAAAAACTATTCAAGGAAATGACTTAATTTAAAAACTAAATTAAAGAATGGAGCATTAGCTTTAAAAAGAAAATACACCATGATATTTTTGGTGTTGCTGTTGTTTTTTAATATTTCTTTTTCTAGTTTAAGTAACTTTTTAAAGAAAATTACCCCTCCTGCCTAAACAGGGGAACATAGACACCCCTTCTCATGTTTTTTTTTTTTGTTTAGAACCAGCCTACACGCTGTAGCATTTTGGTGTATCTTAGTCTTTTATCTTAGAATATCTATATTAATTGATTCTAACATAGCACATTTTCATGAATTTTCAAATAATGTGCTTCTGACTACAAAAGCAAACTTTTTCAAACAAGACAATTTTTAATTTTATAAGTTATATGTAAGGAATAAGAAAATCATATGCAGAACCCAGGCACAAAATTTGTGTTGACCAGTTTTTTTAATAAACCTCTCATAGAATCGTTTCCATGTTACGTCACGAAATATTGTTGGCAAACCTCAAATTTGGATTCAGCACCCCCGAGAACATAGAGGAGGGAAAAAATCAAAACTACCCCACAATTTGTTCGCAAAGAGCCTTTTTGAGCACAAATTGAATGATCAATAATTTCCAAGTCCTTATATACAATTTTCTAAAAGCCTCAGCCTCGTGAACAAAAGAGGAAGTACGTCAATATTCCATTATTTTAGTTGATTTTTAAATAAATCTTTTTTTCGTGAAAAGTTTCAAACAAATTAAATTTTAAAGTAAATATATTTTCAATCAACTTGAAAAAAATTCACAATATTTTCAAAAATAAATAAATTTAAATAAACTTCTCAAAAACTTTTCACAAAAACAACTTGATTTAAAAAAGCAAATAAAGTGGAATATTAGCTTTAAGAAAATTACAATTTTTGTGTTAGTGAACGGTTTACGAGATATTTAATTTAACGGGGTTTGCAAGACAGTTTTCAAGCTAGTTGTTTTTAATTACGTTGTTAGGTGCAATTTTTTTGTTTTTGACTAAATTGAAAAATTATTAAGGTTTTAGAATGCGTAACTTAGCCTATTTAAGGTTATGTTCGCAAATAGTAATTGAACTCAATTGCAAAATGTCATTTTTATGAATTAAGTAAATAAAATCCACTCTTTACGCAGGAGATATTTACATTCCCGTAATACAAAGTGCAAAACCGATTTTGTACGTATTCTTCATCACCGTCCGTAATGTCATTCTAATGCAAAACTTGCCATTAGTAGGTTATAGTTATAGAACCAAAATGTAGTCTGAGTCCTTGCACTCAAAATAAGTATTTAGAATCCGGATACACGGTTTTTATTTGCGAACAAGTAATAAAAACACGAATTCCGTGTATCCATGTTTCACAAATTAACGTACAGGGGTTGGCTACGAAATCTCGCAAATCAAAATCTCGGATTCGAAATCTCGCATAACGAAATCTCGCAATTACAAAATTTCGCTTTTCATAATCCCGCAATTACAAAATCCCGCTTTTCATAATCTCGCAATAACGAAATCCCGCAAACTAAAATCTCGCATATCAAAATCTCGCAAAATTTAATTGCATTGCAACAAATTTATTTTTTTAATCAAAATATCGCAAATTAAAATCTCGTGCGAGATTTCAGTTTGCGAGATTTTGATTAAGAAAATGTATTTGTTGCAATGCATTTCAATTTTGCGACATATCCTACCTACTACAAAATATATAATCCAGTGTCTGAGTACTTTTAGACCACACTGTTATTATTAATTTGAGCTCATGATTTTTCAATATTATTGTTGTCAAAAGAACAAGAAAAGGAGAGAACATGGAGATGGTATATCCAGTTGTACAGTGTCATGTGCAAATTGCATTAATCGTATTTGACCTTGAACTAGAAGATACTTATTTTAGTTCCATTATAAACGCGTAAAAGACAACCAAAATGGTTATGAGCAGTAATAAAGGATGTACAAATTTTTTGTTGACGGGTATAGTTATTAGTTGGAAAGAAAAATTATGCAAAGTGCTCCTGGGTAGGTATGTTTGATTCAATTCGAAGTTGCGAGATTTTGATTTGCGAGATTTTTGTTGAAATTTGCAAGATTTTTAGGTACGAGATGTAAATGCGAGATTGTAAAAAGCGAGATTTTGTAATTGCGAGATTATGAAAAACAAGATTTTAAACTTGCGAGATTTCGTTATTCCAGATTTTTAAAAAAATGCGAGATTTCGTTATTCGAGATTTTGGTTTGCGGGATATCGTAGCGCTCCCCACGTACAGTAGGGTGTCCGTTATTTCCCAAAATCGTTTTTAAATAGCAGACACCCCCAAATCAAATTTTGTCCGATGTCATTTACACAGAATCGTAGTCTCCAGTAGCTACCATGGGTGGCACCCGGGGTGGACATCGTGGTGTCACCCCATGATTTTCATCTGTCAAGCCATGAGCTGTCTTATTCCATTAAAGGATGGTAACGATGACGATGGATTTAAAAACCCATACTAAAATTAATAAGATATGTTCACGGATTTCTTACTGCTCCGGACATCCAATTGAATTGGCTAACTGCGTGAACAGAATAGAGTGCTACAATTGGAGCTGGAGGCAGGGTTACCTCTGAAAATTTTCGGAAGGAGTCAAAAAAAGGAGTCCTGGCTGAAAAAAGGAGTCCCATCAAAACTTCAAGAAACACATTAAAATTTATCATCGTTTTAATACAACATGGTTTATTTAAGAAAAAAAAATAACAAATAGCTTCTTTTTTAAATGAAACAATAAATAAAAACTTCCATCTTTTCAATTTTTTTGTAGTTATTAGTTAATCTCAAGACAAAAATAACAATAACCTAAGTTTCTTTAAATAAATAAACTCTTCTTAACTAAACAAAACAAGACTCTAAATATCAATATAAAATTATAAAATTTAAATTGCCCATCACTTCAAATCCAAACTTTCAATGTCATTCAATTTAAAATATATTTTAAAACGATTATATCTTCGGCTTTTATTTCTGGTAATTTGTATTCGCCAATAACTTTTACTGGATGAAGGATAAAGTTCGGATATTCGGATATCATGGAAAAATATTTAAAATCTTTTTGCATCTTAATTACTTGCCTTTGAATCTAATATTTTAGAATTGAAAGCTTGTTATCATTGAAATTAAAACACGAGATTATTTAATTATAAATAATTTTGTAATATGTACTAAGATTATTTCTTTCAATAGTATCACAGAAACTAGAGTTACATAGATATCGCATCCAGTACAAATAAAAATGTCCATTTTTTCAAAAATTTTATTTTATTTATGAAATTTTGGCAGAACTGCCTTCGAATTGAACACTTAAATGTCGGAAAGGAACCCATTGCTGAATTATTCTTTTGTAACCAGTAGAAATTTTTCACAAACTGAATTAAATTACGAACTATTCTTACAACTATTCGCTGGTAATTTACAACTACAAATTTTGTATTGAAGAATCTTGAATTTTAACAATTTTGTGGGCTACAAATTTGTAATTGTAATTACAATTTTGTAAGATCGTGCAATAGGCCACAGGTGTTTTTTCCAATATAAGTCCTATGGATACCCTAAACCCGCCATGAAGCATGTATAAACATGAATACAAAGAGCTGTTTGAATGAAACAATTTTTTTTGAAACTGTCTAATGTAAACAGAGGGTAGAAATGAGCTTCAAGCGATATTGAACTCGTTCATAATCATAGAATTCAATAAATATTTGTGCGTTTATGAAAAAGAGTCCTAAAATTGTAAAAGGAGTCAAATTTCAATAATTTTTAAAAAGAGGAGTCCTGGAGTCCCAGCGTTTAAAAGGAGTCAAAAAGGACTCTAAAGAGTCCCAAAGGTAACGCTGGCTGGAGGTGTAGCTGAAATAGCTGTCAAAAAATGTCGTTTTACGCGCCCATAATGCAGCTGCACATCTTTTTGACAATTCAGTATCGAAAACTAAAATAAAAATGGAAAATTAAAGTTAAATTATATTTAAATTAAATTTGGTGGCGCAACAGCTCGTCGAGAACCAGGGCTTTACAACCCTCAACTATTCCTCTATGCATGTTGCTGGCAGGAATGAAGGGGGCCTACACTTCTTGTTTGTCGAGTCTGATCTGAACTCTGAGCAGCTAGATGAGAAGCACTAATCCATGACAAGTACACTCTTGGAGCATTTGTCAGTTCCTCGCAAGAGGCAGTAGGTAACCTCGGAAAAAACATTTCTGTTCTTAGGGGGCAGCGGCTGGAATCGAACCAAGACCTTCGGCATCACAGCCCAACGCACTAACCATTATGCCACGAGGTACTACCGAAAATGATGAAATGGAAGGGACACCCTGTACCCTGCCGGGAAGGTATACAACTTTGTTTGTTTATAATTTTTAATTAAATGCAAGAGAATGGATCTTATATTGATAAATGTTTTATCTAATGTCGGCAATTATGTAAAATTTTTTTTGTAAAGAAACCTTTTCGAAATAATCATATCTAAAAAAGCATTAAAAAACGTTTTTTCGCCATAAAATGCAGGTTTTCACTTTTTTTTGCAATGATTTTTTTAAAATTTAGCTTACTAAAAAATTTTTTAATTTTTTTTTTCAAAAACCCATTTCGATGGTAAATTTTATTCTCTACTAAAAAGATTTTCAGAATTATCTCGAAATTTTGCTCCGTTTTCGAGTTATATGCAAAAAACCAAAAAGGGTGCTTTTGCACCCCCCTCTCCAAAATGCACCCTCTTATTTAATAACTCTACGCGATTTTCTCATTTTCAATGACCCCTTTGAAGATTGTTACAATAAAATCCAATGAACGTCTTAGTTCCTTATTGCCCTGTTTTTTAAGACATAATCAATAGCCTAAAACAAACGTTATTGGTGTTCTTTTCAAGCTTTTTTAGCAAGCCAAAGCCAATAACTTAAAAGAAAATTTCAAATGAAGAACTTAATTTTAATATGTAAAGCAGCTTTTTGGAGTTATTAGATGTGGAAATTCCAGAGTTGAAATAAATGACATACCATATGCTCAAGTGTTTCTGGTTTGTTTGCATAAACCTTGCTTTTCAGATATCCCCACAAAAAAAAGTCCGGAGCAGTCAAATCAGGCGACCGTGGAGGCCAATCACATCACCATTTCTTGAAATAATTTGTTGTGGAAAGAGGTCTCGCAGTAATTCCATTGTAATCCTGGCTGTATCCTTTGTGGCACCGTCTTTTTTTTTTTTTTTTTTATAATTTTAACTATATGCCTGTAAGACCTAAGGTCTTTTAAATGCAACCTGAATTGCACGGCACTAGTTAGAAAGAGTAGGAGGATAGGAAAGATTTGGCACAGTGGATAGAGATCAAGGTGTTTATTATCTCATTAAATCTCACGGGTGGCGTCCAGTTAAGCTGGGAGAATATAGAAAAGAATGCTGCCTAGAATGGGGCTCGAACCCACACCTCTAAGTTAGCAGTCAAGCACTACATCCACTGCACCATTGCCACCCGTCTTGTTGATATCACATGTTAATCAAGCCCAAAGCATGCAGTTGTGGCGTTAAAAAGTTTTCAATCATATCACAATATCGCTCCCCATTCACAGTTACCGTTACGCCGTTTTCATTTTCAAATGAAAAGATTCCTCCTGACGTGTCGAATTGAGGTTGATGGATTGCTTTGAACACTTCCTTGAGCAGCAGTTATGTTTCCAGCCGATCTTGCAGTACGTTGTGGTCCATGCTTGGGCCTATCACCTACAGACCATCTTTCTTCGAAATCATAAACTACACGATAAATAGTGCGTTTTGTTGGCACTTTGTTTCTCCCAAAAATTTCACGTAACTTTCTCATCTTCACAGTAATCGATGATTGATTTTGATAAAATGTTTTAACGATTAAAACACGTTGGTTTATCGAATATTTTTCCATAATAAATTTGCCATGTGTCTACTTCACGACTGTCAAATATGAACTGTCAAGACTAATGTTTACCAAAATGGCGGCAAAACAAAGTAGTATACCTTCCCGGCGGATACCCTATATTACTTGACGTCTTTATGAGAAATTAAAAGGGTTTGAAACTCACTTCAATTCCCATATTAATACTCGATTGCGCTCGCAATTTCGAAACGTCAAAAAAGTTGCAAGCAAAAGTTAAAAGTTGGCCAACTTGTCCAGCTCCATCTTCAGCTGCGTCGCGCTGTGTTCATATCATTGAATTTGTATGTATGCAACATTTTGACAACTATTCCAGCTGCAGCTCCAGTTGGACTTATACTTCACACTAAAGTGAGAAGCCTTTGGAAATTATTTCAAAAGATTTGTGGAAATTTTTGATTATCTTAAGTGACAAGCCGGAAAACAAAATCTGTTAACGGTCGATGTCGATAAGGCTTAAGGCATTTGTGAGTTTTTTTCTGATTCTGGTGATTTATTCCTAATTTGTAATCATTCAAGTTTTTTTTAGTGAACATTTCCAATTTCTTAAATGTTAGAAATTGTATAAATATAATGTTGGGCACAAGATTTTTGGAAAAGTTTTGGTGGGCATTTTGTTGTGAAATATAATTTGAAAGAGTTGTATATCCACACAGATCCTACAAAATAAGTTTTGTCCATCGAAAAATGCGATTTCATTCTCTTTTTTGACTAATTTCACTGGGCTAAAAGCACTACATCCACTGAATCAAGGAATCACATATAGGTACTCGTATAAATACTTTATACAAAGCAAATCGGTCTTTCAGTTAAGGATCTAGTTTAATGTAAACGCCGACGTATGCCTAGACGAAAAGAGGTACAGGCGATATGACGAAAACTTCTTTTTTTGGAACTGTCCACTATCGTAATACTAAGCTTTGTTAAAGCCTCGAAATGTTTTGTGTACATAAACGAAATCAATACTTGCCCTTTAGCCATAGAGCAAGTAAAACTACATACCTACAACTAAACAACTTTAAGGAACTTCGAGGTGACGAATCCATAACTTTCTCCATAGCATAGCCCATGGTGCTTTATATGTCAGGTAGAAAAGCCTCTATGCCTGTATAAAAATGGCACACATCTTGTAATCATGCTGTAAGTCTGCTGCAAATGGGTTTATTGCTTTAAAATCAAATGCAATGTGGTATTTGAAACGACTGCGACTAAGACGACTGCAGTACAAAAATGTCTAGCAAAACACCATAGGACTAAATGAAAGTTAACGCAAAAGACACGACAAGACAGGTAGTTGTTTAATAATTCCAAAGATTTATCCGCTCAAGGGATTTATAAAGATCCCCTGAGTTGGTAAAGGAAGAATAACATTCAACTGGGGAAAATAAACTTTCTCGAAAAGTCTTAGGTACATTGTGAGTTTTCTTTTCTTTTCTTTTTACCGTACAAATATAATTGCAAAAATTTGATTTCAATAAATATGACTTAACGCTGCATACTCAAACCGTTAAACTAACTTTTATTTTCTCACCAATCCACCCACAACTTTGTCGTTTTTCGCATTTACCTCGTGGGTTTTTATAAACCCAGCCAGCCAATCAATTGATTCAATTGACAAAGTTGTCTTATATTATGTTTTATATCAAAGTAATTCAGTTATAAGGTGTTATCTATCGATTCCAGCCCAGCGACAAGACATCAAAGATCTATAAAAGGTGTGTTTTTGTTTTGGTTGCTATTTGTGAAAGAAATTTAATTTGAATGAAAGAAGTTGTGAGGCGGTTTGGAATTTTGATGTGTTTCTTTTCCGTAGATTTACCGAATCATTTTTTTTTCCAATAGGAATAAAATTCAATTTTTTTTCTATTATTTTTATTATTTTGAAAAGATAGGACCACTTGGCAGTTTCAAACTTTTTTTTTTTTACTAAACTAAAAATCATTGTAGCTATACATTTGTATGGAGATGTAAGTATGAACACTTGCACTAAATTGTTGAAATCGAAGGAATGACTGCAACAAGAAAATTTGTTTAGGAAGTCGAACAGACTTTTGGGAACTGCTGTCTTTTTAAACTCAATAAAAGACTCTCTGCCATTCAATGACTCCTTGAGCTGATGTTTACTTTTAAGAGCTTCTGTTAAAATGCGCTCAATTTTTTTTCTTCTCGCGATGTAGTGAAAAATGTCCCTTCCTTTTATTTGGGAACTATATGAGCCATGGCCCATGGACTTTATTTCCGTGTTGCTAACTGCATTATTTTCGCAAGAAAAACCAATCTCTTTGACAGAACTCTCTAAGCGAGTAATAGTAACGTCTGTGAAGTTAGCAGGGTAACTTTCACCCACGCAAATGGGACCTTGACAGGAATTTGCAGTTTCTTTGCATTTTTTTTGTTGCATTTCTATTCCCGATTTTGCAGTTCGCCAAATAAGGGTGTAAGTGAAGTTAGCAGGTCACATGGTATATCTTAGGAACCAAGCGTGCTTGGAACTTGTAGTAAGGCTCCAAATTTGCAGTTTTTTCGCATTTCAACATAGCCTGTTCAAAATTTGAAGTCCTCAATTTAAAACTTTCCCAAATTTGACTTCAATATGAAGTAAGTAGGTCACGTCGCACACAGGGACCAAATGCATGAATTCTTGGCAGAAAGTGCAAAAAAAAAATTGCGGGGCAATGGAAAAAAAATGTTGGATTGTATAGTTGGATACACAAACTGTACGAAAACATGATAATTTTTATAATATTGAGTGTATAATGATCACGTTACTCCTGCTTTGATCTCGTGATACTAAAATAGTTTTTTTTTCATTTAAAAAAAAATAGTGAAAAAACCAGTGAGCGTAGATTGGAAATTTTTAAAACTGCTGAATCCAATCTACTCAAATAGCAAAATTTTGAAAAAGCGCAAGTAAGCGCAAGTTTTTATTAATGTTCCTACAAGAAGACATATTTTCCTTGAAAATGAAACTAAATTCACAGACATGTTATGACATGTTCACAATTAGAATTCTTAAAAAAAAATATATAAATGTTTTTTTTTTCGCGAAAAAGCACAATTTTCAAATAACTATAAAAATAAAATGCACGACTGGATCGCACGTACTTGCTCTTATGTTCAAGTTGTGTGGGACTTAAGAACTTTAAAAAATATTCAAGTTATTATAGAAAAAGTATAAAAAGCATTTAAATCGTTCTTTTAATTGTTTAAACAGCCTGATAAATAACTTAGAGTGCAAAAAAAGTATGCATTTGATTACTTAAAAAAATATCAATATATTCAAAAAAAAATTTTAAATCGTTGGAGCCGTTTTCTTAAAAATTAATTTCTTACATATAAAATTTTTGTAACATTTTTCAAAAAAAAATTGATTTGCCAATTTTGAGTATATATTAATATACATTTAAAACTGAAATTTCAAAACAATTCATCAACCCGTTTTTGAAATATTGAATTTTCAAAAAAAAAATTTGAATCTTTTTTTAAAAATCCAAAATTTACTTTTTCAAAAATTTTGGTATGCAGTATTATTTATATTCTAACAAAGCTTTTGTGCAAAAAATTTTATTGACATCGGATGAGCGGTTAATGAGAAAACCAAAAATAAAAAAGAAACGTTATATGACAGGTACCGTTAATAAATGTTTTTGGTGATTTTTTTTTCTTACTAAAAGGTATATCATATCTATAATAATATACTGATTTTTTTTTATCAAAATCGTAGGAGCCGTTTTTGAGATAAATAAGCTTTTCCTTAACGGTTGTATGGCAAGTACCGTTATTTTTTGAGCTAAAAAAAAATTAAATTTTCCCTCTGGAGAGTTACAAAAAAACCTTAAGTTCAAAATTTGAAGAAAATCGCTTCAGTGGTTTAGGCTGTAGGTTGAGGTACGGACAGACAGACAGACAGACAGAATTCTGCCACCCACTTTTTTCGTGTTCTCTATCATCGTAATGTCATGTTTGATTGTTATCTCGAAATTTTTTTTGTGCACGAATCCAAAACTTGCCCTATAGTACCTATATCGCAAGTAAAAATTATCTTAAAACATTTCAATATATTTAGAAGTGGAAATCGTCAACAAATATGTTGGGGTTGATTCCATATTAACAAAAAAAAAATTACTTAAAGCAGTTTTTAAAAATTTCCAATTTACGCTAATTTTTTTTTAATGAAAAAAAAACTATTTTAGTATCACGAGATCAAAGGAGTAACGTGATCATTATACATTCAATATTATAAAAATTATCATGTTTTCGTACAGTTTGGGTATCCAAATATAAAATCCAACAGTTTTTTTTTTCAGTGCCCCGCAAAATTTTGTTTGCACTTTCTGCCAAGACTTCATGCATTTGACCCCTGTGTGCGTCGTGTATCTCAGGAACCAAACATGCTAGGAACTTGCAGTTAATCTTCAAATTTGCAGTTTTTTTTTTGCAGTTCAAGAATAGGCTAGGTCAAAATTTTGAAGTCCTTTTTTTAAAACAAAGTTCATACTCACCTGATAACCTCACAGTGAAGTTAGCAAGTCACATCGTGTATCTCAGGAACCAAGCATGCTAGAAACATGCAAAGTGTTTCCCTCTTTTAAAACAAATATGCTCATAATTCGATTTAACCATGTTTTCCTCTTCATTTGAGATGTCGTCATCGTTGATTTGTATTCATCCATCTTTAAAACAATATGTATCAACTTCGATTAAACTAAAAGTATCGTTGATTGAAATACATACAAATTTTAAAATACTTTTTTAATACTTTAATTCAACTTCGTCGAGTTATTGATTTTAAGTAAAATGGAAACCAATTCATTAAACAAATGACAAAAATAAATATGGGAAAAGTAATAATTTTGCTTCGATTTAATGTATGTGAATTTTGAGTGTGCGCTAATTTTGTTCACAAATGTTTTGTAGATACTTCGCGAAATAATGAAGCGCTCTCGAAATTCTATATACAGGGTGTCCCGTACCTAATTATAAGAAAAAAATTGTATGGGGTGAAAGTTGTATCTCCCCTTCCTGAGGCAGAGGGGGCAGTTTTGTGAAAAATTGACCTTAAATGCAAAAAAAAACATTAAAAATCAACGAAAACACATATAATAATGTGCTATAATTTTTTTGAAAGTCAATACTCCATTCTTACATATGGTTTTTAAATCAAGTTGTTTAAGCGAATAGTTTTTGAGAAATTAAACTTTAAAGTCAAAATTTTTAAAAAAGTTGTGATTTTTTTTTCTTAAGTCGAAATTTTTCAAAATTTTACGTAATTAAGGGCTTTTTTCGTGTTTTATTTTCAATGCGCTCATTATTTTTTAGTCCTTCACCGAAAACCAAATGTAAAAATCTTTCTTAGTTCTTGAGAAATTAAGAAAAAACAAAAGGTACTTTTATCAAAAAACCCGACAAAAACGGTTAAATTATGGATAATTTATGAATAAACTTTTTTCTTGATCTCTCAAAAACTAAGAAAGATTTTTACATTTGGTTTTCGGTAATGGACTACCAAATAATGAAGGCATTGAATATTGAATACAAAAAAAGCACATAATTACGTAAAATTTTGAAAAATATCGACTTCAGGAAAAAAAAATCACAACTTTTTTTTTTTTAATTTTGACTTTTAAATTTCTCAAAAACTATTCGCTTAAACAACTTGATTTAAAAACCATATGTAAGAATGGAGTGTTCACTTTCAAAAAAACTATAGTATATATTTAGTTGATTTTTAATGTTTTTTTTTGCATTTAAAGTCAATTTTTCACAAAACTGCCCCCCTGCCTCAGGGAGGGGAGATACAACTTTCCCCCCATACAATTTTTTTCTTAGAATAGACTCAAGAACCACACCCTAAAATACTTCCACTCAGGTACGGGACACCCTGTATATTTAGCTAAAATATAAATTAAAAAAGTGATTAATAAATCTAAAAAATCTTACTTTTACGTTGGCCTAACTATGCAACACTTTAAAAGTACATGCATTGAAATTTGAAATTCGATTTCGAAAAAATATTAGCATGTTGCACTTTGAAACTATGTCGAGTGTACTTTAAATGTTACAAAAGATGATTTAAATGTAAAATTGAATACGTTCGGCTTTGAAACTAAGTTGGCTTTGTTAAATCTACGTTGCCTTTTCAAATCAACAGGTTTTCAAGGTGAAGTTAAATATGATTCATTGAATATTGTTCAACTTTAAATCAAATATTTTCTATTAGATTTTAAATTGCATTTTTTTCCTCAGTGCATTTTTTGCATTTCAACGATAGACTATGTTCAAAATTTTAAGTCCTCAAAATAAAAATTTCCCAAATTTGACTTCAATATGAAGTAAGTAGGTCACATCGTCTATCTCAGGAACCAAACATGCTGGGAACTTGCAGTAAGGCTCCAAATTAGCATTTTTTTTTTTGCATTTTAAGAATAGGCTAGGTCAAAATTTTGAAGTCCTTTTTTGAAAAATATTCATACTGACCTGCTAACTTCACAGTGAAGCATGCAGGTCAGTATGAAATTTTTTTCAAAAAAAGGACTTCAAAATTTTGACCTAGCCTATTCTTGACATGCAAAAAAACTACAAGTTTGGTGCCTTACTGCAAGTTCCCAGCATGCTTGGCTCCTGAGATACATGATGTGACCTACTTACTTCATATTGAAGTCAAATTTTGGAAAGTTCCAATTTGAATCGTTGAAATACCAAAAAACTGCAAATTTGGAGCCCTATTGCATGTTTCTAGCATATTTGGTTCCTGAGATACACGATGTGACTTGCTAACTTCACTGTGAAGTTAGCAGGTCAGTATGAAATCTTTTTTCAAAAAAAGGTCTTCAAAATTTTGACCTAGCCTACTCTTGAAATGCAAAAAAAACTGCAAATTTGGAGCCTTACTACATTTCCTAGCATGCTTGGTTCCTGGGATACACCATGTGACCTGTTCACTTCACCGTGAAGCAAGCAGGTCAGTATGAAATTTTTTTTTCGAATTGAGAACTTCAAATTTCAAATCTATAGCCTATCATCGAAATGCAAAAATGCGTCCGCGTGCAGTGACGAATGCACAGCAGCCGCTAGCCGCACCACGCGGAGCCCACCCTCTCTATTTATGACACACAAATCGAAGAGAAACTACGCCAATCTATTTCAATATAATATTGAACAGAATATCATTGGAGACTTTTCTCATAGCTGAGTTTGGGGACTTACATATTTCATCATGAAATTATCTAATCTGATCGAGTCTGAAAGAAATTTGACAGCTTTGACAGCTGGAAGTTGTTTATCACATTTAAGGTCAACTAATTAAGGGAGGTCTACTGCAACCAATCTTTCTTACTAAAATAAATAAATTGGGTGGCGCAACAGCTCGTGGAGAACCAGGGCCTAGTGACTTACAACTCTCAACCATTCCTGTGTGCGTGTTGTTGGCAGGAATGGAGGGGACCTACAGTTTTCTTGCCGAGTCCGAACGGCTAAATGAGAAGCACTTTTTCATGACAAGTATACTCTTGGAGGATTTGTCAGTTCTTCGCAAGAGGCAGTACCTTGAATAAAATATTTCTGTTTTTAGGTGGCACGGCTGGGAATCGAACACACACCTTCAGCATGACAGTCCTACGCACTAACCATCATGCCATGAGGTACTACAATCTTTCTTACTACACTTCTTTTATTTTAACTGAAATGGAAATTAGAAAACAAGTTAATGCGATCTACACCGATTTCAGTAAGGCATTTTGACAGAGTTGACATTGGGTTGTATACTTTTAAGTAACAGAAAATAATTAGAGTACGACGTAATTTATTAAAGTGGATTTTTTCGTATCTATCAGACAGAAAGCAGTATTATGTGAAATGTTGTGGTGTATATTCTCGTGTAGTAAATGTTACTTCGGGTGTTCCTCAAGGTAGCCACCTTGGTCCCCTGTTCTTTTTCTTAAGCTAAAACTAAAACTAATCAAAAACTCTAAATATTGAAAAATATTCTAAGGCAATAGTTTTAATAAAGCTGATATTTTTTCTGGTTGCATTTTATAAAATTTAACGGCATGACAGTTGGAAAAACCGTTAATCTACATACCATTATTTATGAAACAATTAAAATATTCCTATATTTAAAAAATAATGTTTTTTTTCCAACAGTTAGAATTCTTAAAATTTGATTGGCAAATTCCAACTGTCAACATTGTCAAATTTCTTTCAGATTCGATCAGATTGGGTCCAAAAATAGTTTCCAATAAAAAAAATTCTAAAGAATAGCTAAAATTATTTTTAGTCACTTGGAAATATTTTGGACTAACTTTTTTAAATTTTGTTCAAATCTGTTGATATGGGAGTAACTTTAATACGATATTATACATTTAAGCACATATTTTAGGACATTTTAAACATAATATTGACTCAATTCCTGACTAGGACAGTTTTGAAAATTTGGACCACGTTCTGACCTTATTTGTGAAGCTAAGCTTAATAAACTCAATTTAATAAACTTAAAAATCATTGAGTGTAGGTACCAAATTTCATTAATCTGTATCAAGAATTGGCGTGGGAAATAATTTATATCTATGTTGTTTTTCCTACGAAAACAATAGGCGTGTTTTAATATCTTCCGGATCTGGATCTGGATTAACTTTTTACACGTAATGCAAAAACAAAATAATAGAAACATTTTTTTGTAGCATATGTTAAAAGTTAATCCAGATCCCAATGATAATAAAACACGCTAAATGATTCTAAAGCTTGTACACAAGCAAACACATTTGAGAAAATATTAAAATTTTGATGTTGCTTATACTTGTATCATCTCCTTGTCGCAGGTATTTGTGTACTGCGTTGTTTTGGTTTGCATGTGTTTTATTAGCTTTGAGAATGATTGAATGAAATTATTTCATTCGTTTATCCTCATCAATATCCAAAAGCTTATAGGTTGTTCTTTTTTGGCTTCCCCAAATAAGTGACAAAGACACTTTCTTCAACGCTTTTGTAGACATTTTAAAGGTGGTTAAGAGAGTGGACCAGCTATGCTGGTCAGGGCACAAACTTGTCCTCGGGATGGTTAAAAGCCCCCTTAAGGCGGATGAACTGCAGGTTGGCGGTCAACGGCATGATAGTCTGGTGGCGGAGGAGCTTTTTTTTGGTAAAAGGCCAACGGCAGCAGCAGGTAGCGTCTGTAACCCATATTGGGCGGCTACAAAAGGCGTCTGTTTTCCCATAGTGGGCGGCCTCGAGCAGTTATGTGTTTGACCATACAAAAGGCGGGTGTGCCTGTCAAATCTGAGCTTATGTATGTTATTAATCATATCTCGGAAAACACCATGGTGGAAGGATATATGCAAATACATGAATTATGACAACAAATGGAATTGAGTCCCCAAGAGGTAATCTTTTTATAGAAAATCCTTCTGTAGCTTCGGTTGCAGTAAACCGCACATCGGATTTGGGGGTGCGGCATCCTTCATGTACGAGCGTCAATCAAGACGCCATAATAATAAATGAATCGTTGACAAATAGAAGAAGTCTTTCAAGAAGCGCAAATGTTACTTTTGGCTACCGCATACGTACGAAAATCGGAGCATGGAACGTTCGATCCTTGTACAGCGATGGTAGATACGAGCAGGTTGAGCGTGAAATGCTTCGCCTAAAGATCAGTATCCTGGGCATAAGCGAAACTAAGTGGAGAGGAAGAGCTGAATACAGATCAGACACTGGACAGACGAGAATGCTGTATTCCGGGGAAGATGAAAGAGAGGGTGGCCAAAGACTGCATGGTGTCGGAATTATGTTGAACGAAGAAGCGAGGCGTAGTTTGATCTCATGGGCGCCCATTTCTGCGAGATTAATGACAGCAAGGTTTCGTTCAAAAATTCGTAACGTCACAATTATTCAGTGCTACGCCCCCACAAATGAAGCGACCGAGGAAGACAAAACCGCGTTCTACACTCATCTGAACTCGGTTTACAGTAGTGTTCCGAGAGCCGACATCATAGTCGTTATGGGAGACCTTAATGCCCAAGTCGGTTCAGACAATTACGGACTGGAACGCGTGATGGGAAGAAATGGCGTGGGGTCACGGAATGAAAATGGTGACTTGCTTGTCGACTTTTGTAACGCGAATCGTCTTGTGATAGGTGGGACTGTATTTAAGCATAAGACGTGCAACAAAATTACCTGGGTGCATCCGGATGGTCAAACCGAAAACCAAATTGATCATATCATGATTCAGCAGCGATGGAGGAAGTCTATGTGTGATGTCCGGAGTATAAGAAATGCCGATGTGGGAAGCGACCACCATTTGGTTCTGATGAGTCTCAAACTACGAACCGCTGCCGTACAAAAGCCAGCGCAGGATGCAGCAAGGAGCACAAAATTCATTACTAATGCTTTAAATGACCCCAACATATGTCGAAACTATGTCACCACCCTTAACGACAGAGCCTCGTCATTAAATGGAATCCAGAATTCAACAATTGATGAGATGTGGGGTGAAATTAAAAGTGTTTTTATGGAGGCTGGATCCGAAACTGTACCCAAGCGAACGAGACGAAGAGACTCTTGGATATCCCAAGACACCTGGGATAAGATCGAACTTCGCAAATCGTTGAAAATCCAAATAAATGCCGAAGCTGATGTTCAACGAAAGGCTGACTTGCGAAGAGAGTACCGCATTGCACATAAGATGGTCTACCGCTGTGTGAGACGTGACAAGAGGGTGAAGTTGGATGGACTCGCAGATAATGCGGAAAGCGCTGCCAGAAGAGGAGATATCCGGGAATTGTACCAAATAGCCAAAGATGTTATCGGGAAACAAAGCAACACCAATCATCCTGTAATGGATGTGGATGGCACACTTTTGGTATCAATTGAGGATCAGCTTCGTAGATGGAAGGACCATTTTTGTGCCCTGCTAAATGAGGATTCAGTTGAGCAGAGTGCTGAAGTGCCCCAACTAAACGAGATGCGCAGGTCCTATAGGGGTATTGACATCGAACCCCCGTCAGAATCGGAAATTCGTACATCAATAAATCTCCTCAAAAACAACAAGGCAGCTGGACTGGACGGAATACCAGCTGAATTCCTGAAAGCCGATCCCGTAGCAGCGGCTAGTATTTTACATCCGCTGATACAAAACATTTGGAAAAACGAAAGCTATCCCAGGGACTGGAAGGATGGTGTGATTGTTAAGTTGCCAAAGAAAGGTGACTTAAAGAATTGCAACAATTGGCGTGGTATCACCGTTTTGTCCGTTTTCCCAAAACTAATGGCAACAATCATACTCGAGCGAATAAAGGATAGAATCGAGTCTACACTCAAGAGGCATCAAGCTGGCTTCCGCAGTGGTCGATCGTGTGTCGACCATATCAACACCCTGCGTATCGTCCTCGAGCAGTCGATGGAATATCAATCACCGCTTTACCTCATGTTCGTGGATTTTGAAAAGGCCTTTGATCGAGTTAACCGAGAATGTATATGGAGATCGTTGCTTGGTAGAGGAATTCCACCAAAAATTGTTGCCATTATTAAAGAGTCCTACAACAACGCGAGGTGTTTTGTTTTGCACAATGGGCAGCTATCCGACTCCTTCGTAGTGCAACAGGGTGTGAGACAAGGGGATGTTCTATCGCCAATTCTCTTCCTGCTGGCGATGGACGACGTATTGACGGCCAGTGTAGGTACAGCTGAGCGACAGGGCATTCAATGGAGACCGTTCGAAAGGCTCAGTCATTTAGACTATGCCGATGACATATGTCTACTGGCAAATAACATCAGTGGGCTGAACGGGATGTGCCAAACACTGCAAGTGAAGGGAGAGTCGAGTGGTCTAAGAATAAACAGCAAAAAGACAAAAATAATGCTCACAGGCCGCTCCACACAGCAGCGTATTATTCTACAGGAGACGCCAGTTGAAGTAGTCGAACAGTTCAACTACCTTGGCAGTATTGTCTCTGCAAACGGTGGTACGGATCTGGACGTTAAAAGTAGAATAAATAAAGCTCGTGCTGCCTTCGGTACTCTGTCCCCAATCTGGAAATCAAGTCAAATCTCCTTACGCACTAAGTTGAGATTCTTCGAATCCAATGTCAAATCCGTGCTGTTATATGCTTGTGAAACCTGGAAAGTCACGTCTATCATTTCGAAGAAATTGCAGGCTTTTGTGAATCGCTGTCTTCGCCACATCCTAAAGATTCGATGGCCACAAATAATATCAAATGAGGAATTGTGGCGCAGGACAAGTCAAGAGCGGCTGGACGTCGACATAAGAAAGCGTAAATGGCGTTGGATTGGTCACACACTGAGGAAACCAAACGATGAAATTGCAAAGCAGTCCTTTGAATGGAATCCTCAGGGTGCACGGCGGGTTGGAAGACCAAGAACAACATGGAAATCAACTGTCTTAGCGGAAGCAGAATCCCAGAGAAAGACGTGGCCACAGCTAAAGTACCTTGCAGCAGACCGTGAAGGATGGAGACGTTTTGTTGACGCCCTATGCCCCAGCCGGGGTTACAGGACACGATGATGATAAGAGAGTTGCAAATAAGCTACTAACTGGTTATTTTACCAGTTGTTAGTACTCAAATCGGTATCAAGTAATTTATTTTCAGAAAATAGCCCAGCAAATAGAGGTAAAATAACGGTAACCTTACATAAGGTCGGGTAGCTCTAAATTTTTGACATGTTATTTGGTATGGTGGGTGGATCAAAATTCCAAATTTCAATTCCCCATTCAAAATCCTGGAAAACCACAAAAAATCGGCACTTTTTCATTTTTTACCTATAACTTTTGTCCAGTGTATTATTACGGAAAAAGGTACATGAAAATTTGTAGAAAACAAAATTTCCTACAAATATGACTCGGCAAAAAGGTTTGTACAGCCACTACAAACATCGCTATGGAGCTCCCAAAAAAGGCTAAATTTTCGTATTTTTTAAGATTTTCAGTTTCTTCCCTCTTTAACACAATAACTCCTAAGCCGTCGAGTTTAAGGCAAAACTCATCACGATCAATTTTGTAGATAATTTAACTGGCTACCGGTTACATGTATCTACAGTCGACTGCCTCTAAGTCGAACTCCCTCTATGTCAAATTTTCCTCTAACAAGAATTTTCACCCACGGAATTTCTCCCGTCTTATAAAATTGGAATTGCCAACAATTTTCCACTGTTCCTTACAGGTTCAAATTTCGTCGATCAAAATGTTAGCCCAGTGGCCATGGAATATTCATTTTCGATGCCAATAAATTTCGAGAAAGTGCGACCACAATTCACGTTCCCAGTTTTCGACGTTGGGAAAAATTCCGTGGGAAATTTTATTCACGATGGCCCCCGAAAATTCGAGAGAATAGCTTCTCCGAAATCTGTACAGTGCACTCGGCAAGGAGATGCGATAACATTTGACTTTTTTAATCTCCTTCTGAGACAAGTAGTGCCTAGAGCAAGTGTTAACACAGAATGCCCTACATTGTACGGGTCCGTACAACAACCAGTGTACCATGACGAGCAGAGCAGAGCTTGAACTGTCAAACAAAAACTTGTGTTTCTTTTTTAGCTCTGAGCGTTCAGAGCTAAAAATTTGTATTTCTTTTTTTCGTTATGAGCGTGTTCAGAGCGCGCTCTATGAGCTCAGAATAAAATAGTTTAGGTTAGGTAGAAGGGCTGACAGTTGATCTCGTTACCGTCACACTTAGATCTATGTAGATCCGTTATGATACCCTAGGAAATTGTATTCCACTTAATGTAAAAACCTATGTGTTCCTTTAGGAATCAAGCCATTTAGAGGCGTTGATGAAATTCAGAAGGCTATTAGCCGAAGTTCCAGAAAGTTCCTCTAGGTCGTCATAGAAATGATTTCCTACATGTTGCTTTCTTAAATGACAGAGTGCTGGGCAGTGGCAAAGGAAGTGTAAGGTATCCTCATGTGCTTCTTCATCGCTGCACCCTCTGCAAAGGTCGTCAGTACTGAGCCTCATTTTCTTTTTATGGTATCTCAGTAGGTTGTGTCCGGTGATTATGCTGACAAGGGAACGGAGATGTTTCTTGTTCATTTGCATAATTTTGTCTGTTCTCTGTTTATTGAAATTTGGCCATAACTTTCTAGTTGTGGCGCATGTTTCAAGCAGATTCCATCTTTTATTGGTTTTTTCTAATATTTTGTTACCAATTTCCTGTTTGATGCTACAGGTTGGTACTTTGATATTTTGTTCGGCCTGACTTGAATCAAGCGACGAACCCGTTCTCGCCAGCTCATCAGCTCTCTCGGTTCCCTGTACATCACTGTGACCGGGAACCCAGCAGAGTCTAATGTTATGCTGCATGCCAAGAACCCTAAGCTCTTCGCGACAGCAAGTCACAAGCTTCGAATGTATCTCGGTGGCAGAAATTGCTTTTATTGCTGCTTGGCTATCAATAAAGAGGGTGATATCAGCTCGTGGTATCGCCATCATTGATATTTGCGTAGCTGCTTTTGTCACTGCCAAGACCTTGGCTTGGAAGACACTGCAAAAGTCCGGAAGTCTGAAGGAGCTAGCTAGTCCCAGAGTTTCCGAGAAAATTCCTGCACCAACTCCAGTGTCCATCTTCGAACCATAAGAGAAGACAGTTATCGTAGATGCATTACTGAAAGGTTGGTTGTTTTCCCACTCCTCTCTATTAGGAAAAGAGGTAGTGAAGGGTCTGTTGAAGTTTAAATGGGGTGTTGTGTAGTCTGTGCAAACATTATTTCCCACATATCTCTGCAGAATCTGAGTATGGCCCGATGTGCTTTGCTTCCAGCATTTAGTCTGGCTTAGGCGCAGGGCACTGTATGCTGCAGATTCTTGCACGAATAGATTTAGGGGTCTCAAGTTGAGTATCGCTTCCAGTCCCGCTGTGGGAGTGGTTTTCAACACCCCCGTAATACCTACGCATGCTAATCTTTGAACTTTTGTCAAGGTTTTCAGGTTTGTTGCTTTCTCAGTCGCGTTCCACCAAACTAAATTACCGTAGGTAAGTATCGGTCTAACTATTGCCGTGTACATCCACCTTATAATTTTTGGATTGGGTCCCCAGGATTTTCCAAAGATCCTGTTGCAGGAATAGAACGCAACCATAGCTTTCTTTGCTCTCTTTAGTGTTGAGACTCCAGTTCAGTTTCTTATCAAGGATCACACCCAAGTATTTGGCCTGATCCGAGATTTTGAGTGGAGTCCCTGCAATTGATGGTAATCTAAACATTGGTATTTTTCTTCTGTTAGTGAAGAGAACCAATTCATTTTTCAATGGATTGACCAGTAGACCACAATTCTTTGCCCATGTGTTGACCTTTGACAGGGCATATTCTATTTGTTCACTAATAGTGGATGGGAATTTACCTGTCGCAAGTAGTACTAGGTCATCTGCATAAGCTACTACTTTGACTCCACTATATTTTAATTTCACAAGAATTTCGTTCATAACTAGTATCCAAAGAAGCGGAGAAAGCACCCCTCCCTGGGGTGTTCCTCTGGATGTGGATACTTTTAAACGTGAATCTCCAAGTTCTGTATTAATATGCCTGTTTTTTAACATGCACATAGTCCAATTCATAATTGAGTTTTCTATATTCAGCTCTACAAGGGCTCTCTTAACTGCATCGTTTTCCACATTATTGAAAGCTCCTTCAATATCTAGAAAGGCAGCAAGAGTGTATTCCTTGTCCTTGAGAGTTTTTTCAATTGTATTAACAACACAGTGAAGTGCAGTTTCTACGCTTTTGCCTTTCGTATAGGCATGCTGCATTGGAGAAATCACCTCCGGGTTCAGTGAGCTGCGAATATAGATGTCCAACAATTTCTCGTAAACGACGTGAGACTGATTGGTCTATAGTCTTTAGCTTCCGTGTGGCTGGGCTTACCAGCCTTCGGGATAAATACAACCTTGACTTCACGCCATGCTTGAGGTACATATCCTAATCTGAGGCAACTTGAGAATATGTTTTTCAGGTGTGAAGTAATGAGGTTTTCACTTTTTTGTAACATCATTGGAAAGATGTCATCTAGTCCCGGGGATTTGTAAGGGGAGAAAGAGTTTATTGCCCATTTAATCTTGTCTTCGGTTACAATGTCCAACGGCGTTCTGTGCTCTGTAAATATCTCAGTTTCTCGGTTATAGCTTGGGTTAGAGCTACACCCGGGAAAGTGAGCATTAACTAAGAGTTTTAGAGTTTCACTGCATGATTCTGTCCAGCGACCACTTGGTTCTTTTAAGGAACCTAAGGTACATGGTTCTTTGGAAAGAATTTTTCTTAGTCTAGCTGATTCATTGGTGCCTTCTATTTCATTGCAGAAGGTTCTCCACGAGCTGCGTTTCGCTCGCTGTGTTTCAGCTTTGAATTTTCTTTGACTGGATTTGTAGATCTCCCAGTCGATGTCTGATCTGGTGCGCTTGGCGACATTGAAAAGTCGCCTCGTTTCTTTTCTAATGTCGCCCAGTTCTATTGTCCACAAAGGTGGTTTTTTGTTGCCTTTTTTACCTGGTTTTAATGGACATCCTTTGACAAAAGCATTGCTGAGTATTTCTGTGAATTTCTCGGCAGCTTTGTCTAAGTTCTCAGGATTATCAATTGCATTGGTATTAAGTAATTTGATTTCATTCTCTACTTCCCCATTAAAAATATCCCAGTTAGTTTTCCGGAAGTTTCTAAAAGGTTTTTGAGAGTTTGTTGTATTAAGTATAAAGAATTCAATTAACCTGTGATCGGAAAAAGATTCTTCCTTAAGTACCTTCCATTGTTCTATTGAGACAGTATTCGAGTTGCTCACAAGGGTGATATCGAGTAATTCCTCGCGGTTCTTAGTAACAAATGTTGGTTCATTACCTCTATTCGCTACTAGTATGTTATTTTCTATGATAAATTCAAAAAGAGACTCACCCCGATCGTTGATATCAGTGCTGCCCCATTGAATATGATGTGAATTAGAATCACATCCTATCACAAGGTCCCATTTCTCCACAGCTGCGCGTTGAACAAGTTGGCACGTGACATTTGCAGGAGGTCCCTCCATCCCATCGTACGGCATATAGCATGATGCCAAGATAAGCGGTGGAAGCCCATCGCGCTCCAACTTAATCGCAGTTTGGTCTAGGTTACTGTATGTGGATAGAAGAAAGAGATTAATCTGTTTTCTAGCTACAATACATGTTCTATAATTACTGTTAGTACCTGTGTTAGAGGATTTAAACAGTGAAAGTCCTTTTGAGTGGAGCCCCCTAATTTTGCCACCTGATATCCAGGGTTCTTGAATTAGGGCAATGTCTATTTGTCAACTCTCCATGAGGTAGACCAGGTTGGCGCTGGCAGCTTTACTATGATGAAGATTTATTTGTAAAAATTTCATGATAAGTTTTTAACTACCACCTCCTTATTTACCTGTTTTTTCTTATTGGCTATGAACCTAAGCTTGCATCGGTTTGTACAAACGCGCACCTTGTAGCCAATTTTCCGCAGAAGTGGCATCGATTTGTGGCTTAAACTCACAATCACTTCGGTGCCATCTTTGGTTGGTTCGTTAACCTGAACAACCTCCCAATTCTGGCTGAGTTGTTCGGTGTTCAGGGACTTGAGTTTCCGCTCAATCCGGTCTCTTGGTATCACGGGTCCCTTAAGTGTCAGCACTGCCTTTGGCCTGCTGAGTTCGCTGATTTCCTTCTTACTGATTAGTCGAAGGTCAGCGTTCGGCCAAGGAGCTTCGGTCTTCTCGATGAACTCTCGGAGCCATGTGAGAGTGTTACCGTCTTCACATGTCATCACCTTGAATCCGTGGACAGTGCTGAGGCTACCGAAGAGTGGCGGAGGCCTGTTCTTGACGATAGCCTCGTTTACCCCATCCAGAATTCTAAGTTCAATCAGTTGCCATTGATCATCCGTCAGTTTCCTTGAAGGGTTGCCAAAGTCTGCAATCGCAGTCTGTTGGACCTCCATGGTCACCCGGGAGAATTTGGCTTTCTTCTTCTTGTTCCCCGGTGAGGGAACAGCTGGTGACGTAGTGTCGTCGTGCCTAGCTCTTTTGGAACCACTCGCAGTTGGGCGAGAGATAGACGGAGGCAAGAGGCCGTCCTTTCCTACCTTCACCTTTCCTTGAGCAGTCCTCAAGTTCGGCTCGTCCTGAGCTAGTCTGTCCGTACACGTATTATCCATCCGTGACGGATTGTCGTCTAGCCTAGCTTGGTTGGACGTAGAATAAAATAACTGAGCAGGTAGAGTTAAATGCTAAGCACATACCATTTGACAGTGTTCAGATGTGTTTCAAAAATAGTTCAGAGTGCTCAGAACAAACTTGTTCATATGATGTTCAGAGCATGCTCGACATGCTCAGACTCTGTTCAGAGCTCTTTTCTGAATTAAAAAAGAAAAACGCCTATTGTGTCTTTATAGAGTTTTTTATGGTGATTGAAAAAGAAGTGCAATAAAGGGGGTCTTTCATACACGTCTGGTTTTCAAGAAGCAATAAAACGCATATAATTTAATGTCATGACTAAGAATTTAGCTTTACCTATTATATAAAGATAAGGGTTTGCCATTATGTTTTAAAAATCATTTCGGGCAAGTAGCCACCGCGGCTGGCTCGAATAAACTCCAGCCGAGAGTTCCAATTTTCGACCATGAATTTTCGACGACCAATTTTCGACGCGATGGCGAATGGACTCATTCGGGTCTTCTTCGATACTCTGCTCCACAGCAGCAATAGCGTCTTCGGTGCCCACTGTACAGCGGCGTCTCTGAGGATGCACATTATCCACTAGAGTAAACGTGGTGCGAAACTGATCCATTGTTGCTCGAACTACCAAGGCCCAATTTTCGACCATGAATTTTCGACCACCAATTTTCGACGCGATGGCGGATGGACTCATTCGGGTCTTCTTCGAAACTCTGCTCCACAGCAGTAATAGCGTCTTCGGTGCCCACTGTACAGCGGCGTCTCTGAGGATGCACATTATCCACTAGAGTAAACGTGGTGCGAAACTGATCCATTGTTGCTCGAATTACCAACTCTGCTGGGCGATTATGCCCACCGAATATTGGATTGGACGCAGCGCGCGATGCGCGAACCGAACCATTATTTTGGTAATAAATTTACACGATTTGCAAACGTTGTTCAGGAGTAAGTCTATTCATTATGAGATTGCAAATCAAACTGAGCATAAATCAAGTGACAGCTGTCAAAAAGACTAACTCGGAAAAAGTATTGCCAGATTGAAACTACATGTAACTCGTGGCATGATGGTTAGTGCGTAGCGTTTAGCGTAGGACTGTCATGCCAAAGGTGCCACCTAAGAACAGAAATGTTTTATCCGAGGTACTGCCTCTTGCGAGGAACTGAAATACTTGTCATGAAAAAGTGCTTCTCATTTAGCCGTTCGGACTCGGCAAAAAACTGTAGGTCCCCTCCATTCCTGCCAACAACACGCACACAGGAATGGTTGAGAGTTGTAAGTCACTAGGCCCTGGTTCTCCACGAGCTGTAGCGCCACCCAATTTATTTATTTATTAGATTGAAAACACACGTTTGAAAAAAATACCCTTTACATATACATATATCGCAAGTACAAATTAAAATTGTGAAAAAATATAGATTTGGAACTTGGTGGATCTTGATTATAATTGATATAATTTTTTGAGAAAGCTAAAAAGTACATTTGTGCGTGTACAAATTATTGTTAAATGCAATATTTTTATAAACTTTTTGACAAAATTGCTAATTTCTGTGAATTTGTATTATTCTTTCAGATAAAACTTGAAATGGCCAAAAACTTTCTTGTTCTTGTAATATTTTTTTCTTCGTCATTTTTTCTTTCTTTGGATGTTAATGGAGATGAAATTTACAGCGATGCAGTTAACAAGACCTCCAGCAATGCAGCAATGGTAAGTTATTACTTTACAAGCATTAAATGAATATGATTTAATTCTTAACGAATCTACTTTAAATATAAAAATTATAGTCAAAAAAGTCCAAACGTGCAATTGGACTAGACAGCGAAGAGAACCGAGAGTCAAATGAACTCCCATCTAGAGATGACTTGGGGTATAATTCCATATTAAATAACGAAATAAGTTTAGTAAAATTTAAACCCGATAATTTTTTTTAAAAGATCTTTACAGTCCTTGGCAAAAAGAGCTCCTTCTGGTTTCACTGGAATGAGAGGCAAAAAACAATTCGAATACACTGATCTTAGTCCTAACAGTCTAGATTGGAGCTTTGATGACGATTATAGTCTCAATGACATTCGTAACAAAAAAGCACCTTCAGGATTTAATGGAGTTCGAGGCAAAAAGATGGAGCAATTGGAATATGAGCAAAGCTTATTGAATCAACTTTTTGGCAGACTCTATCAAGAAAACAATGATTTTGACGATATGAGTGGCTATAGATCAAACGTTCCTTTATATTCACATAGTTATTCAGGAAATGATGGATGGGAGAATGCAATGGAAAAACGTGCTCCTTCGGGATTTACCGGAATGAGGGGGAAGCGTATTCTAGATTTTCCTTTTGATGGTGGAAAACGAGCTCCCAATGGATTCTTTGGCGTTCGTGGCAAGAGAGATTTCAAACGATCAACAGCAGAACAGTTTGTGAGTACCAAAACAAAATTATTCAAAACTATTTTAGATATTAAAAGAATATATTAAATATTTTGTTGTATTTTGAAATTTATTTAAAATATTAACTAATTAAACTAAGAAATACAAATATTTCGCAATGCGTGGCAAAAAGCAACCAGAATTTCTAGGTTTTCGAAATAAATTCGTTGGCGTACGAGGAAAGAAGGACTCGAATGCAGCAAAATTACATAGGCTAGAAACGCAATTGCTTGGATTGCCTTTGAACAGCTACAGATCAGCATCAAGATTTTTGATTGATTCACCAGAGTTCATGTCGTTGAAACGGGCGCCTTCTGGTTTCTTGGGAATGCGCGGAAAGAGACAAGTTAGCAGAGGTAAGGAACTCTAGAATATATATCATTTCTAGAAAAATATTTCTCCGTTCTTACCGTTGGGAAATTCATATGTACTTAGACACCCACTTTGTAAATAGCCAATATTTTTGCTATCTTTTTCAAAGAAACGTTTTCGCATTGTGATATTGAACCTTATGCGCAGTACTACCAATAAACGTTCATAATTCTCCCAGAAACATCTTTCCATCTATGGGACTATACCAACTTACTAACAAATAATGTATTTATAAGCTATAAATGAGGACTGCGACAATTCTCCTCAAAAAACTGTTTCTGGAATATTTGGGCCAAGAACCTATATTTCAAGAAGAAAACGTCATCGGGAAATATCGAAGCTTCGAAAGAAATAAACGAAATCAGAAAATTGTCATTATGTGACAGACACTAAGCCACTCTTAAAACACCATTCTCCTATGCCTTCAGTATTTTGTAAAAGAATCCACAGGAGGTTTAACGAACTTTGGCAAAAGCAACAATGTCACACTCAACTGGGTACCCGGGTACGTTGGTATTCATGGTGATGTGGAGGCAAACACCCTTAACCCTTATCAAATAAAAGGAGAAGGGTAAAAGATTTACGGCGTTCCGCTTCCGGTACCGTATGTTACTTCTTCGCATGACTAAGGGGTCATATGTGATAGATTCCTCAAATTTCATGGACACATAAACCATGTGCCTCAAAATCACTTTATATCTCCTTTCACAGACTTGTTCTTGAATACACCAGATAGACCGAACTGAAGCTGTCCAGTTTCTAATCAAATCGACTGCCCCTCATCTTTCGAACTATTAAATAGTTCCACATTTCAAGGCACACCAATAGGGCCTTCCTTCTTTTGTAGTCCCACAAATGAAACTGAAATAAAATCAGTTATTAATGGTTTGAAATCAAAAAATCCTGTGGAGCAGATGGTATTTCTAGCTCTGTCATTAAGAAAATTTCTAATAATATAGTAGAACCTCAAATTTTTCTGACAAATAAAAGCTTCGAGACAGGTGAGTTTCCAGATTGCCTCAAAACAGCCAACATAGTACCTATAAGTAGATATATAAAAAAGATGATCCCACAGATACGAATAACTATAGGCCAATTTCACTTCTTCCGGTTTTTTCAAAAATATTGGAGGTTGCTTTTAAAAATAGATAGCTCTCTTTTTTAAGGAAATTCAAATTATTAAGTGATTGCCAATTTGGTTTTAGAAAAGGAAAAAGCACCGAGGATGCCATGACAAATTTTCTTACGGAGGTTTACAAGTCCTTAGATAAAAGCTTTAAGACAGCAGGTATATTTCTAGATTTGACTAAAGCTTTTGATTTAATCAATCATGAAATATTACTAAATAAATAATGTCGAATTGGTTTTAGGGCAACTACACATCGGTGGCTGAATAGTTACTTAAGTGGTAGAAAACAACGAGTTCAAATAAATGATGCATATAGTGAAGTAGCAAGTTGTCCAAATGTAGGTGTTCCGCAAGGATCTGTGCTGGGGCCAATCCTTTTCCTCATATATATTGTAATGACTTTCCAAATTTGAACTATAACGACTCCGAAAAGCAAACAAACGAACACAATAAAGCTTACGGTCGCAGTGCAAACATACCCTTAGTAGCTATAATCATAGCAACTCTCAAACGAAGGAAGCGCCATCTGCCGGATTATAGCAGATTTACCAGCTGTCAAATAAAAGCTTTTTGAAGGGAAATTATTGGGAAATTTCCCCTATGGAAAGCTCTGGAAGCAGAGACTAGAACGTTCTCCTTATTTCGAGAGTTTGGAAAACAAGTATAAAAGGCACATGTTTGAACGGCAGCGACACAGTTTGTTTTTAATCGTGAATGAATAAAGTTGGTTGTAATAAAAGTGAAAAGTAAAGTTTGTGAACTAATTCAGTGGTGAAGAATAAATCGTTTTGTTTGTAGTAAGAAAAGTAAAGTGTTTTATTTTGCGAAATAAATAAGTGGACGTTTTGAATAAAGTAAATAAGTTTTATTAACGAACCTGAGAAAATATTACAATATAAACTCTATTTTTCAAGTTCCACTTAATGGCAAACTAACAGCGTACGCAGACGATCTAGCACTGTCGTATAGGTCTACTTCACAAGAAGGTATAGTTGCGTTAGTAAAAGATGATCTTATTTCTTTGAAAAATTGGTTAGCGTATCACAAAATGGTTCTTAGAAAAAAATCAAAAGCTATAATTTAAGTTGGGTCTTGTTTGTAAATGGAAATTCACACACAAGTGCAGTGCATGCTGCGCATTATACATCAATTTATATTGAATAATTTTGAATGAACAACAACAACTTTTGTGTATTACCGCAAGGAATCGCAAGGTTCATGGTTCGCTCCCATATGACGGCAAAGAGTTTTTCAATTAATACGAGCATAACCAGACTAAGCACCACTAAAGGAGTCTGATGATCGAGGTGGCTCTCGTGAAATAGCTATAACTCCAGCCTATAAACTTGGTGGTGATACACACAAGTTGTTGTTTTAGTTCATGTCGGAAGATTCATTTCAGGAAGTCATACTAGTGAAGATAAATTTTTGATAGATAATATTTTCTTAATTCTAAATCTATATTGAAGCTTAACTTGAAAAAATATTGTTATACACATATAACGGGTGATTTTTTAAGAGGTTTAGAACTTAAAAAAAAAAAAAAAAACACAAAAAATTCGAAAAAATGAATGAAATATTTATTTGAATCGATAGTTTGAACCTTGCAATTGAATGTTTAAAGATAATTTCATGCAAATGTTGACCGCGGCTGCGTCTCAGGTAGCCCATCCGCTGAGTCCAATTTTGGCATACTCTTTCACACATATCGGCCGGTATCTCACGAATGAATGCATGGATGTTGGCTTCCAGTGCGTCAATCGAAGCGGGCTTGTCCCTATAGACATTAGCCTTGACATATCCCCACAAAAAATAATCTAATGGTGTCAAATCGCACGATCTAGGCGGCCAATTGACCGGCCCGAAACGTGAAATTAACTGTTCACCAAACTCGCCTCGCAATTGCGCCATTGTTTCGCGTGCTGTGTGGCATGTGGCACCGTCTTGTTGAAACCACATATCATGCAAGTCAAGAACTTCCATTTCGGGCAAAAAAAAGTTTGTTATCATCGCTCGGTAGCGTTCACCATTGACAGTAACGCTGCGATTCGCATCATCTTTGAAGAAATATGGCCCAATAATGCCGCCGGCCCATAAACCGCACCAAACAGTGGCTTTTTCGGGATGCATTGGTAGCTGTTGCAATGCTTCTGGCTGATCTTCACTCCAATTTGGTCACAATCTTCCGAATAGACTGCTCAGAAGGTCGAGAATGCCGACCATAAAATGGAAGCAGCGCGCGATGAACATTTCGAACCAAGCACGAATTTTGATAGTAAAATTCAATAATTTGCAAGCGTTGTTCATTTGTAAGACGATCCATGGTTAAATTGCAAACCAAACTGAAGCTGTTTGACAGTGACACAAGGTACTAAACACACGTCAGCTGTCAAAACCAGTGTTGCCAAAACCAAACCAGCTAAAAAATCACCCGTTATATGTACATATAAACACAGATGTTGTAAATTTTGATTCAATATATAAATAAATAAATAAAAAAAAAAAAAATTCTTCATTTTCCCCTGTGTTAGCCAGGTTCAATGCACCATGTACAAGACACATGCCAATGGAAGAACATGCACCAAAGCCGGGCATTCTTCGGAATACTTACTGTCTGAGTCTCTGAGTTGGGGGGACCATAAAAACGAAACAAGTCATTCATTTTCTCTTTTAATGTCCTGCTTTCACCAGAATGAGAGCACAATTATTCGGTAAGGCATTTATAAAGAACTTCAGCTAGTTCTGTACTGTGTTCTTCGTGAAATTCCTAAGCTCGCGAGCAAGCGGACTACGTGTCTTTGATGGGAGCTCATAGCGCACAGTGGACTGTCAATCGAACGGCTGGATTGATTTTGCTTCAGTGCCATTCTGCAAGCTGACTATAGCAATCAAGTTTCCCGCCTATGCTTACAGTTGTTGGGCTTGAATAGTTCTCCATGATCCACTCGGAGGAATGTCCACACTTACCAACTCCAAATTTCTACCTTTGGAATTTATCGCCGATCAAATATTTCTATCAATTACAGTATGCATATCGCTACTGCAGAAATCTATACAAATTGCTTGCATCTTTGGTGATCCAGAGCGTAGTCAAGATATAGAAGTGCCAGAAAGCCTTTGGGGTCAACAATTTTGATTAACACACTAAGAAACTTTTGTTTGCTTCTCCCAAAGAAACACATCCTTGTTAAAAAAAAGAAAAACTGGCTTGATAGCTTGTGGAGAACTAAGGCCCACTGACTTACAACTTTCAAACACACCTGTGTACATTTTGTTAGTTTGCAGGTTTAGAAGGGACTTTATACTTTCTGCCAAATCCGAATAACAAGGGTTTATTCTTGACGAGCGATAGATATACTGTTAGAAAGATTCGTCAGTTTCTGCCAAGTGGCAGGAACCTTGGAACCCCTTCGCTAAGTCAAAATGAAACTGAAATTGGATGTAAACCACCATTTCCAGTACTTTTTCTGTGGCAAGTTCTTCTGCAGAGCTTAAGATTGACACATTTTAGTGTAAATTTTTCTTGGTTTGTCCCGGTGCCTCGGGGAGAGAAGGATAGTGGTTTTAGGGGTAAAAAGAGAAAGGAAGCTGAAAAAAGTGCTGATGTAATTGGGAGGATTGATGGGACTGACATTGCAGTAGGGAAAATAGTGGACTGGATGTACCACTTTCCGATTTTATACGGTTGTTGGGCTCATAGAAGGAAACTATAGAATCACTGATTGCTTAGGGCCTATTATGGTGATTTTCTCGAACAAAAATACTGATTAGAAGCAACAGTCCTCAACCTCGGATTTGGTTTTATTGACTCTCCAGACTCTGGGTGGTTATAGAATTTCATTTTGTACAAGTGGAAAGGATTTCATTACAGTCCCAAACTTTTTGGAAGAAAATCTTAAAAAGCACACATCTGATCTAACGAATAACATCTCATGCATGCAACTAGTGTAGTGTTCTTTCGCGGACTTAACTAAGAATGCCCATCACAGTTGACTACAAAGAAACCGATTTTATATACTATAGGGGGAAAACGGGAGACTTGACCATACGGGAGACATGAGCCACTCGCAATATTTCACTCAGACTACCCTTAAATTCTAGACGTGTTTGTATATCCAAAGCAGAACATGACCTTCTATTGGCTCATAAAAAGGTTTCTGGATCAACATTTGATTTTTGTTCCTGGAAACAATTTTTTTTTTTTCTTTTCATTGCATAACTTTTGTTTGACTCGTAGTTAATTAAAAAATATAGTATGATCTTATTCCTTGAGTAATTGTTTTTGTAAATACCCGTGCAAAATAATGCAACAGTTTACGTAACAGAATTTATAATCTCTTTTGTCTCAAAAAGCGTGAACGGGAGACTTGAACCACTTACTGCAGGGAGACTTGATCATACGAAAATGAGGAGCAAAACAAAAAAAAAGTCAAAAAACTGCCGCAGAAGGGGAAATTAAAGGATAACAATGCTCAAATTATGTTTAAGAAATATTACAATCTTCTTACTGTATTTCCCAAGGAGGGGTTTATTTAAGTTGGGAATTTATTTTCGTTTGTTACGGTTTTTAAGGTTGTTTATAGTATTGTATCAATATTTTCGTGTATAAACTTTTAAAACATTTTTCTTAGCAAATAGTACGTTAAATATAGTAACAATTGAGTTTTATGAAAGTCATAGATGGTGATCTCATTTTCTGTATTGTTAACTCGTTCAATTTAAGTATGTTCAAGTCTCCCCCAGGGGGTGTTCAAGTCTCCCGTAGGGGGCGGGAGACTTGAGCCAAAAATCTTTCTTCAAACAATTTGCACTGGGTTGAAACCGATTGCATATATTTGAAGCCAATTTAGCTAGTTTCAAAATAGATAAGTGTAGCTTTATAGAGATGTATCTTTCATGCGGCTGAGATAAATAGACAAGTTTTTATCAACAATTTTACAAAAAGTGGCTCAAGTCTCCCGCCTTCCCCCTACGTAATCGAACTTCAGCTTGCGTTCCCAACCTAACCTAAGGACATTTCCTCAATTATAGCCTCTTCCAGTGCCATGAGTTTATGTGATGTGATAGTCTTCTGAGGAAAGTTCTAAGACAGAATAGCAATCATGGTATGTACTTTAAACTACAGTCGTATAGAATGGTGGCCTATATTCGTTGCATTTGCTGTTTGCGGAGGTTGATTTTGTCATTCTTGTAGCCATCATTCTGGGTTTGTAACCTCTTGAGAGAGAGATTCCTCTTTTTTTAACATGTTCTTGGCTTTTGGGGTTAGTTTTTTGCTTCTATTTTTCTTTCCGCTTTCATTTTCCTGGTTTCTTCTTTGGTGATATCCCTCCTTTCTTCTCCCACATCAGGGCATTGTAGGTACAGCATTGTCAGCACTCCACTTCTCTTTAACCAACGGTTCATCTAGAGCTCCTGGCTCACCTTATTTCGATATACTAAAAAGCAACAGCAACAGCAGCGCCCTCTTTGGCTATGGTCACACTGCTCACTTGCACGAGTGGTTTTTAAGTGATGGTTTCAGACCACCAATGGAAAAGTTAATAATTCGGATCACCTAGGCGAATTCTTACCTGGTGATACATTTCAGCTTTTGTAATATCTCCCTCTTCTTTCTCTTTCTCGGATAATTGAACTTTGAAATCTCGGATACTGTGAGTGTTAACTAGGTCCAACTCTGAACAATCCAGAAGTAAACTATTCTTACCTGGTGATACATTTCAGCTTTTGTGATATCTCTCTCTGTTGCCACTCTTCTTTCTCTCTGATGGAAAATGGAACTTTGAAATTTTGGATACCTTGAGTCTTTACTAGCCCCAACTCTGGACATTCCGGAAGTATACTATTCTTACCTGGTGATACATTTCAGCTTTTGTGATATCTCCCTCTATTGCCACTTTTCTTTTTCTTTGACGGATAATGGAACTTTGAAATCTCGGATACCTAGAGTATTAACTAGGTCCAACTCTGGACATTCCAGAAGTATACTGTTCTTACCTGGTGACATATTTCAGTTTTATCCTCGATTGCCACTCTTCTTTCTCTTTGGCGGATAATGGAACTTTCAAATCTCAGATACCTTGAGTGTTAGCTAGGCCCAACTCTGGATATTCCAGAAGTGCACTATTTAATGATATACCAGCAGCCAGTCAAATCAATCATTTAGGTGAACAGAAATTTTGTTTCATTTGTATCAAATCACGTTCATTTATTTACGTACATTTTATATGAATCTGAGGTTGAATGAACAATTATATGAATAGGTACATTTCTGCAGCAACATTCCTATGAACCTTCTCAAAAATTTCGCCTGCAGTAATTTTAAAGAAGAGGCAAAACGTTAGCCGTTCAACCACTCCACTCAACCAAAAAGGTTAACGAGCACTTCTCTGTCAAGTGACGACTCCAAATCCCTATACAAAAACTTAAATGTTTGTATGGAACTCATTTACACTTTTTAACTATGGTTTTCTGCTGTATAGTTGTTTGTAGATTCACAAATAGCACAACAAAGTGTACCTACTTGGTGAAGTTTCAGTTTAGACTATTTCTTCATCTACTGCTATTCTGCCCTAGAAAATTATTTTCACATAGGTATGCATGAGAAAAAGAAATTAAAGGGGTAAAAATTACATAGGGTTGTCGGTTGTTGAAAAGCTCAAACCCAGAGCGTTTAAGAACAAAATATACTTTTAAGAGTGTAATGAAAAAAGTATTATATTTGCATGCGTAATAGGAACTAAGAGATCAATTTGCGGAAAGTTTTGCAACTTGCCAAGGTCAATTGTTTTATATACAACAAAATCTTCCTTTCGACGTTTTGAAGGTAGTATTTTGATTTCATAATGCACTCTTTTGAAATGTTTTTAAGATTCTATGTAATTGTGAAATGAACTGGTTAAATAGCTTGTTCAACGTCGTCGGTTGGTCGTCGGTCAAATGCACTTGGAAAGTATTTTTCTTAAAAGACTTAAGGCCAGTTTGCTTACACAAGCTTGGGTTAGTAATATGATTTTCGCAGGTTCTCATTTTATGATGGCAATAACTCGAAATCGGTTAGGCATTTTGATGGATTCATTTGATTAAAATTTTGGCAAACAAGCAAATTTTACGATTAACTAGTTGCAAAAATAATCATTGATGAAAGATGAATAGCTGTGATAAAACTGGCTCTTAAGGTGCTTTTCCATTTGAGAGTACTTTCATTGCAAAACTCTCAAGAGTGACTTTTGGATAGCTGTTTACACCTCTGTGAGGTAATTTCATGTTTTCACTTGTGAGTCTTAGTCTCGAGAGCTGTGAATTTTGAGAGTTGCTTATAGTCTTTTTACTCACAAATGGATAAATAAAGTTGGTGGCTCGAAAGCTACCGGAAACTAAAGCCTATAGTGACTTACATCTCTCAACCATTCCTGTGTGCGTGTTGTTTGTCAGGAATGGAGGGGACGTACAATTATTTACCCAGTCCGAACGGCTAGATGAGAAGTACTTAATCGTGACAACAGATACTCTTGGAGGATTCGTGATTCCTCGCAAGATGCAGGACCTCAGAAATAAATATTCCTTATTTATGGTGGTGTAGTACCTCGTGGCTTGATGGTTAGTGCGTAGGACTGTCATGCCGAAGGTGTGGGTTCGATTCCCAGCCGTGCCACCTATAAACAGAAATGTTTTATTCGAGGTACTGCCTCTTGCGAGGAACTGACAAATCCTCCAAGAGTATACTTGTCATGAAAAAGTGCTTCTCATTTAGCCGTTCGGACTCGGCAAAAAACTGTAGGTCCCCTCCATTCCTGCCCAACAAACACGCACACAGGAATGGTTGAGAGTTGTAAGTCACTATGCCCTGGTTCTCCTCGAGCTGTTGCGCCACCCAATTTATTTTTAATTTTTTTATTTATGGTGGTAGCGGCTTTTTCGTCTTTTTTCTGTATTTATTTATAGGCATCTGGAATTTACAAATTTTTTTGGGAAATAACGGACACCATTGTGTACATATTTATGTAAGCATCAGCAAGCTTCTTTCTGCCGGCTCAGTCTCTAGCTATGTAGTCTCCAGCTTCGCACGCCAACATTAAAATTGTCTTGTGTGATTTTAATGCCAAACTAGGAAGAGACCACATCTATGGTTGCACAATCGGAAGATAAAGCCTCCATAGCACCACCTCCGAAACTGACTCAGGTTACTTGACTTCGTTGTGTGGTGAAATATTGTGGTAGCTAGAACGCAGCTCCCACAACTCGAAATAAACAAGTGGACATGGCAAATTCCCTCCTCCTCTTGAATCCTTCCCTATTTTCCTTACACTTACACTGTTTTAAATCATTTAAAGGGTACTCAAAGCCCCTTTAGTCCGCACTAATTATGAAAAACTAGATTTACCACATGTGAACATTACGGTTTGCGCAAGGTATTCCTCCAGTATCAAGGATGCCCGAACTTTCCAACGTTGACTTGGACGAAGGTAATGCTATGACCAAAGCCAAAGCAGGGAGGAACTGTGAGGAAGTTCGACGTCGGACAGCTGTAGTTGCAAGAAATTACAAAGTCCTTTTCCAATCGAGTCTCTCGCACCCTCTTAAAGAGTCTTATGCCACAAACTTCAAGCATCGAAAACCAGTGGAAGAATGGCCAGGAAGCCATTAAAGATATACCGCCTCTGATGTGCTGGGCTACACATGAAACCCCTGTTTGACAAAGAATACCGGCAAGTACATGCAGCCACACAACAGGCATACAAAGTGGCGTTGGAGGAAAGAGAGGAACACCGGCATCTCAGAAAAAAGGGCAAGAGAAGCGCGCAATCAAGGAAATAGAGGGATGTCACTGCATCAGGAATGAAGCTCGGAAGTTTTGCTTAAAAGTAAAAATAACCTCCCAGGGTTACAAGGCCCGAACCGAAGCCTGCAGGGATGATCAGGGGAACATTGTGGGAGAATCGCAGTCGGTGCTGAGGATATGGAAAAATAATTTGTGCAAATTGTATAGCATTGATGCCGAATCGAATTCCCCTGCCATGCAGATTGCACCATTCTACCAGGACAACAAAGGCCAACAATTCAGTCCATCCGATTTCAAAGAAGTGAAGCTATCTATATCTAAACTAAGTCTAGAAAAGCTGCTGGCGAGCTGATGGCCTTACAGTCGAGCTATTCAAAGCGGCTGGTGATGAATTGGTTAGCAGTTTGCACCAGGTCATCCGCAAAATATGGTCAGAGGAAAGCGTGCCCGATGAATTGAACTGCAGCATTGTTGGCCCGATCCTGAAAAATGGCGATGCTCTGGACTGCACCAACCATAGAGGCATCAATCTCCCTAACATCGTATGTAAGATCTTCTCAGCCGTACTGTGTGAACGCCTGAAGTAATTCATCAATAACCTGATAGGTCCATGTCAGTGTGGCTTTAGGCCAGGAAAGTCTACCATCGACCAAATAGATATTCCCACTATTGCAGATCTTGGAAACAAAAACCAGGAGTTTCGAATCGATACTCAGCACCTCTTCATCGATTTCAAGGCCACATATGACAGTATCTATAGAGACGAGCTACATATTATATAGCTAGTAATGTTTAGTTTTGGCATCCCTCCCTAACTCGTCCATTTGTGCAGGATGACGATGGAGAATGCACGCTACTGCACCAAGGTCGGCAACGACTGATACCTCACCGATACCTCTGAGATCAAAAAAGGATTCAGTCAAGGCAATACGCTGTCATGCGACTTCATCAACATCGTTCTTGAAAGAATAGTGCAAGACTCTCACGTCAACACTAAAAGTACAATCTTTTAAAAGTCCGTTAAATTACTCGCTTACTACGAGGATATTGACATAATCAAGCGAGCAAAGCGTGATGTCAGTGGTGCTTTCGTAAATATTGAGAAGGAAGCCAAAGAGATGGGTTTAACGGTGAATGAAGGCAAGATCAAATATATGCTGTCAACAAGAAGGGTTACCCAACACCGAAGTCTTGGCCAGAACGTCACTATATAATACTTGTAAACGCACCGGTAACAGCTACATAGCTTCGTTCTCCCAATTATGTCAATATCATCTGCATAAGCGAGTAGTTGAACGGACTTTTAAAAAATTGTACCTGTGCAGTTTACTTGCGAGTTGCGTACAAATTGCTTCAAGTACAATGTTAAACAGGATAGGGGCCGATCAGATCGTTGACAAACGGTTTTAAGCGATCACACAGTACAGATGACAGGATTTTGTATGCGATGTTGAGGAGACTTATACCAGGTCAGAGCATCTCCTTTCTTGTGACCGGGGCAGACTATACCGGGTCCCATATCGGGCCCCCCTGCTTTAAATAGCTCGACTGGCAGGCCATCTACACAGGCAGCCTTGTACGCTTTAAGCTTGACTATCGCTTACGCACTTCATTAAGGTGGGGTGGACGGAAATGTTGACCATCATCGTCCAGATTTAATGCTGCATTCTCTCTAACACCTTAATTTTGGCCATCTTCAGCGTTTATCAGTCTATCTAGATTAGTGTTGTTTCCAGATCCTTAGCACGGACTGTGTGTCTACCACCTCATTCCCACTCTCGTCTCGGCAGGCTTCCCTTCTGGCCTTGCAACCCTGGGTAGATTGCCTCACCCTTCAGTAGAACTTTTGAACATTTCTCCTGCCACTGCAGTCCTCAATAGACTTGACCGCCCACTTTGCATGCTCTCTCTTTTTCCTCCTGAGAAGTCGGCGTTCCTCCCTTCGTTTTTGCCCGTAGAGCAGAGCTCCCGGGCTACACTCTCAGCAACTCTGGTTCTAGTTTGCAACATTGATTGGTAGGCCTCATTCTTTGCTGCATGCGCTAGCCTGCATTCTTCATCGAGCCAATCAGTGGTGGCAGTCCTGTTGGCATTTTGGCAGTGTTTCCACTGGTCCTCTGGAGATGATGGTGGTGGCGAGCTTGCTGAGAGATTAAGAGAGACGTGGTCTGCAAAAGTCCTAGCGATCTCTGCAATTTTAACTCAACGACATTAAATCTTTTCACAGCATCCGCTCGTCGTTGTGGCGTCATAGATTACATTCGTACTTGAGCTACCACCAAGTAATGATCCGAGTCTATGTTGGCTCCTCGGAAAGTTCGGACATCCAGGATACTGGGAGCATGTCTGGCGTCTATAGCAACATGATTCTTTCCTAATATTGTTGTGAAATTATTAAACGTGAATTAAAGTTTACGATGGCGGAACTTCAATCCGCAAACTCAATGGATTTATATTAATCCAAATAAACGAAATAATTTTATAAACTAATTAAACAACCCGAGCACGAAATCTGCGTGCGCTGCGACCATGAGATAAGAAAAACGAACAGTCAAACGATGGGTGCGTTTAATAGATAACTTTCACAACTGACAACACATAAAGTGCTGCCACCCAGTAGCTCAGCAATGGGGTGGGTTCAACAATAAAAATGATTTTATTAATCGGATGCGATTAATAAAATGAAAATAAAAAGAACAAATGATAAGTAAAAGTACGTGGTGTACTTTACTCAAAGTGGGCGCCAGAAATTCTTTTGTAAATTAAGAATTAGAGAATTCCAAAACTAATCTTTTTTCAAACGAAGAGAAGAAATTAGAAACAACAAAAGAACCAAAATAAAACACAAAAATATTGTATGCCCAGATGGGGACTTCAATTATTTTATTTGGGAAACTTTTGAGCCGAAACCCAGGGATTAAAACCCAAAATTTTTTCGATACATAGGTATATAAAGGTTACAAAGCTAAAAGGGCTTACGGTGAAAACGAAAAGCCGAAAGTAAAGAAAGAAAATGAAAATGAAAAGTGGGTCGTTAACAAGAAAATACCGTGTCCCACAAAATCGGGATAAAATTCGAATCAAATAAACAAAATCAAAAGCTATCGAAATTGACACAAAATGAAATTAAAACAACCAAACACTCTACTTATCTTTTTTTTTTTTTTGGGATGTCTGCGGACCTCCTATCCGCCCTTTTCCTCTATCACCTCGATTAAATTTCCTCCTCAAAATTGTTTTGCACCTTGAAACACTTATTTTTTTCTCCAATTTTTTTTCCAAACGTTTCCTCCAATTTCTTCCGCAAAAAAAAATTAATTTTCCTCAATTTTCTTTCTTTTTGAATTTTTCTCGACTTTTACCAAAATTAACTTCTCGCTTGAAACGTTCTCAAAAGAGTGAACTTTCCATGCTAATCCTATTGTCTACCTCGGTCATTCCAGTCTCTCACACATTCATACAACCAGCCAATCGTTTTCGAGATCTTCAGTCACGGGATCACGGCTTCCTGGAAAGCAACGTGCTCTCCTCGAAAACCTCCGTTCCTCCGTTGTCGAATCTCATCGAAACTCACACACACATTCAATGATTCACCAAGTTGTTGGATGTCTTTCCAAAACTTGCCGAATCCAAATGGCCGAGTTCAGAACCCTTTCAACTAACTTTTTCGAGAAAATTTAAAAGAACTAAAATCAGCGGCTAGTATTTTACATCCGCTGATACAAAACATTTGGGAAAACGAAAGCTATCCCAGGGACTGGAAGGATGGTGTGATTGTTAAGTTGCCAAAGAAAGGTGACTTAAAGAATTGCAACAATTGGCGTGGTATCACCGTTTTGTCCGTTTTCCCAAAACTAATGGCAACAATCATACTCGAGCGAATAAAGGATAGAATCGAGTCTACACTCAAGAGGCATCAAGCTGGCTTCCGCAGTGGTCGATCGTGTGTCGACCATATCAACACCCTGCGTATCGTCCTCGAGCAGTCGATGGAATATCAATCACCGCTTTACCTCATGTTCGTGGATTTTGAAAAGGCCTTTGATCGAGTTAACCGAGAATGTATATGGAGATCGTTGCTTGGTAGAGGAATTCCACCAAAAAATTGTTGCCATTATTAAAGAGTCCTACAACAACGCGAGGTGTTTTGTTTTGCACAATGGGCAGCTATCCGACTCCTTCGTAGTGCAACAGGGTGTGAGACAAGGGGATGTTCTATCGCCAATTCTCTTCCTGCTGGCGATGGACGACGTATTGACGGCCAGTGTTGGTACAGCTGAGCGACAGGGCATTCAATGGAGACCGTTCGAAAGGCTCAGTCATTTAGACTATGCCGATGACATATGTCTACTGGCAAATAACATCAGTGGGCTGAACGGGATGTGCCAAGCACTGCAAGTGAACGGAGAGTCGAGTGGTCTAAGAATTAACAGCAAAAAGACAAAAATAATGCTCACAGGCCGCTCCACACAGCAGCGTATTATTTTACGCCAGACGCCAGTTGAAGTAGTGGAACAATTTAACTACCTTGGCAGTATTGTTTCTGAAAACGGTGGTACGGATCTGGACGTTAAAAGTAGAATAAATAAAGCTCGTGCTGCCTTCGGTACTCTGTCCCCAATTTGGAAATCCAGTCAAATCTCCTTACGCACTAAGTTGAGATTCTTCGAATCCAATGTCAAATCCGTGCTGTTATATGCTTGTGAAACCTGGAAAGTCACGTCTACCATTTCGAAGAAATTGCAGGCTTTTGTGAATCGCTGTCTTCGTCACATCCTAAAGATTCGCTGGCCACAAATAATATCAAATGAGGAATTGTGGCGCAGGACAAGTCAAGAGCGGCTGGACGTCGACATAAGAAAGCGTAAATGGCGTTGGATTGGTCACACACTGAGGAAACCAAACGATGAAATTGCAAAGCAGTCCTTTGAATGGAATCCTCAGGGTGCACGGCGGGTTGGAAGACCAAGAACAACATGGAAATCAACTGTCTTAGCGGAAGCAGAATCCCAGAGAAAGACGTGGCCACAGCTTAAGTACCTTGCAGCAGACCGTGAAGGATGGAGACGTTTTGTTGACGCCCTATGCCCCAGCCGGGGATACAGGACACGATGATGAAAATCGAGAAAAAGTTTCTTCTAGGCATTCTCCTAGTTACTCTAAAATAATCGCGAGTGATTCGAAGCACGAAGCAATCTCTATAAAACTAATACCTCGAGGTGAGAGGGGAACACATTTCTTTTAATCCTTAAATCTACTCACTTCTTTTCTTTCGCGTGTCAATTCCGATAGATCTTTCTCATTACAATTAAAAAAAAAAAATAAGTTAAAAAGATTTATAAATCAAGCTAACAACCCATTTTCTGACAAAATAGTAAGCTACGTTAAGTTAAATTAAGTTACGTTAATGAAGCTTGGTAGATTTGTTTAGATAAAATTAGGAGTCCGCCTGACTTGCTTACTTCTTCAGCTCATCCGCTGGCTCCTCGACAAGAGACCGCCCGTCTTCTTGGTAGTTTTAGTTCGTGAATTTGGGAACCAACTGTTCCACTCAATTGACAAATCGTTGGAAACCTGTTTTTGTTACTTTTCCAAGATACTTAAAGAGTAGGTCTCTGGCTGATGGACGCCAGGTATCTACTAACTCTACAAGCATTTTGGAGCCGCAACGGAAAAAGGAAAGGCTAAAAATGGCAAAGGAGAAAGAGTAGGCAGGTAAAACTTGTTGTGGTAAATTTTACCGCAACAATTTACGTATTTTCGAGGAGATCGTAGAATTCTTCCTCGGTTGAATCATCTTTTTCATCCGTTGATGGGGCATGGGCACAGATCAACGGTGATGTTTTTGAATTTTGCTTTGATGTGGGTTGTGACCAGGCACTCGCTTACATTTCTGAAGCCTAAGACTTCTTGCCTAAGTCTTCCCCTTACCACAAAGCCACAACAAAAAAACCGCTGACCCTGCTCCTTGCAGTACTCACCGAAGTAGATGTCACACAATTTAATCCTTCGTATACCCTCTCCATCCCATCGCCCTTCCTGGGTGGCTGTTATGTCAGCATTTAGCCTATCCAGGCTCTCCACTAGTCGTTCGGCTGTACGTGGCTTGTGTCCTCTTGAATGCTCATGCCTACTTTTGAACATCAATATTTAGGCATTTTATTCATAGTATACTTTTACATTACCAACCACCTCCACTCCCACTTTTTTTCTACAATCTAACTATTCAGTTCTAGAAGATTATTAAGTCAAAGTTGAAAATATTTAAATTAAAAATCTAATAATAAAAACCTACATCACTAAATTTCTTATTTTTTACTTTTAGATACCCTGGATACCACCTTGTAAGATGTTTAAGCGATACTGATTAAAAATGAACTTATGTCTTCGTATTAAAAATTATCTTTTCAATATTATTTAAATTAAAAATCGCATAATCCATGGCTGGAGGATTATATGATTTTTAATACTATTTTTTTTTTTTTTAACATTAACATTATATATTTTAATTTATTTACATAAACTACATATATTTATGTAACACCAAATTCTATCACAAAAGTACAATTAAAAATTAAATTATTAAGTTTGTAAAATACATAAAATATAACTACATACGAGTATATACCTACATATAAGACAAATCTGTAAAATATATATATACTAAATATAATTAAATAAAATTTTATTTCATTAAAAAAAATGTATACTTCACCATTTATGGGTGTCAAACTAATATTGTGTATGTATCAATGTATTTTAATAAAATCTTAAATTAAGTTTAGAAGCAAAACGAAATGTGGTAAATTATATATTTGTTTTACTAAGCATACATATCAACAAAATATTAAAAGTAATAAAATATTTAAAAATAAAAATAAATGCATTTTGGAATTAGTTTTTTTTTAATAAGTTTTTTTTTTTGTTTTTTTTTTTAGCTTGGATTTAAAATTCGACTTTTAATTACCTTCTCATTTGTTAAAATTAAATAATAAGTTTACTTCGTTACTTCACACAATATCAATGTATCGGAAATGCTTTAGGTTTAGTTTTTTTTTTATTGAAAGGGAAAACTGCCCAATCTATGCGATTGTTAACATAATTTACATAATTCATCAAATAGACAGAGAATTTTCTATTTTAGGCTCAATTTTATGTTTGCAGCTGCATCGATGCTGATTGAATTTTATTGAACACATATGGCGTGCATGGCGATGTAGACCATTTTACACGATTCATTTGCAACAAAACTCTTTGTTTCTTAATGAAATTAAAGCTATCACTATCATCCAACCTGATGAATGCTTGGCTTCAGAATGTATGTGCAATTTAATGATTTCTGTAGTACCCAATTAACTTTTTTGCAGCTTTCTTATTTTATAAAACAAATTGTTTTCTGCTTGAATTAGTGCACATTAAGTTAATAAAGAATTAGACATTAGCAGGGCTAGATAAAAACTTCAACATGCCCTTTAAAACTTATTTCTGGTTAAATTGAAAGGGCCTTTTACAGATAAAGAGTGAATTTTAAGCTACAAATTCAAGCATTTGCGTTGATTTTAGACATTTCAGTTTTTTTCAAGATTTTGAACTTCGTAAAAAAAGAGTGCACAATAATTTAAAACTTAGGTCAACTTATATAAAAAGAATCGACTCGTTAAAACGATGTTTCAACACTAGATACTTCCTTGTTTAAGTTCGGGTTGGACCAGGACCTCAGCCGGCTCGATCTCTCTCCAGTGCCCAGTTTCGCGTGCCAAGTTGGTTCAGCTCCTCTTCCACTTCGTGCGCCTCCTATAGATTATGCTGTCCTACTTTACTGCGCCGGTTGAATTTAAAGACTTTCCAGCCGGAGCATTGATGCCCATTAGCTCTAGGTGACCTACAAGACTCAGTCGTTCGCTTTTAACTTTTTGTGGCTAGGTCGGTTTTGCTGTATAGCCCGTATAATTCGTTGTTCTACCAAAACTCACCCGGAGAATTTTCCTCTCAGAACAGCTTAACGCGTTCTCATCCACCGTTAATAGTGTCCATGCCTCTGCACCATACATCATAACCGGGATGATAAGCGTCTTATACAGGGACAGTTTAGTTGATCGAGAGAGGGCTTTGCTTCTCAATTGCCATCTTAGCCTAAGGAAACAGCGATAGGCAAGAGTAATCCTTCGTTTGATCTCAGCACTGCTAGATATCATTCGCTGAGTTTATAGCGGATCCTAGGTAGACAAAGTCTCTGATCACCTCAAAATTATGGCTATCTTTAGTGACGCTCTGTCCGAGATGCCGATGTTGGGTGTCCTTTCATGTTGGCAGCATATATTTCGTTTTGCTTTCATTCACCGTCTACCCCATCTTCTTTGCTTCCTTCTCAATACTCACGAAAGCACCACTGACCTCTCGCTTAGTTCGTCCGATAATGTCAATTTCGTCAGGGTAAGCGAGTAATTGGACCGACTTTTGAAAGACTGTGCCTCTAGTGTTGACGTGAGAGTTTTGCACTATTCTTTCAAGAACGACGTTTAAGAAGTCACATGACAGCACGTTGTCTTGCCTTAAGTCTTTTATGACATCTAAGGTGTCTGTTAGGTCTTTGCCGGCCTTGATGGAGCAGCGTGCGTTCTCCATCGTTATCCTGCACAAACGGACGAGTTTGGCAGGGATGCCAAAACTAGACATTGCTTTATATAGCTCGTATTTATAGATGCTGTCATACGCGGCCTTAAAATCAATGAAAACGTGGTGGGTATCTATTTGAAACTCCAGGGTTTTTTCCAAGATCTGCCGTAGTGCGAATATTTGGTCGATGGTGGACTTCCCTGGCCTAAAGTCACACTGATATGGACTTATCATTTTGTTGAAGAATGGCTTCAGGCATGCACAAAGCATGGCAGAGAAGATCTTGTAGGCGATATTAAGAAGACTTATGCCTCTGTAGCTGATGCACTCCAGAGGATCTCCTTTCTTCAGGAACAATACTGAGGTTCCATTCATCGGACATGCTCTCATTCGACCATATTTCGCAGATGAGCTAGTACATCAACATAGTGTCCTGTAACCCCGGCTGGGGCTTAGGGCGGCGTCTACAAAACGTCGCAATCCTCAACGTCAGCAAGGTATTTTAGCTGTGCCCACGTCTCTCTCTGGTATTCTGCTTCCGCTAAGACAGTTGATTTCCGTGTTGTTCTTGGTCTTCCAACCCGCCGTCCTGCACCACAATCCCTTATCTGATATTATTTGTGGCCAGCGAATCTTTATGATGTGGCGAAGACAGCGATTCACAAAATCCTGCAATTTCTTCGAAATGGTAGACGTGACTTTCCAGGTTTCACAAGCATATAACAGCACGGATTTGACATTGGATTCGAAGAATCTCAACTTAGTGCGTAAGGAGATTTGACTGGATTTCTAAATTGGGGACAGAGTACCGAAGGCAGCACGAGCTTTATTTATTCTACTTTTAACCACTATTTGCTGAAACAATACTGCCAAGGTAGTTAAACTGTTCGACTTCTTCAACTGGCGTCTCTTGTAGAATCATACGCTGCTGTGTGGACTGTGGAGTGGCCTGTGAGCATTATTTTTGTCTTTTTGCTGTTTATTCTTAGACCACTCGACTCTCCCTTCACTTGCAGTGTTTGGCAGTAGATATATGTCATCGGCATAGTCTAAATGACTGAGCCTTTCGAACGGTCTCCATTGAATGCCCTGTCTCTCAGCTGTATCAACACTGGCCGTCAATACGTCGTCCATCGCCAGCAGGAAGAGAATTGGCGATGGAGCAATCCCTTGTCTCACACCCTGTTGCACTACGAAGGAGTCGGATAGCTGCCCATTGTGTAAAACAAAACACCTTGCGTTGTTGTAGGACTCTTTATTAATGGCAACCATTTTTGGCGGAATTCCTCTACCAAGCAGCGATCTCCATAAACATTCTCGGATAACTCGATCGAAGGCCTTCTCAAAATTCACGAACATGAGGTAAGCCGGTGATTGAAATTTCATCAACTGCTCGAGGACGATACGCAGGGTGTTGATGTGGTCGACACACGATCGACCACTGCGGAAGCCAGCTTGATGCTTCTTGAGTTTAGACTCGATTCTATCCTTATTCGCTCGAGAATGATGGTTGTCATTAGTTTTGGGAAAACGGACAAAACAGTAATACCACGCCAATTGTTGCAATTTTTAAGGTCACCTTTCTTTGGCGTCTTAACAATCACACCATCCTTCCAGTCCTAGGGATAGCTGGTGCATCCTCCTAACCAATTCATCGTCAGCTTCTTTGAATAGCTCAGCCATAAAGCTGAGCTTTTAGCTCCAAAAGCTTTATTAGACTTAAGCTTAGATATGCATAGCTATCTTCACTTATCCAAGATCGGGTGGAAAGAATTGTTGGCCTTAGCCTTCCAGGTTGAATTGTGCAAACTGCACGGCAGCGCAATTCGATATGTCATCGCCGTCATCCTCAGCACCGACTATGATTCTACCACGATGTTCCCTTGATCGTTCTTCTCTCGGCTTCGGTTCAGGCCCTGTAACCCTGGGAGGTTCTTTTTACTTCTTGGTAAAACTTTTGAACATCGTTCTTGCAATGTATCCCTCTATTTACTTGATCGCACACTTCTCATGCTCCTTCTTTTTCCTTCTGAGAAGTCAGTGTTCCTCTCTCCTCTTCTGCTCGTACAGCTCCCGAGGAACTCTGGTCCCTCTTCGCAGCTCCACGTTTTAGATACGCTTGGGTACATGTACTTGCAGACATTCTTTGTCGAACCAGGGGTTTCGCTGTGAGGGTCATGCCAGGCCTAACACGTCAAAGGTGGCATCTCTAATGGCTTCCTGGAAATTCTTAAACTGGTTCTCAATATTTGAAGTTGGCGGCATAGGATTATTTAAAATGTTAAGAGAGACACAATCAGAAAAGGACCTGGCGATTTCTTGTGTTGCTGTCTTAAGTCAAACTTCCTCACAGTATTGCCTGTTTTGGCTTCGGTCCGGCTGGATATCCGTAGTCAACGTTAGCTCCTTGAAACAATCGGACATCCTTGATACTGGAGGAGTATTTTGCGTCGATCACAATGTGGGCAATCTGGGTGGCGGTTCATTGGCTAAGATATATCGCTATGTCCCCTTGTGTATATCAAGATGTGGGAACTGCGTACTAGCTACCACAAAATTTTACCCCCCCAGCAAAGTCAATTACTTTGTGTCCGCTATCGGATTTGGTATTGTGCAGACTATATCTTCCGATTTCGCCACCAAGTACGACTTCTCTTCCTAGTTCACCCAAAACAATATGTATGTCATAGCTAGGGCATTACGCATAAGTCCTGTTCAGGAGCTCGTAAGAACCTTGGTACATTACGCAATTGTTTGGGAATTCAGCCTTCATGCGAATTTTCAAGTGGCACTCGTTCATATATTTAAAACTCAAGACTTCTTGCTTAGGTCTGACTCTAACAACGAATCTACACCCAAAAAGACGCTGCCCTGGTTGTCGGTAACAGTTGCCATAGTAGATATCACATTCTTTCATTTTTCTTTTGCCCAGTCCTCCCCATCGCACTTCTTGGATGGCGGTGTAGTCTGCTTTGCAGCAGTATAGGGCCTCCGCTAAATGTTAGCTGGCACGTGGTCTAAAAAGAGACAGAACATTCCATACGCACAGATCCAAAGTTCGTTGTCCTTATTTCGTTTGCTAGGCAAGGAAGTCATTTCGGCGGCACGGCCCCCAACCATGGTGTAGAGCTGGATTAACCGCTCCTTATAGGCCTGAGCTTCGAATGTGTCGTAGTAGCCCGAATTAAGTGTTCACTTTGTATTTCAACCTGACTGGAACTGGAGATGCCACCGTTGATTCCATCTGGGGAATTATTCCGCTGCCACCTTGATGAAAGAAGAAGTGCCTTAGTTGAAACACTTCTCCCCCTCTCTCATTTTCTGCCACCAGCAACCATCCATAGGAATTGAAACCCCATCTCCAATTGAGGTACTTTAAGCATAGTTTCCAGTTCCCATGCGAAAAAAAAAATCAAAATTTTCAAAACGATTGTCCACCTAATCTGTGTATCAAATGGAATAGTGTTCGAGTTCGAGGCGAAAGCGTTTGCCTTGGCCTAAGCCACCCATTGAGGCATTAATTTACACTTAATTAAGAATTTATAGGCCTAAAAGTGGAAAATAATTATTTTTGGATGCGAAAACCATTCGCATGCAAATAATGCCTAGAGTTGAATATATTTTTTTTTGTTTTGAAGTGTAAACCGACCATCAAAAAAAAAATATTTTATTCACCACACTTTTTTCGAATGCAAAACAATTGCCGGTCCATTGTTTTGCATGACATTCCATGACAGCAATGGTTTTTTTTTTGCATGAAACTGTAAACCAATCATGCAAACAATTAATTTTGCATTTCACCTCAATTATTTTTGACATGCGAGAATATTTGCATAGATTTTTTTTGCACACGGGAACTGTAAACTAGGCTTTAGGCACCCAATTTTCACCACGGGGAGGTGAGAGTATGAGTTAAAGTTAATAGACAGAGGAGCATTTAACAAAAAACCTGTGGATGCTTGTGTCTTTTGAATGCACATTATCTACCCATTGAACATCAGCGGCTTCTTTTAGGTCCAGCCCTCTATACATAGTGGACTTCATCAATCAAGCAGTATTTTGAGTAATTTCGTATGTATGGTGTTGAAAAAACAATTTGGTAGCAATCATAAATATTCTGGAACACTAGAATCAAATAAACATCGCTGTTCTTTTTCGTTTTAAATCGTTGCCTCTTACTTTTTAAAATAGACACTTCATATAAAAAGTGTACTCCACTGTAAGGTATGCATACAATTGTTGACTGTAAAAGAGCAAACGCATCGGTCCGTTACTTTTTGTAAACCTACCAAATGTTTTATGTACAAAAAATCGTTGATTTCCCTTTGAGACCTGTTATAATCCTCAATATATTTTCCAACAAGAAAAACGAATCGATTTTCAGATTGGGTATAGTCGGCAAGTACTTACACGCTTAACACCATGCATTTATTATAACCAAAAATACCACACACGACCTACACCCAATACTCAGGAGAAAACAATGAGTTACCAGATTTACATACAGCATACAGGACTTTCGAAAAAGAACCCGCCTATTATAAAATATAAACAAAAAATCTATAGATCACCGAAGCTCGGAACATAAATGAGTTTATCTCATCATTTTTCGAATCACGTCCAAGCCTGGAATATTTTCTGTATAAATATTTGACTAAACCAAAATGTTTTCGTTTACAACCGCAAAGTATCTATCTGAGATTCTCATGTGATTTGTTATATTAACACTTCACTTGAACATCAGCCCCCGCCCTTACTATGATTTCATTTGGGGATGAATTGGCTTTCGAGCATTAACGGAAAGGTTTATTTCATTGGATGAAAATTATAAACAACAAGTTTCCTATAGTTAGACAATCATTTGAATTACTGAGCCACGTACAGAAGTTGTATTTTAACCCCTCAAATATGTCGGATTTGATTCAGTGATAAATGTTTGATATGTCAATAAATAAATGGTAGACAAGGCATCATTATACTTGTTGGTATATTTCATTTTGCACTTTTATGTTCATATTTCTATATTGGAATGCCTGGATTTTTACTTTATGGAGGCTTTGGGTTTAAATAACTTAGGAAAGCAGTGAAAACTTTGTTCTTTAGAAAATGTTGTTTAGAATTCATTCAAATACAAAGCTTCACAAATTTATTTAATTTCAACAAATTTTTGGTCAAGATGGACCGCTATTATAACGAACGGCACATACCTAGTAGTCAAAAATAAAAAATTTTAGGTACACAGTCCACATATCAAAGAATGGCGTTAAATCATTGTATATAAATTCTATAGTAGTCTCATGAAGAAAAAAAGCTCTCCGTAAGGCGATCACAGCGAACCTATCGACCAAATGTCTACCTACAAAATCGTGTTTCATGAGAATACTATAGATTGGATATACAATGGTTAAATTTAAAACAGGCTTTTGTTAAGGCTTAGCATGATACAAGTTAACAATCTTCTAAATATTTAGTAATTTAGGTATTTACTAGCTATTCAAAATTTTAAAACCCTTAATTTTGTTTCACTAACTAGTATCATACTAGCTCCATTTTATTAAATACAGTTCATCTGAACACGTCCAAACAGTGACAGTTCATATAAAAAAAAAAAACAAATAAACCTTTTTTAATAATTACAAATGTCAAAGTGATAACCTACAAGCTACAACCTACTTGGAACTAATTCTTTATTTGGTTAAAGTGGCTCGGGGTCAATTCTCGATCTCAATCAAATCAAATGCTATTGGTAGTGATCATATTTCACCGAGGTTTATTAAACTCCTTTTGCCATTTATTTTGCCATTAAAAGCTCATATTGTTAATTCTTGTATATATAGCTCCCAGTTTCCCGTAGAGTGGAAAGCAGCCAAAATAGTTCCGATTGCCAAAAAGGCCAATTTTAGACCCATTAGTGTGCTATCGTATCTCTCGAAGGTTTATTGAGAAACTCATGTACAACCAAATAATCAACTTTCTTAACATGCATCAAAAACTGTCTAAATAGCAATCAGGTTTTAGAAGCAAACATTAGGCGTGTTTTATTGGGAAAGCTATCCGCAGCACAGTGAAATTTTATATGAATTACAAAAACAACAACAGCAGCAAAATTGCTGCCGATAAAAGTTAAAGTAGAATCCTGCTGAACTTGATTGAATAGAATTTTAGTGTGTCGTCATTGGTACGATTGGTACTTTTATGTGTCTCGAATTCTCGGTGGCTTTGTTCGTAGAGTAGAATTATGTTGAATGAATGGCCCTGTTTAGACTGTAACTTTTCACTTCGTCATGACCATATTTTTGTAGAAGAAATCGGTGAGGAGAAAATTTCACCCATAAATGAATCGTATCGAGAAAAATATTTTATCACAGATCGGGATTCAAGGTATAATCATCAGACTTATGTCTCAGGTGGACAGATGGAACTGTACGTGTAGAAAAAATTCGCATCATCTCGATTTACAGGTTGCTCCAATAGGAAAAGACAACAAGCGTTATTCATTACGCAATGTGCGATCCGTTGACAAACTTGATCTACCGGCCCTTAAAATATTGGAACTCACAAAAGAATACAAACATTTAGAGGGGCTTCCAGTGGAATCGGACTTAACAATAGAAGCTTAGCATTTAGCAATACCTTTGAACCATCGAGAAGGGAAAATACATGAACCTGCTTCTACAAGGACCCACCTGGAGGGCTATTCCAGAAAGCGCGGCTGATCGCTTTTGCTGGCGGAAATGAATTTTCGTATTCTCAAAAGCGAATCGCTTTTAATTTTTTTTCCATTGGAAAGCGAAAGCGCTTTCCAAACGTCATTCTTTTTTTTTCGTAGAAACTATACCTTTTTGACATAATTCATTTCGTTTTCAAAAGCGATAAGTGTTGTAGTGTCGAATTGCAAGCGTTTTGATAGAAAAATGTAAATATAATGAAAGATTTAATTATCATCAATTGAATAGAGAGTAATTTTCTTTTTTTTATTAAAGGAGTCAAAAACACACCACGGCACAACAATTTTGTATGCTTGTTGAGTTTATGCAACAACACGAAGGGATAGCAAAAGGATTGTTAAATGCTCCAGAATATAGAGCCAAATCTGGCAACCTCTGGGATGAGGTAACTAAAAAGCTCAACAGCATTGGACCCCCAACAAAAACTCGAGATGGATGGAAGAAGGTAAGTGAAATTTTTTTATGTTCTCGTACTAAACACTAAATAAATTGTTGTCGTTTAGGTATGGAAGGACTTCAAATACCACATAAAAAATAAGCTCCGTCAAAACAATAAGCTTATCCATGGAACAGGAGGTGGGCCATATAAGCAATACGTATTCTCCACAGTAGAAGAAGACGTTATACGATTGCTAGACCTCCGAACTCAAGAGAGTGGCTTAAAAGTTCGAAAATTTGGAGCAGGGAATAATGTTGCACCAAATCCTTTGAACGAAAACAGTGAAAGTCGAAGTTTTTCTCCAGAAACCACCGCATTGATTGTCGAAAGTGAAGAGATCTTACTCTCATGCTCTACAAACAAAATTCAACCACAAGATGAAGAGGAAAACCACTTTCGGTTCGAAGACGAAGAGTCTGTTGAAAAACAAAAAACACCACCACCAAAACCAACTCGAACAACACAAACAACGCCAGCAACTTCACGAAAGCTCTTACAAGCTCAAGTGGATCAGCAAAAAAAATATCAAGACCGATCAATAAAGCTTCTTCAAGAACAAAATCTGCTTATTGAAAAACAAAACAAAATTCTAAAAACACGAGCTGAAGAAACCAAAAAAATAAGGCGCTTGAAAGAAGAAGAATTAAGAATTTTGAAAAGACGAGCTGAGTGGGAAGAGAAAGAAAACTACGAGAATCGAAAACTAAAAGTAGCAGAGCTGGAACTAAAAAAAAAAAAAAGGTAGAACTCAAAGAGCAGGAGCTTGGAAACCAAAGAGACTGAATTGTGATCTCAATTCCTAAACACTAAGTGGATTTTTTATTTATTTTTTTTTTTATGGTTTAAGAAAACAAAGTAATGAAGTGCTATATTTCTTAGTTTTTTTTTATTTATATTTAAGTTAAGTTTGCCCTCTAAAAGTACTTGAGAGTGCTAGGACGCCATATGGCCCTAGGCTCAATGATAGGAAAATCCCTATGCACACCTCCGCGTGGTAGAGGGCGGGTAACGCTAACGTGCAGGGGGACCGAATGGATGCCGGGATAAGCAGACAACCCAGCTATGCTGGTCAGGGCACAAACTTATCCTCGGGATGGTTAAAAGCCCCCTTAAGGCGGATGAACTGCAGGTGGCGGTCAACGGCATGATAGTCTGGTGGCGGAGGAGCTTTTTTTTTGGTAAAAGGCCAACGGCAGCAGCAGGTAGCGTCTGTAACCCATATTGGGCGGCTACAAAAGGCGTCTGTTTTCCCATAGTGGGCGGCCTCGAGCAGTTATGTGTTTGACCATACAAAAGGCGGGTGTGCCTGTCAAATCTGAGCTTATGTATGTTATTAATCATATCTCGGAAAACACCATGGTGGAAGGATATATGCAAATACATGAATTATGACAACAAATGGAAATGAGTCCCCAAGAGGTAATCTTTTTATAGAAAATCCTTCTGTAGCTTCGGCTGCAGTAAACCGCACATCGGATTTGGGGGTGCGGCATCCTTCATGTGCGAGCGTCAATCAAGACGCCATAATAATAAATGAATCGTTGACAAATAGAAGAAGTCTTTCAAGAAGCGCAAATGTTACTTTTGGCTACCGCATACGTACGAAAATCGGAGCATGGAACGTTCGATCCTTGTACAGCGATGGTAGATACGAGCAGGTTGAGCGTGAAATGCTTCGCCTAAAGATCAGTATCCTGGGCATAAGCGAAACTAAGTGGAGAGGAAGAGCTGAATACAGATCAGACACTGGACAGACGAGAATGCTGTATTCCGGCGAAGATGAAAGAGAGGGTGGCCAAAGACTGCATGGTGTCGGAATTATGTTGAACGAAGAAGCGAGGCGTAGTTTGATCTCATGGGCGCCCATTTCTGCGAGATTAATGACAGCAAGGTTTCGTTCAAAAATTCGTAACGTCACAATTATTCAGTGCTACGCCCCCACAAATGAAGCGACCGATGAAGACAAAACCGCGTTCTACACTCATCTTAACTCGGTTTACAGTAGTGTTCCGAGAGCCGACATCATAGTCGTTATGGGAGACCTTAATGCCCAAGTCGGTTCAGACAATTACGGACTGGAACGCGTGATGGGAAGAAATGGCGTGGGGTCACGGAATGAAAATGGTGACTTGCTTGTCGACTTTTGTAACGCGAATCGTCTTGTGATAGGTGGGACTGTATTTAAACATAAGACGTGCAACAAAATTACCTGGGTGCATCCGGATGGTCAAACCGAAAACCAAATTGATCATATCATGATTCAGCAGCGATGGAGGAAGTCTATGTGTGATGTCCGGAGTATAAGAAATGCCGATGTGGGAAGCGACCACCATTTGGTTCTGATGAGTCTCAAACTACGAACCGCTGCCGTACAAAAACCAGCGCAGGATGCAGCAAGGAGCACAAAATTCATTACTAATGCTTTAAATGACCCCAACATATGTCGAAACTATGTCACCACCCTTAACGACAGAGCCTCGTCATTAAATGGAATCCAGAATTCAACAATTGATGAGATGTGGGGTGAAATTAAAAGTGTTTTTATGGAGGCTGGATCCGAAACTGTACCCAAGCGAACGAGACGTAGAGACTCTTGGATATCCCAAGACACCTGGGATAAGATCGAACTTCGCAAATCGTTGAAAATCCAAATAAATGCCGAAGCTGATGTTCAACGAAAGGCTGACTTGCGAAGACAGTACCGCATTGCACATAAGATGGTCTACCGCTGTGTGAGACGTGACAAGAGGGTGAAGTTGGATGGACTCGCAGATAATGCGGAAAGCGCTGCCAGAAGAGGAGATATCCGGGAATTGTACCAAATAGCCAAAGATGTTATCGGGAAAAAAAGCAACACCAATGGATGTGGATGGCACACTTTTGGTATCAATTGAGGATCAGCTTCGTAGATGGAAGGACCATTTTTGTGCCCTGCTAAATGAGGATTCAGTTGAGCAGAGTGCTGAAGTGCCCCAACTAAACGAGATGCGCAGGTCCTATAGGGGTATTGACATCGAACCCCCGTCAGAATCGGAAATTCGTACATCAATAAATCTCCTCAAAAACAACAAGGCAGCTGGACTGGACGGAATACCAGCTGAATTCCTGAAAGCCGATCCCGTAGCAGCGGCTAGTATTTTACATCCGCTGATACAAAACATTTGGGAAAACGAAAGCTATCCCAGGGACTGGAAGGATGGTGTGATTGTTAAGCTGCCAAAGAAAGGTGACTTAAAGAATTGCAACAATTGGCGTGGTATCACCGTTTTGTCCGTTTTCCCAAAACTAATGGCAACAATCATACTCGAGCGAATAAAGGATAGAATCGAGTCTACACTCAAGAGGCATCAAGCTGGCTTCCGCAGTGGTCGATCGTGTGTCGACCATATCAACACCCTGCGTATCGTCCTCGAGCAGTCGATGGAATATCAATCACCGCTTTACCTCATGTTCGTGGATTTTGAAAAGGCCTTTGATCGAGTTAACCGAGAATGTATATGGAGATCGTTGCTTGGTAGAGGAATTCCACCAAAAATTGTTGCCATTATTAAAGAGTCCTACAACAACGCGAGGTGTTTTGTTTTGCACAATGGGCAGCTATCCGACTCCTTCGTAGTGCAACAGGGTGTGAGACAAGGGGATGTTCTATCGCCAATTCTCTTCCTGCTGGCGATGGACGACGTATTAACGGCCAGTGTTGGTAGTGCTGAGCGACAGGGCATTCAATGGAGACCGTTCGAAAGGCTCAGTCATTTAGACTATGCCGATGACATATGTCTACTGGCAAATAACATCAGTGGGCTGAACGGGATGTGCCAAACACTGCAAGTGAAGGGAGAGTCGAGTGGTCTAAGAATTAACAGCAAAAAGACAAAAATAATGCTCACAGGCCGCTCCACACAGCAGCGTATTATTTTACAGGAGACGCCAGTTGAAGTAGTGGAACAATTTAACTACCTTGGCAGTATTGTTTCTGCAAACGATGGTACGGATCTGGACGTTAAAAGTAGAATAAATAAAGCTCGTGCTGCCTTCGGTACTCTGTCCCCAATTTGGAAATCCAGTCAAATCTCCTTACGCACTAAGTTGAGATTCTTCGAATCCAATGTCAAATCCGTGCTGTTATATGCTTGTGAAACCTGGAAAGTCACGTCTACCATTTCGAAGAAATTGCAGGCTTTTGTGAATCGCTGTCTTCGCCACATCCTAAAGATTCGCTGGCCACAAATAATATCAAATGAGGAATTGTGGCGCAGGACAAGTCAAGAGCGGCTGGACGTCGACATAAGAAAGCGTAAATGGCGTTGGATTGGTCACACACTGAGGAAACCAAACGATGAAATTGCAAAGCAGTCCTTTGAATGGAATCCTCAGGGTGCACGGCGGGTTGGAAGACCAAGAACAACATGGAAATCAACTGTCTTAGCGGAAGCAGAATCCCAGAGAAAGACGTGGCCACAGCTTAAGTACCTTGCAGCAGACCGTGAAGGATGGAGACGTTTTGTTGACGCCCTATGCCCCAGCCGGGGTTACAGGACACCATGATGATAAGATAAGAAAAAAACATGCCAATGAAGTGCCTTTTAATTTAACTAACATAAGTACTTGTTTTCGTTAATTCATTAATCTTAGAAAAAAAGTTAAAATAAAATGTGATAATTTACTTAGAGAGAATTTTTAATTTCATCTCTTATTCGCTTTGCAAGGCTACTGTAACTACCACTACTAACATTCGGTGAAGTTGGAACTTCATTTTCGACATTTTCTACAGCTATTAATGATTGATCTAAGTCTACCTTAAATTTTAAACAAACGTTATGCAACATGGCGCACACGTTAGTAATGCAGGCTGCTTTTTCCGGCTGGTAATATAGCTCCCTTGAGTGCAATAGGCATCGGAACCTTCCTTTGAGAACTCCAAAACATCTCTCTATAGTACTTCGACATTTTGAATGCACCGTATTATACTTTGCTTCACTGCTGTTCCCAAGAACTGCTCTATATGGTGTCATTAACCACGGCTCAAGAGTATAACCAGCATCACCTTCAAATGTAAAAACAAAAGTAAAGAAAATATAACTGCATTTAAAAATTTGTTTGTATTACCAAGAATTTTGCTTTTATCTCCGTTCTTGAAAATATTTTCCATGAAATCCCTTTCGGAACTCATAGACCAAACGACGGAGTCATGGGAACTTCCACCATAGCTGGCATTTACACATCTAATCTGAAGCGTATGATCACAGGCCTTTTGATTAAACATGGTCATACAAAATTGATCAACAAAAATTGTTATAAAGTGAATATTTACCATCATTACGTTTAAGCTATGGTATCCCTTTCTGTTAATATAATGGTGTTCGTTTTTTGTTGGTCGAACAATGCTTATATGCGTTCCATCCACACACATTGTTACCCCTGGAAACCCACTTTTTTCAAAAAAGTACTGTTTTGCTTTACCTTTTTCCTCTTCCGTCATTTCGAAACTTATATGCTTGGCGCAAAGATTTCCCTCCAAGACATCCAGCGTTTCGCTCAATACTTTAGAGACCGTGGGTTGAGCCATACCAATATGGAAATCCTGCCCAACGCTTTTTTGGTATGAACCCTCCGCTAAGAAACGAAGAGTAGCAGCGAGCTTCAGAATAGGAGTCAATGAGCTACTATTTTGAGGTTTAAAATGCTCCTTTGTTTCATCCAAAACATAGCAAAACGCTTCTTTTGAAAGTCGAAATAATTTTACAAACCTATAGAAAATATGTATGAAGGAATAAACAAACAAAAATAATTCAAATTTACTCACTCTTTCTGGGAAACATCGAGTGGAGAAGAACCACTTCTGATTAGCTTTCTTTGAATTCGCAGTTCGCTTAGTTCTTCTCTACTTTCTCTTGCTTCTTCTTGTTCAGCATCCAGAAATAAGGCGATTGAATCCATAGCACAATTTAAAACGATTTTCCACAAAATCAAAATGAAAATCAATTAACAAAATATGTCAAATGTTTAAAAACAGCTGATACCTAGGGAAAACTTGGAAATTTTCATTGGAAAAACTTGGAAATAGATGACAATTGAGTGGATGGATAAGACTTCCAATTGGAAATATTGGAAGTATTATTTCCGACCATGTTCGCTTTTCAGAATAACCTAAAGCGAAGCGCTTCGCAATTGAGTTATCGCTTTAGATACGATCCGCCGCGCTCTCTGGAATAGCCCTACTGGGGTGGACAATATGCGGCGAACTCGGTCGAAGCTCCAACAAACGATCAACAGCCCAGACTGTCAACATGCACCTGCATATTTGTGAATGTGACGATGACGTTGCGTTACAGAATCTGATGGTCGATTATATGAAGATCGAAAATGATGGCCTTGAACAAGCACAACAAAATAGGTTGAATGATGATACGAACAAGAAGCTTCAAAATTGTATCGAACGAGAAGGTGACCGGTTCATATCGAAACTGCTTTGGAAATCCGAAAACATAACGTTACCAAACAACAACACTATGGCACATAGTCTGGGAGCTGGCGACACTAATTTTTGAAAGATTTGATAAAGGTGGAATTTAGTTTAGTCGTGTAGATTTAACGCTTGACAACAATAAAATCTATGCCTGCAGGCGCATCCTTGGGGCGTTTATTTTTGGTGAATTTTGAAAGTTGTTAAAAAAATGGGGTGACATCTTTGTATATAAAATCTATAGTACTATCATGGGTGACGAACGACTGGCACGAACCAAGTGACGGCTTATGAAATTACTGGTGCTGAGCCTAACTAAGTGTGTACATCTGAATTGTAAACTTAAGAATATGGCAAATGAAGAATAAAGTGTAATAATAAAATAATGAGAGAGCTGTACACTTTTTTATAAGAGTTGGAGGGAGGCAAGAAATCAAGCAATTTTGTTTTTTTCAAAGGTATTGGTTTTTTCAATGAATAATATGCTGAGAGTTGGGTGCGTATGCGTATTTGGCTCCGATGTGAGCTGAAATGAAAGTATGATTGTTTTTCTTTCTATCGTTGGGAAAGAAAAAATTGTATTTGGAAACAAACAACAAAATATATGCTTGCAAGTTATATTGTAAGATTGTATTTGTAACCATGGTTACTTTAAAACTTTTTATTTGTTTATTTTACTTTTGTGTTTTCTTTCGTGTTTTGTTTTTATCAGATTTCCATTTCAGTCGTAAAAATGCTTTGGTGGGGGAAGGTTGCTGCTGTTAGGTGTAATTTTCGTTTTCATTTAGTGTGTATATTTTTGGGTTGTTTTGTTTACTTTCGTTTTTTGTTATTTTTGTTGGTTGTTGTTGGAATATGGTAAGCACGTAGGTGGTTGTCATTGACGGCTGCTGTTGCTCATGCTCGGCTGCTGCTGCTGCTGCTCAGCATACGATCGGAATATTTTTGTGCTGGGGTGGGTAAAAAAACGAATTTTTGTTTGGGGTGGTTGGTTGCAGGGTTGTCAGATTGGGCTATTTATCATAAATTGAGCTATCTATTTCCTTGCGACAAGAATATGAAAAAGTAGCCCAATTTCATATTATTTCTATAACTTTTAAGAAAATTCGTTACATAATTTCAACGATATATTTTAGTTCGTCCAGATTTTAATTTGTCCCTGGAAATTATTCCAAAAAACAAAAAAAAAAAACGTGGAATGTATAAGTAATCCTATATTTTTAAGATGAGATTGGGCTCGTTTTTGGGCTAGATTTTGGGTAGCGATTTGGGCTACAAGAATTCTGAAATTGGGCTACACAAGTGCTTCTTGAGCTGGCAACCCTGGTTGGTTGCTTTAGGTCTGTTTTCGTTTGGATGTTCTTAGCATTGCTTTTGCAGCACTTTTCCTGTTTGACACAGTTGGAATGAAAAAGGAGTGCAAAATAACAGCCCTGAACAATCAGTGAAATTTTAAACATCTATCGATAATTAAACAATACCTATAAGGGGAGATTACGATAACTCGGGCGACAAAGTTTATTGACATATTTGTATAGAACAGTTATTTACAAGCATTTTTTACTATGAAAGAGGGGGGTCTATCTCACCCCATTTGGACGGGAGGTGCAATTTTCTAAAAAAACACTAAAGATGAACAAAAAATATTTAGAAATAATGGTAATACTTACAATTAAGAATTACACATTTTTTTAAAGCTAAAAGTCTGTTCTATCATCTTGATTTTAAATCAAGTGATTTCCATAAAACTAATTTGAAACTAAAAATTTCAGAACAAAAAATTACAAAAAACAAGCTTATACTGTCTTTATTCCAAATTTTAAGACTAAATACTAGTTTTTTTTTTTACTATTTTTTGCTTATTATTAGTTTTTAGTCGAATACTGAAGACTAGATGGTTATAGATATTTTTAGGGACTCTGGACTCTTGGTTCTATTGACTAATGAAACATTTATTCAAAGTTCCACTGACATCCCATTATATTAAAAGGGTTTTCGGTAATATTTCGGATTTTGAGGGACTTTGGATATGCCATAAGGGGTGCAATTCTGCGTCGATACCAATTTTAATATTTCATGAATTAATTATTTTAAGGCTCCCCATACGATTTGAGTTCTTTTTTCTGGTCTACAAACATTTTTTTTTTTTTAAAGAAAAAGCTAAAAACATATTATTCAACAATGTTCTTGTCTCTTATATCTCAAAAGCAAACCAATCTTTGGTATTCACTTGATTGCATATTGAACACCAGAAAAATAAAAATTAATACAAAAAATTACATTGGGCCTCTAGCTTTTGAGGGCACCAATGGGAAACTAGCAGTGTGGGTCGAACCCAGCCTCTTTTTAACTTGCGATATAGATACTATAGGGCAAGTTTTCGATTCGTGCAAACGAAAATTTTGAGACAAAAATCAAACATGACATTACGATGAAAGAGAACACGAACAAATGGTGGCACAATTCTGTCTGTCTGTTTGTCTGTCTGTCAGTCAGTCAGTCAGTCAGTCAGTCAGTCAGTCAGTCAGTCAGTCAGTCAGTCAGTCAGTCAGTCAGTCAGTCAGTCAGTCAGTCTGTCTGTCTGTCTGTCTGTCTGTCTGTCTGTCTGTCTGTCTGTCTATCTGTCTGTCTGTCTGTCTGTTTGTATCTGGATCTACAGCCTAAACAAATGATGCGATTTGCTTCAAATTTTGAACTTAAGGTTTTCTTGTAACTCTCCAGAGGGGAAATTAAAATTTTTGTTGGCTCTAAAAATAAAGGTAATTGCCATACAACCTTTGAGGAAAAGCTTTTTGAATAAAAAAAAAAAAATGTTTGGATTCTTAAAAAAATATTAATTTATTTTTTGAAAATTCAATATTTCAAAAACGGGTTGATGAATTTGTTGTCATTTTGATAACGACTACGCATTGTTTAGGAACAACACAATTTGTTCCTTTAACTGGTTTGTAAGACTTTGAAAATTTGGTGTGGAAAAACGGTTCCATGAATCTATTTGAATATTTACAGGAATATTGATGATTTAAAAGTCTAAAGTTATGCATACCAACGCAAGCCATGCAATCAATATGTTCAAGGAAACAAAAGATTTACGAAAAGACCATAAAAAGTCGTTGTTTAGTACTTTTTTAAACTAACGGTGAAGGGTCAAAACAAGTAATAAAATGGTAATAGTACTTATATATTTCTAGAATATTTGTCTCACAAAAGTGTTGAATTTCAAAACCAGAAAATCAAATTTGTATTTAAATTTTTCTAATAAATAGCTCCAATGATTTCAAGTTTTTTGTTGGTATAAAATTAATATTTTCGTATTTATGTACATAGATGACATTCGTTTTTCTTAAATCAATTTCATGCTTTCGAACATTGTTCTTTTATGTATTTCATCTAGTTTTTATGCACACAATTTCAAAAATTCTAAGCCTCTTGAAATTTTGATAGCTAGGAAGATATGTAGGTATGTAGGTGCATTAGGGTGGTCGTAAGAAAAAGATCAGGTTGTATGGGCCTAAACCGATTCTAAATGAAAAAAAAATATTCCCTAATTTTTTCAGATTTTTATTATCATCCCTTTAGTCGCTGTAGGGTGATACTAGGTGATTCGCGTAAAATCTGCCAAGGGCATGTACTTAGGTTAAAAGTAAACAAGAAAAGAAGTATATTTAACCGGCTTGGACAGGCGACAATTTTATAAAAAAATACTTAAAATGGAAAAACATACATAATGTACATATATTAAAAAACAACTTTTTTCACAATTTTAAGTTTGAAAACAATTTTTGTCGAAGCTGTTTACGAAAAGAACTTTATTTAAAAATAAACCATGAGAATGGACTTCTGGTTTTCCAAAAAGCTACAAAACAATACTGTAAGTGGTTGTTTGTTAAAAGGTATACTTTTTCCATTCTAAGTACCTAGGTACCTAACTATTTTTTTTTATAAGACTGCCCCTTCTGTCCAAGCGGGGGGAAATAAAACCCCCTCCCGTAGGATTTTTTTTTCTTGTCTTCTTTTAACCAAAAGTGAGTGTCATAAGTGATTAAACACAAATTATTTCTGGAGTTACATGAAATTTAAACAAAAAAATACATAAATAAAAATTGCATCCCAATAGTTAAAAAAAAAGTTTTATTTTACGCGATGATGGTTTAAATTCCATGAATCGTTATCGTAAGACTGTTATCATAATGTTATAATAAAATTTGGAAAAACTGATAAAACTCCTACTACCTACAAAAGGTAAATACAAAAAATTGAAATATCGCAACATGTCCTTAAATAATTCCTTCATAGATGTGGTGAAAAGTTGCAACATTGCTACAAAGATTAAAAATTTCAAGTCAAATACCCAAGATTTGAAAAACAAAATTAAAATAATAAACGAAAATACAATCTACATGCCTACCTACATTATGTATATAAATTTATAAAGAAACATATATAACTTATACCTCAAGCTCACATACAAACACAATCGAGTAATAGAAAGCAATTTGTTTTATTTTTATTTCCTTTCATTTATTCTTGTCGTTAGTATGTGTATGGCACAAGCAACTGATTCATTTGTCTCCCTTGCTCCCTTTATTGTTGCGAGAATCAATGTAATATAACCCTCTCTTACGACTTTTTCATTTTGCTTTTACATTTTTCTTCTATTTCAACTCTCAAATATCAAATACATTTCCATATTAGCGCCGCCTGGTGAAGGCTTATGAAAATAAAAAAAATTGGCTGATGATAGTACTATAGATTTTATATACAAAGGTGACATGTCATATTTGAAACCACCTTGAAATGGTAGTTGGCATTGAGCTTAGAAAAAAAACCATACGTGCCACCTGGACAGTGGGGCCAAATAGTCCTGCCGGCGGCCTACAGTTGCAAAAAAACCGAAAAATTGTCATATTTGATAAAGGATGGAATTGATGCCATTCGATAGTCCAACGTTTAAACTACTAGAAAAACCATGCCTGCTACCTGGATACCGGGGTTAAGTCGTCGGCAGGATTAAAAGGAGTAACATCATCATCAAGTCCTGTAACCCCGGTTGGGACAAAGGAGTAACACACCCACGTAATTCGTTGAAGCGTTATTATTTTTTGTATGGCCTTAAGTTTCTATAGATTTTTAGATATAGACTAAGAAAAAATACTTTCCGTTTCAAAAAGCGTTGCCAAATCATAAAAAAGGGTAAAAGGTGGAAAACCCATTTTTTTTTTCTTGTTTTTTTTTTTTTTTAAATGTAATGTATTTTCAGAATTTTGATGATATGATTGTATATTTGACATTAATTAAGTTCAAAGGAATCCAAAACCACAAAAGAGGTGACATAGGGGCTTAGGGGGTTGAAACCCCCTTTTTTCGATTTTTTGCCCCACCATCAAGAATAATTAAATCACTTATGGGGATTTTTTTGTAGAAATATTTTTCATGTCATTAAATTTTTAAAAATGAGTAGGGAAATGGGGGACAAACTACCCTTTCAAGATTTGGTTCCATATATCATTACACTTAAAACAAAATGTGAAAAATCTTTCATTTTCGTTATATTTTACCTACATATTTCTTAACAGTGTTTTGAAAATAATTTAAGGGGGGGATAAAATTAGATACTATTTCACTAAGGAAAAAGCTTTTGCTCTTTTTTTAACTCATACTAAAATAATTTTTTGTTATTTTCTCAAAAAAAAATACACCCATCTGGTTTTACGTATTCCGCTAAGAACCTATAAGAACATTGAATACTAAAAACAAAATTGCTATATAATAACCGCAAAATATTGATTATTCTTTTTCAATTTTAACAAAATTTCGAATTCTAAAATTAGATTTTAAAAAACTGTTCATTAAAAAAATTTGACTTGACAAGAAAAGTAAAGCAAAGAATTGATTTTTGACTGCTAAAAACTGGATAGAATTTTAGTTGTTCTCAATAATTCTTACTTATTTAAATGATCATTGATACAGGTAGACAAAATGACTTTTTGCAATAGAAATAATATTTTAGTCATGGGCTTTATTTTCTTATTTATTTAATTATTGATTTTACTTTATTAAAATCTGAAAATTATTAATAAAAAATTTAATGATGAATTTTAATGAGATCTTTACCCGATCCCAATCAAAAAAATACTCAGTTGAATTTTTTCATTTCATTTCAATCTTCAAAAATAATTCAATTGAATAATTTCATGTTTCATGTTGTATTTCACACTTTCCTTAAACAGCATTATGTACATTTGTTAGATATTGTAAGAAAAAAGAAAAATTCTTACAGCCTTTGCACATGTATAAAACTAGTAACTATAATTGTAATAAAATAAGAGAAACCTCCTGTAAATTTGAACTATCAAAAGAATTTGTTTAAAACTAAACTAATATTTGGTTATTCCTCATCAAAACAATGTAGGAAATCAATATTCATTAGGATGCTAGGCCTCCGCTCAGCGTCCGTTAGGCCTCCGCTTGGCGTCCGCTCCGCCTCTGCTCGGTGAGCGCTCAGCGTCCGCTCAACGTCCGCTCAGCGTCCACTCAGCCTCCACTCAGCGTCAGCTCCACTCTACCTCTGCTCGGCTTCCGCCCAGCGTCCGCTCCGCGTCCGCCCTGCATCCACTCGGCGTCAGCCTCCACTCGGCATCAGCCTCCACTCGGCGTCCGCTCCGCCTCCGCTTGGCGTTCGCTCAGCCTCCGCTCCGCCTCCGCTCAAAGTCCGCTCCACCTCCAGTCGGCGTCCACCCAGCGTCCACTCCACCTCCGCTCGGCATCCGCTCAGCCTCCACTCCACGTCCGCTCAGCCTCCACTCAGCGTCCGCTCCACCTCCGCTCCGCCCCCGCTCCGCCTCCACTCGGCGTCCTCTCCGCCTCCGCTCGGCATCCGCTCGACCTCCACTCCACTTCCACTCGGCGTCCGCTCAGCGTCCGCTCCGCCCCCACTCAGCCTCCGCTCGGCGTCCACTCAGCCTCCACTCGGCGTCCGCTCCACCTCCGCTCAGCCTCCGCTCGCCGTCCACTCAGCATCCGCTCCACCTCCGTTCCGCCTACGCTCAGCGTCCGCTCCGCCTCCGCTTGGCATCCACTCAGCCTCCACTCCGCTTCCACTCGGCGTCCACTCAGCGTCCGCTCCGCCTCAACTCCCCCCCGCTCCGCCCCCGCTCCGCCCCCACACCGCCCCCACTCGGCGTCCACTCCACCTCCAATCGGCGTCCACTCCACCTCCACTTGGCGTCCACTCCGCCTCCACTCGACGTCCACCCAGCCTCCGCTCGGCGTCCGATCAGCCACCGCTCCGTCTCCACGCGGCATCCGCTCCGCCTCCGCTCGGCGTCCGCTCCGCCTCCGGTCAGCCTCCGCTCAGCCTCCACTCCTTCTCCGCTCCGCTTCCGCTCAGCGTCCGCTCGACCGCTGCTCGGCATCCGCTCCGCCTCCGCTCAGCCTCCGCTCCGCCTCCGCTCGGCGTCCGCTCAGCCTCCGCTCCGTCTCCGCTCAGCCTCCACTCAGCCTCCGCTCCATCTCCGCCTACGCTCAGCGTCCGCTTGACCGCTGCTCGGCATCCACTCCGCCTCCGCTCGCCGGCCGCTCAACCTCCACTCCGCCTCCACTCGGCGTCCGCTCAGCTTCCGCTCCGCACCCGCTCGGCGTCCGCTCCGCCTCCGCTCGGTGTCCGCTCAGCCTCCACTCCGCGCCCGCTCGGCATCCGCTCAGATCCGCTCCGCCCCCGCTCGGAGTCCGCTCAGCGTCCGCTCCACCTCCGATCAGTGTCCGCTCCGCCTCCACTCAGCCTCCGCTCCGTCTCCACTCCACCTCCGCTCAGCGTCCGCTCGATCGCTGCTCGGCATCCGCTACGCCTCCGCTACGCCTCCGCTCAGCATTCACTCAGCCTCCGCTCCGTCTCCGCCTACGCTCAGCGTCCGCTCGACCGCTGCTCGGCATCCACTCCGCCTCCGTTCGGCGTCCGCTCAGCCTCCGCTCCGCCTCCGCTCGGCGTCCGCTCAGCCTCCACTCCGCCTCCAATCGGCGTCCGCTCAGCATCCGCTCCGCCCCCGCTCGGCGTCCGCTCCGCCTCCACTCGGCGTCCCCTCAGCCTCCGCTCCACCTCCACTCGGCGTCCCTCAGCCTCCACTCTGCCTCCACTTGGCGTCCGCTCAGCCTCCGCTCCACCCCCGCTCGGCGTCCGCTCCGCCTCCGCTCGGTGTCCGCTCAGCCTCCACTCCGCCTCCAATCGGCGTCCGCTCAGCATCCGCTCCGTCCCCGCTCGGCGTCCGCTCAGCCTCCACTCCGCCTCCAATCGGCGTCCGCTCAGCATCCGCTCGACCGCTGCTCGGCATCCACTCCGCCTCCGTTCGGCGTCCGCTCAGCCTCCGCTCCGCCTCCGCTCGGCGTCCGCTCAGCCTCCACTCCGCCTCCAATCGGCGTCCGCTCAGCATCCGCTCCGCCCCCGCTCGGCGTCCGCTCCGCCTCCACTCGGCGTCCGCTCAGCCTCCGCTCCACCTCCGCTCGGCGTCCCTCAGCCTCCACTCTGCCTCCACTTGGCGTCCGCTCAGCCTCCGCTCCACCCCCGCTCGGCGTCCGCTCCGCCTCCGCTCGGTGTCCGCTCAGCCTCCACTCCGCCTCCAATCGGCGTCCGCTCAGCATCCGCTCCGTCCCCGCTCAGCGTCCGCTCCGCCTCCACTCGGCGTCCGCTCAGCCTCCGCTCCGCCTCCACTCGGCGTCCCTCAGCCTCCACTCTGCCTCCACTTGGCGTCCGCTCAGCCTCCGCTCCACCCCCGCTCGGCATCCGCTCAGCGTCCGCTCAGCCTCCGCTTTTCCTCGCTCAGCGTCCGCTCAGCCTCCGCTCCACCCCCGCTCGGCGTCCGCTCCGCCTCCGCTCGGTGTCCGGTCAGCCTCCACTCCGCGCCCGCTCGGCATCCGCTCAGCGTCCGCTCCGCCCCCGCTCGGCATCCGCTCCACCTCCGCTCGGCCTCCACTCGGCGTCCACTCAGCCTCCGCTCCACCCCAGCTCAGCGTCCACTCCACTTCCGCTCGGCGTCCGCTCAGCCTCCGCTCCGTCTCCGCTCAGCCTCCGCTCCATCTCCGCTCCACCTCCGCTCAGCGTCCGCTCAGCTTCCGCTCCGCTCCACCTCCACTAGGCGTCCGCTCAGCCTCCGCTCCGTCTCCGCTCCACCTCCGCTCGGCGTCCGCTCCGTCTCCACTCGGCGTCCACTCAGCCTCCGCTCCGCCCAGCTCGGCGTCCACTCCACTTCCGCTCGGCGCCCGCTCAGCCTCCGCTCCGTCTCCGCTCAGCCTCCGCTCAGCCTCCGCTCAGCCTCCGCTCCGTCTCCGCTCCACCTCCAATCGGCGTCCACTCAGCCTCCGCTCCATCTCCACTCAGCCTCCGCTCAGCCTCCGCTCCGTCTCCGATCCACCTCCGCTCGGCGTCCGCTCCGCCTCCACTCAGCCTCCGCTCCGTCTCCGCTCCGTCTCCACTCCACCTCCGCTCAGCGTCCGCTCGATCGCTGCTCGGCATCCGCACCGCCTCCGCTCAGCATTCACTCAGCCTCCGCTCCGTCTCCGCCTACGCTCAGCGTCCGCTCGACCGCTGCTCGGCATCCACTCCGCCTCCGTTCGGCGTCCGCTCAGCCTCCGCTCCGCCTCCGCTCGGCGTCCGCTCAGCCTCCACTCAGCCTCCAATCGGCGTCCGCTCAGCATCCGCTCCGCCCCCACTCGGCGTCCGCTCCGCCTCCACTCGGCGTCCGCTCAGCCTCCGCTCGGCGTCCCTCAGCCTCCACTCTGCCTCCACTTGGCGTCCGCTCAGCCTCCGCTCCACCCCCGCTTGGCGTCCGCTCCGCCTCCGCTCGGTGTCCGCTCAGCCTCCACTCCGCCTCCAATCGGCGTTCGCTCAGCATCCGCTCCGCCCCCGCTCGGCGTCCGCTCCGCCTCCGCTCGGCGTCCCTCAGCCTCCACTCTGCCTCCACTTGGCGTCCGCTCAGCCTCCGCTCCACCCCCGCTCGGCATCCGCTCAGCGTCCGCTCTGCCTCCGCTTCACCCCCGCTCGGTGTCCGCTCCGCCTCCACTCGGTGTCCGGTCAGCCTCCACTCCGCGCCCGCTCGGCATCCGCTCAGCGTCCGCTCCGCCCCCGCTCGGCGTCCGCTCCACCTCCGCTCGGCCTCCACTCGGCGTCCACTCAGCCTCCGCTCCGCCCCAGCTCGGCGTCCACTCCACTTCCGCTCGGCGTCCGCTCAGCCTCCGCTCCGTCTCCGCTCAGCCTCCGCTCAGCCTCCGCTCCATCTCCGCTCCACCTCCGCTCAGCGTCCGCTCAGCTTCCGCTCCGCTCCACCTCCACTAGGCGTCCGCTCAGCCTCCGCTTCGTCTCCGCTCCACCTCCGCTCGGCGTCCGCTCCGTCTCCACTCGGCGTCCACTCAGCCTCCGCTCCGCCCCAGCTCGGCGTCCACTCCACTTCCGCTCGGCGCCCGCTCAGCCTCCGCTCCATCTCCGCTCAGCCTCTGCTCAGCCTCCGCTCCGTCTCCGCTCCACCTCCAATCGGCGTCCACTCAGCCTCCGCTCCATCTCCGCTCAGCCTCCGCTCCGTCTCCGATCCACCTCCGCTCGGCGTCCGCTCAGCCTCCGCTCTGTCTCCGCTCCTCCTTCGCTCGGCGTCCGCTCCGCCTCCACTCGGCGTCCACTCAGCCTCCGCTCCGCCCCAGCTCGGCGTCCACTCCACTTCCGCTCGGCGTCCGCTCAGCCTCCGCTCCGTCTCCGCTCCATCTCCACTCCACCTCCGATCGGCGTCCGCTCAGCCTCCGCTCCACCCCCTCTCGGCGTCCGCTCAGCCTCCGCTCCGCCCCCTCTCGGCGTCCACTCAGCCTCCGCTCCGCCTCCACTCGGCGTCCGCTCAGCGTCCGCTCCGCCTCCACTTCCCCTCCGCTCCACCACCGCTCCGCCTCCACTCGGTGTCCGCTCAGCCTCCGCTCCGCCTCCGCTCGGCGTCCGCTCAGCGTCTGCTCCGCCTCCGCTCCACCTCTGCTTGGCGTCCGCTCCGCCCCCGCTCGGCGTCTGCTCCACCTCCACTCGGCGTCCGCTCCGCCTCCACTATACCTGCGCTCAGCGTCCGCTCCGCCTCCGCTCGGCCTCCACTCCGCCTCCACTCCGCCTCGGCGACCGCTCCACCTCCGCTCAATCAAACGTTCAAATGTTTTGTGCTAAGCAACTGGTAAATATTGACTCCAAAATTGGCAAAATTACATTTTTATTCAATTGAAGTTCGGCTGGAACTATACCGTCTGGTCCTGCAGATTTGTAAGGCTGGAAGCTGAACTTAAGGCCATAAAAGAAAATAATAACGCTTCAACGAATTACGTGGGTGTGTTACTCCTTTTGATCCTGCCGACGACTTAGCCCCGCTATCCAGGTGGCAGGCATGGTTTTTCTAATAGTTTAAATGTTGGACTATCGAATGGAATCAATTCCATCCTTTATCAAATATGACAATTTTTCGGTTTTTTTTGCATCTGTAGGCCGCGCGCCGGCAGGACTATTTGGCCCCACTCTCCAGGTGGCAGGCATGTTTTTTTTTTTCTAAGCTCAATGCCAACTACCATTTCAAGGTGGTTTCATCCTTTATCAAATATGACATGTCACCCCATTATTTTTTACAACTTTCAAAACTCCCCAAAAATAAACGCCCCACTGTCTAGGCGGCAGGCATCGATTTTGTTGCTTACCCTGAGGCCACACGAGCCAGTACTGGCTTGCCAGTCGCAATACACTCATATTTTTTTACTAACACATACAAACCAGAGCAACTGGCTCGTCAACTGGCTTGTCTTTTTCGTAGCCAGTTGGGAAGCCAGTAGAGCAGCCAGTAACAGGGTTCGGCAGTACTATTTCGTAGCATGTTTGGAAAAATAATACTAAAACTTAAGTTTACTCACATTTTCTTTTACAAAATATTAATAAAGTAAAAATCGGGATTCCATGCCCATTCCCTAAGAACTCAAAGTTTTATAAATTTGATAAGCGATCTAAAAATATTTGAAGATGAATAAAGCCGGAACCACACTTCTTTTCTCTTCTGTTGTGTTTTGGATTACCGTTCGACAAGAAAGCCAACAAAATGGCGAATGAATTGATAGTGAATTTTACGAATCTGCCAATTTCAAGAGTGACAGCTTCCATTGAGGTGGCAGTGACAAATTCCAAAGTGCAAAGCAAAAAAAAAAACAATTCCATAGCTAATTTCGTAATGATAAATTCGCCATAGTGCTGATTTTGACGTTTATTGTAAATGAACGAGAGAGTGATATATTGCTATTTGTTAAAAAGCTCTATTAAATGCTTTCCCAAACCGACGCGAAACGTACGCCGACGACAGTTTTTTGTTGTTGTTTACCATTGTGTATCTGTTGTATTTCTAATCGCTGCACACGAAAAATAAAACAAGAGTTTTTACGATAAATACTATTTTGTGATAAAAATAAGTTAAGGCTCTCTAAAACCAAGGCGAAACATAAGTAGTGACAACGAAACTTTGGCTTTTGTTGTTTTATGCTAGTGACATTGCACGGCGGCGTCAGTGCGTGTGTTTTTATTGCATTTTTATCTCCACATAAAAAGAAGTAGCATGTTAAATACAACAACAATCTGGTATAGTTCCGTATTGCACTTGCTTTTAATATGCTACTTTTTTAAGCGAAGATAAAAATGCACAAAGTACTACGTCTAAGGACAGTTTGCAACATGTCAGGCTTGTTAAGTGAGCACAGAGTATTTAAAATGCCACTTCACACCACACAGAAGATAGAATGAAGTGGTAACATCTTCAGTCTTGAAAAAGGTGGTAAATCATAGTAGTTAAATTTCTTTCCTTAAAATCGGAGTAGATTTACTCCATTTGGAGTAAGATCCGAACGCTGGTCACTAGAGAAGCCAGTTTGGCATGCCACCTACGTCACATCATATACACGAATAGGAGTTTGACAGGTAGTCTGTGTAGCCAACTGGCTAGCCAGTACAGGCTCGTGTGGCCTCGGGATATCAAGTAGTACAACACCAGCCAGCTCCCGGACGTGTGTGAAGTTAGCATAACATTTTTGAGCTAGGCCAATGGGACCATGGCAGGAATTTGCAGTTTTTTTGCATTTTTTATGCATTTCTATTCCGGATTTTGCAGTTCACCAAATAGTGGGTGTAATCGACTGTACTGCTAACTTCACTGTGAAGTTAGCAGTGCCTATGCTTTTCTCAGCAACCGTGCTAGCTAGGAATCTGAAATAAGGCTCTGAATTTGCAGTTTAATTTGCAGTTCCAGAAAAGGAAAAAAACAAATTTCTAAATCCTTACATAAAAAAATTCATACTGTACTGCTTACTTCACTGTGAAGTTAGCATAAAAGTCCTTTTCTCAGCAACGGTGATACTAAGAAATTTGCAGTTAGGCTCCAAATTTGCAGTTTAATTTGCAGTTCAAGAAAAATTAATGTCCAAATTTTTAAGTCCAAATTTGAAAAAAAAAAATCGAATAAATTCATTTTTCACTGTTAACGTCACTGTGAAGTTAGCAGTACATACCCTTTTCTCAGCAACTGAGCCACCTAGAAAATTGCAGTTTAGGCATTGTATATAAATTCTATAGTATTCTCATGAAGAAAAAAAGTTCGTGGCCATCTAGCGTCCAAATGTAATACTAATTTTTTTTAAGGGATCTCGGTAAGGCGATCACAGCGAACCTATCGACCAAATGTCTACCTACAAAATCGTGTTTCATGAGAATACTATAGATTTGATATACAATGGTTTAGGTATAAATTTGCAGTTTTTCATGTACTTCAAGAAAAAACTAAGTTCAAATTTGTACGTCCAAATTTGACAAAAAAATCGCAAATTTTACTTTGCACTGTTAACAACAGTTGGAAGTTAGCAGTACATACCCTTTTCTCAGCAACTGAGCCACCTAGAAAATTGCAGTTAAGGTCCAAATTTGCAGTTTTTCATGCACTTAAAGAAAAAACTAAGTTCAAATTTGACAAAAAATCGATTAAATTCTTCAAAAACTTCACAGTGATGTTTACAGTGAAAAATGAATTTAATCGATTTTTTGTCAAATTTGGACTTTTTAATTTGAACTTAGTGTTTTCTTGAAGTGCATGAAAAACTGAAAATTTGGACCTTAACTGCAATTTTGTAGCTGGCTCAGTTCTTGAGAAAAGGATATGTACTGCTAACTTCACACTGACGTTAACAGTGAAAAATGAATTTATTCGATTTTTTTTTCAAATTTGGACTTAAAAATTTGGACATTAATTTTTCTTGAACTGCAAATTAAACTGCAAATTTGGAGCCTAACTGCAAATTTCTAAGTATCACCGTTGCTGAGAAAAGGACTTTTATGCTAACTTCACAGTGAAGTAAGCAGTACAGTATGAATTTTTTTTTATGTAAGGATTTAGAAATTTGTTTTTTTCCTTTTCTGGAACTGCAAATTAAACTGCAAATTCAGAGCCTTATTTCAGATTCCTAGCTAGCACGGTTGCTGAGAAAAGCATAGGCACTGCTAACTTCACAGTGAAGTTAGCAGTACAGTCGATTACACCCACTATTTGGTGAACTGCAAAATCCGGAATAGAAATGCATAAAAAATGCAAAAAAACTGCAAATTCCTGCCATGGTCCCATTGGCCTAGCTCAAAAATGTTATGCCAACTTCACACACGTAGCTCCCGGGCTAACACCGAAGACTATGTTGTTTTGAAAAAAAGCTTGAGAAAGATCCGGTATTGAAAAAAAGGTGAATAGTCACATTCAAAATATGGAAGCCAAGGATTATACATATAAGGAAACTCCGAAGGGATGAAGTGGAAATCGACTTCCCACGCAAATGGTACCTACTTGCCGATATTCGCCGTCAGGAACCCAAACAGACCAACGAAGATAAGAGTGGTATGGGAAGCCGCAGCGGAATACCAGGGCGTATCCTTAAACGGGTGCATTGAAAAGGGACCAGTGCCTACGTTCTGTAACTCTCGCATCGAAAAAACTCTTCGAGAAACGATCAAAACTGAAACAAAATGCATGAGTTTTGTTCCATTTTCAACGTTTCTCGACAGATTTTATCGATGCGAGAGTTACAGAACGTAGGTACAGATCTCATGACTTCCTTAATAGATGTCCTATTTAACTTCAGAGTTGGAAAAGTGGGAGCTTGTGGTGACATATGTGAAATGTTCGATAGAATAGGAGTCAATGAAGAGGATCAACAATCTCAGTGGTTTCTTTTGCGAAATGGAGAAAGTCATCGTCAGCCAGATACATACATTCTTAAGTTTATGAGCTTTGGAGCAAGTTGCTCACCGTCGATCGCCCAGAGAGTCAAGAATTCGAATGCATTGGAATACAGTCAGCTATTCCCAAGTGCAGCTAAGTCGATTATCGAGAGACACTATGTTGATGATATGCTTGACAGTGTTAACTCCATCGAAGAAGCCATAAATCTTGCCAAGGAAGTCCGAGAGATTCATATGCATGCCAACTTTCATATTTGAAACTGGATATCGAATTCAACAGAGGTGATTGAAGCGTTGGGAGAAGCTGGAACAGCAGATAACTTCTACCGAGCAGGAAAAACGGTGGAACAGGTTGTTGAGGCCGAGAAAGTTCTCGGAATGTGGTGGCAGACGAACAACGATTCATTTACATTTAACTTGAAGTTTACGAAGGCAAGTGAAGAAGTTCTTCGTGGAGAGAAACTGCCAACAAAGAGACAGCTTTTAAGGCTGCTTATGTCCGTCTTTGATCCGTTGGGCTTTTTGAATTTTTTTACAGTCTACATGAAAACACTGCTGCAGGACATCTGGCGAAGCGGAATTGGATGGAATGACACTATCCCTCAAGAGTTTTCGGATGCGTGGAACAGGTGGCTCTCAGCACTTCGACGGATTGAAATGGTTCAAATTCCCAGATGTTACTTCATTCTTGCTAGCAATGATCCAAGTAAGGTGCGGCTACACGTTTACGTTGATGCAAGCGAGTCTGCCTACGCGGCGGTTGCATACTTCAGAATAGTTACAAAAGAGGGAACTGAGATAGTATTGGTCTTCTTCTGGATATCGTCCCCTGATTGCAAGAACTAGGTAACTCAATTTTATATTTTAGTAATATATCGTCAAAAACGGTATTATTTTGTACTGTTTAAAAGATTTTTTGTCTAATCTTTTTTATCACAGACAAATATAGGATATTTGTGAAGTTTAAGGAACATACAAATTTAACTTTCTATCGTTCTCCAGTAGATACACTCCTCGTCAACTGAATACGCACAAACATTTTTTAATATACTTTATCCATTTTTTCCAAACAGTGATGGTTATTATGCCATCTGTTGATGCTAACTATTCCGAAAGAATTATCCAAAAACAACCGTGAGTTTTTCTTCAACCACTTGCAAAGTGTTTTATATGCAAAGTAGGAGTTTTTTTTTTAGTCAACTGAATAGGTACAACGCCATTTTCTTCGTTGTTTATAAGTTTTTTGGAGTGCTTGACAGTTTAAATTAACGATTTTAGTGTTTTCAGTAAAATTTAATTCTTGATTTCAATATTTAAGAAAAATGGGTAGATCTACGTGTCTTAACAGTGTTGAAAAAGCTAAAATCGATTTACTTAGAGACCAAGGCCTAACTGGACGTGCAATAGCTGATAAAGTTGGCCAAAGTTTTAATGTAGTTTATTCTTACTTGAAAAATAAAGATGCATACGGCAAAAACATGAAGGGAGGTAAGAAAACAGCAACAACAGCAGCTGAGAGACGAAGAATTTTAAGATATGCATCAAATTCTTCTGATTCTGTGGCAAAAATAAAACAAAAAGTCGGCGTAAACGCAAGTTGCTCAACAGTAAGAGTAATCAACAACTCAAGCCATCTTAAACGAATGAAACTTAAGAAAAAACCACCACTTGACGAGAGACGGAAAATGTTGCGATTAGATTTTTCAAGACTTCACATGAGTTGGAAAAAAGAATGGTATCACGTGGTTTTTTCAGATGAAAAAAAGTTTAATTTCGATGGCCCTGATGGGTTCAACTTCTATTTTCACGACTTAAGAAAAGAAAAAAGATTTTTAAAGCGCCATCATAGTCGTGAAGGAGGTGTCATGATATGGGGAGCAGTCAGTTATTATGGAACAGTTGAGCTCGAGGTTGTAACATCAAGAATGACAGCAGCTGGGTATAAAGTAATTTTGGAAAGAAATTTTCCTAAATTTTCTAACATCTTTGGACCCATAAACTGGACCTACCAACATGATAATGCGCCTATTCACTCAGCGCGCATAATAAAAACATGGATAGAGGAGCAACAAGTGCAGTTGCTTCAATGGCCGCCGTACTCACCTGATCTAAACATCATAGAAAATGTCTGGGGATGGTTAGTACGCAAAGTTTGTGAGGGTGGTCGTCAGTTCGAAGACAAAGAAACCTTAATTTCTGCAATCAAATTAGCGTGGAGCGAAATTTCGTTAAATTACATTAAAAAGCTATACGATTCCATGCCGGATCGAATTTACGAAGTAATTAAAAATAAAGGTGGAAGTACCCACTACTAAACTTAAACAAAAACTTGTTTCATTCCATTCCAATACCAATTTTAATTTTTGTACCTATTCAGTTGACTCAAAAAAAACTTCTACTTTGCATAAGTTACACTTTGGAAGTGGTTGAAGGAAAAACTCACGGTTGTTTTTGGATAAAACTTTGAAATTCTGTTATTTATATGTTACGAAAATTTTTACCATCAACAGATGGCATAATAACCATCACTGTTTGGAAAAATGGATAAAATATATTCAAAAATGTTTGTGCGTATTCAGTTGACGAGGAGTGTATGTTCCTATAAAGGCTGCTATCTCCAAAATTTATGAAATTGAGTTACCTAGTTCTTGCAATCAGGTGACGATATGATATATGCAGGGACATAGATTTTTGATACTCCATTGGTTTTTTTTTTCAAAACATGTTCATAGTCCAACCATTGCTCATGCCCAGTGGAGCCGCCATGTTAATAACAAATTTGTACCCCGTTCACACGAAGAAATAAGATGTACAATTTTTTTTGTTTTTCAAATCGCTTGTTTATTATTGAAATTAAATTCTGAAGACCTGAGTGGTTGATTGTGATTTTTCAAAATTTCATCTTCGTCTTCGCTTTCTGAAAACATAAATCATTGAACTCGTGTGTGTCTCATAAAAGTTTCTCCTCTCATTCTGTTACTGGGGTTCGTATCTAAGTAGTGTATGAATATGTATGCATTAGGGTGGTCCTTAAATTGGACATTGTCTTGGATAGCCTTCATTCGATTCAAAACATTGAAAAACAATTTCCCTAATTTTTTCAGATTTTTATTTCACCCCCCTGGTCTCCCTTTTTCCACTTCAAGGTACAAATAATGGATTAAGGGTGATTCGTATAAAATGCGAAAAAAGATCAGAACTTATAGATAAGATTCAGACGAAAAAAAAATTGTATTGGAGGGGGCGTCTATTTCCCCCCGTTCAGGCGGGAGGGGTAATTTTCTAAAAAAAATGACCCGAAATAGAAAAAAATTATTGAAAAAAAAACGGGACCACTTACAATGGCATGCTATAGCTTTTTTTAAAGTCATGAATCCAGTCTCTAATATGTTTCTTAAATCAAGTTTTTATTGTAAATAGTTTCTGAAAAAATAATTTTCAAAATTATAAAAACAAACAAAAATAATAATGTTGTACGTTTGAAAATTATTTTTTCAGAAACTATTTACAATAAAAACTTGATTTAAGAAACATATTAGAGACTGGATTCATGGCTTTAAAAAAAGCTATAGCATGCCATTGTAAGTGGTGCCGTCGTTTTTTAATAATATTTTTCTCTTTTGGGTCAAATTTTTAGAAAATGATGATAATCTAAAAGTTCTGATTTTTTTTTTTTTGTTATGAGAATCACCCTAACTCCATTATTTGTACCTTGAAGTGGAAAAAGGGAGACCAGGGGGGTGACATAAAAATCTGAAAAAATTAGGAAATTTTTTTGTCTCTACTTAGAGTCATTTGATGCCTATTCAAGTTGGAATTTCAAAAAAACCCAATATAAGGACCACCCTAGTATGTATATTTAAAAGAAAATTATAAACAGTGAAACAATGAAACACACTTAAATCTTCTGGCTCTGGAGATATTTGATTTATCGATGAAAGATTTATTAAATCTGAACTTTCTTGCCATGGTTGTCTTTCATCTGTATTCTTTTGAAGATCTTAGGGACGAGCTCTCTGGAGCATTAAGGAACGTCTCACCACAAAGGATATATAATAATTTACTGACTTTTTAATTTTTTCTACGAAGTAGACATATTAACACAAACAAAATTTCACAAACAATTTATTCAATAAACGTTTAGTTATCAATGACTTCATTGAAATGACTTTGACAGATTTGAGTCTATTTAGCATAGTCTCTGCGAAATATTCGATAAGGCTTCCAGCAAATTGTAACCGAAGCCATTTGAAGACCAAGTGACAGGAATTTCAATTAAATTACTCTATACAATCCATATGCAATGACAGCTTCATGTTTCTTCGTTAATGTTATTTACAGAGGTCTATCCGAAACAAAGACGCTAAGTCTCTTTTAATTTTCTATATCAAGCTTTCAAACAACTTTAAACGCATCCGCTCGGCGTCCTCTAGGCATCCGCTCGGCGTCCGCTCAGCATCCGATCGGCATCCGCTCAGCGTTCGCTCCACGTCCGCTCAGCCTCCACTCGGCCCCCGCTCAGCATCCGCTCAGCGTCCGCTCAGCATCCACTAGGCATCCGCTCAGCGTCCGCTAGGCTTCCGCTCGGCGTCCGCTAGGCATCCGCTCGGCGTCCGCTCAGCCTCCGCTCGGCCTCCGCTCGGCGTCCGCTAGCATCCGTTCGGGGTCCACTCTGCGTCCACTCGGCGTCCGCTAGGCATCCGCTCAGCGTCCGCTCAGCGTCCGCTCGGCGTCCGCTTGGCGTCCGCTAGGCATCCGCTGGGCGTCCACTAGGCATTCGATCGGAGTTTGCTTGGCGTAAAAATTCTTTTGCATTTAAGGAATCTGGATTAAAAAAAAAATATATGCAGATGAACTTTTAAAGTTTTTAACTAATCAAATATTTAAGGCCCAATTTATTCAGTCGAAGTTGAATACAACTTGGGGAGTTTTATTCTCAACTTGAAAAAACGATTTTATTCACTTGAAGTTGACTGGCTCAACTTTTGATATTCCAAAGTTCAGAAAATCCAAAGTTAGTCAACTTTGGATTTTCTCAACTCCCAGAAAAAGTAGAATTTAGCGAGCAAACTTGGGATTTTTCTTCATTATTGTTTATTCAATCAATCAATGCAGTTCTGTTGAATTTTCGCTCTTCCTAAGTAAACAAAAATTGAATAAAAATATACTGCATTCATACCTGTGTTTTAATATCAATTAAATAAATAAATTGAATAAAAAAAATCAAAATATGTTTTGTGTAAATTATCTGTGGGAAAATTAGCCAACATCTTCTTCGAACAGCGAGGAATCATCAAATAGAAACTTTTTGCTGACACACAAAAAGTGAAATAAAAACAATACAAACACAAAATTTTCTTTCAGTTTTTCTGAATTTGTTTATTAAATTATATTAAATATGTACTTTGCTTTCGAGTGCACAATTAATTAGAATGTAGTCAGAAAAATAAATTGCACTGCAGTTTGATTTGACGTATGAGTTTGAATATATGTATTAGTGCTTCTCAGATATATTCTCATATGAAATTGAGAAGCGAAATTCTCTTCTCAGAATCGTCAGAAGAGGATTTTTGTGCCAATAAAATGGTTTCTGGATGCTTCCGAATGAGCCTGTTTAGATTGGGAAGATTGAGACTGGTCTCACAGCTGTTTTTAGACAAGAGAAGTGAGAGGTCAGAGATCCCCCACTTCTCTTGTCCAGAAACTGCCGTGAGACCAGTCTCAATCTTCCCAATCTGAACACCGTCAATGGCTAATAGAAAACGCGATTAGTGTTCTAAGAATCTCTGCCTCGCCCTCGCTTTATATCTTAAAATCGGCTCTGGGCACTTTGCATCGAAGTTAATTGATGTTTTGATAACTTATTATTAACTATTCACTATTTTTTGATGAAATAAAATTTGTTTCAATAATTTATTTGCTTTTAATCTATTTAAATTGACGACGAACACTTTAGAATATTTGTATAACCTGCCGCACAATACTTTCAACTCCAGAGAAATGTCAAATCTTGCTAGTGTGTGTGAAATCGATCTGAAATCTTGCTGAAAATGCAAGATTTGTTTTGACAGAATAAAATCGATTTTGTTTAGAAAAAAATCGATTTTGTTTAGAAAAAAATCGATTTTGGCGTTGTAAGGAATTCGACATTAGAAACTGCAAGTTGGTTAAAAGATTAAAAGTAGTGAAAAAAGCAATTTTCAACTTTCATTTCAACATATACGCCAAGATTGTATTTGAGGTTGGAATATGTAAATTGAGCTCTTCGCCTGTTCAATACTGTCGTGTCTTAGTTTCGAGTGTAACTTTTGTAACAACTCATCCAGGTATGGTTTGCACGTTGGTAAGTTTTCTAAAATTAGATTAAAGGGCAGCGCACACCCTACAGCTAACTTTTCTCATTCTTCGAACCAAGCCATTTTTGATTTAATAATAGCAACAGCGACTCTCCGAGCAATTTTTCAGTTGAACTATACACGAGTTTAACAATATAGTCGAAGTGGAGTTTTAAGGACCTGAGATAGAGAGGTGATAGGACTGGTTCGATTAGTAGCATGTAGTTTGTGGTGGTGTCCGGGAGTCAGAATTGGCGTTTTAAGTAGAATCGCAGTAGTTTTTCGGTGGTCTCATACTGACGCCATCCCCAAGATTGAGCTGCGTAAAGCATGATTGCTTCGGATGTGGCTACAAAAACTCTATATTTTGAAGATCCTTGTGCCCATTAATGTTTTGCCAAACTGTGCCTATAGCGTTTTTTGCAGTCGTTGATTTCTTGCTCAGGTGCTTTTCTAAGTTGAGGTTACTTGTTATCGTGAAGCCTAAATACAGGTACTCCTTTACAGTCTCGATTTGATCTGCTCCATAGAACCATCTTTCATTTCGAGCTAAGCGACCTGTCCCTCTGAGGAAAACCATTGTTTTGGATTTATTAAGGTTGACAGTCAATTTTCATTCACAGCAGTAGCCAAGTAGTCTATTTATCATCAATTGTAATGACTCAGGAGACTCTGCCAAAAGAACCAAGTCGTCAACATACATTAGGATCTTGATCTGGAGTCCATCTACTGTGATTCCACCGGGCATGATTTCAATATATAAAGCAAAAGCTGGTGGGCTAAGGTTGCATCCTTGTTTTAGTCCTTCTGTAGAACAAAACCAATCAGAAAGATTTTTGCAATTCCAGACCACGTTTAAAGTTTCACTATAAATGCCCTCAATAACACTGCCAAACTTTAAAGACATTCCATCCCTGTATAGTTTATACATAAGATCCTTTCTGTTTATGGAGTCGCACGCTGCTCGGAAGTCCACGAAGAAGACATACAGTTTTTTGGGCCTACGAAGGTACGTATCTGCAATATTTGTCAGGCTGAAGATGTGGTCCACGGTGGAATAGCCTTTCCTAAATCCGATTTGGAATTCGCTAAGGAGGTGAGTGGTCTCAATCCAATTCGTCATACGGCATCTCAATATTTCCATAAATATTTTTAGAGATGAGTTGAGGAAGGCAATATTACGATTATTTGATGGGTCCATTCTGTCTCCCTTCTTGAATATCGGAGAAATTATTGATTGATTTCTTAAAAGCCTCGGGTATTTCTGAAGATTTGAATATATTGTTGTATGCTGTTGAGAGATATTTTAAGAACCCTTCTGTTGCATATTTAAAAAACTCATTGAGGATTCGGTCACATCCAGGTGCTTTCTTATCTTTTAATTTGAAGATTGTTGACATTACCTCAGAAATTGTTATATCGCAGTCTAGGATTTCGTTTTGAAAAGCGGGTCTAGCGTACTGTATTTCTTGTTCACAGATTCCTGCATTTACGTACTTGTTTCTCAAAATAATATCGGAGTGACGATGTAGGTAGTAGAGTATCAATAGTAAATTGCTTTCCCTTGATATTTTGAACAGCTTTCCAAAAGTCTGAGGGATTATTAGAGTTGATTAAGTTTTTCGTCTATTTTTTTATAAAATTTTCCTTTTTAAGCTTGCACAAGGTTTTGTATGCCCGGTTTGCTTCTAAGTACTCTTTTTTTAAACTGTTTTACCTCGGTGCGCTTAAATTAAGAGAACACTCTCATGGGTGAATCTTTCGTTTCTTTGGGAGGAATAAGTACTAAGTAGTATGTTATGAATTTATGTTAAAAATAAGTCACATTGAATTATGCATTGGAAAAACAAAACACCTTAAAAAATGTATTTCTCGGAAACGCAAACGATTTAAAGAAACCACCCACATTGAGGGATCGAAATAAGAGGAAGAAAAGGCGCACAACCAAGTGGAAACAGTTTTGAAGAATTCGGAAAATTTTCAGTGGATTTTCAACAAAATGTGCTCGAAAAAAAATTGAAATGTTTTTCAAACCAGTACTACACGTTAATTTAATGAGGTGTAAATTATTTGTACAGAATTAGGAAGCCAATTTATTTAAGCTTTCATATATACATAGATACCTAACTCTTACCAATCCGCACAGAATATGCCAACCACCATCACGAGGAAATTCTTGAAATGCGACAGAATTCCGAACTAAGATTTTGTAGAAATTTTGATGCAGGTAAGGAAATTGCTGAAAAATGGGATTGCAGTTGGTATTCCCACGGAATGTCGCAAAACAGAGGAATCGAGATAATTAAGAAGGTGGTCCGGAAGTATATTTTCGTCCGTTTATCTATGTTCCTCTTTTGGACCATTTATGCAGTTAAAAAATAGATTTCTTGGCCATCGTGAATTGCTTTCCAAAATTCAAAATATTTTGCCAGAAAAATGTTACAAACTTGAAGAGAAAGAACAAAAAGAACTGTTAAGGTATTTGCTCAAAAATGACCAGATGATACAGGATTTCAAGATGATTATCTGGCCGAAATGAAGATGTGGCGCAGGTAAAAATGTACATATGTATTTATTTTATTTTCTTGATATCTGTCAATGTTAAATTTACTATGGTTGCAGACGTTGTTTCGGTATGCCAAATGAAAAACAGCCGATGTTAAATTAAATGTTTAAATGTTTGCGATTCCTCCTCATACGAGCATAAAACAGTTCACCACTGTATGCTGATCGGCGCGACACTTCCGGTATCGGTGGCTTCAAGTGAGTGATCTTTTTCGTGTCTGCGCAGATTAAAATCTTATCTGCGAGGCAAAACCGGTGAGAAACGACTGAACGGTTTGATGTTGCTGAACATCTATTGAGCTATTGAGATTGATTATGAGGAGGTTTTTAAACATAATGGCAAAAGCTCCAAAGCGCATGGATTTTATTTTATAAAATATTGTACCTAGCTACAAATCTATCCGAAAAAACATATTGATGGTAGTTTTTTTTATAAGGTACTACTTAAGTATTTTTGAAACCCCTCCCCAAATTTTTTTCTGCGTTCGCCCCTGACCTGACCTGATAAAAATAACAAAATATGCTTGACAGTTCAGGCAACTGATTCGTGACATCATTGCGAGTGAATGATCTCAATTGTTTGTCATATGGCAAAGAAAGTAAACAATAAATTATTTAATTTTTGAAGCTGCATATTTGTTATTAAAACTCAACGTAAAACAATAAATTATTTATGTTTTGAAATTATGTTTTGTTAAATTTTAAGTAAAACAATAAATAATTTATTTTTTAAAGTTATGTGTTGGGGAACCATCGCTATGACGTCACACAAAACAAAATATGGCGACCCTTCATCTCATACAAAAAATACCTTGTATGTATTTGTATACCATGTCACTACCCTATCTAATATGAAGCTCAAAACAACAAATAACAAATTTTCATAGGAATATGGCTGTTATTGTTCGAACGTAGCGAAATTTCCGTCAAAAAAAATTCCCCATCATGTGATTAGATTAGCAGTATTACTGGCGGTGACACCCATCACTTCCTTGCTAGAGATTTTTTCAATTGAATAGTTTTTATAAATGTACAAAACTACCCTGCTCATCTAATGATATTATGAATGCATATAAAGATGGGTGGTATTAAATTATGGTTTACATCTAGTCATAAGTACTTTGCCAACTCCCAAGGAACAAAACTTTATTTTTAGATAAAGATGCGAATTAGTAATATGCATTTTGTTTTTCATATAACACATTTGCCACACTACTTCCAACGAGGTAGCGTGGCCGAGCGGTCTAAGGCGCTGGTTTAAGGCACCAGTCTCCTCGGAGGCGTGGGTTCGAATCCCACCGCTGCCAGGAATTTTTTTTTTTACTATGCAAACGCCGTTTTTTTTCATTTCATGCCTCTACGTATGCACTAAACTGAAACAATATTTTGGTACAACCTTCATGTAAATAACACATTATAAAGGTTTTATTTTAATGTGGGATGTGATGTGGTATGTGATGTGGGGTTATTATTATTTAAGGCTAACTGATTTTTCAGTACAAAGGGTAAAGCTGGTATGGATATATTTGAGTGTTCTGTGAAGTTATGCGCATTTCTTAATGTTAATATAAGAGCCGAGGATTTTGATAAAATTTTTAGACTTGCAAGTGATAGTAATGTTGTACTTATTAAATTTCTCTCCGTTGCAACAAGAGATCGTGTCATGAAAAATTATTTTGCTCTATCGCCTCCATTGACCCTTGACAAAATTTGCCCTGGCTTGTGTATAGAATCTAGACTTTATCTTAATGACAATCTCACCAAAAAAATGTATAGTGCTCGGAAAGTCTGCGTGGATCTACTCAAAAAAGGCAAAATTAAATCATTCAATGCCGGTTTCAATTTTTTTTAAATTATAAATCTTGATGGATCATCTAAAACTATTTCTTCTGAGTCCGACATCTTAAATAACATCTGTCTAGACAATAATATTGATGCAAGTACTTCTAAAGCTTTTGTTGCTGGAATATCTGCACCGGATGATACTTTACCTAGATGCACTGATGAGTCTAGAAGTAAAGTACCCATCACAACTTCTAAGCCGAAAGTATCTAAAAGTTCATCGGATAATCAACCAAAAATACGCCCAATACGTCGTCGATAATGTACATATATTATTATTGCTTATTATATCTATGCTTTTAAATCAAAGGGCACGGTAGTGCCCAGCCAAGTTCGCGGCACTACACCCTTTTTACAGGAACAAACTCAGGCGATTTTCAACCCCCTTCTAACTTCAGTATCAATAAAGTCAGAAACTTCAAATTCGGAGTATTTGCTGAACTGATCAAACACAGGTGGCTCACCAAATTTCAACTCTTTAGCATTAGTGGTTCCCAAGATATAGGACTTCAAAAATCGCAAAAACCGTAACTGACTGACTGATTCACTGACTCACTGACTCACTGACAGATCATCAAAATTATGGAGCACTTCCCGACATCGTAGAAACTTGAAATTTCGCACAACGGTAGGCCTTGTGGTACATACAAAGGAAAAAATCGAAAATCAGCAATTTTCTATTCAGGGGGCGTGGCATCCACCCACTTTCTTAAATATTCTATAAATTATATGGAGCTTTTGCGATTGTTGTAGAACAATGAAAATTGGTAAGTTGGTAGAGTTTGAGGTACTTAGAAAGAAAAAAATTGAAGAATAGGAATTTTCCATACAGGGGGCGTGGCATCCACCCACATTCTTAAAAATTCTTATAAATTATATGGAGCACTTCCGATTGTTGTAGAACGATGAAAATTGGTAGGTCGGTACGGCTTAAGGTACTTAAAAAGAAAATAATTGAAAAATTGGAATTTTGCATTCAGGGGGCGTGGTATCCACCCACATTCTTAAAACTTCTTATAAATTATATGGAGCACTTCCGATTGTTGTAGAACGATGAAAATTGGTAGGTCGGTATGCCTTGAAGTACTTAGAAGAAAAAAAATCGAAAAATTGGAAGTTTCAGTCCAGGGGGCGTGGCATCCACCCACATTCTCAAAAATTCTTATAAATTATATGAAGCACTTCCGATTGTTGTAGAACGATGAAAATTGGTAGGTCAGTAGGGGTTAAAGCACTTAGAAAGAAAAAAAATGAAAAATTGTAATTTTCCACTCAGGGGGCGTGGCATCCACCCACATTCTTAAAAATTCTTATGAAGCACTTCCGATTGTTGTAGAACCATGAAAATTGGTAGGTCGGTAGGGCTTAAAGTACTTAGAAAGAAAAATTGAAAAATTGGAATTTTGCATTCAGGGGGCGTGGCATCCACCCACATTCTTAAAAATTCTTATAAATTATATGGAGCACTTCCGATTGTTGTAGAACGATGAAAATTGGTAGGTCGGTAGGACTTGAAGTACTTAGAAAGGAAAAAATCGAAAATTTGGAATTGTCCATTCAGGGGGGCGGGGGGGTGCCATCCACCCACTTTATCAGAATTGCTATTATTTGTATCGAGCATTTTCGGTTGTCGTAGAATTATGAAACTTTGTAGAGCGGTAGGGCTTGACTTTCACCTGGCAAAATAAGTCTTTGCAAAAAGGAGTGAAATCACAACAAAAACATAAATGTTAAAAAAGGAGCCAAGTTCTTATGTGCACAAGAAACCTGTGCGTTAAAAGTCAGCCAAAAAAAGTAATGAGATCTAAAATATATGCCAAGTTTTAAGTTCATGAAGTTTAATATCCAATATCTTAAGAAGAGTAATATCGAAATTATTCCAAATCATGACAGAAATTTGGTAATTAATGATTACTGATTAAAATTTGGTGGATTTACTTGGCAAGTTTTCTCTTAAATACTTACTTAATCACAAATTTAAAATGTATGAAAACTTGACCAGTGAACCCACCAAATCAGTAATCATTTATTACCAAATTTCTGTCATGATTTGGAATAATTTCGATATTACTCTTCTTAAGATATTGGATATTAAACTTCATGAACTTAAAACTTGGTATATATTTTAGATCTCATTACTTTTTTTGGCTGACTTTTAACGCACAGGTTTCTTGTGCACATAAGAACTTGGCTCCTTTTTTAACATTTATGTTTTTGTTGTGATTGTTTATTACAAGATACTATTATTATTTTGGATATTGTTCTATTTTTCTTTATTTAAAATGTTTTATTTTTTTTTTCTCTTCTCTTTCCTATCGCTTTACGAAAAATTACCTGGATATTTACATATATCATGTTTCATAATTTAAATTTTATTTACAAACTTTTACTCTTCTTATTTATGTAATAAAGGTGAGCACATATTTGCTTTTATGAAATTGAATATTGATTATTTATACACACATATAATCTTGTTTTCATTTGTAATTAATGATTTTTTTCTTTTTTTGAATTTCATTTTTATTTTAATTAATAAACTTTTTTTCTTTATCGTAAAATTACTCTTTGTTATTTTATTAACGCTTATATTTCATCCAACTACAATACTTAAATAATTATTAGTTAAAAAATGGCTAATTTAATCACTGGAGCACAAGCAAGTGACTCCAGCTACCTTAGGGGCAAACTTAAAAATCGGAAAAGCTTTCTTAATATTGGTCATTTTAACAGCCAAAGTTTTTGTCTTAACAATAAGGACTCCAAGTTTAATGAAATCAAATCCATTCTCAGTGGTCTCTATTTAGATATAATTGGTGTCTCAGAAACTTGGCTCAAGACATATCATAGTGATGCGGCTGTTCACATCTCTGGCTATAAAATCTATAGAATGGATAGGCAGCGTGTCAGGTGGGGTGGCTTTGTGCATTGATGAACGAATTTAACCTAAAAGAATTTTGAAGGGATCTGAACCTGGTATTGAGTTCATTTTTGCGGAAATTCATTTTGGTTATAATAAAACTATAGTTAGTGTTATCTATCTCCCTAAAGGTGAAATTTCTAAAGTTGAAGCGGTTCTTACTGATTTAACGCAAAAATATGACAACATTTTCATTATGGGTGACTTTAATTTCAAGCTCATGGATAGTATCAAAAAGCTTTTATGTGATAATTTGTTAGGTAGATGTAACTTAGCCGCAATTCATAACAATATTCCAACCCATTTCGACACATTTCACTCGACTACATACTTAATTGATTTTACGATTTTAAATAACCCCGATTTAGTGCACTATAAGGATCAGTTCTGGATACCAGCTATATCTAAACATGCTTTTATTTTTGTTTCCTTAGATATAATTCCTCATATTGTTGACATTGAAGTGAAAATTAGGGACTTTAATGCGATTAATATAAATCAGCTACGGAACAGTGTTTCAACGATTAATTTTGATCTTCTTTATTGTACGAATGATGTCAGTACTCAAGTAGATTTTTTAAACAGTCAACTTAAGGACTTATATGAATTTTTTGTTCCCCTTTAAATTATCAAACCTAAGAAAATTAATCCTTTAACCTCTCGAGTTGCCAGTGCTATTAGTTTGAGGGACCTTTTTTTAGAGCATATCGTAGCAACCCTTCTGAGAATACCTGGAAAACATATTGTAAGTATAGAAACAAAGTAAAAAGCGAAATTAAAATGGTAAAAATGGAGTACGGTATACGGAAGTTTGAGAACAATTACTCTAACAAGGATCTTTGGAAAAAAATTAACTCTATTGGACTAAGCAATGAAGGGATCCATGATGGAAATCTTGATCCTACTGAAATTAATGTTTATTTCTCTCGAACACAAAGCGACGCAGTTAATGAGGCTGGTGAAGTTGAGTTGCCCGAAAGTGAACATGCCTTTTCGTTTCGTTATGTTTCCCGTGATGAAGTTTTTAAGGCATTGTTTTCTATTAAATCAAATGCTATTGGTTTTGATCAAGTTCCAATCAAGTTTATCAAAATGCTTTTTCCTCTAATCTCTCACCATTTGGTTCATGTTATTAATACTGTCCTCACTACTTCTTTATATCTTCAAGCCTGGAAATATGCTAAGGTCATACCTGTTGGAAAAAAAGCTAATGCTCAAAACCTAACTGACTTTAGGCCAGGGTTGCCGCTGAGAATTTTTGAAAGGTCGCAAAAAAAGTCGCACTCAAGAAAAAAAGGTCGCAAAACATAATAATTGAAAAAAAGTCGCACTTTCACCCAAAAGGTCGCATTTCGAAAATAAAAAGTCGCACAACCATATTTTTATATTTGAATAACAAAAACAATTAAGATTATTTATGGAACATTTTTTTATTTAAAAACAAAACCCTGAATACTTAAAAAATGCAGTCTTCATTTTAAAATTGTATAGCTAGACTTATAGGCGTTCCGAATAGTAATGATGATTACGAAAGTAATAACAAAAGTTGATGTTGATTAATTTTGTATAGTTAGTTTTCCGATGTATTCAACTTTTATAGGGATGGGTTAGTTAGGAATATGCTAGTAGAGATATTTAGTAACTGTTATTAGCCTGTTACCGAAAATCGGGAATAACTGCTATTAAAATTAGAACTAAAACTTTAAAATAACGCAGTTTTTATTAAATTCACGATAAAAGTAAATTTGTACATATATGCGTTTTCAAATTTGGCTCTGATGATTCTGCTTAATATGTACATAGGTAGTTATTTCAATTGTATCAAGTAAATTCAAAATCAAAAACAAAACTGTTACGCCTTTTTGCTGCTGGAATGACATATCGAATCTAAATGTCAAAATTGAAATGACTATTGAGCAGGATCACACTTTAGCAAAATCAGTACTAAAATGGTTATGCATTTTTGCTGCTGCAAGGAGATTTCGAATTAGCACGATAACATTGAAATCATTATTAAGCAGAATAATAGTTAAGAAAAATCAGTTTTTTTTAAGGTTCTTTTGTTTATTTTGATTCCTCAATAAGTGTTATGGTTAGGACTTGTCATATTTATAACCAAAAACATAGACATAATAATTAAGTCAACAGCTTTTCTTCACATTAAAATTATTACTGATTTACTTTGAAATATTTCAAATGATATATGAGGAGTTTAGGAACAAAGTATGGAATTTTCACTTTTGGTACTTTTTCTGAGCAAAAGATTTCATACAAAAAATATAAACTATTTACTTGGCTTTAAATCAAATTGAGTTTAAAAAGTGATATTTTTTCTTGCGATATTTTGGTTTATATCAAAAGGTGACATTTTCAAAATATTTTTTAAATAACAGCTCAATCCCAAAACCTACTGCAAAACTAATAAATACAACAAATACAGTCTGTCTGCTTAACCGATGCACTGTAATGTGCTACATTTGATATCCCTATATCAAATAATTCACTAGTCATATTTAAATTTAAAGCCCATCACTATGCATGCCGAATAATCGTATTCTCTTGCTTTTATTTGGAAGATACACTGCAAGCGCATCTCGTGTATCGTAGAGAAAAAAAAAATGTATACATGCACCTATCTTAGTGTGGAAGTATTTTTTTTTGTACAGACCTCAAAGTGTGAGACTTGTATGTATTCGTATTTTATTTTTGCTCCTTCATCCCACACATGGTGGTTTGATTCCGCTTCGTTCCGCACACACTACGCAAAAAAATTCAGTGTTGTGGCGGAGGAACTAATCTCGTGCCCATTCTTTTCTTATGTATGTGCATACATAAGCATTCAGGGTAGAGTGCACCAGAAGAAGAAACAAAGAAAAAAAAAAAACGGTAAAATCGTGCGATGAGTGCGAGAGATCGAACCATCAAACAAGCCGTTATACCGAAGAACAAAGCCCAGGCCAGACGACAGTTGGAGAAGAATCGTAGAGCAATCCTCCCGCTGTAATTGATTCTTTTATTTCGCCTTCAACTATCGCCGTAGCTGCACGCGCGCTTGTCGTTTTGTTAATTTGTCCTGTTGAAGTGCAATCCTTTAAGCATCAACAATTTCAATTAAAGCGTAAAGAACCAAAAAAAAAAATAAAGAAAAGAAAAAAAAAAAAAAAAACCCCAATCCATTACCTAAAATAACCCATAAGAAAAAAAAAACAAAATCCGGCAAAGAAATAAAACTAGTGCAATCTATAAAACCATAGCTAGCAGCCCCAACCAAAAAAAAAAAGAAAACCAGTATATTAACATAAAGTAACAAAACGAAAAGCCTAAATATCTTTATTGCTAAACATAAAAGCGGTATGTATGTAATTGTTGTGAGTGAGTGTTTTGTTCTAAACGAAAATGTAATTTTTCTTCAGGAGACGTAAAACTCCGCTCCGGGGATCTGAGCATATAGATCTCATTATAAGAATCTAGCCAGACTCATCCTCAGGATATTACTGACTACATCGAGCTATCCATCTTTTTCGAATTATCTACAGTCAAGAAACTCGAACGAGGACAACCGGAAGTAACAGGCAATTCACATTAACCCGATATTCAAACTACATTATTTTTTTTTATTTAAAACAAAAATTTCACTAATCTTTCGAATCCTTCACCCATATATCTAATTTTAATTTAAACCCTTTAGAAATAACCAAATTTCGAAATCATTGATTATCAGATAAATTTTTTTTTGATTTATGTCATCCTAGGATTACTTTTTTTTCATTAACGTTCAAAAATACCCGTGTAAAAGCGAAAAGAAAAGCCGGTTGAAGTAAAGTTTTTTTTTGATTCGTCGTAGTTTCGAATACGAATTTTGATCATACGAACGGATAGGGATATTCTTCCGAGCGTTGTTTTTTTTTGCAGATAGTATTTTTTTGTTGAGTTTGTTAGGCGACCCATTTTCTTCGTGGATAATAGGCCTATTAGCTACAGGGGATTTGGTGGATTTGCGCAAGAAAAAAAAATAAGGATTGAAATCGCGTTTTCGAGTAGGTCTATCTCAATACTCTGGAGAATATATAACTAGCTTAGTCGTAATATCAATGTTTGTTCTATTAATGGATAATCTACTCAATTTCGGTAGTCTGGCATTCTTCTCGTTTATCTCATTCTGTTTTAATGATAAAATTTTCATTGAATTCTAAATTCAAAAAAAAAAAGAAAAATTAAACTAACTTTAACATTATAATCAAAATATGAATTTCGAATAAAGCCTCATGTAAGAAGGGTATATACCTAATAAGAAAAAAAGTTTCAGATCTATTTAATTGGGCCATTCAAATATTCGAATGTGCAAGGAAGGGAGGGAACTGTGAGGCCTAATAACACCCTGGTCTCAGACTCATTCAAAAGAAAGAAAGATCCAAGATAATCGTTTTTTTTTAGAGCACATATTTTTTTGTACAGGTTGGCATGACAGAGCAAGAATCAACCCCGAACTGAAGCAGCCGTAGATTTAAAGTGCTCGACCGGCTCTGTATTTTTGGAAGATTAAACCTTATCCAAGGCCAAACCATAACAAAATGGCGCCCAGAACGTGGGGCTTTTCCTTACTGGATTCCCACACTTATACCTTGAATTATAGTTCTTTTGAAATACAAATTTTTGTTTGAGTTTTCGAACAAAATCTGTCGAAAGTTCAATAATTTAAGATTCTATTTTCTTAAGCTTTTGGAATTTTGATCATTGGCTATCGATGATCTTACCTAAACTTTTTCTAATCAAATTCAATTAATTTTAGAATTCTTATCAAGTGAAACAACTCTATATGAATCGTGAATTACGAATATGTACGTTGTTTATTCTACATAACCGTCCGACCAATCTAATAGATGAGTGTATGCTTTGATAATCAAACATTCTTTTCATTTTAAAATTCAGTATGGTTTTTAAGAAAAGGAATTACAATACTTAAAGAGTTTTTTTTTAAGATTGTCCTTTAATTGAATTCCATCACTATACTAGTAATTTTTTTTTAGAGTTTAACTTTTTTTAAAGGATCTATTTTTGTCTGAGTCAAACTATTATGAGAACTTGAAACTTATATTTCTTTTTGGATGTATACCCGAAACTTACTTTTCATGAAAAAAAAAAATCGAAACACTTTAATCTAAATATGTCTCTTACTCGCACACCTCAAAATTTTTCCGAGTATTTAACTGCCAATAATTTGTGCTCATTATGCAAGGAATCACTCACCGACAGAGAAAATATAGTTAAAACAACATGCAATCATATCTTTCACAAAACATGCATTGTGGAAACGATAAAACATTCCTCAACATGTCCAGAATGTAAATCTAAATTAAATCTGAGAGATATATCCAAAATAGGAAAGCAAAATATTCCACCTTCATCTACAGGAGCTATACCTAAAATACCTAAAAGCAAAACTACTAATACTCGTTTTCAGAAAAAACTTGATATGCAATTACCTTTGATGCAAAACCCTATAGATTGGTCTTTGAATCCATCTCCAATAGTTAACATACCTTTAGTTCAAAATATTGAAGACTCTTTACGTAGATCTGTTACTATGCAGCAAGCATTTAACCAATCTGAATTATTTGAAAATCCTCGTTTAGATTCTCAAATAGGACAAAGCTTAAACAATTCTCAAAACATTCCTTCGAGATCATCTCAGGAACCTTCTCATGTACAAGACCTTACAAATCAAATTGAAAAATTGATTGAACAGAAGTTTGAACAAAAGCTAAATGCTATGATGAGTCGTCTTGAAACTTTAGTCTTACAGCAGAACAATATGCCAGAACAAAACAACCGTGTTTTTGAAAATGTTTCAGTTAACCAAGAACTTAACACAAATATTAACAGTCAACATCAGAGAGATTTGTATCCTCAAAAAACATCACAGGACTACAGCTACAATAGTATTCCCCAAAGACCACCTCAGGGCAACAACAACAACAGCTCATTCCAAGGCCAGTCAAATAATTTCGTGCCTAGAATTGAAGTAAATCGTGTAGCGAATATACTTCAAAGCTGGAATTTACGTTTTGATGGTATTAAATCCGATATTTCCGCTGATCAGTTCATCTACCAGGTTACTGCTCTTACTAAAGATTGCCTGAACGGTAATTTCAACCTTTTGTGTGACAATCTTCACATTCTTTTTACCGATCGTGCCAGAGAATGGTACTGGAGGTATAGAAGGGGTGTAGATCGTATTAACTGGGAACCTTTCTGCTTTGTTTTCCGTCAACAATTTCAAGATTATAAAACAGATACCGATATAAAAGAACTTATTTGGAAACGAAAACAAAAAGATAAAGAAACTTTTGAAGACTACTATAACGATGTCATGAAATTGTGTGATAAGCTCAGATTTCCTTTAATGGACCACGAACTTGTTGACATATTACATCGTAATCTTCGTCCAGAAATTAGACAACAAACTTTTTATATGGCATTTGCATCTGTAGCACAGCTTCGAAACTTTTGTTTCAAAAGAGATGTAGTTTTCAGCGAAAACTCAAACAAATCTCAAGTGCCTATTAGACCTTTTTATAACAAACGCCCTGTAAGTGAAGTAGTTGTCGGAGATGATACTCAACTTGGTGATTTTAATCAAAATCTCGATATATCTGGCATAAACCCATTCAAATGCTGGAACTGTGGTCGCGACGGCCATACTTACTTAGATTGTCTGGAAAAAAGAACTATATTCTGCTATGGTTGTGGTGATCCAGACACATATAAACCAAATTGTTCCAAGTGCTCTCAAAAGGGAAACTTGAAATCGAACGTGGCGAATCCGAAAATTACTCCAGCTCACCCTCGTTCGAATTAAAAAATGAGCTTGGAGGCGACGCAATCTTGAATCTCACAGACATACCACAGTCTTCCCTAGACAAAACCTTACCTGATATTCCAAAGAAAATTACAATTTTCAAACCGGATGTACACTTACCTGAGTTACCTCTACCTGATTTACCAAAACATATTTCAAAACTTTACCAGATTATTCCATACCAAGAGCGTTTAGATAATTACAATAAGATAAGATCAAGTATTTTCAATTCGATTGAAACTATGTCATCTCGTTTTAAAAATCCAAAGCGATCAACAATTCGTTTAAGAAAATATTGGAAAGAAGTTCGATCGAATAGAAAACTTTTGAAAAAATCCATATCTAGTTTACAAACTGGTTCTTCCGATATTCGCCCTTACGCAACCATTTCAATTTTTGGGAAAAATTATGTAGGTCTGCTTGATAGTGGAGCAACAATTTCCTGTTTAAGTGGCCAAGTCGCGAAAGATCTGATTTCCAAAATAAATAAACCTTGTAACTTTAACATCTATGCTACAACTGCTGATGGAAAGCAACAAGAAATTAAAGGTTGTATTGAAGTTGATGTTACTTTTCGAGATATCGTGAAAAAAATTAAATTCTTTATCATTCCAACTTTGTTAGAAGATATTTACCTAGGCATAAACTTTTGGTCTGCTTTTAACATCGCACCTAATGTCATCAGTAGTGTCTCAACAGAAAATTTAAATCAACCAAGTAAAGCCCACTCGTTAACACCTGAGCAAAGAAAAAATCTTGATGCAATTATATGCTTGTTTCCATCGTACGCTTCTGAAGGTCTTGGAAAAACAAGTCTCATTGAACATGAAATTGAAATCGAGCCAGGTTGCAAACCAATTAAACAAAGATATTTTCCTATCTCGCCAGCTATAGAAAAACTTCTTCACGAACAAATCGATAGAATGCTTGCGATTGGAGTTATTGAAGAATCAGGTAGTCCCTGGAGTAGCCCAGTCGTTTTTCTTCAGAAGCCAAATGGAAAAGCCAGAGTGTGTCTAGATTCGCGAAAAGTAAATGAAAAGACTATTAAAAGCGCATATCCCTTGCCTTTGATTGAACAAATTTTAAGTCGATTGCCGAAGACAAAATTTATCTCAAGCATAGACTTAAAGGAGGCCTTTTGGCAAATACCTTTGAGTGAAAAATCCAGACAAATGACTGCTTTTACCGTTCCTAACCGCCCGCTTTATCAATATAAAGTGATGCCTTTCGGGCTTTGTAATGCGCCCCAAACTTTATGTCGCCTTATGGATCAAGTAATCCCACCACCTCTCCGAGAAAAGATATTCGTTTACTTGGATGACCTCCTCGTGTTGTCTGAAACTTTTGAGGAACACCTCGATTTACTTGCCGAAATTGCCCGTAGACTTAGAAAGGCCGGATTAACCGTTAATCTAGAAAAAAGTAAATTCTGTCTAAAAGAGGTTAAGTACCTCGGTTATATTGTCGGCTATGGTACTCTTCGTACTGACCCCGATAAAGTTGCTGCCATCACGAGTTTTCCCCAACCAACAACAGTCCGCCAACTTCGACGATTCCTTGGAATGGCCGGTTGGTATCGCCGTTTCATTAACGATTTCGCTGGTATAACCACACCACTCACCGACCTTTTGAAAAAGTCAAAAACTTTTAAATGGACTGAAGAAGCCCAAAAATCTTTTGATGTTCTTAAAAATCTACTTTCCACTGCTCCTATCCTCGCCAATCCCGATTTTTCTCGCCCCTTCGCAATACACTGCGATGCTAGTCTGTTTGGTGTAGGCGGTGTCCTCGTGCAAACAAATTCAGATGGTATTGAAACACCTATCGCATACTTTTCCCACAAGCTCAATTCGGCTCAGAGAAAGTATAGCGTTACTGAGCTAGAGTGCCTCGCAGCCATGCTAAGTCTGAAGAAATTTCGGCAGTACGTAGAGGGGCAACGCTTCACAATCATAACGGACCACGCTAGCTTGAAATGGCTGATGCAGCAAAAAGACTTGTCTGGCCGTTTAGCTAGATGGTCACTTAAGCTGCAAGGTTATAATTTTTCGATTGAACATCGACGTGGTTCCGAAAACATTGTTCCCGATACGTTATCCCGTGCGAATGAGAATGATATCTCTGCAATTGTTACTGTCGAAACTGGAATAGACTTGAACTCTGAGCTTTTCAACTCAGATGAATACCGAAAATTAAGACGGAATATACTCGAAAACGAATCAAAGCTACCGAATCTTAAAGTTATTGACAATTATGTCTATCGTCGTTCCGAAGCCGTAGAGGAGTCTGAAAATGAGGCTACCCCATGGAAGTTATGGATACCTCCTCAAATGACTAATGACCTGATAAACCGATTTCATAGTCCACCTATTCACAATCATGCAGGAATCCATAAGTTGCTAGAGCAGTTAAAAAGGCATTTTTATTGGCCCAAAATGGTCACCGATGTCCGAAATTTTGTTAACAGCTGTGAGACGTGTAAACAATCAAAGGCTCCAAATAAAGTCTTGCGTGCCCCAATGGGAGAAAAACCGAAGTCAGAAAGACCATTTCAGAAATTGTTTATGGATATTATAGGACCTTTTCCCAGGTCTAAATCAGGAAACATAGCAATTTTTATAACATTGGATCATTTTTCAAAATTTCCTCTCTTTATACCTATCAAGAAAATGACGTCGTCAAAAATTATAGAATATCTGGAGGAGAACGTCTTTAGTATTTTTGGTGTTCCAGAAGATGTTTTGACAGATAATGGATCCCAATTTAAAAGTGATACTTTTAACAACTTTCTTAAGAAGTATGGAATTCACCATACTTATACTGCTTTATACTCTCCCCAAAGTAATTCATCTGAAAGAGTGAACCGGTCGATAATTGCTGGTATTCGATCCTACTTAGGCAACGAACAAACCCGTTGGGATGAACAGCTTCCCCTTATTGCGTCCGCTCTTCGTAGCTCATACCACCAATCACTTCAGTTTTCACCTTACTTCACCCTGTTTGGCCAGGAAATGGTTACTCACGCTTCTACTTATAAACTGTTGAGAAAACTTAATAATTTAAACTCTGGAGAAGTTATTTTCGATCACAAAGACCGACTCCAGATTATAAGAGAAGACGTACAAGCTAACATCCAAAAAGCCTATCTGAATAGTGCTAAAAGATATAACACTCGTAGTACTCAATCTTTATTTAACCCCGGACAGACTGTATTTCGGCGTAACTTTGCCCAAAGCGATGCCTCTAAAAAGTTCAACGCTAAATTGGCACCGAAATTCGTAAAGTGTATAGTAGTCCGGAAGGTCGGCAATACTTTATACGAACTCGAAGATGATAATGGTAAAACCGCTGTCTACCATTCAAAAGATATAAGAACTTAATTTCCCAGCCCTTGTGTTTTCCATATGAACTACCTTGTTAGTACATATGCACCCAAAGCCTGTTTTGTAATGTGCTACATTTGATATCCCTATATCAAATAATTCACTAGTCATATTTAAATTTAAAGCCCATCACTATGCATGCCGAATAATCGTATTCTCTTGCTTTTATTTGGAAGATACACTGCAAGCGCATCTCGTGTATCGTAGAGAAAAAAAAAATGTATACATGCACCTATCTTAGTGTGGAAGTATTTTTTTTTGTACAGACCTCAAAGTGTGAGACTTGTATGTATTCGTATTTTATTTTTGCTCCTTCATCCCACACATGGTGGTTTGATTCCGCTTCGTTCCGCACACACTACGCAAAAAAATTCAGTGTTGTGGCGGAGGAACTAATCTCGTGCCCATTCTTTTCTTATGTATGTGCATACATAAGCATTCAGGGTAGAGTGCACCAGAAGAAGAAACAAAGAAAAAAAAAAAACGGTAAAATCGTGCGATGAGTGCGAGAGATCGAACCATCAAACAAGCCGTTATACCGAAGAACAAAGCCCAGGCCAGACGACAGTTGGAGAAGAATCGTAGAGCAATCCTCCCGCTGTAATTGATTCTTTTATTTCGCCTTCAACTATCGCCGTAGCTGCACGCGCGCTTGTCGTTTTGTTAATTTGTCCTGTTGAAGTGCAATCCTTTAAGCATCAACAATTTCAATTAAAGCGTAAAGAACCAAAAAAAAAAATAAAGAAAAGAAAAAAAAAAAAAAAAACCCCAATCCATTACCTAAAATAACCCATAAGAAAAAAAAAACAAAATCCGGCAAAGAAATAAAACTAGTGCAATCTATAAAACCATAGCTAGCAGCCCCAACCAAAAAAAAAAAGAAAACCAGTATATTAACATAAAGTAACAAAACGAAAAGCCTAAATATCTTTATTGCTAAACATAAAAGCGGTATGTATGTAATTGTTGTGAGTGAGTGTTTTGTTCTAAACGAAAATGTAATTTTTCTTCAGGAGACGTAAAACTCCGCTCCGGGGATCTGAGCATATAGATCTCATTATAAGAATCTAGCCAGACTCATCCTCAGGATATTACTGACTACATCGAGCTATCCATCTTTTTCGAATTATCTACAGTCAAGAAACTCGAACGAGGACAACCGGAAGTAACAGGCAATTCACATTAACCCGATATTCAAACTACATTATTTTTTTTTATTTAAAACAAAAATTTCACTAATCTTTCGAATCCTTCACCCATATATCTAATTTTAATTTAAACCCTTTAGAAATAACCAAATTTCGAAATCATTGATTATCAGATAAATTTTTTTTTGATTTATGTCATCCTAGGATTACTTTTTTTTCATTAACGTTCAAAAATACCCGTGTAAAAGCGAAAAGAAAAGCCGGTTGAAGTAAAGTTTTTTTTTGATTCGTCGTAGTTTCGAATACGAATTTTGATCATACGAACGGATAGGGATATTCTTCCGAGCGTTGTTTTTTTTTTGCAGATAGTATTTTTTTGTTGAGTTTGTTAGGCGACCCATTTTCTTCGTGGATAATAGGCCTATTAGCTACAGGGGATTTGGTGGATTTGCGCAAGAAAAAAAAATAAGGATTGAAATCGCGTTTTCGAGTAGGTCTATCTCAATACTCTGGAGAATATATAACTAGCTTAGTCGTAATATCAATGTTTGTTCTATTAATGGATAATCTACTCAATTTCGGTAGTCTGGCATTCTTCTCGTTTATCTCATTCTGTTTTAATGATAAAATTTTCATTGAATTCTAAATTCAAAAAAAAAAAGAAAAATTAAACTAACTTTAACATTATAATCAAAATATGAATTTCGAATAAAGCCTCATGTAAGAAGGGTATATACCTAATAAGAAAAAAAGTTTCAGATCTATTTAATTGGGCCATTCAAATATTCGAATGTGCAAGGAAGGGAGGGAACTGTGAGGCCTAATAACACCCTGGTCTCAGACTCATTCAAAAGAAAGAAAGATCCAAGATAATCGTTTTTTTTTAGAGCACATATTTTTTTGTACAGGTTGGCATGACAGAGCAAGAATCAACCCCGAACTGAAGCAGCCGTAGATTTAAAGTGCTCGACCGGCTCTGTATTTTTGGAAGATTAAACCTTATCCAAGGCCAAACCATAACAGCACATAAGGAAAACAAAAATCAAAAAAACTGGGCAGGCATACCTTAAATTAGTTTTTCTCAATTTTTGAAAAAAAAATGAAAAAGTAAAAATGTCACCCTTTTTCCTTAACTCATTCATAATATTAGTGCTATAAACGAGTATCTTAATTCCTATATTTTAACGACGACGGTTTTTTACGCAACTTTTATTTCAGTAACAGGTAGCTGTTATTGAAGAATAGTAATAATATTAGTAACAGATATTGCAAGCCATTAGTTCAGTATTTAGCCCATCACTCAATTGGCGTTCTAATCTTCCAATTTCGAGTTCCCTCACTTCATTTCAATTTCAATCAAGTGCAAGCCAAGCCCCAAGCCGCTTCGTTTTCGTTTCAAAGGAAATGAAAAAGAATAGTTGAATGAAAGTTGATTGAAATATTGTTTCTGTTCTGTTTGTTCCAATTCAAATGGGCGAATTCGAGAAACCTGTGTTTGTGTGTTTTTTGATATTTTAAATTTAAAAAAGTCGCACGGAGAAAAAGGTCGCCCTGATCAAAAGGTCGTCGTTTAGTCGCACGGACCCAAAAAAGGTCGCAAAGTGCGACTAAAGTCGCCCAGCGGTAACGCTGCTTTAGGCCTATAAGCTTGTTACCAGCTGCATCGAAAATCTGTGAGATATTAATGAAAAGCCAAATTAATCATTTTCTTACTAGTAAAAACTTACTTTATTGCAACCAATCAGGTTTTCGCAAAAATTATAGTACAGCTACTACTCTCATTGATCTTACGGATACAATAAAAATGAATATGGATACTAAGTGTGTCTCTGTGTTATTACTTTTAGATTTTAGCAAAGCTTTCGATAGTGTTAACCATATTCGACTCTGTTCTAAACTCAAACGATATTTTTGCTTTTCTAACAGTGCATGCAATTTGGTTTTCTCCTATTTATCTCATCGCTATCGATATGTTTGTATAGGTGAAAATAATTCCGATTTCGTTTAAATTACTTCGGAAGTACCTCAAGGTTCCATACTAGGTCCGATTTTATTTTCAATGTACATCAACGATCTTCAATATGCTACATCTTCGTGTCTCACTCATCTATTCGCTGACGATGTCCAGTTACTCTTCTCTTGCCCTCTCAATGCTGTTTCCTCCTTTGTCCAGTCCATTAATGCTGATCTTAATTCTGTTCACACTTGGGCCCTAGATAACCACTTAAAATTAAACCCAGAAAAGTCCCAGGCAATAGCATTTTACTTCAAACCCGTGAGTAGCTTGTTGGATTCAATTCTGCTAGATAATGTTATAATCCCTTACAAGAATAAGGTTAAGAGTTTGGGTTTTATACTTGATGAAACGTTATCTTGTGAGTCTCATGTAAACAACGTCATAAGTCGCATTAATTTCATGTTACGAAAACTTTATAACATCAATGACTATTTGCCACTTCATATAAAAGTTAAACATGCCAAGGCTCTTCTGGTTCCTCACTTTTTGTACGGTGCGGAAATTTTCTGGAGCTACTGGTACAGTGTTATATAGACTGAGAGTATGTTTCAATGATGTAGTAAGGTATGTTTATTCCATAAGGAGGAGGGATCATATAACTGGTTCTGTAAATTCATTTTTGGGCATGTCTTTTAGTGCTTTTTTGAAATTAAGAGTTTTATCCACACTCCACAAAATTGTTTTTAAAACCACCCCAGTATACCTTTTCAATAAAATTGCGTTTTTACAAAATACTGCTTCTAATAAAATTTCTTTACCCAGGCATAGAAGTGCGCGGGCTTCCTCATCGTTTCTTATTCGTGGCATTAAACTTTGGAACAATCTTTCTAGTCAAATGAGATTTACTTACAAAATTAACAAGTTCAAGCGATTGGTTTCTTCAACGTATGCCGAACAAATTTCTGATTTTTAAGTTTGTGCTGTACAATATTATGTAGTTGGCTATGATTATTATATATATATATTTTTTTTTCCTTTGCGTATTATATATATACATTATTTTTGAATTCAATTATATTATAGTGTTTATGGTAAAAATGAATTCCAAATTGTATCAATTTAAAATTTTATCATTGATATTCTACTAATTCTATTTATATATTTTTTGTTATTTCGTTTGTAACATCCTTTTTTTCTCTGTATAACTTAGCATACAAACAAGGGACAATGTCCTACAGTATGTAGTATATGAAATAAATAAATAAATAAAGCTACTAGCAAAATGAATGCAAAAATCATGGAAATATTTGCTGTGTCTGATTCTGTATTACATATTACGAATTACGAAACCAAAGGCAAACAAACCATACTTTAGGAAACGATAGTCACGACATTGACCGATTATGATTTACGAGAGTGGATGCTTGAAAATATTGTCAGATAAAATCAAAAAATCTAAGCCAAAAGAACAAACATACGTAACAAATGTGTGCCAGTTGCATTGTCATGTGTCAAAACTATTAAAAAACGACAGTTAAAAGCAGTCGAAAACGATTGTTTTAAAAAAACGCCCATCGTAAAACGTAATTGCAATGCAATGAAAACAATGCATTTTGGACGATAATCGTAATTCACAATACGGGCCCATATCCTGATAGAAGATAATAAAACACAGCTATTAATGACTATTTGAAAAAAAAGTTTTCTAAAAAATGTGAACAGATGTTCATCAATAATGTATTAATTTCTAATGATATCATGTGAAAGTATGTTTACATAAAAATCCCAGGTTGAAATGAGCCATGACATGACCCTTTTCTAATCGATGCATGTCAATTTGAATTCTTAATCTCGAGAAATTTAAATTATCCCTGCTACCCCGGCCTCCAGGATCATGTTTTCATTCTTTGTCCATCTACAAAATATTAACGTGTGCATCTGCTATAATATTTAAGTATGATTGCATGTATGTATTTGTATAATAAATGCGAAGGCACACTACATGTTTTTTTTTGTGCCACTGTCTGGTCTAAGGATTAAATAGTGTTTCATTACGTACGAAGCTAATTAAATTTCCTATGACCATATACTCTTGTTTTCTTAAATAATGTGTGTGTTCTGTGAAAATGAACAGATTCCTCTTACTATTTAAAATTGAAAAATAAATGCAATTAAGTTATTTCCTACGACGTCAAACAATTTATAACAAAATAATCTCGCTAATATATATTGTGCTTTGTTAAGTCAGTTTTATTAAAAATAAAATAACGTATACTACAGGAAGTACAAAACAAACATTCAAAATGCTACGGCTATTTCTTGAGACTGTCCTTATTTATCACTTGTGGAGTTGCACCATCCCCACTCGCATCCAGAGACAATTCAAAATATTGTTTCAACAGCAGTACCACGGTTGAGGGTACAGCTTTGGTAACATTGTGATTAAGTTGAAAAGGGTCCTGTACATTTATGTGAGAGATGTTCAACAAGGTATCTTTGTTGTCTTTTTCAGATTCGATATATTTAACATACCTGTAAAGAAAAGTTATCAGAGGTATTCAACTATTCCAGAATTTAGGACTATTGTGTATCTTACCTAGGCAGCAATGGAGATGACTCTATATCTTTAACACTTATTACTTGCCCCAGATATGGGGAAAGGAGATTGTGTTTAAAATCGAATGTTGAGTAGAATTTAAATAATGATTTCAGTTCTTTTTTGAAATTTTCCAGCATATACGGCGCTAGTGGTATTTTTAAGTTTTCCAAACTTTTTTCAGCAAAAACTGCCTTCCACGCTATGGAAAATGGATTTATTTAAACGTAAATTACAAAAAATTGATGGATTTCCACAACAAAAATTTTAAAGATCTAAAATGAATAATTACTAAAATTGAGAGACTTGTTTTATTTAAGACTTTGGAACCTAGGAGCAATAGAATAAATTAACATTTCATGAATTTTGATAGTTCTCTCGGTAAGAAAAATGAAATGTTTCTGTTTCTACCTATGACCGTTATAGACTTTGAAACCAACCGATGGGCCCCGATACAGTTTCATTAGAAAAGCAATAATGGAGCATTCCATAGTAACGTACGGACAAATTCAACTACTTTTATGTTATCATTTAACGTCTAGTTTTTGATACGTTACTTAGACATGTCATATATATATTTTATTTAACAGGTTCTACATGAATCTTTTATTTATGCAAACATTCTGAAGGTATTCCTTTAAATGTCTAAGAAAAAAAATAAGAAGAGCTGTCACCATGTTCTGTACCAATGTTCTAGGTTGCTATCTTAATGTTCAAATTTCAGCGAAACTATGGATCATCGATCACAAATGTGTTAGAACCAAATTATGAGAATTAATCAAAAGCGATAATAACGAGAAAAAAAATTTCAAAAATGCACATCGTTATATTTAAAACCATTTTTTAATGTTCTGTCACGTACGGACAAATCACGTCACGTGTCGGACAGAGTTCAATTCGGTAATAATTTTTAGTAGTTTTTTAATAGCTAAGCACCTGGCTTGGTTTTGACAGGCTATGAATTCGGTACTCTATCCTATTTTTGTTAGTTTGAATGCAGTGAGATTTCGAAAGTTCCAGTAAGGGCCTGGCGATTTCACATGACAACACAGTCTATTTTAGTGAGGAATTTTAGAGACTGGAAGATAAATCACTCGCGTTTTGGACGTTTTAGGGGAGATAAAATAAAATTTCAAGCAAGTTTGAAGCAAATCAGTTCACCGGTTTTGCTATAAACGTACATTGAAACTAAAAATTCAAATATTTGTAAATTATCTGAGAGTTCCTCTTTTTCATGGAATGCTCCTAATGCGAAGATGCTTTTAGGCCACTACAACAATACATTAGGCCAGGTTCGGTCCATTCATGAAGTCGTTTTACGACTTTTCCCATACAAAAATTGCCTTTTTACCAACAAAAACAAAATGTATTTCATTTTTAGCGTATTAGCACTCGCCGGAAATCCGCTAGTAACTTATAAAAAAATATTGTTCCCAACTTGTCAAGATACCAAAAATAGCTATCGACCAACAGTTTTACTATTTTTTTCTAACAAAAAGCTGTTTTTAGATTTCTCTTAAAAACGTACATTCATAGATGTTTTTTGTCACAAAAGGATCATGGAGAAATCTAGCTGATCCATCATAGTCGGTAAAAAAAACCACCTTACCTTTTGTTGTCGAAAAAGTTTTATGCAACCTCTTTTTCGTCGCTCTTGAAGCAATTGAACGCAACACCAGTGATACAATTTTTAAGAAATCTGTTTAGATGCTTGCGTGCGTTATTGGCTGGAGGGATTTGTCCGTTCAGGTCGCGGTCTACCATGGACTGTAAGACTCATTTTAAGTAAAGCAAGTAAGAGACCAGCTACGTATATTGCTACTTTCACCACAATAATATTCCACCCGAAAAACTGACATTTCGCCTATTGTGAGTTACACCCTAAATATACTTAGTTTTCGTCCTGTTAAGATCCATTTCCAGTGGAATGTAGCCCCATTAAGAGGTCTTATAACATTTATTTTCATTAAAATATAAATTGAGATTCACTCTATAAAAGCACCCTAAAACACCTTGAGCTTATTTCAAAGAACTACATCAGATGCATTGATGCGCTCTGAATACAGAAAGCATAGACATCATAAATTTTCTTTTCTATATATTTTCTTTCTGTAAATAAGCAGTACGCTTTTAAAAAAATTTGGCAGTATGTAATTGTCATAATCTCCTAGATTACGGAATATGAAAATGTTAGCTTACCCATGTTTGTTTTTAAGAATTTTTGAAGATTTTTTCTAGAAATCTCTTGATTCTTCGTAACAAACTTAATTTTACTGATATACTTACGTCCAATATCAGCCTGATCATCTAATCCATCTTGTAATGTTTTTATAGATGGAAGCAGTTTTTTTATTTGCAGATAACTCACAACCATGAGAACAATGCTGTACGAGGTTATGTGGGCATTTAGCTTTAAGCGTTCAATCCATTTTTTCAAGAAGAATGCTAGGGCCTTGGCTGCGATATCAAAATGTTTATAAACGATATTTGCATAAATAACAGTTATTTTTTATCTTACCAATAGGTTGAAGTTCCAAAAGATACTTTATCAATTTTGTATTGCAGTAACCTAAACTATTTGAAAAGCCAATGTCACAATTTATAGATTTTGGTTTGTATAAAATCGTCAAGATTGGCACACGTGCATTTTGAATAGCAACTAATTGTGACCATTTAGGATTTTTACTGAGAAGGTCTTGGACGGTTTGTAGTTTTTTTTTAGTTTCTTCAGATGGTCTGTTTTCAAAATTGTGGAAAGTTCCGCCTAAGCAAAAAGTACATAAATTAAATAAATAATTAAAGAAAAACCTTTAGAATGTAGTTATATACCTATGTCAATATATATATCCACATCGGAGTATTTCGTTCCAATTCCAGATAAACGTGAACCAAAAAAGTAAATTTTAACAGTTTGATCAACAAATGCTGGACGGATTAGTTCTAATAATTCATTTTCAATTTCATCGTAGTCCGGCAACTGAGTCAACTTTTTAGCAACAGCAAGATTTTCAGTAAAGAAAGTTTGAAGATCTCCTGTTATTAAAGCTTTGGCTTCTGAAAATAAAATCGAAGTAGATTAAGTAATTTATTCAAAAAATTTAAATAAATATTTTCGAATTTAATATTTGATCCGATATTTTCAACTTTTTGAAATACAGCGGTCAAAAAAATAGTAGTGCGAAGAAAATCCACCTTTAAATATTATAAAAATACAAAATTTTTATTATAAGATATAGTTGAGGATTAGAAGCTTAAATTAATATTTAGATGCATGTCCCTTGTTGGAAATAACAGCCGCACAACGACGTTGTATTGAGTTTGTTAGTTCTTACATCTTTCTACGCTTACCGAACGCATTGGTTGATATAAAGCTTCCCAAAATGCTTTGTTCTTAGTTGGTTGGCAACTATCAACATATTTCTTTACATCGCATCGCAGGTTCTCCATGGGATATAATTCCGAAGAATGTGCGGGCCTTACCATCACATCAACTCTTCTTTGCCTGGAATCATTGCTTCGCAACTTTACTAATATGCTTTGTTGTTGTGTTACTTAAAAATCATCATTACTTCCTACATGATATGACTACAAAGATGCTGATCAATATTATTTTGACCGCAAATGTACATACATATGTATATATATACATATACAGGGTGTCCCGTAATGAGTGGATAATACTGCAACTGGTAGTAGCAGGCCTTATGACTGCTCAGAAAAAAAATATAAAAAAATATTTTTCTTGTGGTCTCCATGGTATAATTTATTTTCGAAAAATGTTAAAAAATTCGGGGTCTCCTAAAATACCTAATTACAACGGCCACCCATAAAGGATTCTTATTATTTCTGTATTTTTATAATATTCTTGAATAACCGTTCTAAATGATGGGTAGTAAATTTTAACACCAGCTGATGCATTTTTTGTGTTATAATTTTTTAAAATTATTTTTTTTATTCAAAAATAATTCAATATTTTTTTTCACCAAAATTTGAAAAATCATAAAGGGCAAAAAATGTATGAGAACATAGGTGGCAAATTTGATAAAAATTGGCCTGTTTAATGTACTTTCCAAAATGGTATAACACATGTTTGTGTCTACAACCATAACCAATAAAATTGGCATTTGATATACTATAGTAGTTTTTTAACATTTTATCAGATGAAATTAAGTTACTAAATTAAGTAGACACTACGACGACGAATGAATGACTAATATTGTTTTTTTAATTTTTATTGCATTTAAAAATAACCGTTCTTAAATAAAGGCAGTAACATTTAACACTAGTTGCTGGATTTTTTTTTTATAATTTTTTTAATTAATTTTTTAATAAAAAAATGATTAAATATTTATTTTCAGCAAAGTTTGTAAGTTAATAAAAAAGACAAAAAACTGAAAACTTTCGTGGCAAATAATGTTAAAAAAAATCTCCTTTTAATGTACTTTCCCAAATGGTAAATCACAAGCTTTTATCTACAGCAATAACACATTAAATTGGCTTTTTATCTACTAGAGAAGATTTTGAATACTTTCTCAAATCAAAATTGACTTGTAATTGAATCGGCATTAAAATGCATAAAAAAGTATTATTTGCAAATATTGTCAATTCTCTGTCATTACATAACGTTTAACGTTGTTATACTGGTTTCGTCAATTAAACGCATTTTTGAATTTGATTAAATTAATACTGATTAAGAATGTCACAGTATACGCCGCTGGAGTATGCAAATATGCATTTAATATACGGGGAATGCAGAGGAAGCGCTAACGCAGCTGCAGCACTCTATAGAGAGCGATATCCAAATGCGCGACATCCGGACTATCGAGTGTTCATCAGAGTCCACCAATGTTTTTCAGAAGGATGAATGCCTGGTATCTAATGGACTGGGCAACACTATCGGAGGACGTTTACCGCGAGAATTTCTTGGTATTGTGCTGAATGAAATTGAAGCAGATTCAACTACATCAACACGGGAGATTGCAAGACGAACAGGGATCGCAAAATCATCAGTTCATAAGGTATTGCAAAAATATAAATTTCATCCTTTTCATTTCACGCGTGTCCAGACTCTGCTACCAAGAGATTTCCCCGCAAGAGTTATTTTTTGTCAAAAAATGTTGGAAAAAATTCACGAAGATCCGGAGTTCTTCAAAAAAATATTGTGGAGTGATGAGTCGTCTCTTAAAAGGGATGGATATTTCAATATCCATTATTTACATAGCTGGCAACTGGAAAATCCAAATTTAATGCGCGAGGACAGATCGCAGTACCAATTCAAAATCAATTACTGGGCAGGTATCCTGAATGGACAAATTATAGGCCCTTTTGAATTACCAGGCAACTTAGATGGTGACGCCTATCTTAATTTCTTGCAAACTAATTTTCCAACTCTATTGCAAGAAGTGCCCGAGGAGCTAAGGAATTCAATGTGGCTTCAAAACGATGGATGTCCTGCTCATTATGCTGTAAATGTAAGGAGGTACTTGAATCGAACGTATCCCAACAGGTGGATAGGCCGTCTGGGCCCAATTTTGTGGCCACCACGTTCGCCAGACCTAAATCCTTTGGACTTTTTTTTACTGGGGGTGCCTGAAAGAAATGGTTTATACTAAACCAATTACATCCATTACGGAACTGCGTCGTCGTGTTCAAGACGCTGTGATGAAAATAAATGAGCGCCAATATGCTCGTTTTATTGAGAGGTCCTTCATTAGAAGATGCAGAGCCTGTATCACAGTGAATGGGGGACAGTTTGAACACTTTATATAAATTTATTTAAAAATACAAATAAATCATAATTTTTAATACTGTTGTTTTTATTTATCGCATTTCCCATACCTAATTCAAAACCTTTTTGAAAGTGCATACTATTATTTTAGGTATTGCATTTAGCAGACATAATAGTGACACTGGTATATCTATTGACTTTTCCTTACAACTCAATTTTTGTAGTCATCAAACTTTGATGAAAATAAATATTTAATCATTTTTTTATTAAAAATTAATTAAAAAAATTATTTAAAAAAAAATCCAGCAACTAGTGTTAAATGTTTCTGCCTTTATTTAAGAACGGTTATTTTTAAATGCAATAAAAATTAAAAAAACAATATTAGTCATTCATTCGTCGTCGTAGTGTCTACTTAATTTAGTAACTTAATTTCATCTGATAAAATATTAAAAAACTACTATAGTAGATCAAATGCCAATTTTATGGGTTATGGTTGTAGACACAAACATGTGTTATACCATTTTGGAAAGTACATTAAACAGGCCACCTATGTTCTCATACATTTTTTGCCCTTTATGATTTTTCAAACTTTAGTGAAAAAAAATATTGAATTATTTTTGAATAAAAACATAATTTTAAAAAATTATAACACAAAAAATGCATCAGCTGGTGTTATAATTTACTACCTATCATTTAGAACGGTTATTCAAGAATATTATAAAAATACAAAAATAATAAGAATCCTTTATTGGTGGACGTTGTAATTAGGTATTTTAGGAGACCCCGAATTTTTTAACATTTTTCGAAAATAAATTATACCATGAAGACCACAAGAAAAATATTTTTTTTATATTTTTTTCTGAGCAGTCATAAGGCCTGCTATCACCAGTTGCAGTATTATCCACTCATTACGGGACACCCTGTATATTCAAATATCAGCCTTATTACGGTTATCAAATTGTATAAATTGATTCACTAAAGAAATATCATTTTCTGTCGGTAATCATCTTACAGAGTTTCAAATCAGAAGAAACAAGGGGAATCCGTATTTCACCACAATGATTCAAAACCCGAACTACAATTGAATCGGTCATTTCAAAAACAACTTAAGTCACACAATTAGAATTTTTCAGGAATCAATAAAAAACAGTTTAATTAAAAATAAACTAGTTTTAAAGGACTTTTTAAGGCTCGATATAGTAATAGAGTTCAAAAGGATAGAAATATAAAAAAAATATTCACAGTTTATCAATATTAATAATGAAAAAAGTCTCAAAACCCGTTCTTGACTTACGTTTTTTTAGCAAGAAACGGGGTCAGCAGTATACAATAATTAAAAAAAAAATCAAAGTTTTTTTTTAATTGTACTTAAAGATTAACATATTAACATTTTAACATGTCACATGTTTTAATTTATCATGTTTCAATATATTTAACTCGTAGGCAAAACTAGATATAACTACTTCCACCATCTAGTAGTGCTTGCAAAAACCACTTAAGTCAATTGACTTACGTTAGGTATCATTTGGAGAGGAAGGAATGTTTGGACCGACGTAATTTATTCTCAGAATATGCATCTACGTTTAAGGAAGCATTTATAGCAAAAAAAACATTTTTGAAAAAAAATGTGACTTGAGTGGTTTTTGAAATGACCTATTCAATTACATATCGTTATTTTCTTCTCATCTCTAAACATTATTTCAATTAAGAACTTCCAATTGACTGAAAAACTGATAAAAAGAACAATGTTTTCGACAACGATAATACCAAGCTTATCTGTAGAACTATACACAGCCGATATTTGGAGCCATAGGTAATAAACTCCCAAAAAATTCATTTTTGCATCATTTTGTTCGCAAACCTCAGGTTCGAATTGAGCATCGCCAAAAACATAAAGCAGAGAAGGAATAAAAACAACCTTACAATTTGCATGGTAAAAATACAATATGATTGGACTAATGTTATTTATTTCAAAGTAAAACATGGACTTTATATTTTGAAATATTAATTTTAGATAAGTTTACCATTTAATCTGGCAAAGAAGAACTTTTTATCTGTACATGAACTTTTATGAGGAGAATCGCTACTAATTCTTAAATAATAACATTTATAGAAAACGGGTTAAATAACTTCTGAAATTATTTTGATCCCAAAGCGACGTACATAATCAGAATTTTTCAATATACAGGAAATAAAATTTAAATATCATGTGAGCGGTTTTAAAAAAGAAATATTTTTGTATATAAAAAATGTAAAAAATGACATTTGGCTATCATTATTTGTTTCAGTAAATTAAATAAAAAAAGTGGTGTTTTGTGTGTAAATGGAAATCCACACAAGTCCAGTGCATGCTGCGAATGATATATCAATTTATATTGAATAATTTAGAATGAACAACAACAACAACAAAAAAGTTTTGTAAATGCTTTAATAAATAAATATTATTATTGTAGCACAAAGTAAGCAAAACATAACAAAGAGTAGACTCATTAAAATTTCGTTGCAATCAACAAATTAGCTTTAATCTTTCCTGTTCGAATTAGATATTAATAATGTAGGCGATTTTTAACGATCTTTTAATTACATATACATACATATGTATATGTGATTAAGTTGTTTTATTTTCAAATAAAAAATATATACAAAGGTCATCACATCATTAAGCCAATTCAAGTATCTGATTTCTTAGAGATTTCAATTAGGTTTTAGGTTATGTTACAAAACCATTTAATTTCCACAAAACTTGTTATGGTTCCAGATAGTACCAATATAATTATCTTATCAAAAATTCACATTTAATCTTTCCAATACCAACTTTTATTCATCTTCGAGAAATCTTTAGTTATAATTAATGAGTTTTTCATATTAAGTCTAGTGAAATGAAAAATTAAAACCTCTTCAAAACACACGAGAAGCATCATTATTAAAATATCATTTAGCCAGTTTATATTTCTTGAGTTCCTCCGTTTTTTGACAGAGCAGGAGGATAAAATATAAACAGAGTTCTTCACATAAAAGTCCAAACAACTCTTTTTTTTCAAGCAAGCAATCCAAAAAATTTCAGTCTCTGTTTTTAAGGGGAAAAGTGAGGAATTTTTTAGAGGAGTCCTGTTTATATTTCTGGGCTCTCTGAGTCCTCTGAGATATCAGAAATATAAACTGGCTAATTGATTCTCTACGTAAATTAATTTAAAATCTTTCATACTTAGGCATGTTCAAAAAATATGAGATCTCAGAGGCCTCAGCAACCTCAGTCTTGTGAACAGGATTCATCAGCAAAATTTCTCAGTTTTAGTGTCAAATTACTGAGGAAAAAAATGTCAGTCCTGACGGAGAAAAATTTTGTGAGTTCTTCGAGATCTCATTTTCTTGAACATGCCTAATTTTATGATAGTTTATTGACGGAATCTTGAAAAATATCTTACGGATATTTATTTTGATTTCGTTTATTGTTTTTATCAAGTAGAAATTAATCCGATTCAATTTTAAATGCCCTCCAGGGAGCTGTTAAAGCAGTTCAACCAGGGTGCAAACTAAATTTTCATTACTCATTTCAACCGATCAAAGTTTTTAAAAAATTTCACAGTTTTGATTTCAAACGCAAAAAAGTGGCTGTTAACTTGATTTTTTTTTTTTTTTTTTAACGATAAAATTTAAAATACAACAAGAAATGAAGAAAAAGGAAGTACATCCTGGCGAATGCCAAATTATTAACATTCCGTATGTTTAAAATCGATGTCTACCTAGTTTAATACGCGTTTTGAGTGAATTAATTACGAACAAAAGTTAAAATTGAAGTTTTTAAAAATGCGGAATACTAGGACAGTTTTAAAATGATGAACAAACCAAATTAATTGACCAATTTCAGAATTTTCCACATCTTATTAATTTTTCCCATTCGTCGTGCGTTTGGAAATTCAAATCATATCGTGAAATATAAATCATAACGAACTGGTTCATATTTCGCTTTCAACTGTGAACAATCAGTCAATTTTATATGAAAATTTCATTATTACTGTAACAGAGTACTTAGTTTTAGTTGGATAGTCTAGAATCTAGAAAATAGATAGTACCAAAGACCGTATAATACCAAGATATTGCATCTAGTGTAAAAATTCGCAGTCAAAGCGCTAGTACTGTGACGACCCCAGTGGTGACCCCATAGATGTGTGAGTGAGAACCCCATCTATGTATAAGTTTAACAATCGTCGGTGGCACATCGCTGAGTCGTGGGTCTGCGGCGAATAAAGGCTTGCATGTCTGTATGTGTTATGTGAGTTCGAATGTGAATGAGGATGTGATACAATACGTGAGAATGTTTCCCTTTCCCCCGACCGACCGCATCTAAAGCTGATTTTTGGTGGTTGGTTGAGATGCGGTATCTTGGTATTATACGGTCTTTGATAGTACCTACAGCTGTGAACATGAAAATAGCAGTGGTTTCACACAAATTGTTGAAGGTCTTCCATTTTTGGTTCTAGACTTTCCAATTAAAAAAAGAATGCATTTAGTGAAAACCTAAATCATAAGCATTATTAAGAAAGAGATAGCTTTAGTTAGTTTTTCGTGCGCTCAGAATAACGGTAGATTTAATCGTTGGGGATCGTTTTTGAAGTGAACATTAAAATAGCAGTATTTGGTAAATATTCTATTTATCTTACTTTTTTGAAGTGCTATAGGCCGAAAGCAAGTCAGTTGTAGTAGAAGAAATGTTTTTAAAGAAATATGAGCATAAACAAGCATTTTAAATATTTTTGTTTGCAAAAGTAGGCCGTATTTAAACACTTCACTGATGAGCAGTGCAACTTAATTCTGTTGCAGCTCAGAGAAGGCAAGTCATACCAGGAAATGCACAACATTTGTTGTTGCTCGGCTTAAATGATCTCAATTTCTATAAAATATGCGCAAAATCCAGAAAGAAGAGATGGAGTAAGAAAAATAACACCCAATGACGGAAGAAGGATCGTGCGATTTTCTAGAGAGAATCCGCAAAAATCGACAACTGAGACTCATTAACTGCTCAATCTGTCTGTGAGTGATATGAACTGGAGAAGAAGACTCCTAGAGGCAAATCTAGGAGCAATCATGCCGAAGAATAAGCCACCCCTCACCAAAACACATGCAGAAAAACGGATGCAGTTTGCAAGAAACTATGTTAGATTTCCTGTGAGCGTAATATTTTACGGGCAGAAATGTCAAAGGTTCTTTTTTATGATAGTATTTGATCCTGCAAGTATGTGCGACGTCTACCTAACACTGAACCTTAACCCCAGTATTCCACAAGAGCGGTTAAAAATATATCATTTTTTCGTTTATTTTAAACCTACTGCTATTTTCGTGTTCACAACTGTACGTGTAGTAGGACGAGATGAAGGTTAAAAACTAACGAATAGTTTTTTCGAAGAAAGAAAAAGTTGAATAATTAGTGAATGAGTACCTACTTTCTGATGCAGTAGCGAGTTTCTTTGGAGAACTATTGGACATACAACATCATCATCATCATTAAAAAAAAGTCAAATCGTGTTTCTGCCGCAAAGTATTTAGATCAGTGGTCGGACAGACCAGTGTTTGAATTGTATTTCAAAACCACAAGGCAACCACTTCAAGATTTAAGAACACAAAATGCAACTAACTTTATATTCCTCAAAATTTGTACTCGTTCGGTCATTTTCAGATAATCAAAAACGAAATACCCCAAACCACATCGTAGTTCTTAATCACAGTAAACATGATATGTGTACTGTGGTTCTTTTTCATGTTGCTGTTGTGGGGCAGCTTTATGTGACTTTTCAATCCAGAAAGTACATAATATTTGTCCGGCTTCAGTGAGTTCGTTGGCAAACTGCGAAGAATTAAACCCGATAGTTCCAAATAAAAAAAAGCCTTAGCGTATGCGTTATACAGCCACTAAAACTTCAATCCCTAGTAAAGCTTCCACAAATTGAATAAAGTAATAATAAGTAATGTATGTACTTTGTACTTACTTTTAGGAAGGATTTTGTTTTCCAGCTTTGCCTTCCTCGAAATAGTAGCGGGAGTTTCTTTCTTGCGATCGTTTTTGCGTTTTTCATGATTAAACAATTTCATATGATTCGAAACATCAATGAATGTATTTCCAATTATATTCTAGTATTAGAGCGTTATTAATTACTGCATTAAAATTGTTTTTCTTTATCATTTTCTATACTTACACAGTCACATTTATTGCAAAAGAATGTTCTGCGAATACCGAATTTTTTCATTTCCCCACCTGTTAGTTGATCCTTGCGTGCAAACTCGATTTCTTTAGGTTTGCTTTCAAGAAAGTTATCAATTTCAGATACTATTTGGTACAATTTTAAACAAAGTGATTCGTCGATAGCATGGAGGCTATTTCGGAATCGAGAAAAGGCTGTACGGAACTGCTCTGCCTCATAGTTTATAGCTTCAATCTGTCATTAAAAAATAATAAGATACATTTTTGGGAACAGTTTTACAATAATAATAATAATGCTTATACATGCAAAAGTGATTTATCCATCGTTTTAATGGTTTTCGGATGATTAAGTTTATTTTCTTTATAAATAATGATGAATAAACAACAATTGAACTTTTCTTTTAGATAAAAATCAAAACAAAAACGGCAACAACCACAACGTCGTCAAGCCAAGAATGTCAACAACAAAAAAAACCAACGGGCAAAGAGGACAACAGCGGAACGACAAGCGAGAAGCGACAAGCACACAAGCGGCAAGCGAACTAGCGAATGAAATAGGAGCGGAGCGAAGCGTAGTAAATGAATGTGTCCAAAGGTATGTAATTACACGTCTAATCACGAAACATTCTAATGACTGGATTATCGATATGTACATACACGCTTTTTACCTGAAGTACGAGAGAGAACAACAATTTTTCCATAGATTTAGTTAGTTCGAAAGCGCAGTGAGTGAGTGGGATGATACTAACTATTCATTAAATATCGATTAAGGCGCCAATTATAGCTATCATTGAAAATTTTAATGATTGATTTTGAGACGCTTAGGAATTATTTATTATTGATGGAAAAATAAAGCTAAGGACTTAATTAATATTTCAAGCCGAAAAAATTGTTCAAATAGGCCCAACTTTCCACATAAAAAGACTTTTCTTATTTCAATGATTGAACTACCTTACCAATGATCATTGAAAAATAAAAAGTATTTTTTTGTGGAAAGTTGGGAATATTTGCAATTTTTTTCTGACTAGAAATATTAATTAGGTCTTGAGCCTTATTTGTCCATCTAAAAAATAAACGATTTTGCTTTCTAAAGGCTCGCCCAAACCAACGCGAAATCATAGCGAATCATTCGCAAAGACAGATTTTTGTTGTTGTTAAGCATTCACAGTGGTATTTATAAACCCATTCCAAGCAATGTCTAACTTTAGACACCTGTGTTCTAAGAAAATCTAATAAATACAACTGTCAGTATCTTTCATATTTTTTGTTATTGTGAATGATTTCGCGTCGTCGGCGAATGTTGATTTTTGCACTGGTATAACGAGAATCAACACTTTGAGAATAATGATATGGTAAAATGTAAAAGTCGTATGAAAACTCTCGTGATAAAAAACTTATCATTTCATTTTATCATAGAACCGGAATAAGGGCCCTGATCCGGATCAGATCATGAGGATAATAAAATACGACTAAGGCGCCAGTTATAGCTATCATTGAAACTCATAATTGAAAATTTTAATGACTGATTTTAATGACTGATTTTGAGAGGTTTAAGGATCTCCCAGACCAACGCGAATTCCTAGCGAATCATTCACAATAGAACAAAATATGACAAATACACAACGTTAAACAACAACAAAAAAATGCCGCCGGCGAATGTTTCGCGTTGGTTTGGGAGAGCCTTTTACAAAAAAGTTGACTCCATTTGAAGAACTGTTATATGTGGTGGCTGCCTATTTTTTTTGTTATACTGTATGCAAGTATAACATAAAAAGTGAAAACTGACATCTTCAAACGTCAAAAAGTGAACAAACAAAAAGGTTTAACTTTTCGGAGCTTAAAATTAATATTCAAGAGAATTCTAAAACTTTATTGAAAATGCGAACTAAAACTGATCCATCTCATGTGGTAAACTTTTCCGAACAAATTTATGGCTTTTTACAAATTCATTCTTAAAGGACACACGAATTACGTCAACGATGTGGCCTGGGAGCATGACGAAGAATTCCTTGCCTCCGTTGGTGACGATCATTCGTGTAAGATTTGGAGTTCAGCTCACAGCTTTGAAACTGTTACAACCTTCTGCCTGTCTTAGGCTGGTATGTCAGTGCGCTGGCATCCAGACATCCAGACGAACCTGGCAAGGTGCTGGTGGCCGAAAAGAAAGGAATAATACATTTGTACAACGTCCGCTCTCAACAAGACATAATGTCCTTCGAGTCACCGAAATTTTCTCTAATGGGTGCTGACTGGTCGTTACACAATCGTTTTTTTATGACGGCAGTGGCTGGGGGAGATGTCATCACCTGGGACCTTCGTAGGACATGGTTAGTCCGTCTTGTTTTTGTTCTAGATATCGTTAGATGCTAAGCAATGTTTTATTCCATTTTAGTGGACCCAGCTGATATTAAACACATCCACGAATACGGAGGACGTACTGTGAGATTTTTGCCCAACAGTGAAGTTGTCTATGCCAGTATTGGTCGACCCGACATAACTCTAAAGGTATACATAGCACTTATTGAATCGTCCCTTAAATTATATGGTGGAATGTCAATGTCAAGAATTAAGGTAGAACCTTTGTATATAAAATCTATAGTACTATCATCAGCCAATTTTTTTTTTTTTCATAAGCCTTCACCAGGCGGCGCTAATATGGAAATGTATTTGATATTTGAGAGTTGAAATAGAAGAAAAATGTAAAAGCAAAATGAAAAGGTCGTAAGAGAGGGTTATATTACATTGATTCTCGCAACAATAAAGGGAGCAAGGGAGACAAATGAATCAGTTGCTTGTGCCATACTAACGACAAGAATAAATGAAAGGAAATAAAAATAAAACAAATTGCTTTCTATTACTCGTCTGTGTTTGTATGTGAGCTTGAGGTATAAAGTTACATATATGTTTGTTTATAGATTTATACGTACATACATAATGTAGGTAGGCATGTAGATTATATTTTCGTTTATTATTTTAATTTTGTTTTTCAAATCTTGGGTATTTGACTTGAAATTTTTAATCTTTGTAGCAATGTTGCAACTTTTCACCACATCTATGAAGGAATTATTTAAGGACATGTTGCGATATTTTAATTTTTTGTATTTACCTTATGTAGGTAGTAGGAGTTTTATCAGTTTTTCCAAATTTTATTATAACATTATGATAACAGTCTTACGATAACGATTCATGGAATTTAAACCATCATCGCGTAAAATAAAGAGTATATTAAGTTTATGTTAGGAAAAAATGCATTAGGTAGTTTTATTTTGAATAGTTTTGTTTTGATCTATTGCTATTGAATAAAACTTTTTTTTTAACTATTGGGATGCAATTTTTATTTATGTATTTGTTTGTTTAAATTTCATGTAACTCCAGAAATCCAGAAGAAATTTGCGTTTAATCACTTATGACCAGTGACGGTGCGTCAATTAGACGTTTTAGACAGTGTCTACCCTACCGTAAGGAGAGACAAAAATGAAACCTACTCGTTACAATCAAGAAAACTGTGTTTTTCATTCATTCCATTATGTCCCTAACATCCATAACCTATCTCAAATTGTCAACACCTATAATTTACCAAACATAAATCATAAAATTAATCCCTTACTATTCATACACTGACATTTTCCACACCTACTTTTATCTCATTAAATAATTTGACCTCTATCAACAACCACAAAGCACAAAATCTCAATACTCAAACACAATACACACAGAATTATACCTTCGCTACGGCTCTGTGCTCTGCATACTGCATCTACTACATGCTTCGGGAAACCCCGACTGAAAACGAAGACAGAGTCTTTCGTTCAACCTAAATTATATGAAAATAAAATCAGCGGGTTATGTTGCTCAGGTATAATTTCTATGTGGAGCAAGTAGACAGATTCGAATCTGTCTAATTGCTTATTTTGCTTTGAATTTTGAAGTAAATTCGAATCTTTTTCATTGACTGTTAAGTGAAGAGAACATAACTTCTTCACTTTTTATTTTTGGAGTTGATTAAAGGGGAGGATTATTTTTTGTTTTCTCATTTATCTTTGGAACAATTATTTTTTTGTTGATGGTTCCGTTCTTTCACCGTCCAGTGGCCCTGGCCAGTAGGTCAATGGTCAACACTAAAAAATGCAATAGGTAGGAAGGCTGGACTCTTTCTCAGAAGTTCACTACTGACGAAAAAAAATTAAGGGAATAATAATTATCCGTGTGTGCTTTGAAGAGCTGTATCTCTGTGATTAGTTGTCGCATTGAGTCGAAACAAAAAGCATTTTGAAACTGTATGTTTCTTCTTGTTTTGAAATTGTTTTACAAATACATATTTATTTTAAGTTACCGGTACTGCCTTATTGCGAAACTGTAAGAAATGCTACGAGAATCAAATGATCTATTATTTTCTTTGTTTTATGGTTTCTTGATTTTTTTTATAAATCAATACATTTTTTATTCAGCTTTAATTAAGGTCTGCAAGTTTTGTTTCTTTGAGATTGGTGTACCTATATAAAATAAATAAATAAATTGGGTGGCGCAACAGCTCGTGGAGAACCAAGGCCTAGTGACTTACAACTCACAACCATTCCTGAGTGCGTGTTTGTTGGCAGGAATGGAGGAGACCTACAGTTTTTTGCCGAGTCCGAACGGCTAAATGAGAAGCACTTTTTCATGACAAGTATACTCTTGGAGGATTTGTCAGTTCCTCGCAAGAGGCAGTACCTCGAATAAAACATTTTTGTTTCTAGATGGCATGGCTGGGAATCAAACCCACACCTTCGGCATGACAGTCCTACGCACTAACCATCATGCCACGAGGTACTACTCCAATTGTACCTATATAGCTAATGCATACTTTTGTCTTTGATCACCATTATCTCAACAAAAAATGATAAGGATGAGGATGACACATACAATTCAAGGACAGTTTTGAAGACTTAATAGGTTTTCAACAAGATGTTTTTAAAACTTCATGTGGACTACCTATGTTATTGGCCCTTCAACGTTTGTTTCAAAAAAATACAAGCATTTGATAAATAATATCCCTATATGTGAACAATTTTTTGTGATTTGTAGGTATTCTTGTATTAAATAGGTATTTATTTTTGTTTAAAAGAGTTCGTTATTGGTAACCATGTTTTTAATACACGTTTGTGAAGTCCTGTGTGTAGTATTTACATTTGATTTCATAGAGAAATACAATGTATTTTGGCGATCGTTAACAGTTTTTATTTTTGACTGGATAAGAAGAAAAAAATAATATATTAAATTTATAATTGTCTACCCAGTTCGTTCGAGTGCCGCACGTCACTGCTTATGACACTCACTATTGGTTAAAAGTAGACAAGAAAAAAATCCTACGGGAGGGGGTTTTTTTAAACTAACGGTGAAGGGTCAACAAAAATAATCAAATGGTAATAGTACTTATATCTTTCTAGAATATTTGTCTCACAAAAGTGTTGAATTTCAAAACCAGAAAACCAAATTTGTATTTAAATTTTTCTAATAAATAGCTCCAATGATTTCAAGTTTTTTGTTGGTATAAAATTAATATTTTCGTATTTATGTACATAGATGACATTCGTTTTTCTTAAATCAATTTCATGCTTTCGAACATTGTTCTTTTATGTATTTCATCTAGTTTTTATGCACACAATTTCAAAAATTCTAAGCGTCTTGAAATGTTGATAGCTAGGAAGATATGTAGGTATGTAGGTGCATTAGGGTGGTCGTAAAAAAAAGATCAGGTTGTATGGGCCTAAACCGATTCTAAAAGAAAAAAAAAATATTCCCTAATTTTTTCAGATTTAAAAAAAAACGTTAATCCCTTTATTCGCTGTAGGGGTTAATTTAATGGCATATTTTTTGCGCATACTAGGTGATTCGCGTAAAATCTGCCAAGGGCATGTACTTAGGTTAAAAGTAAACAAGAAAAAAAGTATATTTAATCGGCTTGGACAGGCGACAATTTTATAAAAAAAATACTTAAAATGGAAAAACATACATAATGTACATATATTAAAAAACTACTTTTTCCACAATTTTAAGTTTGAAAACAATTTTTGTCGAAGCTGTTTACGAAAAGAACTTTATTTAAAAATAAACCATGAGAATGGACTTCTGGTTTTCCAAAAAGCTACAAAACAATACTGTAAGTGGTTGTTTGTTGATAGGTATACTTTTTCCATTCTAAGTACCTAGGTACTTTATAAGACCGCCCCTTCTGTCCAAGCGGGGGGAAATATATAAAACCCCCTCCCGTAGGATTTTTTTTCTTGTCTACTTTTAACTAATAGTGAGTGTCATAACGAATGTCATCTATGTACATTGTACATAAATACGAAAATATTAATTTTATACCAACAAAAAACTTGAAATCATTGGAGCTATTTATTAGAATTCAACACTTTTGTGAGACAAATATTCTAGAAAGATATAAGTACTATTACCATTTTATTATTTTTTTTGACCCTTTACCGTTAGTTTAAAAAAGTACTAAACTACGACTTTTTATGGTCTTTTCGTAAATCTTTTGTTTCCTTGCAAATATTGATTGCATGGCTTCCGTTGGTATGCATAATTTTAGACTTTTAAATCATCAATATTCCTGTAAATATTCAAATAGATTCATGGAACCGTTTTTCCACACCAAATTTTCAAAGTCTTACAAACCATTTAAAGAAACAAATTGTGTTGTTCCTAAACAATGCGTAGTCGTTATCAAAATGACAAGAAATTCATCAACCCGTTTTTGAAATATTGAATTTTCAAAAAATAAATTTAACATTTTTTTAAAAATCCAAAAGAAATTTTTTTTTATTCAAAAAGCTTTTCCTCAAAGGTTGTATGGCAGTTACCTTTACTTTTAGAGCCAACAAAAATTTTAATTTCCCCTCTGGAGAGTTACAAGAAAACCTTAAGTTCAAAATTTGAAGCAAATCGCATCATTTGTTTAGGCTGTAGATCCAGATACAAACAGACAGACAGACAGACAGACAGACATACAGACAGACAGACTGATAGACAGACAGAGAGACAGGCAGACAGAATTGTGCCACCCTTTTTTTTCGTGTTCTCTATCATCGTAATGTCATGTTTGATTTTTGTCTCAAGATTTTCGTTAGCACGAAAACTTGCCCTATAGTATCTATATCGCAAGTTAAAAAGAGGCTGGGTTCGACCCACACTGGTAGTTTCCCATTGGTGCCCTCAAAAGCTAGAGGCCCAATGTAATTTTTTGTATTAATTTTTATTTTTCTGGTGTTCAATATGCAATCAAGTGAATACCAAAGATTGGTTTGCTTTCGAGATATAAGAGACAAGAACATTGTTGAATAATATGTTTTTAGCTTTTTCTTTAAAAAAAAAACTGTTTGTAGACCAGAAAAAAGAACTCAAATCGTATAGGGAGCCTTGAAATAATTAATTCATGAAATATTAAAATTGGTATCGACGCAGAATGGCACCCCTTATGGCATATCCAAAGTCCCTTAAAATCCGAAATATTACCGAAAACCCTTTTAAAATAATGGGATGTCAGTGGAACTTTGAATAAATGTTTCATTAGTCAATAGAACCAAGAGTCCAGAGTCCCTAAAAATATCTATAACCATCTACTCTTCAGTATTCGATTAAAAACTAATAAAAGCAAAAAAATAGTAAAAAAAAACTAGTATTTAGTCTCAAAATTTGGAATAAAGACAGTATAAGCTTGCTTTTTGTCATTTTTTGTTCTGAAATTTTTAGTTTCAAATTAGTTTTCATGGAAATCACTTGATTTAAAATCAAGATGATAGAACAGACTTTTAGCTTTAAAAAAATGTGTAATCCTTAATTGAAAGTACCATTATTTCTAGATATTTTTTTTTCATCTTAAGTGTTTTTTTAGAAAATTGCACCTCCCGTCCAAATGGGGTGAGATACACCCCCCTCTTTCATAGTAAAAAATGCTTGTAAATAACTGTTCTATACAAATCTGTCAAAAAAAAAGTGCTGCAAAAGCAATGCTAAGAACATCCAAACGAAAACAGACCTAAAGAACCAACCAGGGTCGCCAGCTCAAGAAGCACTTGTGTAGCCCAATTTCAGAATTCTTGTAGCCCAAATCGCTACCCAAAATCTAGCCCAAAAACGAGCCCAATCTCATCTTAAAAATATAGGATTACTTATACCTACATTCCACTTTTTTTTTGTTTTTTGGAATAATTTCCAGGGACAAATATCGTTGAACTTATGTAACGAATTTTCTTAAAAGTTATAGAAATAATATGAAATTGGGCTACTTTTTTCATATTCTTGTCGCAAATTAAGGAAAAAGATAGCCCAATTTATGATAAATAGCCCAATCTGATAACCCTGCAACCAACCACCCCAAACAAAAACTCGTTTTTTTACCCACCCCGAACAAAAATATTCCGATCGTATGCTGAGCGGCAGCAGCAGCAGCCGAGCATGAGCAACAGCAGCCGTCAATGACAACCACCTACGTGCTTACCATATTCCAACAACAATCAACAAAAATAACAAAAAACCAAAGTAAACAAAACAACCCAAAAATAAACACACTAAATGACAACGAAAATTACACCTAACAGCAGGACAGCAGCAACCTTCCCCCACCAAAGCATTTTTACGACTGAAATCTGATAAAAACAAAACACGAAAGAAAACACAAAAGTAAAATAAACAAATAAAAAGATTTAAAGTAACCATGGTTACAAATACAATCTTACAATATAACTTGCAAGCATATATTTTGTTGTTTGTTTCCAAATACAAATTTTTTCTTTCCCAACGATAGAAAGAAAAATAATCATACTTTCATTTCAGCTCACATCAGAGCCAAATACGCATACGCACCCAACTCTCAACCTATTATTCATTGACAAAACCAATACCTTTGAAAAAAACAAAATTGCTTGATTTCTTGCCTCCCTCCAACTCTTATAAAAAAGTATACAGCTCTCTCATTATTTTATTATTACACTTTATTCTTCATTTGCCATATTCTTAAGTTTACAATTCAGCTGTACACACTTAGTTAGGCTCAGCACCAGTAATTTCATAAGCCGTCACTTGGTTCGTGCCAGTCGTTCGTCACCCATGATAGTACTATAGATTTTATATACAAAGGTAGAACTATAATAGTCGGATGGGCACTGAAGCTAATGTCAAAAACCAACGAAAAGTAGCTTTCCGTACCGAGAAAAGGGGAACACACCCATAATATAACTATTATATTTCTCTTTTTGGCCTTCCTATTTCACCAAATGTCAGTTTTACTTAAGTGAGGTGCGCTCGGGAGCGCACCTCACTTCCGTAACCAAAGTTGAACGAAACTTGACGAAACCTTCCACTCCGCAATTATAGCCGCGTCCATATGCTTTCCGTGTATTCGCTTGTTTTCTTCCGACCACTTATGTGCCCCTCCGAGCATTATAGTTCTAGCTTTAAATAAGTTTTTGCTGAGAAAATGTGTTTTTATTTACGAGAATGTGGAGACTTCCAAGATCTCAGAAATACAAAAAAAAAAGTTTTATTGGTAAATTTTTCATTGATCTAATAATGTAACTATTAATAAAATTCTATTGTGTAACATATCTAATTGTGGGTTTTTCTTTTTAATTTTCTTGGCTTATGTTTTAGGGCTGCTGAATCCTTGATATTGATAGATAGACCAAGCTCCCATTTTCAAACTATTTGCTATATTTGAATGATTGGAACGCTTTTAAGTCTCTATTTAAGTACTCTAACTAGTTTCAAAAACCATTTTCAATTCGAAAAAGGATTTAAAAAAATTTGCATATAAAAGTAGTTTCATCATTTTTCCACCTTCAAGACACTCATGAAATGTGTTTTGTATGCAAATTTTTCGAAATATAAGTTTGAATTGAAAATGGTTTCAAGAACCATTTAAAGGACTTAAATTCAAACTCAGAAACGTTCCAATCATCCAAAAGGACCAAATATTTTGGAAATGAGAGCTTGGGCTATCCATCAATTTCAAGAAATTTCTAAAAATTCGTCACTGAGAAAACTGAACTATGAGTTATTCAAAAAGATGCTTGTTTGATTATATTGTAATAACTTTCCATATTTGAACGACTCCGAAATGCAAACAAACGGACACAATAAAACTTACGGTCGCAGTGCAAACATACCCTTATTAGCTATAATTATAGCAACTCTCAAACGAAGGAAGCGCCATCTGCCGGATTATAGCAGATTTACCAGCTGTCAAATAAAAGCTTTTGGAAGGGAAATTATTGGGAAATTTCCCCTACGGAAAGCTCTGGAAGCAGAGACCAGAACGTTCTCCTTATTTCGAGAGTTTGGAAAACAAGTATAAAAGGCACAGGTTTGAACGGCAGCGACACAGTTTGTTTTTAATCGTGAATGAATAAAGTTGGTTGTAATAAAAGTGAAAAGTAAAGTTTGTGAATTAATTCAGTGGTGAAGAATAAATCGTTTTGTTTGTAGTAAGAAAAGTAAAGTGTTTTATTTTGCGAAATAAATAAGTGGACGTTTTGAATAAAGTAAATAAGTTTTATTAACGAACCTGAGAAAATATTACATTGGTGTCAGAAGTGGGATAAAACTTATTTTATTTGTGCACTCAGTAAATTTATTGTGTGGAAAGTGAAAAAAAAAAGACAATGGGTAAATCTTTGAATGATTTAAATTTAGTGGAACTAAAGGCAGAACTGAATAAACGAGATCTTCCTACTGCTGGAACAAAGAATGATCTTATAATTCGTCTGCAAGAAGATTTAAGAAGATGTGGAAAAAACCCGGACACGTTTATATTCGACATTGAAATGGAAGAACAGCAAGAGCAAGTAAGTACATCGGGCATGACCAATATGCTGTCTCAGCTGCTTGCAAAATTTGATAGTCAGGAAAAGAATCTTCTCGAACGTTTCGAACAACAAAGCCAAGAACAACGGAGTGAACAAAAGAATCTTTTCGAACAACAAAGCCAAGAACAACGGAGTGAACAAAAGAATCTTCTCGAACGTTTCGAACAACAAAGTCAAGAGCAGAAGAATCTTCTAGAACAACAAAGCCAAGAACAACGGAGTGAACAAAAGAATCTTCTCGAACGATTCGAGCAACAAAGCCAAGAACAAAAGTGTCTGCTGGAAAAACAGACAAACATGCTCGAATGTAAGTTAGATGCCTTTGACAGTAGAATTGTTGCCCTTGACGAGCGTGTCGATAAGCAATTTTCTTCTATCGATAAACAATTGTTAACTCTCGATCAACAATGGTCTAATGTCGATAAGCAATTGTCGACAGTAGAAGCAAAGTTCGAAGATAAAATCGAATCCATTACAAGGGAATTAGATAAAGTAAAGAAAATGAAGGTTCGAGAAAGTTCTGGCGACTGTCCGAAGAAAAAAGAGATGCATCCACCAACCTTCGATGGGCAAACTTCTTGGTCAATCTACAAGAAGCAGTTTGAGGCAGCCGCAGCAACAAATGGCTGGGATGAGGAAGACAAATGCATAGCTCTAACGCTTGCCCTCAGAGGACCTGCTGCTGAGCTGTTACAAAGCATACCAGCAGATAAAAATGGCAACTTCAGTGCTCTCGTTCAGGCCATTGACAAACGTTTTGGAGATGGCCATATGCAAGAAGTCTTCCGCGTCCAGCTCAATTCCAGAGTCCAGAAAAGGGGAGAAACTCTGCAACAACTCCAAGCAGACATCGAACGGTTGGCGCACCTGGCATATCCAGCTGCAGGAGATGAAATCATCAACCAATTCGCAACAGAAGCCTTTGTTCGTGCTGTATCTGACATCAACCTTCAGCGAGCAATTCGAACTGCTGGCAAACGCACGCTTCCTGAAGCACTAGCATTCGCCCTCACTATGGAAGCAGCAGAGCAGGCTTCTCAAGGAGTCCATCGGGTAAGAGAAATAGAAATTGAGGAGTGCTCTTGCCAGAGAACAGCATTCCAAAGGAACCAACGCGATGGACCTGCTCGATGCTGGAATTGCAATAAAACCGGACATCTCCAACGCCAGTGCAGATTGCCACCTAGAAGATCTGCTTGTCAACATTGTGGAAGCAGAAATTTTAACAACAACAATGTCAAAACTCCTACTCACCCCGTTTCTCAACCGGGAAACGAGTAAGAACCAACTTCGAGGGGCAGAAGCTGGTTTCTGGTATCGATGGCCCCAGAACCACCATCCAGGTCTCACAGACGAAACGAAACAACAAAAGTCTGACTGTGGCGGCAACACTTAACGGCAAGAAGCAAGTGGCTACGATCGACACCGGTGCTACTGCCTCCATTGTTCGAAAGGACTTGGTGAAGATGACATGGCTGCATAACACCAACACTTACCGTCTGAAAACAGCAACAGGAGAGGCAGCCAGAGTATACGGGGAGGTTCGTCTTACAATCCGTTTGGCAGAACTGGAGTTTTCACATCTATTTCTGGTAGCAGATATATGTGACGAGTGCATCGTTGGAATCGACTTTATGAAAGAGCACGGAGTAATTCTCGATATCGGAAAGCAAGTTCTCAAATACCGAAATGTGGAGATTCCTATGGTTTATGGCAATGAAAATTCATCAACTCTGAGGACTGTCATAAAGGAAGATATTTGCCTGCCACCTTCTTCAGAAGTGTTCGTTTGGACAAAAATAAAGGGAGATTTGGGTAGCCATCGATACCTAATGGTGGAACCAGACTCTGAACAGTCTTCTCAAAGCATCATCCTAGGGAAGACCCTTGTGGCGCCAAAGAACAACATGGTGCCCGTACGGATACTCAACATCAAACCGTACGAAGTCAAGCTTAGAAAAGGAGAAGTTGTTGGAAAATGTGAATCCGTATTCGCAATAACTAAAATTACAGAAGTTGATACACAAGAATATGTGGACCCCAGGAAAGTGAACACTATGAAGTCAAACATTCTCAAGTCTTCAAAATTAAGTGAATATCAGCTAAGTGTTGCTGGAAGCCTCCTTCATGAGTATGCTGATATACTCTCTTCACCCAATGGGCGGTATGGTCGGACACAACTGGTGCAGCATCGAATCGACACAGGAGACGCAAGACCTATTCGACAACCAGCAAGACGTCTCCCATTAGCCAAACAAGCCGAAGTTGAAGAGATGATATCGACCATGAAGAAAGATGGACTAATCGAAAACTCTAAAAGTCCATGGGCATCCCCAGTTGTTCTTGTCAAAAAGAAGGACGGAAGTACTCGATTTTGTGTGGACTATCGGAGGCTGAACGATGTGACAAAGAAAGACAGCTACCCTCTGCCAAGAATCAGCGATACTCTGGATGCGATGGAAGGAGCTGAATGGTTTTCAACATTGGACTTGAAGAGTGGCTACTGGCAGGTAGAAATCCATCCAGAAGATCGAGAAAAGACGGCTTTCTCCACAGGAAATGGTCTGTGGCAATTTAAAGTGATGCCTTTCGGACTATGCAACGCTCCGGCAACATTTGAGCGTTTGATGGAGTGCGTTTTACAAGGACTTACTTGGAAATCTTGCCTAGTCTATTTGGACGATGTCATTGTTTATGGTAAGACATTTGATGAGCATTGTGGAAACCTTAAGGCCGTGTTCCAGAGGCTTCGAGAAGCAAACTTGAAATTGAATCCAGACAAGTGCGAGTTTTTCAAGTCTGAGGTAAAATACTTGGGACATATCATCTCTTCCCAAGGAGTGAAGACTGATCCTGAAAAAGTTGACACCGTAAAGAATTGGCCGACACCACAGGATAAACATCAACTCCGGAGCTTTCTTGGTCTAGCCACGTACTATCGACGATTTGTGAAGGATTTTGCTGGGATCGCGAAAAGTTTGCACCAGCTAACAGAGAAAAGCAAACCGTTCAAATGGTCAAGCGAGTGCGAGAAAAGCTTCCAGGAACTTAAGCAGCGCCTATGCAATACACCAGTTTTGGCCTATCCGACACCAGGGAAACCTTTCATCATCGACGCTGACGCAAGTAACGTAGGAATTGGTGCCGTACTATCACAAGTCCACGAAGGAGAAGAGAAGGTCGTTGCCTATTACAGCAAGGTGCTCTCAAAGCCAGAAAGAAATTACTGTGTGACCAGAAGAGAACTTCTAGCTTTAGTATCGGCAACAAAACACTTCCATAAGTACATCTATGGACAGAAGTTCCTTCTTCGAACAGATCATGGCGCACTTAATTGGCTGTTGAACTTCAAAAATCCAGAAGGTCAAGTGGCAAGATGGATTGAGAGATTGCAGACATACGACTACCAGATCCAACATCGAAGAGGAAGGTTGCACTCAAATGCAGATGCTTTATCTCGGAGACCATGCAAACCGGACTGCAAGCACTGCACACGTCAGGAAGAGAAGGAGGTTGCTTCCATCCAGCGATTAAGAGCCGATCCCATTTACGGTTGGAGTAATGAAGAACTGAGGACTGCCCAACAAGAAGACTCGGATATTGAACCCATTCTTGCGTGGAAGGAACACCAAGAGAAACCAGAATGGGGTGACATCTCCGATAGAAGTCCAACTCTTAAAGCGTATTGGGCACAATGGGACTCGCTTCATGTACAAGAAGGAGTACTAAGACGTAAATGGGAATCCACAGACGGCAAATCATATGTGATGCAGCTAGTCATACCTCGTTCCAAAGTTAATGACGTTCTGCAAGAGCTGCATGATGGAGCTTCCGGAGGACATTTGGGTGTCAATAAGACACTGGAAAAGGTAAGACAGCGATTCTACTGGCTACACGCAAGAGAAGACGTCGAAAAATGGTGCCGAAAATGTGATACTTGTGCTGCAAGCAAGGGACCAGGCAGAAAAGTCCAGAGTAGAATGCAGCAGTATAATGTGGGCACGCCCTTTGAGAGGATTGCAATAGACGTTGCAGGCCCTTTTCCAGAAACCGAAAACGGAAACCGATACATCCTGGTAGTAATGGACTACTTCAGCAAGTGGCCTGAGGCATTTGCCATCCCAAACCAGGAAACCAAAACAGTCGCGGATCAGATTGTTTTCAACTGGGTAAGCAGGTTTGGTGTACCTATGGAACTCCATTCAGATCAAGGGAGGAACTTCGAGTCCAAAATTTTTCAGGAAGTTTGTACACTCCTTGGCATTAAAAAGACGAGGACAACACCACTTCACCCACAATCTGATGGGATGGTTGAACGATTCAACCGGACCCTTAAAGAACACCTTTCCAAAGTTGTAAGCGACAACCAACGAGACTGGGATCGGCATATTCCGTTATTCTTGATGGCCTATCGAAGTGCGGTACATAGCTCAACAGGACATACACCATCAGAAATCCTGCTCGGGAGCACAATACGACTACCAAGTGAAATCAAATTTGGATGTTCTACAAGTGAGCCACAAGGAATAGACGACTACGTGGACAACCTCAAAGAAAAGCTAGTTGACATTCACGAAAGGACGAGGGCAAATATAAAGCTATCGAGTGATCGGATGAAAACAAGATATGACGCAAAAGCCACAACGACAGGATTCCAAGTGGGAGACCTTGTGTGGTTTTATAATCCCCGCCGTCGAAAGGGACTCTCACCGAAGCTTCAACAAAATTGGGAAGGCCCTTATACTGTTGTAACACGAATAAACGATGTCGTCTACCGCATTCAGAGAGGATTAAGAGGCAAGCTAAAAGTAGTTCACAGCGACCGTTTACATCATTATAATGGTGATGGAAGTGGTGGATTTGCTCGGGACGATCAATCCTAAGAGGGGGGCAGTGTAATAACTTTCCATATTTGAACGACTCCGAAATGCAAACAAACGGACACAATAAAACTTACGGTCGCAGTGCAAACATACCCTTATTAGCTATAATTATAGCAACTCTCAAACGAAGGAAGCGCCATCTGCCGGATTATAGCAGATTTACCAGCTGTCAAATAAAAGCTTTTGGAAGGGAAATTATTGGGAAATTTCCCCTACGGAAAGCTCTGGAAGCAGAGACCAGAACGTTCTCCTTATTTCGAGAGTTTGGAAAACAAGTATAAAAGGCACAGGTTTGAACGGCAGCGACACAGTTTGTTTTTAATCGTGAATGAATAAAGTTGGTTGTAATAAAAGTGAAAAGTAAAGTTTGTGAATTAATTCAGTGGTGAAGAATAAATCGTTTTGTTTGTAGTAAGAAAAGTAAAGTGTTTTATTTTGCGAAATAAATAAGTGGACGTTTTGAATAAAGTAAATAAGTTTTATTAACGAACCTGAGAAAATATTACAATATGTTTAACTAATACAAATAGAATTCGGTTTAAACCTAATAGTAATCTGTTTAAATGCAAAAATACTTTTATTTTAAAGTAAAGTGTGTTTAAGTCAAAACCATTCATGTTTGAATATTTCATAAGAATTAGTGAATAATTTTTGTATGTGATTCAAACTAGCTAGACTTTGATTTTCGAAAGGCCTGTTTAATTTTTGTTCCCACTTGAAAGTATCTAACATAAAATGAATATGAACGAGTTTGTTTTAAATATGAACCCACTGAAAATGTTAACAAGAAAAAGAAATTGAATAGAAATCTTAAATTTAAACTCAAATCAGTTTGAATTGAACTCAAATGAAGAAAAATTTGGGATAAATTTGCCTTGTGGTGATGTCATTTGGGGAAAAAAGTTTCCGGAACATTGGAAATCCTTAAAGGAGGTTTTTGGTAAGTTATAAATTTTTGTAGGTATTGATATTAAAATTAAATCATATTTTCTCCTTTTTATATACAGAAAAAGAAGAATTGTCTTTTCAAAAAATTTAATGGAACAGCTTGACATGATTTTTTTATAATCAGTATTGGGGACATTTTTAAGCCAAACCACATTATCGATTATCACAAATCACCCTTCTTCAACTATGAAATGCTGTACTTTGGGGCTCACTTGGGTGTTTGAAGATTTAAGCCAAAAATTTACCAAAAGTAAGTATATCACAATAAGAGTAAAATCTTTTTTTTAACTTTAATAAAAAAAGCTAATATGTACTGTAAATTTAATTCTAGGTACCTACTCCACAAACTTTCACATTCAATTATAAAATGGAACATAAATTTATGTTCAATTTAGTTTCATTTGTTTAAATTGTGTTATTTTTAACTAAAAACTTAATGTGTTTTTTCTTCATGTTCGATTAAATTTTTATTGAGATTTTCAAAGACTTTTTACTGTTTTTTTGTATGTCCTGGTCAGTTTTATTGAGTAAAAATAAAAATAAGTTTGGGTAAGTATATTTACATATCTATACATATTTTAAACATAAAATATTGTAATATTTTCTCAGGTTCGTTAATAAAACTTATTTACTTTATTCAAAACGTCTTAATTTCGCAAAATAAAACACTTTACTTTTCTTACTACAAACAAAACGATTTATTATTCACCACTGAATTAATTCACAAACTTTACTTTTCACTTTTATTACAACCAACTTTATTAATTCACGATTAAAAACAAACTGTGTCGCTGCCGTTCAAACATGTGCCTTTTATACTTGTTTTCCAAACTCTCGAAATAAGGAGAACGTTCTAGTCTCTGCTTCCAGAGCTTTCCATAGGGGAAATTTCCCAATAATTTCCCTTCAAAAAGCTTTTATTTGACAGCTGGTAAATCTGCTATAATCCGGCAGATGGCGCTTCATTCGTTTGAGAGTTGCTATAATTATAGCTACTAAGGGTATGTTTGCACTGCGACCGTAAGCTTTATTGTGTTCGTTTGTTTGCTTTTCGGAGTCGTTATAGTTCAAATTTGAAAAGTCATTACACTGCCCCCCTCTTAGGATTGATCGTCCCGAGCAAATCCATCACTTCCTTCACCATTACAACGATGTAAATGGTCGATGTGAACTACTTTTATTTTGCCTCTTAATCCTCTCCGAATGCGGTAGACGCCATCGTTTACTCTTGTTACAACAGTATAAGGGCCTTCCCAATTTTGTTGAAGTTTCAGTGACATTCCCCTCCGACGCTGGGAATTATAAAACCAAACAAGGTCTCCCGCTTGGAATCCTGTCTTTGTTGCTTTTGTGTCGTATCGCTTTTTCATCCGACCACTTGATGGCTTCATATTTGCCCTTGTTCTTTCATGAACGTCACTCAGCCTTTCTTCTTCATTTCCCTTATCACTCCGATTCATGGGGCCAGTCTATTGAATTTGCACTATCCTTTCGTTGTTCTTCAATGCCTTCTGCTGAGTTTTGATTGTCAGGATCATTGACATACCATATATGGACTGCTAGTCGGGTTTCATTTTCATACAAAAGCTGTATAAAAAGGAGCTCACATCTTCTTAGCGACATAGCTGCTTCTTGGAGCAAAGTGGCAAAAAAAAGTACTTATACTCAATGCCATCTCTTGCCACTTGAACTAAACAAGCTTCTTTTGACATAGAAACTAAGGCCATCTTTTATTATTACTTTTAAAAAACAGACTCATCTGTGCTCATTCAAATCTATATTTTGACGTCTGAAGTTTGTGTTTGTCATATTTTCTTTTTTAATTCAAGCGCACAAGAATGAAATCTTGAAAATTATTTCTTATATATTAAAAATCACCCGCTTGATGTTGTAAATCCTTGATTAATTATTATTATAGTTAAAGTAATTACATATTTTATTAATGAACAAAAAACATTGGTTTCAACAATTTTCTTAGCGAAGAAATTGATGATTTCGTTCCCTTGGATTTTCCTGCCAATAATCGGCATCAACTATTCAAAAGCAGTGTTCAACAGATTCAAGAAGTGTTGTCACATAGCTCCATTGAGGAATAGGAGCCATTGAGAGATCTCAAACAAAAGTTTTATTGAAAGGGGACCTCATCTATGAAGAATTCGGTTTCAAGGCTATCTTCTCGTTCTGGGAACATGGTTTGTCTATTGCCTTCCTAGGCATTCTAGGCAATCATATTCAAGTACAAACAAGAATTTGATTCTTTTTTGAGTATCCGGTTAAATGTTATAGCTTAACCAGCCAGATTTGTACGAATTATTTTACGAAGTTCGAGCAAAAGCAACAAGTAGGTAGTATGTTTGGGTGGGTACGAAGAAGGGACAGGTAACACAGCACTGCCCGTGTTCTAATCTCTTGAAGTATATTATGGCCAGGTGTGTTAAGACTAGAAGGTGATATTAGCTGCGTTTTTTTGTATGTTCATATGCAGTTTGGCGAAAAAAAAACGACATCTGGACATTTCAACATTTGCCTTGGTCTGCCATTTTGTTCTGAACTATCTTACCAACCATGTGTGTTGGCAGCGTCGGAATAAACTGTTATCATGTGCCTGGCCAAGGCGCAGCAGCGCTCCGAGAACATTGGGTTTCTTTTAAAGCATTGTGGATGAACCGATTTCGGTTGACTCGAATGGCTCCTTGACTTCCTTGTGTGAAGCAGAAATTCTCGGATCGGAACACATTTTGTGGATGGATGTTTCTAAGCTTGATAGCGCTCCTTAGATCTCAACATCAACCTGAAAAAAAGGAAGAACTGTATAATGATTTAATATTATAATTTGATGACCATTGGCATTTACGTGTTGAGCTCACACTTGAAAATTTGAGTTCGCATCGGATTTTGTCTTTATTTTTGAAATTAAATTATTTTCTTGTTTTTACATTTTTGCATAGAAACAAAAGTAAGAAAAGTAACAAATTTCTTTATTTTTCCTAAAAAATAAATTGATAAATAAAATATTAAAACTACTGTCAAACCAATTGTCGAAAGTTACAACATTTTTCTGTTTTGCTCCAACTAGCGCTGGTGGCGCTTAGTGGTTGAAAATGAACCGTCGTGAAGTTGGCTCCTGGCAGTCCATGTATAATAGGTCAATGGTCAGGATACCGTCCACTGAAACCGTTGAGATGACATCTTTGGCATCGTAACCCTTTGGTAGCTGGTACTTCCGTACAAACTGACGACTGATGTAGCCATGTTCATCTTCACGTTCATGATTACCTACCACTACCACGCTGTTGCCAACAGTTTTGACCATTAACTCATTTGGCTTGAAATGGCTGACATCCATGCACACTTGAAATCCGTCCGCTCCAACTTTGTAGTTTTCTCTGGAATCACGCTCGTCACCCTTTCGCCGAGTAGGAGTTAACTGCAGCGGAGTCACTTTTGGGCGATATATATCGCTTCCCGAGCCATCTTTTTGCGCAGGCCTCATTTTCCTTTTATTCCAATCGTAAATTGGATAGGCTCTCAGTCGCTGGATGGAAACAACTTCCTTTTCTTTTTCATGCGTGCAATGCTTGTAGTCTGGTTTCCATGGTCTTCTAGGTGCCAATCTGCACTGGCTTTGCAGATGCCCAGTCCTGTTGCAATTCCAACATGGAGGCTTTCTAGGTGGCAGTCTGCACTGGCGTTGAAGATGTCCGGTCTTGTTACAGTTCCAGCATCGAGCAAGTCCATCTCGCTGGTTTCTTTGGAACGCAGTTCTCTTGCAAGAACACTTCTCAACTCCTAGTTCTCTCAACCGATGAACTCCTTGAGAAGCCTGTTCTGCTGCTTCCGGAGTCAGGGCGAACGCTAATGCTTCAGGGAGTGTGCGTTTTCCAGCCGTTCGAATTGCTCGCTGAAGGTTGATGTCAGATATAGCACGAACAAAGGCTTCTGTTGCGAATTGGTTAATGATTTCATCTCCTGCAGCTGGATATGCCAGATGCGCCAATCGTTCGATGTCTGCTTGAAGCTGTTGCAGAGTTTCTCCCCTTTTCTGGACTCTTGTATTGAGTTGAACACGGAAGACTTCTTGCATATGGCCATCTCCAAAGCGTTTGTCAATGGCCTGAACAAGAGCGCTGAAGTTGCCATTCTTTTCTGCTGGTATGGTTTGCAGCAGCTCAGCAGCAGTTCCTCTAAGAGCAAGCGTCAGAGCTATATATTTGTCTTCGTCGTCCCAGCCGTTCGTTGCTGCAGCTGCCTCAAACTGCTTCTTGTAGATTGACCAAGAAGTTTGTCCATCGAACGTTGGTGGATGCATCTCCTTTCTCCTAGGACAGTCACCAGAACTTTCTCGAACCTTCATCTTCCTTACTTTGTCTAATTCCTTTGTAATGGATTCGATTTTATCTTCGAACTTTGCTTCTATTGTCGATAATTGTTTGTCGACAGTCGACAATTGTTTATCGATAGTCGAAAATTGATTATCGACACGCTCATCAAGGGCAATAATTCTGTTGTCAAAGGCCTCTAACTTACCTTCGAGAAGATTTCGAAGATTTTTTTGTTCTTGACTTTGTTGTTCTAGAAGATTCTTTTGTTCTTGGCTTTGTTGTTCTAGAAGATTCTTTTGCTCTTGGCTTTGTTGCTCGAATCGTTCGAGAAGATTCTTTTGTTCATTTCGTTGTTCTTGGCCTTGTTTTTCAAATCGTTCAAGAAGGTTCTTTTGGCTCGCGAGCAGCTGAGACATAAGATTTGTCATATCCAACGTACTTACTTGCTCTTGCTGTTCTTCCATTTCAATGTCGAATATAAACGTGTCCGGGTTTTTTCCACATCTTCTTAAATCTTCTTGCAGACGAATAATAAGATCATTCTTTGTTCCAGCAGTAGGAAGATTTCGTTTATTCAGTTCTGCCTTTAGTTCCACTAAATTTAAATCATTCAAAGATTTACCCATTGTCTTTTTTTTTTTTTTTTTTTTTTTCACTTTCCACACAATAAATTTACTGAGTGCACAAATAAAATAAGTTTTATTCCACTTCTAACACCAATGTAATATTTTCTCAGGTTCGTTAATAAAACTTATTTACTTTATTCAAAACGTCTTAATTTCGCAAAATAAAACACTTTACTTTTCTTACTACAAACAAAACGATTTATTATTCACCACTGAATTAATTCACAAACTTTACTTTTCACTTTTATTACAACCAACTTTATTAATTCACGATTAAAAACAAACTGTGTCGCTGCCGTTCAAACATGTGCCTTTTATACTTGTTTTCCAAACTCTCGAAATAAGGAGAACGTTCTAGTCTCTGCTTCCAGAGCTTTCCATAGGGGAAATTTCCCAATAATTTCCCTTCAAAAAGCTTTTATTTGACAGCTGGTAAATCTGCTATAATCCGGCAGATGGCGCTTCATTCGTTTGAGAGTTGCTATAATTATAGCTACTAAGGGTATGTTTGCACTGCGACCGTAAGCTTTATTGTGTTCGTTTGTTTGCTTTTCGGAGTCGTTATAGTTCAAATTTGAAAAGTCATTACAATATCATTGAATCAAACACGGGAATGTTAAAAAAATTTTATTTGAAACCACATTAAATGAAGTAAATTAAAACAAATAGAAATATGTTCATATCAAATAGAAACCAAGTAAATATGAATATATTCAATATTTTTCTCATAGAAATTTCTTGATATTGATAGATAGACAATAAAGCTCCCATTTCCAAACTATTTGCTATATTTGAATGATTGGAACGCTTTTAAGTCTCTTTTTAAGTACTCTCACTTGTATCAAAAACATTTTCAATTCGAAAAAGGATTTCAAAAAATTTGCATATAAAAGTAGTATCATCATTTTTCTACCTTCAAGACACTCATGAAATATATTTTGTATGCAATTTTTTCGAAATATAAGTTTGAATTGAAAATGGTTTCAAGAACCATTTAAAGGACTTAAATTCAAACTCAGAAACGTTCCAATCATCCAAAAGGACCAAATATTTTGGAAATGAGAGCTTGGGCTATCCATCAATTTCAAGAAATTTCTAAAAATTCGTAGAAATTTCTTGATATTGATAGATAGACCAAGCTCCCATTTCCAAACTATTTGCTATATTTGAATGATTGGAACGCTTTTAATAGCCCTATTCTCCCCATCATCACTGATACCTCACAAGTCACAAGAAGTGGTGAAACTGATTTTGTGACTTTTTTCGTATTCTCCCCCTAAAGTCACAACACAACTTGTGAGAGTCATAAAAACAACCGAAACTGTGATCTCCTCCAGAGCAGGTCACAAGTGGGGACCTTCCAGAGTTGACTCTTTCGCAAAGTCGAGATATTTCGTCACTTTCATTGACGATTGTAGCCGTTGGTGTGAAGTAAGGTTTTTGAAGCAGAAAAATGACGTTTTTCGTGCTTCTAAGGATTACAAACCACAAGTTATTGAGACACAAACTGGTCGAAAAATAAAATTCTTGATGTCAGACAACGGAGGAGAGCTCTGCAACCATGAATTTGATGAGTTCCTTCGATTGAACGGAATAAGAAGACGCCACTTACAATCCCGCATACGCCACAGCAAAATGGTGTGGCGGAACGGAAAAATCGAAAGCTTGCTGATATGGCAAGGTGACTCCTAATCAATCTGGTGTTGAAAACAAGTTTGGGCAGCATCTAATTACTTGCGGGACCGATACCCTACAGTAAGTTTGAATGGACGCACACCGTTTGAGTTCTGGAACAAAAGATTGCCAGACCTATAAGGCATCTAATAAGGTTTTCGGTGCAAGGACTTTTGTTCTTGATAAAGCTCCTGGTAAGGACAAATTCGAAGCGCGTTCAATGGAGGGTATCCTGGTTGGGTACTCTGAAGTATCCAAGGGTTATCGTGTATGGATCCCCGAAAAGCAGAAGGTAGTCATTACGAGAGACGTCAAGGTTATAGAACATGATTTAGTTGCTGTGAAAAGTCAAGAAGAACATGTAACTATTCCAAGTGACGAAACTACAATTGAACTGGAGCCAGCTTCAATGGATTTGGAGACACATGATGAGTTTGAGCCTCCAATGGCGAAGAAAAATGTGCGTGAAGCTTATGAAACGCGGTCTGTTTCGAAGTTGGCCAAGCAGAGACAAAGTCGAACAACCAACAGAAGACGATGCTGATGCCGAAGAAGAAATCGGCGATGAAGATTACGATGATGCCGTAGAAGGAGATGAAGTCGAGATGGCGAACATTGGAGAGTTGTCACTTGAGGATGCGATGTCTGGAGCAGAAGCAAAAGAATGGCTGGAAGCAATTAAAGAAGAGATTCGAGCGCTTATCAAGAATAATACATGGGACCTAGTCGAGCGTCCAGTGAGCAGAAGTGTTGTGACTAGCAAAGTTGTTCTACGAAATAAAATGAACGCAGATGGTTCTTTGGAACGAAAGAAGGCTCGTGTCGTTGCTCAAGGTTTCACGCAGCGCAAAGGAATCGATTTTGAGGACACCTTCGCTCCTGTAGCCCGCCCTCGAATCAATCAGACTTCTGATGGCTCTTGCAGTCCGTGAGAATTTGAAAGTATATCAAATGGATGTCGTGGCAGCATATCTAAACGGCGAGCTGGAAGAAGAAATCTTTATTGAAACTCCAAAGTATCTTCAGCAGTCGTTGCAAATGCTTGCAAGAGAGAACCGAAACAATGATGGTGTGACGAAAAAGGCCAAACAAATGCTGCAAAAACTCGAGAATGGCGATTGTGTGTGTCGATTGAGGAAAGCGTTGTATGGTCTGCGGCAGGCTGGACGACAATGGCACAAAAAGTTAGACGAAACACTACGTAGACTTGGCTTGAAACCAGCTGCTAAAATGACACCATTTTTTTACCTCAACAAAGATGAAGAATTCACCATCGTTGCAGTGTACGTCGACGATATCCTGTATGCCTCAAGAAGTCAAAAGACATTAAAGTACATACGTGATGGGCTTGCTGCAGCATTTGAAGTGAAGGATCTCGGACTGTCGCGATTTTGTTTGGGCGTCAAAATCATTCAAAGTGAAGGCGAGATTAAACTGAAGCAGCAAGCAATCATCAGAGAAATACTGAGAAAGTTCAACATGGACGAGTCGAAACCAATAAGTACACCGAGCGACACAAAGTCAAAATTACCTGCTGGGAAAGGTGAAACTGAACAGCGTCAAAGCGAAAAACCCTATCGTCAACTCATCGGATCGCTTATGTATTTGGCAATTGCAACCAGGTCAGACATAGCGTTCACATTCACAGTCAATCGTTTAGCACAGTATAACGAAACCTATCAAGATGCGCACTGGTCAAGTGCGAAGCGTGTTCTACGCTATTTACGAGGAACGGAATCCTACGGGCTCACTTACACCAGGGATAATTTGTGTCTTCGAGGATACTCGGATGCTGATCATGCGAACGACGAGACCGATAGAATATCATACACCGGATACGTTTTTGTATTGAGCGGAGCTGCAATTACCTGGCGTTCCCAGAAACAAAGGTCAGTAGCTATTTCAAGTACTGAAGCAGAGTATGTAGCATTGTCCGAGTCATCGAGAGAAGCAACTTATGTTCAGAACCTTATGAACGAGATGAGTTTGCCTCAACTCACCAAGATAAGTATTGGAACAGACAACCAAGGCGCAAAACACATAGCTGAGAATGCAGTCTGTCATTCACGAACAAGGCATATTGCGACCAGATACCATTTTATCCGGCAGCTCCTACATGATGGAAAAGTAACAGTCATCTACACCCCAACTGAAACGATGCCAGCGGACGTGTTCACCAAGCCACTTCCTGGACCAGCCCACTACAGATGTATGGAAGACATCGGTATATCAACTTGTTAAAAAGCGCTGATTGAGGAAGGCGTGTTAGAACTAAGAAATATCAACCAGCGCTCTGGCAGTGCCCTGCCAGTGACAGAAAGATTTACATTTATTTTATACTTGGCAATACTTTTTTTGCTTTTTGAATTCAAACGACTGAATATGTCATTATCTTTTTTCTTACATTCATTGGGCGCGTTCAATGTTTGAATAGATAGCCTATCTAGGATAGCTTTGTATCCATGAATATGTTTGAACGCAAGTCAGCTGTAGTTGACATTTTTCATAGGATAGCTTTGTATCCTAAAAATTTTTTGGATAGCTTGGGATCTCTTTTCTACCAACAGCTGTTCCGTCATCAGCTGTGTTTTAACAAGGGATTACAACAACACAAACCTATCCAGATCGCTTAAGTTCGGTGTGTGAACGTGGCCATTCACTCTTCTTTTATTATTAAAATAAACGCTATTGACTTCAGGGCTCTGTTTCATAAGCTTTAAGCCTAGTTTACAGTCCCCGTGCGCAAAACAAATCTATGCAAATATTCTCGCATGTCAAAAATAATTGAGGTGAAATGAAAAATTAATTGTTTGCGTGATTGGTTAACAGTTTCATGCAAAAAAAAACTATGCTGTTAGACGGTGTCCAAATTGGGTATGAAAAAGTGGATTTTTAATAACTTTTCAGTATTCATATCTCGCTCCCACTCCTTCATTGAAGTGAGATGTGAATACTGAAAAGTCATTAAAAATCCACTTTTTCATACCCAATGTGGACACCGTCTTATGGAATTTCATGCAAAACAATGGACCGGCAATTGATTTGCATGCGAAAAAAAGTGTGGTGAATAAAATATTTATTTTTTGATGGTCGGTTTATACTTCAAAAAAAAAAAAAATATATTCACCTCACGGCATTATTTGCATGCAAATGGTTTTCGCATCCAAAAATAATTATTTTCCATTTTTAGGCCTATAGTTTGTCAATTAAAGCCTAGTTTACAGTTCCCGTGCGCAAAAAAAAATCTATGCAAATATTCTCGCATGTCAAAAATAATTGAGGTGAAATGTAAAATTAATTGTTTGCATGATTGGTTTACAGCTTCATGCAAAAAAAAAAACAATGCTGTCATGCAAAACAATGGACCGGCAATTGATTTGCATGCGAAAAAGAGTGTGGTGAATAAAATATTTTTTTTTTTGATGGTCGGTTTATACTTCCGAAAAAAAAAATATTCACCTCAAGGCATTATTTGCATGCAAATGGTTTTCGCATCAAAAAATAATTATTTTCCATTTTTAGGCCTATAGCTTGTCAATTAAGGGTAAATTAATGACTCAATGGGTGGTTTAGGCCAAAGCAAACGTTTTTCGCCTTGAATATTATTCAACTTGGTGCGCAGAATATGTGGAAAATCATTTTGAAAATTTTGATTTTTTTTCGCATCGGAACTGTAAACTATGCTTAATAGTCTTTTCACACCGAACCCAAAACGCGGTTTTCGCGAAAATATCGGTTTTGGAGAAAAACCTAATCGAAAACACAAGTTTTCTCATACATTTTTTGTAGCTTCAGGTTTTCGTAAAACACAAGTTTTATATAAAACCAGTCGAAAACATGTTGGAACTCAGAGATGAACAAAACAAACATACCTTTTAATAAGTTCAGCACCTATTGAAGTGTCAAAAAAGAAACTGATGGGATGCTTTCAAAAGAAATTGAAAACAGCTGACGAAATTCTGTCATATCAAATATAAAATTCGAATCTCAAAATAAAATATTTTATTAAAAATTGATAGATAATTGTTTGTGGCAAGTCAAATTGTTCATATGGATCCTCTTTATAAAATAAATCACTGATTTATTTCTAAAAAAATGGAAGAAAATAAAAAAATTGTGCGTGGTTTGTGTAAAAAAAACTGGAATGTCAAACGAAAACGTGTAATGTTCAGTGTGAATGGTTTTCGCGTTTTGGAAAAGTTTTCGCCGAAAACCGGTTTTGGGGTTTGGTGTGAAAAGCCTATAAGGCTAAATTAATGACTCAATGGGTGGTTTAGGCCAAAGCAAACATTTTCGCCTTGAATATTATTCAACTTGGTGCGCAGAATAGGTAGAAAATCGTTTTGAAAATTTTGATTTTTTTTCGCATCGGAACTGTAAACTATGCTTAAAGCCTAGTTTACAGTTCCCGTGCGCAAAAAAAAATCTATGCAAATATTCTCGCATGTCAAAAATAATTGAGGTGAAATGTAAAATTAATTGTTTGCATGATTGGTTTACAGTTTCATGCAAAAAGAAAAACTATGCTGTCATGGAATGTCATGCAAAACAATGGACCGGCAATTGATTTGCATGCGAAAAAAAGTCTGGTGAATAAAATATTTTTTTTTTTGATGGTCGGTTTATACTTCCGAAAAAAAAAATATATTCACCTCAAGGCATTATTTGCATGCAAATGGTTTTCGCATCCAAAAATAATTATTTTCCATTTTTAGGCCTATAGCTAGTCAATTAAGGGTAAATTAATGACTCAATGGGTGGTTTAGGCCAAAGCAAACGTTTTTCGCCTTGAATATTATTCAACTTGGTGCGCAGAATAGGTGGAAAATCGTTTTGAAAATTTTGTTTTTTTTTTCGCATCGGAACTGTAAACTATGCTTAAAATACAAACAAATACTATTATGGCCTTTTCGATTAGCAATTCGAACTCTCCGATCCGGATCGCCAATAAAACAAACAGGCACATATAGTTTGATTCTGAAGTTTTCGTATCCCTGTATTTGTGCAACTTCACATGCGGATGGAAATAGTTCTTCACATTTCGAAACTTGGCAGAAACAAATATGAACGAGTATGATAATTTTCAATAAAGAAAATGGGAAAATAATATTCTAAACGGAAAATAAAACAATAAAATGTGTGAAATTTACTTATTTTTAGCTAAAAATTTACTCTTTGCAATATTTGACAACATTTTGACAACTTTGTGTTTGAATGTGTGAGTTGTTCTGATTTCGATTCTGAAATGAAATCCAGAATCGTTTTCTGTTCTTTTCAGGAGAAGAACTGTCATTCTGAATGCCAATAGAACACTTGCAGAAGGGCTTACACGCATTCCGAACGCTTCTGGATTGCCAATCGAAAAGGCCATTAGCCTGTGCTAAAATTGAGCTTCATGAGGCCTTTTCCTTTGGAGGTGGCGAAGTACTTGCAAGTTCTTTGCCAGCTTTTTTCAATGGAACACAACAAACTGCTTTCCCATGTAAAATGTATCACAACAAAAACATAAATGTTATAAAAGGAGCCAAGTTCTTATGTGAACAAGAAACCTGTGCGTAAAAAGTCAGCCAAAAAAAGTAATGAGATCTAAAATATATGCCAAGTTTTAAGTTCATGAAGTTTAATATCAAATATCTTAAGTAGTGCAATATCGAAACAATTCCAAATCGTGACAGAAATTTGGTAATTAATGATTACTGATTAAAATTTGGTGGGTTCACTGGTCAAGCTTTCATACATTTTAAATTTGTGATTAAGTAAGTATTTAAGAGAAAACTTGCCAAGTAAATCCACCAAATTTTAATCAGTAATCATTAACTACCAAATTTCTGTCATGATTTGGAATTGTTTCGATATTACTCTACTTAAGATATTTGATATTAAACTTCATGAACTTAAAACTTGGCATATATTTTAGATCTCATTACTTTTTTCGGCTGACTTTTTACGCACAGGTTTCTTGTTCACATAAGAACTTGGCTCCTTTTTTAACATTTATGTTTTTGTTGTGATTTCACTCCTTTTTGCAAAGATTTATTTTGCCAGGTGAAAGTCAAGCCCTACCGCTCTACAAAGTTTCATAATTCTACGGCAACCGAAAGTACTCCATACAAATAATAGCAATTCTGATTAAGTGGGTGGATGGCACCCCCCCTGAATGGACAATTCCAAATTTTCGATTTTTTTCCTTTCTAAGTACTTCAAGTCCTACCGACCTACCTATTTTCATCGTTCTACAACAATCGGAAGTGCTTCATATAAATTATAAGAATTTTTAAGAATGTGGGTTGATGCCACGCCCCCTGAACTGAAAATTCCAATTTTTCGATTTTTTTCTTCTAAGTACTTCAAGGCATACCGACCTACCGATTTACATCGTTCTACAACAATCGGAAGTGCTTCATATTATAAGAATTTTTGAGAATGTGGGTGGATGCCACGCCCCCTAAACTGAAACTTTCAATTTTTCGATTTGTTTCCTTTCTAAGTACTTCAAGTCCTACCGACCTACCAATTTTCATCGTTCTACAACAATCGGAAGTGCTCCATATAATTTATAAGAATTTTTAAGAATGTGGGTGGATACCACGCCCCCTGAATGCAAAATTCCAATTTTTCTATTTTTTTCTTTCTTAACACCTTAAGCCCTACCGACCTACCAATTTTCATCGTTCTACTACAATCGGAAGTGCTCCATATAATTTATAAGAATTTTTAAGAATGTGGGTGGATGCCACGCCCCCTGTATGGAAAATTCCAATTTTTCAATTTTTTTTTCTAAGTACCTCAAACCCTACCGACCTACCAATGTTCATTGTTCTACAACAATCATAAAGGCTCCATATAATTTATAGAATATTTAAGAAAGTGGGTGGATGCCACGCCCCCTGAATAGAAAATTGCAGATTTGCGATTTTTTCCTTTGTATGTACCACAAAGCCTACCATTGTGCGAAATTTCAAGTTTCTACGATGTCGGGAAGTGCTCCATAATTTTGATGATCTGTCAGTGAGTCAGTGAGTCAGTGAATCAGTGAGTCAGTGAGTCAGTGAATCAGTCAGTCAGTTACGGTTTTTGCGATTTTTGAAGTCCTATATCTTGGAAACTACTAATGCTAGAGTTGAAATTTGGTGAGCCACCTGTGTTTGATCAGTTTAGCAAATACTCCGAATTTGAAGTTTCTGACTTTATTGGTACTGAAGTTAGAGGGGGGTTGAAAATCACCTGAGTTTGTTCCTGTAAAAAGGGTGTAGTGCCGCGAACTTGGCTGGGCACTACCGTGCCCTTTGATCTACTCGCGCATGAGAGCATGTGCAGTTGGTAGTACTAGATTAGGGTTTTCATCTACTCGTAAGTACTTCGACACCTCCAAAGGAAAATGGCTATTATCAAGCAGCAGAAAAGGGATTTTGGTTGGTTAATTCACTAATAGTATTGGGAAGGTCACCCTAATTATGGAAAATGGGGAGATAAAAATGTTATAATAAATGTTTGTTTTCCGGTACCCGTTGTATTTTTTTCGATCTAAGACAAGCATTTTAGAAAAAGAAAATTGCTGGAATCAACGCGGAAAAAGTTCTTTATTATCATATTTAGTTATTTTGTGATGATTTATTAAACAATATTTTTATTGTTTAACATTGTTTAAAAAAAAATTTAGTTTGTGTGTATACTTGGGGCACTGTTGGACAGTAGATGAGGTGCACATTTGGCCATGTCCAAACCAGACTAAAATTTAATATAATAAAAAGCGTTTCAAAAAGTGAACAGTGGATACTGTTAAAAATATACTGTCGCCCAAGTATTTAGCACTTCGGAAGAAGATATAGACGTTTCTTTCATCAAATCTTCGAAATTGAATTATGGCATGGTTTATCTTCAAGCAAATAATCTTTCTTTCCAATACGCTAAGGCATTAGAGAAAGACAATCCCCTACGACTTATTTTAACTAATGTTATGCTTTGAAATAATTTATTATTGTTAAATAAGGAATAAAACTTGATTTAATGCACTTTTGAAGGCACGTCCAAAACTGCACCAGGGCTGTCCAAAAAAACTAACCCCCTAGGGCATCGGTTCCCAAAGTGTGAATCTGCAGGGTTCCGCGAATTTCTTGAAGTAAAAACAAAAAATAATTTCTGTAAGAAGTTTAAAAAAAGCTTTCAAATAAATGTCGTAAAAAGGAGTCCTCTCCAGTGAAATTCATGAAAGTGTGCAAAGAAAAAATATGGTACCTAACTTAGTAGGTTCGTTCATTGAAGTTTAATTTGGGTTGACCCAGGTTTTCTTGACAACCCCAAGAATTGTCAAAGAAAGCTAGGTTTTTCGGTTCTCAAAAAACACAAAAAGGTCTTCAATTGAGTTATTGAGATAAGAAAGAAACAAAATTTGTTTTAAAAATGGATAAAACAAACCAGTGGCGTAGCTAGGATATTTGCCGCCCGGGGCAAAACAATAATTTGCCGCCCCTTCGGTCTAACAATACTTAATAATAAAATCGGTCTTAGAGTTGCAGCCAAAATTTTGACTAAAATATTTTTTTTATAAATACAAGGAATTACATTCTCCGAAATATTGATACACGCCACTTTGCCGCAATATCTGCTGAATGAAAATTTTGTGTTTCTGACCTACTGGGGTTTAACTTTAAACCGACTGTGTATAATATAGGCACATGAGACTTGATTTTTTTTGTAATGTTTTCTTTCATTCAAAAATAATAAAGTTCATAATTGTTCATTAGGCGTGTCTCACCAAATAAAATCTCTGAGAGCTCAGATATTGTTAAAGTGGGGCAAAAATCTCACTTGAGCACTAAGATTTTTTCCAGAGAATACTGAGACAAAAATTTTTTGGGTTAGTTTCTCAATGTTCTTTTTCAGCTAAAACTGTTCATTTGACAGCCTAATTGCAATTTATCGGTGATGTACAAATACGAAATCGATACAAAAATACAGAATAGAAGTTGAGTGTTGATAAAAAGGAAAAATAAATTGATCTTAGTATTATTTTTCATTAATTTCATAAAGTTTTGTGCTTTAAAATTTAAATATTTAAAGCAGAGTTAAAATTTTGTTTCTATAATTCAGTACGATTGAACAGAGTATCTTTGTTTCACCAAAACATTCCACCTACGTCAACTTGATATTAAGCGCTCGGTGAGATTTTACTTGGTGAGACACGCCTATTGTTTCATCAGTACTCGACAGCGAAACTGAGAAATTTCATACTGTTCATATTTCTCAGATCTAATGATCATGAACCATGAAAGGGTCAAAGCAACGGCTAAGTCACTACTGAGTGTCTGATTACAGAGTTGTTACTTCACTGAAATTGCAGTAGATTGTTGATCTAATACATTTTTTCTCAAAATAAATCTGCTGAAAAATCTTCATACTGCACTTCATTTTACCAACAAAACTTAATCTTCAAGCTTTCGCCAAAAAAAATCACATTTTTTTAAAATTCTTTGTGTTGAATGCAGCCATATGTATAGTTTAGAGCTTTTTTTGTTTGCTGGTTTTATGTTTGAAAAAAACCATTGTTATGTTTTATTTATTTTTATTCATTTATCAGTTTTGTACAAATAATATTTTTATTTTTGATTTTTGAAAAAAAAAAAAAAAATTATCTGCGAAAATATTCAATCGATAGCATTTTTGTTTTTTTTTTTCAAATCTAACGTGACACATTCTTTGAGAAAAGTCAAACCCTCTGAACTAAATTGAGAATTAACAAACACATATATGTAAAGCTACAAAAAAGAATGGTCATTACGAAAGCCATTTTGTTTCAAAATTTGAAAGAATTCTTAATTTAAAAAAATAAACTTTTGTGTTTATTACCAACTTCTATAATGAGCAACGGTCATGATTCTGCCGCCACTAGTGATTTGAACACAATGAAAAATTGTACGTTCTTATACCTACCAATGTTATAGAATTTTTAACTTAAAAAATAATACTTTTTTGTTTATTTCCAACTTCTGCAATAAACAACGATGATGATTTTGCGCCCCTATTGATTTCAATTTAATAAAAATTGATTTTATTATTTATTAAACAAAAATTTAACTTGTGTTTATTTCCAACTTCTCATGAAGCTCGAGGAAGATTTTGCCGCTCCTACAAATTTGAATACTATTAAAATTGTGCGTTTTCTAATAAAAATTTAATAAAATTTTCAATAAAAAAAACTTCTGCAATTGGTTTACATCCCATAAACAATGAAGATGATTTTCCCATTTGCCGCCCCTAACTCCTGGCGCCCGGGGCGACCACCCCCTTCGCCCCCCCCCCCCCTAGCTACGCTAATGAAACAAACCACAATTTCCATTTTCTATTTGAATTTGTTACTATTAAAGTAAATTTGTGTATTTCTTGAATTCGTATTTCAAACACAAGCGATAATTTCGTGAGCATGTGAATCCACAAAAAAAAATTTTTTTTAATTTTAGAGCTCATGCCACTTTGACAGTTTATTCTTTACCTCAACTCGCCCATAAAAAAAACCTTGTTCTTCTTCAGGGCGAGTTCAGGGCGACCCTAGGTCTCAAAAGCCAGAATTTGCTGGCCAGGGTGAGTTCAGGGTTTTCAAAAAAACGCTCTGGAGCGATCTCAGGTCGACTTTTCAGAGCTCAATGAAAAATCCTAGTATGAATTTTGTCTACCTTGCACTGAAATCTTAGATGGCTCTCCTGAGGAAAAGCTTTTTCCAGGTTATTTGAACTTCGTGATGAGCTGAAAGTTTCCCAACTGGAGAAAATTTATATAAGATATATTAAGGGTATTCATGAAACAGCGTACACTCATCGTAATCATCGTAAAGTTGTAAACTTCGTAAATCTGTCAAATTTTCCATACAAATTGTGACAGAATTACGAAGTTTAAAAGCTTACAACGTTTACGACGACTTTACGCTGTTGAATGAATACCCTTATTATATCTGCAAACCTTTTCTATGTATTGTATTATGTGTATCAAATGAGCAATAAATTATTATTATTATTATTATTATTATTTATTAGCAAGCAATTTAAAATTACAAGCTAATATACAAATTTAGCAAGCCTAGCTGCAGAGACTATAATTGGCTTTCTTGCTTATGAATTTAAGTTACAATTTTTGCATTTTTGAGAAATTCAGTAATGTTATTTATATTTGTTAGGCTGGGATTCTTGAGTATTTCATATATGGAATTGTTTTTGAAGATATTGATAATAATGGGTTGCGACACCGGACAAAGTTCCAAAATATGTTTTAGATCAAGGCGGGTGTTGCAAGTGGAGCAGGTTGGGGCGTCGTTTTTATTGAGGAGATGTTGGTGGGTAGCAGTGGTGTGTCCAAGTCGAAGTCTAGCAAAGTTGGTTATTTTTTGCTTCGAACAGTTCGTAGGGTACATCGGCGTAGATTTTAAGGGGTTTATATCCTTGTAGTGATGATGATACAGACTCCAGTCGTGGATGTTTTTTGTAACAGATATTTTTCCGGTATGCTTGAGGAGATAGGTTTTGGTGAAGATGTTGAAGGTGAAGACAGGTGCGTTTTTGGCTGAGTTCGCAGCACTGTTGGCATATTCATTTCCGCATATTCCAACATGGCCAGGAGTCCACATTAGCTTAATGGCTTTCAATTTTATCAGTTGATATCTTATTGCTGATATGATTTCGGTGTTGTTGTTTGCGTTGTGAATTGCATTGATTACTGAGATGCTGTCGGAGCATATAATGCATTTTTCAGATAGATTGGCTGCAGCTTTAGTCGCTTGAAGGATGGCAAATGCTTCTGCTGTAAAGACCGAGGCAAAGTCTGGGAGAATGCCAATGCTTATAGTTGATCCGTTTTCATCGGTCACCGCGTAAGATGTGGAGTCTGGAGTTTTAGAGCCATCGGTGAAGATAAATCTCCATCCGTCAGATCTTAAGTCAGAGGCGATACAATTATATAATTGGCGATATGTGCTATTCGCTGTTTTTAATTTTTTGTATTTGGTTAAATCTAAGATCAGCGATTCAGGTTTGATGAACCATGGTGGGTAGCGTGGGGCGATAAGCCGTTCTTTTTTGGTAGGCAGTGTTAAGCCTTGCTTCCTTAAGAATTCTAGCGATGGCGGATGGGATTCGTTTTGTTAATTTTTGATTAGTTGTTTTTTTGATGTCGTTATCAATAAGGGTGTTAATATGTACATTGCTTTTATTTGATGCTAAATATCTTACTATGTTAGTTCGTGCAGCTAGGGATTTTTTAAGTTCTAAACAATGTTCTTTCCAAGAATATTTACAGTTAAATATCAATTCTAAAATACTTAAATTACTAACATTATTTATCATGGTGCTTTTTATGTTAAGGTTAAGTTGTTGACAATTTTGTTTTCGACATATATGGAGTAGTTTTCATTTTTCAACTGAAAGTTTTGCACCAGATTTGTTTGACCATTCAATTATATCTTCTAATGCAATTTGAAATAAAGATTTACATTTACTTAGGTCATTAATGTTGCATAATATATAGATATCATCTGCGTAACTACAATGATCTAAAAGATTATGTTTAATTAAAATTGCGTTAATATCATCGAAGGCAATAATAAACAGTATTGCCGAGAGAGGTGATCCCTGGGGAATACCGTTATGAAGTGGGTAGCTGGAAGAGTATACGTTATTGGTTTTTACCCAAAGTTTTCTGTTTGCTAAAAATGATTTTATATATCCGTATATACAGCTTCCAACACCCCACTTTATGAGCTTGTTTAATATAATATGAAGACCTATACGATCGAAAGCTTTTTCAAAGTCGAGAGAGAGTATAGAAATATGTTTTTTGGTTGAAAGAGCATTTGAGATGGCAAAGTCGATGTGAAGCAGAGCATCGATGCATCCTCTTTGGGCCTTAAACGCAACTTGATTGAGGCTATTAAGATAATTGGTTTCAGCGAACCACAACAAACGTTTTGAGATTATCTTTTCCATTATTTTGGACAGACATGGTATAAGCGAGATGGGGCGGTAACCTTCAATTTTATTGTTGTCTTTTTTAGGTTTAGGAATAGGAATGACTGTTGCATATTTCCAGGATTGAGGGATTTGGTGGTTCTTGAGGATACTGTTGTAGAGGGCAATGATTCTGTGTTTGATATCGTTGGGTAGGTTTTTCAACATTGGGTAAGAGATCCTGTCTCTGCTTGGAGTCTTTCCCTTTACTTTATTGAGACAGCTATCAAATTCAATGAGAGTTATTGGGTCTTCAATTCTCCGAGCTGTTGTGTTGGTTGGCTGTAGTGTTTGGGAGGGGAGTAAGGCGTTTGTTTTTTCTTCCAAAAATTCATTAGAAAAGTTTATATTTTCTCAAGATTTTGACCAGTTTTGGGCGAAAAGATTTGCAATGGTTTCAGGATCGGTAATAGTATTGTTGTTACTGTCTATATTGTTTATTGAAAGTGGGGTAAAGTCACCGGTGAGGACACGGATACTTTGCCATATTTTTGCAGTGGAGGTGTTTGGGTTAATTTTGCCCGTTGTCACTACTTTTTGTGACCCTTTTCTTAGAAATAAAAACCAATCTTTAACTTTTTCTAATACAAGTGATTTTAATCATTAACTTGGATAAACTTGGTTGTGCTTGGATAAAAATTATAGTTTTAATTTAACAAATCTTTTTAGTGAATCTTTATCTTATAAGTTCTTAAACGATGGGGTGTTTTCGGTTGCGCTTCTCAAGTTTTTTTGTGTGCCCATTTGAAAATGCAGAGATATAAATCACAGGCGAAAATGTGAGATATATAGAAAAAAGGTTTGTTCGATCAAATGGCAGTAGCCAGACCGATAAACTAAGTATCTGGTTCTTTAGGGTGTATGCAAAAGGATACTACGAGGATATTTTTATGACATTCTTCTCCCCGGTACATTGATCAATAGCCTTGCTTAAATGTACATCTCCGCCTATGTCCAACTTGGCTAGTCTTACAGCTGGTCGATCATATATTCCATCCGTAGTTTTGACTGTAGCGCTTCTAACTTGATTATCTTTAGACATATGAACTTGGAGTATCCTACCCTTGGGCCAAGACTTACGAGGATATCTCTCGTCGATAACCAAAACAATGTCTCCTTCTTTTAGGGGTGTAGTAGTCTGGTTCCACTTATCTCTTCTGGTTAAAGGATTCCCTTATCCATCTCTTCCAATAGTGCTTCGCGTATAGTTGAGACATCAGTGCGCTAGTCTTATATAGTTTTGCATTCTCGTTTATGTCTTCAAAGGGAGTCGGGGTGGCATCTCCAGCCAATTGCCGAAGGAAATGATTAGGTGTTAGAGATTCAGATTTCTCACTGTCCAAAGGTAAGTATGTTAAAGGTCTTGAGTTGATCATATCTTCAACTTCCATTAAATAGCTCCGAAACAGTTCGTCATTTGGTTTGTAAGTTGTGACGTCGCTTACAGCATACAAGGCAATTTTCACCGATTTAATCAAACGTTCTACGCATCCGTTCATGTGTGGTGATCCAGGAGGGTGGAAGTGCCACTCGAAATTTGAATTAATAAACTTTGAAGCTATAGTTTGTGATTCGATTTGCTTTAAGTCTTTTCTAAGGATTTTTTCTGCTCCGATGAAATTCGTACCCCGATCACTAAACATTTTTCTTACAGGACCTCTGCGACTTATAAAATTGCGATAACATAAAATGAAAGAATCGGTACTACAACTATATGCAATTTCTATATGTACCGCTCGTACCACTAAACACGTGAAAAGACATATCCATCGTTTTTCGATTTTTCTTCCATTGAACACTTCAAAAGGTCCTCCGTAGTCAACCGCAGTGTAGGTGAATGGAGGAGAATATGGTGTTATACGTACAGCTGGAAGATCTGCCATCTCTGGATTTAGTGGTTTGGCTCGAAGTAACTTGCAACGATTGCAATCGGCTCGAATGCATTTTAAAAACTGTCGCAGTCTAGGAATGTAAAATTTTTTTCTTATCTCGTTCACTACCGTCTCCATGCCGAAACCTTTCATGATAATCAAGGACAAGTAACCTTGTACCAAGATGATGTTGTGAAAGTATTATAGGTCGCCTTGTTGACATGCTAACACAATCAGTTTTATCAATCCTACTCATAGACCTTAGTAAGCCATCTTCATCAATGTATGGTTTTAGAGAAATTATTTCATTGCAAAATCACCTACTACCACCGTCTGTACCACATAGATTGCCGTATTGTTTTAAAATATTTATTTAATTTGTGTAACACTGAATTTGTATTAATTTAAATAACGAGATCTCAGCTCTCTTATATTCGTGTGACAGAAGATATTTAGTATACCTATTTAATTTTTTGTTTTCGTTTAATTATTACGTGAATACCTCGATGTACAAATGCTGTGAGTCGTAACATCTTGGTCCAACTAGAAAACTTGTCGAAATCAATAGCTGGTTCGAAAATTTGGTGAACTGCTTCAACGACTTCGATTTGGTTGCAATGAAATATCCTCCGGCCATTCGTTTTCATCGTCATACAGGAATTTGGGTGCTGTAAACCAACGATCATGCATATTGAGGGATGGTCCTTTCTTCCATTTAGTCGCATCATCTGCTGCATTCAGGTCTGAAGGTACATATCGCCAATTTCCAATATTACTTAGTTCTTGTATTTCTGCAATTCTAAATGCTACAAATTGTCCCTTTGTTGCTTTAGCATCCGATCTCAACCATCTTAAAACAGTTACTGAATCCGACCAGTAAAAGACTTTGGTAATTGGATTGGTCAATGACTGTCGAATGCTACACGCAAGTCTAGCTCCAATCAGTGCGGCAACTAACTCCAACCTCGGAATCGATGTAAGTTTGATGGGTGCGACTTTTGTTTTGGAACCCAGAAGTGTGCACGATACATTACCCTCAGACTGGATTCTCATGTATGCAACAGCTGCACTGGTGTCTTTGCTGGCATCAACGAATATATGAAGATGTATGTTTGCTTCATCCCATACTGATGATTTTGTTGTGTAGCATCTAGGAATTTGTATGGTTTCGACTTCATGAAGCTGTTGAAGCCACTTCAGCCATTGCTCGTGTTGCTCATCTTCGATCTCATCGTGCCAGTCTACTTTAGAACGCCATATTTGCTGCAGCAGGACTTTCAAATAACTTGTGAAATGATTAATTAACCCCCAAAGGTCAAAAATCGACATAAGGATTCTTAAAACTTCTCGCTTTGTCGGTTTATGCTGGCCACTCAAAACATTTTTGCTGCCTTTGTTCAGTTTTAATGAGAATGTGAAGGAATCTGATTGTGTATCCCACCACATATCCAAAACCTTTTCAGTAGGTTGTTCCGCCTCTTTATTGAGACTAACAAGCTCAGTCTGCTCTTCATGTGAACCTTCTAGCGCCAACAACACTTCACCAGAATTTGATTTCCATTTATGTATATGAAACCCTCCTGCTAAGTGAATTTTCTTAATCTGTTTGGCTAATGTGATTGCTTCTCTTCTTTAGTGGCGACGCTGTCGAGTAGATCGTCCACGTAGTGGTTATCTACAATTGCTTTAACCGCCCTGGGATAGTCACTTTCAAATCGTTTAGCATTAAGGTTCTTCACATATTGAGCACTACTTGGTGAACAAGTCGCTCCAAATGTCATCACCTGGGTAACATATACGCTTGGCTCCTCATCTTCTCGATCGTTCCATAGAAATCGACAGGCTTGTTGATCATCTGATGTTAATCTGATTTGGTGGAACATTTCGGAAATATCACCACATATAGCTACTGAATTTTCTCTAAATCGAAAGAGAATACCAAGCAGAGATGAAAGCTGATCAGGCCCCTTTAGTAGAAATGAGTTTAAAGATGTACCATTAACTTTTGCGGCCGCATCCCAAACAATTCGCATTCTTCCTGGTTTATTCGGATTGACAACGGGAAATAGAGGAAGGTACCATAAGCGTTCGTGCTGGTTTTCCAACTCCCTTCGCTCCAGTTTTCGAATGTAACCTTTCTTTAAGTAGGCAGCTATCTGATTCTGCATCTCCATTCTTAATTGTAGATTTTGCTCCAGCCGTCGATTTAGCGTCTCCAATCTGTATTTAGCCATGGGGTAACTGTCTGGTAGATCCACATTGTCGTAGCGCCATAACAAGCCTGTTTCATATTGATTTTCTACTAGCTTTGTCGTAATTTGCATTATTGATTTAGCTCTGCGATCTTCTTGGGAGGACAAATCATCTTTGGGTACTCTGACTCCCAGAGTTTCGATGGAGAAAAACTGTTTCATCATCTCGTGCAGATCCTCGTCATCAGGTTCGCGATGTTCTTCGACGTGGTAGTTAACACTCTCGTAATCAGATGATCGCTTCGACCCAAACACTGACCATCCCAATTTACATTTGGTCGCGACGGGATCATTATGTCCAGCTAACCTTGTCTTGATAGGAACTGCCAAGTGCCAATCGCTTATACCAATCATTATTTTGGGCTGCATTGATTTGTATGAACAAACTGGTAGACCTCGTATATGATTATATTTATTAGCTAACTCTTCATAGCACAAAGTTTGTTTTGGCAAGTTGAGTTCCTTAATGGTATGTGCTTCAGGGATTATATATTTCTTAGCACCTTCGTATACACCAGAGATATGTACGGAAACCTTCGTTGATTCTTCTTGTCGTCTGACATTGGCTGTCCACTTTAAATTCAAAATTACATTCGGACCTGTTAACCCCAACTGTTCAGCTACCTCCTCTTCGATACAAGTGCCACTGGAGCCACCATCTAAAAAGGCCATTACTTGTTGCTTTTTATTTCCATTCTGTAATATTACGGGCAAATATTGGAATTGAAATTCATCACCCAATCTTGCATGGCTATTCTGTAAAGATTCGACTACGGGTAAGTTATTCTGTGAGTTATCTTCTAAATGCATGAGGGGGTGGTGTTTACGACTACAACCGGTAACGTTGCATTTAACTACCTTCTTACAATTGAATGGATATTTCATCCTATGGACAGTTAAGCATTGACGGCATAGCTTAAGCTCCTTTACTTTTTCCCACCTGTTAGCTATAGAAAGATTATTAAAAACTACACAAGAATCTATCGATTTACATTTATTAGAACAAACTATACATTTATGGAATGAATTATTTAACTTTCTTCCTTTTTAGGTTTTTTTTTTTTTTTTTTTTTTTTTTTTGTCCGTGGGTAGGTGCAAAACCTGCATCAGGCTCTATGAGGACCGGAAAACGCGTGCTCATAGAAGTGTGAGATTCTTACTACACTAAAACCACCTCCACTTCCCGATTGCAACTAAGTTGAAACTTATCTAGCAATTTATTTTTAACGAAGTTAAGTAACGTGTTGCAGGTAACTTTCCGGTGAAAGTTTCTGCTTATTCCGCGATTTTAAAGCGGTTTTGTGTTCACCGCACCAAGTCGGAAGGTTTTATTCTTTGCAGACGGCGTACTAAATTCGACTCGTCAAGAATGTCAATAATCGTTGGATTAGCGTGATCTAATAGCCGATTTCTATGTTTTCGCGCGAAACTCTCAATTTCGTCTCGAACCGTAGGAATCCCGAGATCCCTGTGAAGATCTTCGTTTCTTATATACCATGGCGCATTTACAAATGACCTAAGCAATTTATTTTCAAACGTTTGTAACATATTTAAATTTGTATCGCAGGTACAACCCCAGAGTTGTATACCATAAGTCCAGACAGGTTTAAGTACCTGCCTGTATAAAATCAACTTATTATCAATACTAAGCTTGGAATATTTACCGAGTAGCCAGTTCATATCTCTTAATTTACTTTTTAATTCTTCGCATTTCTTTTTTACGTGCGGCTTCCATTTTAATTTCGCGTCTAGAGTCATTCCCAGATATTTTGCCTCATTCGCAAATGGTACACGACCGGTATTAAGAAAGACGGGCAATCTATTTATTTTTTTATACGTAAAGTCCACGTGGACTGACTTTTGTTCATTGAGCGCTATTCGCCATGTTTTTGTCCACTCATTAACATTATTAAGAGCATTTTGTAATTTAATCGTAGCTTCGTTAATCGTTTTGCCTACTGCTAGTATTGCAGTATCATCAGCAAACGTTGCTACGATAGTGTCTTCTGTTTGAGGTATATCACGTGTAAAGAGAAGGTACAGAATTGGACCTAAAACACTACCTTGTGGTACCCCAGCCACTATTTCTTTGAAATTAGAATATTCATTTCCGTGTCTTACACGAAAAAGTCTGTTTTCTAGATATTCGTTTAGAATTTTATAAAGTCCTTCAGGCAGAACTTGTCTTAATTTGAATTTGAGGCCTTCGTGCCACACCTTGTCAAACGCTTGCGACACATCCAAAAAGACCGTCGAACAGATTTTCTTTTCTTCAAGAGCTCTCTCAATTACGTCGGTTATCCTATGCACTTGATCAATGGTCGAATGCTTTCTTCTAAATCCGAACTGATGTTCAGGTATTAATTGTTTTTCTTCTATTATCGGCTGCAGGCGAAGGAGTAGTATTCTTTCAAAAACTTTTGATATTACAGGAAGAAGCGAAATCGGTCTGTAAGACTTCTTTTCATGAGATGGTTTGCCAGGTTTCAAAACCATTATTACTTCCGCAACTTTCCATTGGCTCGGAACATATTCTAACCTAAGGGCGGCATTTATTATATAAAGAAGGTTGATCAAACCTTTACGAGGAAGCATTTTTAGAATTTCTGCCGTGACTAAGTCATAACCTGGAGCTTTATTGGACTTAAGCTTCCTTATTTCTCTTTTTAACTCGGCAAGTGTAGCATTTCTAATTATGTAGCTGTCATTTGATGTTAAATTCATATTTAAATTTTCGTTGAGTACTTGTCCATCGAAAGGCTTAAATGTTTCCTCCAGGTAACCGGCGAATACCATAGCTTTTTCTTTGTCACTTTTAGCCCATTCATTTTGGCCTTTCTTAATAGGAGGCGCTGGAAGCTTTGGTCTTTTTGTTACTTTTATAGCTCTCCAAAGTGAGTAATTGGAATCTTTTCCTGCTGTCAGATTTTCGAGGTAATTTTCAACTTCACCGTTTTTGAAATCTGATATTCTCGTTTTAAGCAAATTACACAATCGATTTAAATTAGCTTTGTGTTGAGGAGCACGGGTTCGCTGCCATTTCTTGCGTGCTTTTCTTTTCTCTTTCACTAAATCTTTTATATCTTGCGGATATTTTATATCTTTGCGGCGCGGCATTTCCCTTTGATAAGGTGTGTTATTCCATGCGGCCTTTTGTATCATATCAACAAAGGTATCTACTGCGTCTTCAAGTTCGAAAGACGATTGTAATGATATTCTTAATTCAACGCTGTCCTCGATATCTTTCTTAAATCCATCCCAGTTGGTTTTACCGTTTGTTAACCTGGGTGGTTTTTCAATTTTTATAAGACTTTCGCTCGTATTGAGTACGGCAGAATGATCCGAGAAGAGATCAAAGCTCTCTGTAATTTCAACATAGTTAGAGGGTATTCCTTTTACCATAAATAAATCGATTAGGTCAGGTATTTTTGACGGATCAGTTGGCCAGTAAGTTGGCTTTCCAGTTGAATGAAAATCGCAATTATTTTCCATTCCTGCCTCATATAGCATTCGACCTTTTTGAGATATGCATCTTGAGGCCCAGAAGGTGTGTTTTGCATTAAAGTCACCACCAACAATGAAGTTTGGACTTAGTGACTTTATCAGTGTCGTAAATTCACTCTTATCAATTTTGCAACGCGGAGGGCAATATATTGAAGAGACATTGAGAAGAATATTTTTAGTTCTAACCTGAACACTACTCAATTGCATTGATTCCACCTCTATTTTCAAGCCTATTGAGTGTTCAATGCACTCTTTTATATATAACGATGATCCACCTCTTGCTTTGTTTGACGGATGAACAGCGTGGTAGTCATGAAACCCGTGGATTTTAAGATTTGATTCATTTTTTGCATGCGTTTCTGATATCAAACATATGTCGATATCATTTTCCTGCATAAACATCTCTAATTCTCCTAGTTTATGCCATAATCCGTTGGCATTCCATGTAAGAATTTTAAGTTTTTCCATCATATATTTTTTGAAAGAGGTTTGGGTCGAAAACAATTTTCGAGCTTACTTAACCTATCAAAGATAAGTTTATTTGTTTCACATTGTTCTTCAAGTTTCGAAAGAATTATTGAAAAGACTTTCGAAACCGGATCTGTTTCAGTATCATTATTAGCGGGTATATTTTTGGCCGCTATTTGGGCATATGTTTCTGTATTAACTTGCTTTGATATTTTGTCCGAAGGTTTTGACACAGTTTTCTTTTCCTGGTTTAAAGCTTTCCCTGATTTAAAAATCTTGGGAGTTCCGTTTTTAATTAGTCTTGGTGGTTTTCTTTGCGTTTGGGCAGATTTTGATCTTCGCTTTTGCAATTCTTTAGCTACTTCGCAGCCCCTATAGTTTGCCGGGTGATTTCCATTACAATTAATACACGTTGGTGGACTTTCACTTTTACCGTTGCAATCAGCGGTTAGATGTTTTCCGGCACATTTTACACACCTTGGCTCTTTTTTGCAATAGGTTTGGGTGTGATTGAATTCTTGGCAGCGTTTACACTGAGGGACTAACCTTGTGCTCTTTCTTAGAGGTTCGATCTTGACTACGATGTTTAAAATTGTTTTAATTTTATAAATTTCATCTAGTTTTTCAGTCTTATCGAACGACAGTATAAAAAGTGGAAGGCCACGTTGTACCACTGTCGTTTCGCCCTCTTTTTTCTGTTTCTCTCTTTTGACGATGTTCATTGCATCTAAGATATTGAAGTTGCGCTCTTTTAGATCACTAATGATATCGTCTTTTGAACATGATGCGTGTAAACCTCTCGCCACAACACGTAAGGGTCTTTCTGACTTATTTTCATAGGTATACCATTCTACTTTTTCTTCGTTTAGTTTTCGTGACAGAAGACGATAACTTTCAGGGTCTTTTACACATACTTTCCATTTGTTGTTATTGAGCGAAATAACTTTAAAAGACGATGGTAGTAATGCCTTTAATATGGTTTGCAACTTGTTATACTCCGCAATACCGATAACATTTATCGGTGGCGGGGGCCGCTCCTTAACAGGTTTTTCTTTTACTGTCGCATGTTTTGGTGAGACTATTATTTCAAAGGACGAGGCTGCCTCAGGTGAAGAGCCAGCTTTACGCTTTTTACTTAATCGTTTCTTTGAGGACTTTTCCGTTTCACGTGCTAGCTCTTCTTCGTCTGTTTCATATCTAGAATTATTGACTTGTGGCAAGCTAGCTTTGGAGTTTATTGGAGAATTTTTGCCTTTCAACATCTCATTTTCTTTTCGAAGAAGATCGACTTCTTTCTTTAGCTCTTGATAAAGTTCCATTACTTCATCAAGTCTTCGTCGAAGTTCGTTATTATCTTTTTCAAGATTTTCTGTTTTATCTGAGTCTTTTTTGGCGCGCGCTGGCGTGACGGGTGGACTCTTTTGCCCGAATTTAGATTGTTTTATACTCGATTTAGATGGTGGTGATCGAGATACCCTTGCACTTTTTAGGAAGGGATTTAGGTGGCTGCTTTTCTCTCTCGAACGATGTAGATGGTAATATTGAGTACACCTTTTTTGCTTCTATTTTCAACCACGAACCAAATGCTAAAACTCCCGAGACATTCATATCGTAAGCATATGAAGCCCATTTCATTTTCATGTCGTTATTTAATTTCTTCAACAGTTCTTTTAGCAATAAAGGGTTGTCATATTGACTTTCTAATGACGATGCCTTCATTACTGCATTCATGTTGGTAACTGCTGTTGAAAATTGAATTATTGTTTCCAACTTGTCTCCTCTCACAGGTGGAAATTTACTTATTTATTCAATTTGCGCATTGAGAATGACTGTGGGCTGCCCGAATGCTAGTTTTAGACAATCCATGATGTCTGGAACGCATGATGGTTCGCACAATTGACTTGCAACCTCGTTTCTTGCTTTCCCTTTGAGAGATTGTTGGATACGCATTAAATTTTCTTCGTTGGAAAAGCCGCATTCTTGTGTTGATTGCTCAAACATTCGTTTAAACACTGGCCATTCTTCTAATTCACCTGTGAAGGTTGGAAGCGATTTATAAATTGTACGTGCAGCTATCTGCCTCTGGTTGAATGTGTGTATATTCACAGCTGATTGTTGGTTCTTGAGTACGAGGATTTGATTGATTACGTGTGTTGTTGTTCATGTTGAATTCACGTGCTTGAGGATTTAGCGTAATTTTGTTGACTTGCTCTGTGATGTCGTCATCTTTGTTGCCGCCTTCAGCCTCAGAGTCGAGATCCCAATTCGATGTTTGCTCCACAAGTTCATGTTGTTGCCTCACAATATCTTGTTCCAGTTGCAGACTTAGGCGCTGCTCCTTTAGTAGCTCACGTTGTTGCTCGAGCAAACGCATCTTTTGTCTTGCTTGTGTGGCTGAACTGCATCTGGACGTAGTCGATTGCTTTTCAGATAATGGGTACGTTCGGACGACCCAAGGGACTAGATATTAAGGTAAGTTTCTAGTCTCTGATTGGTCAGCTGCCAAAATATTGCTTTCCAATTAAGGCAACTTTATTGGAAAGTTGACTGGAAAGTAAGTCAAGAAAAATCTCCCTTAATATCTAGTCAAGTGCACTTGTGTCAGAATATCAGCTGATTATATTTATGGTCACTAAACAGAAAGCTGAACTTTATTATTTTCTGATTTTTTAATTTTTTCGCATGTTCATTTTTACCATTTTGTAGGAAGATTCCTTATCAAATACAAAAAAGAAAATTATTAACTGCATCATAAGTATAAAAATATAAGTTTTGTACGAGATTTGTTAATTTTATGTTTGGTTTCCTAATTCAAAAATCAAATAGTCTTGAAAAACTTATTTTCAAAAAGCTTGTTTATTACAACTCGTTAAGGGTTTATTTCAGGTGTGAGGTTTTTCTTAGAAAAAAATACAATCGGTACTTTCTTCACTATCAACTGAAGGTAAATGTTTGAAGTAAAGTTCCAAGTTTGACACTTCAAAAAAACCTAGTTACCTTGGTCAAATTTGCGTTCAACGAATGCAGTTGACTGAATATCAAGTCCCTTGGGTCGTCTGAACGTCCCCAATTCCTCGTCTGATTTTTCTTCCAGCCTTGGAGTTGGAAGTGGAACTCCCTTGCCATCAACGAAACCTCCAGTAAGGGCGATATACTTCTCTTTTGCTTACAAAAACTTATTTAACGCGGCTTGAATCACTGTCTTTCGTTTTTTGTGTCGATTGTTTTTTGCACCACCTCGTACAGGTCAACACTTCCTTGCATAAGACCTCTACCCGCTTTGTATAACCCTCAGAACAATCATTGCATACCCATCTACTTAGCTCATCGGCCTGACTACTACTAAGACCTACACATAAAAAGTGGAACCATTTTCTACATACCCCATCACAAAAGATCATTTCCTCGTTGTAGGGCTCCTCACATATGTTGCATGTTGCTCGTCTTCTTGGCGCTGGTGCCTGCTGAACTTCTGGAGGGGGTTGCTCTACCTGTCCTCGTGATGGATTATGTTCCTGGTTTCCTTCAGGTTCGCCTACTTCATTAGTTTTTGGAGAGCGTGTCACCGGCATATTTAACTTTGACAAAAAGATTTTTCTTATAATTTTTAAAATGTCACTACTTTTTGTGACCCTTTTCTTAGAAATAAAAACCAATCTTTAACTTTTTCTAATACAAGTGATTTTAATCATTAACTTGGATAAACTTGGTTGTGCTTGGATAAAAATTATAGTTTTAATTTAACAAATCTTTTTAGTCAATCTTTATCTTATAAATTCTTAAACGATGGGGTGTTTTCGGTTGCGCTTCTCAAGTTTTTTTGTGTGCCCATTTGAAAATGCAGAGATACCAATCACAGGCGAAAATGTGAGATATATAGAAAAAAGGTTTGTTCGATCAAATGGCAGTAGCCAGACCGATAAACTAAGTATCTGGTTCTTTAGGGTGTATGCAAAAGGATACTACGAGGATATTTTTATGACACCCGTCATTTCCATAAAGCTGTTGGCTTTGCTTGTTTTTAGAAGCCGTCTAAATTTTGCATTTGCTTTTTTGTATAGTATCAAGTTTCGAGTTGATAAGTTTTTTTGGAAATTTTTTAGAGCGATCATTTTTTCTTTGCGCAAGATTGATAATTCGGGGTTCCACCATGCTACAACCTGTTTTCGCTTTGTATTTGGCAGAGTCGGAGGAATGGAGAGGTTAGCGGCGGTTCTAATTCCTTTCAGCAATATTGCAGCTTCCATGTTGTTGTTGTGAGATATGTTTTTGTTAGACAATAGTTCAGAAGTTATTTTCTTAAAAAGTGGCCAATTGGCATGGTCAGTTTTAAATTTTGCGGTTTTTGTGGTTGGTATTCTCGTTCGTCCTATATTAACTGTCGTAACGATAGGGAAGTGGTCGCTGTTATGTAAGTCATCTAAGGTTTCCCAACTTGTTTTTGCGAGAAGATCTGATGGAGCCTGTTTAGATTGGGAAAATTGAGTCCGGACTCGTGAGTCTCACCGTGTCTACATTAGAAAATTTGAGGCGCCTCAAAACACATAGAAACAACAATAACTTCAATGTTTGCGCATTGAAACAACAACAAAATGAGACTCATGAGTCGGATGTTTATGTTTTCTTCATGCCTCACGACATCCCTGACCCCCCACTTCTCTTGTCCTGAAAACGCCGTGAGACCGGTCTCAGCCTTCCCAATCTAAACAGCGTCATGAGCAACAAGTTACGTCGATGTGTGTAAGTGTGTTGTGTGTTGAAAGGTGAGTGGGGGATCCGTCGTTTAATATACAACAATTACTGTCAGTGAAGAAATTTTCGATTATTTCGCCCCTTTTGTTTGTTTTTGGGGATCTTCAAAGAGCGTTCCAGGCGTTAAAGTCGCCACCAAGGATAAATGGGGTTTTTATTTGACTAATAATGTTCGAAAGCTCGTTACTGGTAAATGATTCCTAAGGAGGTAAGTATAAGTTTATATATGTGAATTTAATTTTGTGTTGTATTTCAACGGCTAGAGTTTGCAAATTTGAATTTAAAGTTAAGGTTTTGTGTGCAATATTTTTTTTAATAAGTAGAGCAATGCCTTGTTTGGCACTATCATTGATGGGTAAGTTGTGGAAGTAAGCGTTATATGCTTTAGGAGGGGTCTGATTATTAGCAAAGGGACAATGAGTTTCTTGAAGGGCGATTATGGACGGATTGTGTTTCCTTATTATAACATTTAGCTCATCAAGGTTATTTATAAACCCATTCAAATTCCATTGGAGAATGGTGAGAGCTTTGTTAAAGTTTTGCAGATTCCAAGAACTTGTTTTACCTTTGGCAAAAGAAGACTGGTTTATGTTTGGTATAGATTGTGTTTTGTTTGTGTTAGGAGTTTTTTGTTGGATATTATGGGGGTTGGTAAAATTATGTTGTTCGGGGGTACTTTGACTCCGCGAGCCGGACACTGAATCGTGCAGCCTCTGATTGGAGTCTGCTCGATTCAGTTCCCGAGCCGCAGAGTCAGAGATTGGGTAGGAATTTTTTTTATTGCATTTCAGCATCATCGCTATCAATATTATTATCGTTTAAGAAGTAGTTAATACTACTAATAAGTGTTTGAGTAACTGTAGATAAAGGTGAATGAGTTAGAGAGGGATTTGAGTGATTGTTGATATGTGTGTTGTGAGTGGATTGTGTGTTGATGTTGTCAGTTGAATTTGAGTGGTTTTGTGAATTATTTAGAATGTTTTGAGCTAGTTGTGCAGAAGAGTTGGATGATGGGATTGGCATGGAGTGAGTATTAGAGCTGTTTAATGGAGTGGTATTTGTATGCTGTGTTTTAGTTATTTGTGTTTGGTTAAGACATTGTATATAAATTCTATAGTATTCTCATGAAGAAAAAAAGCTCGTGGCCATCTATGCGTCCAAATGTCATACTAATTTTTGTTAAGGGATCTCGGTAAGGCGATCACAGCGAACCTATCGACCAAATGTCTACCTACAAAATCGTGTTTCATGAGAATACTATAGATTGGATATACAATGGTTAAGAGTAGGATATTTTTGTTGTGACTGTATGTTAGTATTTGATGTTTTGGATGTGTTGGGATCTGAAACGTTAGCGTGGTTTTTATTTGTATTTAAGGTTGGTGATGTAGTATTAGAGTGGATTGATGGTGGTGTGATGGTTTGGGATAAGCCTGGTAGAGAGGCTTGTGTATTGATGGAATTAGTAGGTAATTGTGGTGTTTTTTTTGCTGTTACAGCGAAAGTATCGTGAAGGAGGGGCGTTTGATTTACATTTTTTTGACTATACATACGTCTCGCTTCTGTCATAGTGAACTTATTCACCGTTTTTATGGTAAGAATTTCTTTTGCCTGTTTGTAGGCCGGACAGGTTTTTGATGATGAAGAGTAGGCCTAACTACATTCAACTTACTTTTTGCAAAAAGTGCAAAAGTGTAAACACACACATATGCTTGCGACACCTTCTTGTGAAAAAGCGTATGAAATTAGAGTTTTCAAGTTGGTATTCACACAAGCTGTCAAAAAATTTGTTAACTATAAAAAGTATTTTTTAATCGGATCCCATTTTTTTGTGTTTCACCTAGTCTTATCTTTTTTCCAATTGAATTATTTACCATTATTTAAATTTTTAAACTATTCTTATATTTTCTTTTCAGATAAGAGCCAGAAGACTGCGCATCTTATCGGCTGGTTTAAATACAACACCACGTACAGCAGAGACTGAGAGTCCTCAGCAAGTAGAGAGTATGTTTTTGTATAAATTTTGTTTAGTAAACAATTTAATGCAAGCATTTATCATTTTAAGCTCCCCGTAGTACAACGAATGTGGCTAAAGAATCCCGTTTGGTTAAAAATGCATTACAAATGACATTGGACACTAGTAAAGCAAACACTCAACCATCAATCAGCACATCACCCACTTCGACTTCAGCCGCAACGCCAAAATCAATTTTAAACGATGCTGTTCAAAAAATGGAAACTGATGAATTCCCTATGCACCCGTGTCGCAAAACCACTGATGGTAATGGTAAATTCATAGATTCGGACTCAGGCATTGAAAATATGGAAACCAGTGAAAACACATCACCTGTTACTGAAGGATCATGTTTAATGATCCCAGCTATTGAAGCCATCGAAGAGAAAATCGAACAATATGTATCAAAAATATTGAATGCCACATGGAATGACAATAGCATTGGCAAATTGATATGCGCACAAGTTGGTAATCTAATTGAAATGTACCCTGAGAAACGCTACGACTTCAAAACACTTGTGTCGGAAATTCTTATGGAATGTGTTACGAGAATAAAATAAATTGGGTGGCGCAACAGCTCGTGGAGAACCAGGGCCAAGTGACTTACAACTCACCACCATTCCTGTGTGCGTGTTTGTTGGCAGGAATGGAGGGGACCTACAGTTTTTTGCCGAGTCCGAACGGCTAAATGAGAAGCACTTTTTCATGACAAGTATACTCTTGGAGGATTTGTCAGTTCCTCGCAAGAGGCAGTACCTCGAATAAAACATTTCTGTTTTTAGGTGGCACGGCTGGGAATCGAACCCACACCTTCGGCATGACAGTCCTACGCACTAACCATCAAGCCACGAGGTACTACGAGAATATACAACAACGAAAAGCCAGACTCAGTTGATTCGGATAATTGTGATCAATATTCGACTCCGAAAAAGATCAAAAGTGACGACACCGAAGTACAGGAGATACTTGCTAATGTTGTAGCTACCAGCAGCACACCAGAAACCGAACCGAAATCTATTCTAGATGTGGAATCATGAACAGGGCTGTCGAAGTACTGCAATTGAAGTATTTGTACTGCTTTTTAAACTCCGTACTACCGTACTGTTAATACGAGCAAAGTACTGCTTTTTTGAAAATTTGTTCGCACAACATTTTCAAATCATAATCCTATCCAAAAAGTTTTAGTCCTTTTTATCTAATGTTGACTTCCATAAATAAAACAGACAAAAATCTCGAGTTCCACTTTTTACTTATGCATAGTTTGCCGTATAGGCAAAGCCTGTATATCGCAAGTAAAAAGTTCGTAATTCTGAAAATTTTCAGTTTTTTTTTTCTGATCCGAAAAAAGGAAGTATAAGGAGATTTTGAGGCCATTTGGAACGAAGTATTCCACACCCGTCAAAATGTAGTTTTTCACCCACCTGTCAACAATGTTTAATTATATTAATGGTTCTCTAGTCCTGTTGTGAGTCAAGGATAGGCCACAGGGGCGTCTTTGGTGCTAGTAAAGGGGTGGTGGCACGCTTGCTCTGGCTCGGCTAAGCTCGATGGATTGGGGTTGGTTCCTACCCCTTTACTAACATCTCCTGCTCAAACTCCAAAATTTCGTGCCTGTATAGGATTAGGATAGGATGAGGAAAAGTAAGTGTGAAAATGAATTAGGAAACAAAACGGGAATGTAGGGATCTGCACAAGTGAAGGTACCTATGCCACTGCATGAAAAGAAGGCTAAGCATAAGAGTGCCTTAAAAGTAATGCTAATATAAACCTACTGAATCTACGCCCTATATAATACTAATTTATACTAAATATGTTCATTTATATATATATATATATATATATATATATATAAATATATATATATATAAATATATATATATGATTATATATTTCATGACATTTATATATATTTGTTTATATATACACGTAAGTATATCTGGAGCAATATAACTTTTCAGCCTACAACTAACTAACCTAAACTTATTTACTCTAAACCCTACAAAAATCACTCTCATCTCAGTGTCCTCATCACACAGTGGTTCGACGAATACCAGAAGGCTTTGCTAGATGACGTCAGCAAAAGTCTGGCCTGCCCCACCCTTATATCACCGATATAGCCTTGGCTACCTCCTTGGCCAAGTTCTCAGAGGTAGCCCCTAAAATGACTCCCAGCCACAACCTTGAGTTAGTCTAAAAGTACCTGTTCATCGTTATAATAATACCCTTCTCTTTCCTCAGACTGGCGGCCTGATCAGTCACCCACACATCTTAAGCTGCGTTTAGCACTCCATGTTCCAGAGAAACAGAAAGAAACCCAATCATAATACCACAATTTTTAATCAATTTGCCCATAGGCTTTAAGAAAGAAAAAGTACATAAAACAAATTCAAAAATACCCAAAAAAAAAATTTCTTTAAAAATCTCAAAAATAAAATGGTGGCAAATAGGTAATAAAAAAAAAGGAAACTAAAGAAGTGTTTTACTCGTTGTACGTTAAAGTTATCTGTTTCATTCGCTTATTTATCAATATATGTTTTTTTTTTTTATATATATATACAATATAAGATACAAAATGACTTACGTTTTTTTACTCCTCGTCGCTTGTAGTTCTGCCGGCAGCACGTTGCAAGATGACGGTATAAATCCCAAAGTGGCTTTTGCTTTTGAGCTCTTTTGACGCGCACCAAGAAACTATATATTTGATTAAACAAACTCCAGAACCAGAACTTATGACTTCTGAACAATTTTACACAAAAAAAAACTTTAACCTTCCTTTTTTCTTTACCTGTACAAGTTCAATTCAATTTACGTTAAGGATTTAAATTACGTTAATTTAATAATAGAAAAAAAAGGATCTTTAGTAAAAATTCAAAAATTAAGTAGTAAAAAAAAAAATCAAAAATGGAGGTTAGATAACCCCTTTCCATCCACAATCCAAGGAAGCACCCCTTCAAGATTTTTAATATGCCCTTGAGGCGCCCTTTACTTTGCTCGGGTTACAAAGCAGCAAAAAAAAACTAAACGTAGGGGTCTGGGCCAAAATGGTTAAGATATCGAAATCTACATATAAGTACTGCGTCACGCAATTTTCATTACTCATATATTATGGATAACCATGTAAAGCTGTAGTTTAGATTGCAGGTATAGAGCAAATGTTTCTCGTCTGACCCAAAACCTAAATAAATTCAATGGCTATCAAAACGACCACAGTAAAAATCTTCATCCTTCAAAGACATACCTCTACTTCATGAAGAAACAAGAATCCCACACTACTTAGATTAAGCAATTTTCAGCCGACCTCAATGACCTCTAAAGTCAGGTTTCAATTTTCCGTTTCCGGACTATAGATAACTTCGCATATATCTATACGTGAAATTAAAAACGTTAGTCAATATTTAAATGTCTTTTCGCTATTAATTCCCTCACCTTCGGATGCACAAAATAATTTTTTTTTTCTTGGAATAAATTCCTCACACAAAATTATCACAAAATTTATTTGCGGTTAGACAAATATTAATTTTTGATCGTGAAAAAAAAAGTTTCAGCTAATTTTTTTTTTCTTAATAGAAATGAGTTGGCACTGCGGCAACGCTCGGTAGGTGATATCTTAACACTTCTGCTCTAAGATTTCGAATGATAAGTGACGACCCAAAGTACAAAAAAAAGCATAATAGGTCATTGTCCCATTTTTGTTTTTTCTTAATTTACCCCCTCTTTGCATCAAAAGGTCTTTGTACTTGAAGCTCTTGCTTTTCCAGGCATGTAGATATGCATAAATGCACTAATACAAACTAGCACATAATTTCACCTCATCATGTCAATGTATTTGAGGGGAAAAATTACTAGTTTTTTTTTTTGTATTAAATTTAGTACAAAAAATTCACCTCAATCTTTACAAAAAAATAAATCCTAGAGATACCTACTATATCCTAGAAATATATTTTCTTATCCCAATTCATTCCTAAAATATATGTTCTGAGTTATAATCGCACTTAAGTTGCATTTAGTTGTCGATACATTATTCTAAAAGAAATCGCATTACATTACCGATCCTAAAGCTCAAATGTTTACCAATGCAACCGCTGTACATTTTCCAATCTCCTTCTTTCATCAATTTCAAATTTTTCCTATGTTTCTTCTTATATTTCTTATTTTTTTTTCCAAATTACTTCCTCCTTCATTTCATTCATTTATTTGTGTCTTCTACTATGGGCGTGTGTTTTAATTTGATTTCTCAATTTAGTATATATGTATTAACATTAAATAAACTAGTCAATGAGGTTAAAAGTCACTACAATAAATAGACCTAAACTAAAATTATCTAAAATACGGACATTTAAGTGCATAAATTAAAAGAAATCAGAGAAGACATTAAACAAATAAGAAGCTGGCGAGAATTCATCGCCGCAGCGCACCAGCAGCATGTGTGTCTTTTCATACATACTTTATGTACATAGGTACCTAGACCTGTTGCTTTACTTTAGTTTCATATATCTATTTGTTTCGCTTTCTAGGCTATTACTAGTAACTACCAGTGGATTAATCTAGGCCTTAGCTGAATTAAAAATCAAATCGCCTTTTTCCCACAGGAGAAAAACTTGTGCCCCTACAAAAAACTACTCCTATGGCTATCAAGGAAACTCCGAACATTCTTTACGATCGCCGATTTGTCTGACTACCCACTGGTGAGATTAACCTCGTTCCATAGGCGAACAGTGTTGTGGATGTTAGAATGAAACCATCCCTTGTTTTTGAGTGAGTTCTTGAGTTTGTTTACATTTTCTTCTTTTTTTTTCTTTAGATTGTAAGTTGAATTTTCTTACTAACAACAGTGATGTCATTAAATATTGTGACATCTGAATTACTTCGTTAAATAAAATGTGTTTCATTTATTTACTTATATAATTTTTTTTTTTTTTTATCTTGGCTGTTGGTGTTATTATTTTTTTGAAAATTATTGTTTATTAAAAACAAAACAAATAGAGGGTGATCAGAAACGCAACAAACACGATGACAGAATATGAGTGGTCGCGAATAGTCTGGGTTCGAATAGAGGAATCGATCTGGCCGTTTGCACAAAAACTTTCTTTTTTTTTTTTGTGATTTGCGGTATGAACTTTATTTTGCAATGCCGTTCTGCATCGTGTGGCTCGTCCCACTCCCTGACAGCTCCTTAAATTCATTTATAGTCCGGGCATTATTCCGAAGAATTCTTCATTTTGCTTTTTTGTTTTTGTCTCCTTTTTTTTTCTTTTTATAATGAAAAAAATACTGATAAGTAATTTTATGCTTGCATTTGGGAATAATTATTTTTTTAACTAGTAACTGGTAACTATTTAGGTATCAGTCCTCGATTTTGATTTTATCACAGTTGAATATACGCTAATCAGTCTTCATCCCTAATATGTTATGTTTTGAAACATAAAGGTCAATCTACACTCTCTAGTAATCAGTCTATTTCTCTCAAGATAAGTTCGATTCTGCAATATGCATAATAAATAAGTTATGAATAAATGATTAGAATAATAAATAAATAAATAAATAAATAAATAAATAAATAAATAAATAAATAAATAAATAAATTAATGAAAAAATAAATAAATAAATACGAACACTTATATCACAGGCGAGAGAGAAAAAAAAAACACAACAGCAGCTTGTGTGCGTCAATTAAAGGTTTGTTTTACGCGTGTAGGTCCTTCGCATGGAAAACACCGACTTTCACGCCCTGTAAATTTCCAATTTCGTAAAGGGAATTCCCAATGGTTTTGAGTATTATGCTTTTTATGAACTTTGGGGCTAATTTGGCATTATAGTGTTCTATCTGATTACTTTGCTTGAAGTTACGTCTATATACAATTTGACCAGTTTTATAAGATATGTTTTTGCTTCTGGTGTTATAAATTTTGGCTGATTTCTGATGTGCTAATTTAAGGTTTTCAAAAATATTTTTTCGCATTAACGCTAATCTATCAGCTTTATTAGTGATTTCGATATTGGCATCTTTCAGCATGTCGAGTCTTCGTAGAAGGTTGTACGTTTCGCCGTTTTGAACCATTTGGGTTCCGAATACCGCATAGTATGGTTCATAGGTTGTCGAGTCATGCACCACACTTCGGAGTGAAAAGGCTGTACTGCTAACGTGAGTGTCCCAGTTTTTTTGATCTTTATCGATATATGAACGGATCTTTGCCAGAACTGACCTATTTACTCGCTCTGAAGCGTTAGCTTGGGGCGAATAAAAGGCAGTGCGTACATGTTTCACATTATATTTATTTAGAAAGCTGGAAAACAATTCGGATACAAATTGTTTTCCATTGTCAGAATGTATGTATTCAGGTACTCCGAACATATGAAATACTCCTTCTTCAAGGTATCTTACCACCTCTGCTGCTGTAGCTTTTCGGATTGGTTTTAAAAATACATATTTGCTAAAATGATCTAAAACGGTGAAAATATGGGTATGACCTGCTTTTGTTCTCGGATAAGGTCCTAGGAAGTCTATATATAGTCTCTGAAAAGGGCGTTCGGTAATGATCTGTTGACCCATAGGGGGTCTAGAAGTAGAGTTCATGGGTTTACTACACTTACATATATCACAGTTTTTAACATATTCTTGAACCTCAGTCGACATGTTTGGCCAGAAATATCTTTGTCTTAGCTTTGACAGTGTCTTGTGGATTCCTCCATGACCGGCCGCAGGAGAGTTATGGGCTGCTTCCAAAAGACCCCCACACAACTCCTTCGGTACCCAGAGTTTCCAGGCCCTGTCTTCCTGAATAGGGTCACCTGTCCGTTTTTCAGTCCGTTTGTAAACAAAGTCGTCGGAAATGCATAGGTCTGGCAGTTTGTCTTCGTTCTCAGTTATAGTCTTCTTCAATTCAACATACTCTTCTGATGAAAAGTATGGAGAATTGAAGTCAACTTCTGGCGTTTCGGTATTGAGCTCGTCCATATGGACTCTTGATAGAGTATCCGGGACTACATTAAGGATTCCCTTTCTATGCTCAATTGTGAAATCAAAACCTTGGAGCTTGAAACTCCAACGAGCTAATCGACCACTCAAGTCCTTCTGTGTCATCAGCCACTTAAGGCTTGCGTGGTCGGTTATAATAGTAAATGGCAATCCTTCGATGTAGGCTCGGAACTTCTTTACTGAGAGAACGGCCGCATAGCATTCAAGTTCTGTCACTGTATAATTCCGTTGTGCGGAATTAAGCTTCTGAGACATGAATGCTATGGGTCGTTCATTCTTATCTTCATCCATTTGGAAGAGAACACTCCCTACACCTGAAGATGAGGCGTCACATTGAATGTAGAAGTGTTTTGAAAAGTCGGGGTTCGTCAGTATAGGTGCAGTTATTAGTGTCGTTTTTAAGTTTTCGAATGCATTCAAGGCTTCACTTGTCATTGTGAAGTCCTTCCCCTTCTTAAGACAGTCCGTCATTGGGGCTGATATAGACGCAAAATTTGGAATAAAGCGCCTATACCAACCCGTCATCCCTAGGAACCGACGGAGTTGTTTGGGAGTCCTTGGAACAGGAAATTCTTTTATTGCGGAAACCTTTTCGGGGTCTGTTCTCAGGCACCCATCACCAACAAAATAACCTAAGTACCTAATCTCCTTGAAACAAAACTTGCTTTTCTCCACATTTATCGTCAACCCCGCGTCACGCAAACATCTCGCCACCTCTTTGAGGACGCCCATGTGGGTTTCAAAATCTGGAGAGCAAATCAAGAGGTCATCGAGATAGACAAAGACATTCTCTCTCAAACGAGCGGGAATGACTTTGTCCATCAGCTTAGACATTCTCTGGGCAGCGTTGCACAATCCAAACGGCATAACCGTGAACTGATACAACGGCCGTCCAGGGACTGTAAAAGCCGTCTTATCTCTTGATTTAAGCTCCAGAGGAATTTGCCAAAAGGCGTCTTTCAAATCGATACTCGAAATGAAGTGCGTGTCACGGAGCCGACTTAAAATTCCTTCAATGTGAGGGAGAGGGTACGCGAATTTTTTTGTCCCTGCATTCACCTTCCGTGAATCCAAGCAAAGCCTGTTCTTGCCTGGCTTACGCACTAACACAACTGGAGAGTTATAAGCGCTATTGCTTTCCTCGATTACTCCCAACTCGAGCATCCGATCAAGCTCAGCATACATTAACTTCTGTACTACAGGTGAGATTGGGTAATGTCTTTGCTTGATGGGAATTGTGTCGTCTTCCATCTCAATGACATGTTCTTCAACCGTAGTTCTACCCAATCCCAACACTGCAAACGAAGGGAATGTATGCTTGACCCGGTCAAGCTCTTCAGCTTGTTCTTGCGTAAGCTTTCGCATGGGATTAGACTCTTGTTCTTTCATTGGTAATGGGGTGTCGATTGAACCTATAACGTTTGGAGCGACTTTAAAGGTCCTCCAAAAATCAACTCCCAAATAAAGTTGCTGCTGCAAACTTGGTACTATATAAAGTTCCATTTCGTGTGTTTTGCCACCCCATGTGACGTCGGTCTTAAATCTCCCATTAATTTGTTGGTGTTTACCATCTGCCGTTCTAATATCTGTTGACATTATTTTCATTTTAATGTCGTGCTTCTTTAAAAAGTGCATTGCATCTTTCCCCATACAGCTTACTGAAGCCCCACTATCTAACAGGCCTAGCATCACTTCTCCTTTTACAAGAACTTTTGCATAGGGCCTGTTATCGTCTGTAACAGATAATACTGTAGATTCTATGTTATTTCTCCTCTTCCTGACTATTGCACATTTTTCTCTTAATTTTTCTATTTTTCGGAAATTTCTGGTTTTCTTAATTTCTTCACACTCTATTTCTTCGTTAAAAATTCTCCTTTTAGCTTCTTCGTAATCTAGCATTCTTTGATGAAGACTTTTGCGATGTGGAGGAATAATTTTCAAGGTATTATTTTGGTTTAAATTATTATCTCTTTGTAAGATGCTTATTTTTGATTCTGTTCCGGGAGAGGTGTTTTCGTCAGCGCTGTGCTCCCGGAAGCACTGCTGACTTTCAGGTTTTCCTGATGACAGGTGGCACAGTTAAATGCCAAATTCCCTTTTCCGCAACTGAAACATGTCAGTGCGTGAAATGTAGAGGGACATGAAGCAGAAGTCGCAGTGTTTTCTGTCTTATGTTCTGTTTTTCTGTCTCTGTCGTTGTTTTTGTAGGTTGTAGGTCTTTTGTCTTGCCTTCCGTCAGTCTGTAATCTGTTCGTCTTGTTGTACTGGACTGCAGCTATATGTACCTCATCATCTTCAGACTCTCCTGACACACATCTATTACGGGAAGTTTCATGATCATCGATCTCATTGATTTGCTTCTTAAACCTACTCTCTCTTGACGCTAGGTGTTTTTCTGCGCGCCTACACTCTTCCCTCAAATCTTGAATATTTCTAATGTTGCATCCGAAAGTGAGGTTCGCTACTCTATCTTTAATATTCTGACGGAGAATTGAAACAATGTCCTTTTCTGGAGGCTTGATTTGCATTTGCAATGTGAGACCCCTGACTTCTTCATAAAACTCATCGAAATTTTCATGAGGTTGTTGCTTCCTATCCATAATCAGTCTGAGAATTTCGTGATCTCTCTTACTGTTACGGAATTGTCTCAACAACTCAGTTTTAAGATCGAAATAGTTGAGCATTTCATCTCCTTGGTTCTCTTCTAGATATTGCCAGTACCACTTTTCAGCAGATCCTGACAATAAATGGTGAAAGTTAGCAAAAACTTGCTCGTATGTGACACCGTTTTTCTTTTGTAGAGTTTCAATCCGAAAGATGAAGCTTTCTACCGTCATATTTTTCGATGTACCATCAAATTTGATACCCCACTTGTGTATGTCAATCCTTTTGGTAAACTGTTGATTACCATTACCGGTTTTCGTATTGTCATTGGAAGCTGACACTGGTGGAGGAACTTTTAGGCTTTGGGCAGACTTCGCTAACTTTACCTCTTGCTCATTTTTCTCGTGAAGAGAAATTGTAGATTTCTCTACGACTCGTAAACGTTCATGGATTGTCATGACATTGGTGGAAACGAAATCTACCATGCTTCTCATTGTCTTCATGCTCTTCATTTGCTCCGCGAGCAACTTCATTGTTTTTGATTGAGTCTCATTGACGGCTCTCGAAACAGCACACTCGATGACTTTGATAATATTATCACCAATAGTGGTTTCTTCTTCAGTATCTTCAGATTCGTTCTCTGATCCCTGGTCAGTCTGCACGAGTTGCAGCTGTTCTCTTTCTAAATCTTGTATATTCTTTCCTATACTATCTCTTGTCTCTATTTCTAGCTCCTCATGATCGGATTCAATCGTTATCGGATTTCGAATGCTGGAACTACTCTGATCAGAACTTGTAGCTCTCACTCCTGTACTAACTTCCCCATTATCTACATTATTTCCTGGTGGATTCCCTTCAGAATCTGATAAGGAATTTCTTGGAATCGTTCGATACGGGTCGAGCTCTCTTTCTTGAGGAGAAGGTTCTGAAGGTGCTACTGGTGCTTCTTCACCACCTTCTCTCGACCTCGACCGGGTTCTTACCCTTGCCTTGGATTTGGGAGGAGGTTTCTTCGGGACTGCTCCCGTGTCCTTTTTCCCAACCATTTTAAATGTGACTTCAAAAAAATTCACTTTCTAGCAAGTAAAAAAAATTCAGATACCTACTTGACTAACAAAACGTTAAATTTTAAAAAAAAGGTATAATTTAATGAATTCAATATATGTATATGTAATCTAAAAAAGGGAAACGGATTTATTTTGTTTGTTTGTTTTTTTTTTTTGAATAAACAAAAAAAATATGTTTTCGAAAGGAATTCGGAAATTAAAAAAAAATCTCTCTTAAAAAATGAAAAAAAAGGTTATGTAAAAAAAATGTATATCTTCTATTGAGTTTCTTTGTTATTTTTTTGATTTAGCTAGATGTGTGGATTTCTGGTCAGTTTTTCCCTGCCTAGCCTGATCGAAAAGGGTAGTAAATGTCTTCTTGTCAGTTTCACGTATGGTCAGTCTTGGTTGTGACTGGGTGCCTCTGAAACACGTCGAGTGCTTCCAATCATCTCTTTATTCTCGCCACATCGCACCACCTGATGAAAAACCTAGTGGTAGGTTGGCTGAAAATCGGAGTTAATCTTCCACACGAATAGAACTTCGAACTTTCACCTTATGCCTCACTATCTGTCTGGCTGTGCCTGACATGATGGAAAGCCATATAAGCTTTCAGAACTCCGTCCTATTCCGCTCTCTGTCTGGTTACAAACTTCCAACTACCTCACTTAGTCTTCTGGTTCTAGACCTAAATGACTGGACAGCTGTTGGCTGCTTGTGACTTTCTAAAGAGCATAAACGGTCCCTAAACTTGTGCTTTAAGGATCGAAAGGGAACAATAAAAAAAAGGAAAAGAAAAAAAAAATTACGTTAGATCATTGTTAGTCCAAGGCGACGACCTTCGTCTCCTTGGAGTCCCAATAAATCTTCGAAGCCGTTCAACGTTGGGCGCCATTGTTGTGAGTCAAGGATAGGCCACAGGGGCGTCTTTGGTGCTAGTAAAGGGGTGGTGGCACGCTTGCTCTGGCTCGGCTAAGCTTGATGGATTGGGGTTGGTTCCTACCCCTTTACTAACATCTCCTGCTCAAACTCCAAAATTTCGTGCCTGTATAGGATTAGGATAGGATGAGGAAAAGTAAGTGTGAAAATGAATTAGGAAACAAAACGGGAATGTAGGGATCTGCACAAGTGAAGGTACCTATGCCACTGCATGAAAAGAAGGCTAAGCATAAGAGTGCCTTAAAAGTAATGCTAATATAAACCTACTGAATCTACGCCCTATGTATTACTAATTTATACTAAATATGTTCATTTATATATATATATATATATATATAAATATATATATATATAAATATATATATATGATTATATATTTCATGACATTTATATATATTTGTTTATATATACACGTAAGTATATCTGGAGCAATATAACTTTTCAGCCTACAACTAACTAACCTAAACTTATTTACTCTTAACCCTACAAAAATCACTCTCATCTCAGTGTCCTCATCACACAGTGGTTCGACGAATACCAGAAGGCTTTGCTAGATGACGTCAGCAAAAGTCTGGCCTGCCCCACCCTTATATCACCGATATAGCCTTGGCTACCTCCTTGGCCAAGCTCTCAGAGGTAGCCCCTAAAATGACTCCCAGCCACAACCTTGAGTTAGTCTAAAAGTACCTGTTCATCGTTATAATAATACCCTTCTCTTTCCTCAGACTGGCGGCCTGATCAGTCACCCACACATCTTAAGCTGCGTTTAGCACTCCATGTTCCAGAGAAACAGAAAGAAACCCAATCAAATATGGATCAAAATACCACAATTTTTAATCAATTTGCCCATAGGCTTTAAGAAAGAAAAAGTACATAAAACAAATTCAAAAATACCCAAAAAAAAAAATTTCTTTAAAAATCTCAAAAATAAAATGGTGGCAAATAGGTAATAAAAAAAAAGGAAACTAAAGAAGTGTTTTACTCGTGGTACGTTAAAGTTATCTTTTTCATTCGCTTATTTATCAATATATGTTTTTTTTTTTTATATATATATACAATATAAGATACAAAATGACTTACGTTTTTTTACTCCTCGTCGCTTGTAGTTCTGCCGGCAGCACGTTGCAAGATGACGGTATAAATCCCAAAGTGGCTTTTGCTTTTGAGCTCTTTTGACGCGCACCAAGAAACTATATATTTGATTAAACAAACTCCAGAACCAGAACTTATGACTTCTGAACAATTTTACACAAAAAAAAACTTTAACCTTCCTTTTTTCTTTACCTGTACAAGTTCAATTCAATTTACGTTAAGGATTTAAATTACGTTAATTTAATAATAGAAAAAAAAGGATCTTTAGTAAAAATTAAAAAATTAAGTAGTAAAAAAAAAAATCAAAAATGGAGGTTAGATAACCCCTTTCCATCCACAATCCAAGGAAGCACCCCTTCAAGATTTTTAATATGCCCTTGAGGCGCCCTTTACTTTGCTCGGGTTACAAAGCAGCAAAAAAAAACTAAACGTAGGGGTCTGGGCCAAAATGGTTAAGATATCGAAATCTACATATAAGTACTGCGTCACGCAATTTTCATTACTCATATATTATGGATAACCATGTAAAGCTGTAGTTTAGATTGCAGGTATAGAGCAAATGTTTCTCGTCTGACCCAAAACCTAAATAAATTCAATGGCTATCAAAACGACCACAGTAAAAATCTTCATCCTTCAAAGACATACCTCTACTTCATGAAGAAACAAGAATCCCACACTACTTAGATTAAGCAATTTTCAGCCGACCTCAATGACCTCTAAAGTCAGGTTTCAATTTTCCGTTTCCGGACTATAGATAACTTCGCATATATCTATACGTGAAATTAAAAACGTTAGTCAATATTTAAATGTCTTTTCGCTATTAATTCCCTCACCTTCGGATGCACAAAATAATTTTTTTTTTCTTGGAATAAATTCCTCACACAAAATTATCACAAAATTTATTTGCGGTTAGACAAATATTAATTTTTGATCGTGAAAAAAAAGTTTCAGCTAATTTTTTTTTTCTTAATAGAAATGAGTTGGCACTGCGGCAACGCTCGGTAGGTGATATCTTAACACTTCTGCTCTAAGATTTCGAATGATAAGTGACGACCCAAAGTACAAAAAAAAGCATAATCGGTCATTGTCCCATTTTTGTTTTTTCTTAATTTACCCCCTCTTTGCATCAAAAGGTCTTTGTACTTGAAGCTCTTGCTTTTCCAGGCATGTAGATATGCATAAATGCACTAATACAAACTAGCACATAATTTCACCTCATCATGTCAATGTATTTGAGGGGAAAAATTACTAGTTTTTTTTTTTGTATTAAATTTAGTACAAAAAATTCACCTCAATCTTTACAAAAAAATAAATCCTAGAGATACCTACTATATCCTAGAAATATATTTTCTTATCCCAATTCATTCCTAAAATATATGTTCTGAGTTATAATCGCACTTAAGTTGCATTTAGTTGTCGATACATTATTCTAAAAGAAATCGCATTACATTACCGATCCTAAAGCTCAAATGTTTACCAATGCAACCGCTGTACATTTTCCAATCTCCTTCTTTCATCAATTTCAAATTTTTCCTATGTTTCTTCTTATATTTCTTATTTTTTTTTTCCAAATTACTTCCTCCTTCATTTCATTCATTTATTTGTGTCTTCTACTATGGGCGTGTGTTTTAATTTGATTTCTCAATTTAGTATATATGTATTAACATTAAATAAACTAGTCAATGAGGTTAAAAGTCACTACAATAAATAGACCTAAACTAAAATTATCTAAAATACGGACATTTAAGTGCATAAATTAAAAGAAATCAGAGAAGACATTAAACAAATAAGAAGCTGGCGAGAATTCATCGCCGCAGCGCACCAGCAGCATGTGTGTCTTTTCATACATACTTTATGTACATAGGTACCTAGACCTGTTGCTTTACTTTAGTTTCATATATCTATTTGTTTCGCTTTCTAGGCTATTACTAGTAACTACCAGTGGATTAATCTAGGCCTTAGCTGAATTAAAAATCAAATCGCCTTTTTCCCACAGGAGAAAAACTTGTGCCCCTACAAAAAACTACTCCTATGGCTATCAAGGAAACTCCGAACATTCTTTACGATCGCCGATTTGTCTGACTACCCACTGGTGAGATTAACCTCGTTCCATAGGCGAACAGTGTTGTGGATGTTAGAATGAAACCATCCCTTGTTTTTGAGTGAGTTCTTGAGTTTGTTTACATTTTCTTCTTTTTTTTTCTTTAGATTGTAAGTTGAATTTTCTTACTAACAACAGTGATGTCATTAAATATTGTGACATCTGAATTACTTCGTTAAATAAAATGTGTTTCATTTATTTACTTATATAATTTTTTTTTTTTTTTTTATCTTGGCTGTTGGTGTTATTATTTTTTTGAAAATTATTGTTTATTAAAAACAAAACAAATAGAGGGTGATCAGATACGCAACAGTCCATGAAATTTAGACTTTTACGTACATTGACAAAACTCCTACAAAGCTGAATTTTGGTGGGGCTTTGTTTTGACGTCTAAAGCAAATTCCAACACCACCCTGAGTTTTGGCTGGAGTAAAAGAGTGTACAGTTCAGTGTTTTGGTAATTTCTCGAAAACTATCAAATTTTTGGAATGAAAAGAAAAGGTAAAAATTGTAGCTTGTTCAATATCATAAAAAAAAACTACCATGTTTTTTTTTTCATACATCCAATAGATTTAGAGTAAATCATGCAGGAACTTTATGGAGTAGAGAATTTAGTCAAAAAATGTATTGAAATTCCTTTAATCGATGAGCAATATTTTGTATATTATATGCGTTAGGCTACATCTTCTCATTATAAACAAAGTTGTTGCGGTGGCCAGGGTAAATAAGGCCATCAACTGGAAAATTGAGTTGTTTTAATTTATTTAATAACTTTATGGAATTTAATTTTACAACAAAATGACGAAAAGCTATTTTTATGGCCAGTTGAACCGACCTCTTTTAAATTTGTATTGCTTCGTTTTATTTTAAAATGACATTTATCGGTTGCACCAACCATTTCTAAATTTAACAGGCGAATAAATGAACCAATAAACTAAAGTTCCATTTTCATCCAGATAAATTTTAAAAGAAAGTTGAAAAGAACATGTCTAGCTACCTACAAACAAAATAATTCAATTCAATTTATCGGAATATTGTTGATTACAAATTAAAATAGCAAAAACAACAGGTGAAGGAATTATGCTTCCTATTTATAATTCACTATAGGTACTTAAATAAGTTATTCCAGAATAATTATGGACTCGTCATCATGTGTTCATCTGATAACGAACTAAACCAAAAATTGGAGGGACGTCGAAGAGTTGGTCAGGTTCACAGAGAAATCCATTTTCTGAATTCGATGACGTCGCTTTAACATATTGGTTCAAAATTTCCATGCAGTCAGTGTGTCGAAAAATATTAGTGTTAATTGGTATAAAAGGAAGGAGAAGGAAACAAATAATTATTATTAATATTGTATGAAGCTCATAAAATTCTTCCCAAAATATATTAACTTTTTTCGTAAAAACAACCGATTTTGAGAAAAACGTGCATAAACACAACAAGAGCTTTTTTCTTTCTTTCCAATACCACCATAGCAGTGTTCTAGAGTTAAAAAGGTAATGAGCGGGTATTTGATAATTTTTAATGAACAATAATTGCATTTAAAAAAAAATTAAATGCATTAACAATATGTTTGTATATATGTGTTTTACTACCGTACTGCTGTGTACTGCTATTTTTTCCTCGAAGTACTGCTTTCTGAAAAAGTGAAACGACAGCCCTGATCATGAACTGTCACAAACAGTTTTGGTCAGTTCGTTGATGAAATTCTACACAGACATCGAAACGACTGGACAAAGTACTGAATTTTACGATAAGTTTACGATAAGGTAAGTTTTTGAATCTAAATTATCTGTTTGGATCGTTCTTAGTTTACTTGAATTTTACTCCAGGTATCATATAAGTCATTTATTCAAATTAATGTGGGATAGTCCAATACACCGGCAGGTCATGATAACTGAATCTAAATCGGGCAAGCAATTTGTTAAGTTTGTCAATATGTTGATGAATGACACAACATTCTTGCTAGATGAATGTTTGGAGAATCTTAAACGCATTCATCAGTCTCAGGTTGGTTGAGACTCATTCTTTCCGAAAAGCACTTCTTTATGACATTTTTATTTGTCAAAGGTTCTGATGATGAACGAGAGCGCTTGGGCTGAGCTGGGATCAGAACAACAACAAACTCGACTCTCACAGCTGTCTACAGATGAACGACAATGTCGATCGTATCTAACACTTGCCAGAGAAACTGTAGAAATGTTTCATTATTTAACAGTAATTAAACTAAAACTATGTTTAATGTTTATTCATGTAAAAATGTTAAATTTATTCGCAGGATGATATTAAAGAGCCCTTTATGCGGGCCGAGCTTGTTGATCGGCTTAGTTCAATGCTTAACTTTAATCTCCAGCAGTTGTGCGGGCCAAAGTGCAATGATTTAAAAGTCCGAAATCCATCCAAATATGGTTGGGAGCCAAGACGCCTACTCGGCCAAATATTCGACATAATATTTACATCTTGACTGTGATAGATTCGCGCAAGCGCTTGCCGCTGACGAGCGATCATTTCAAAAGCATCTTTTCGATGATGCAGCAAATCGAATCGAACGACTAGGCATTCGATCGACAATTGAAGTGGAGAAGTTTAGGGCATTGATTACAAAAGCTCATGACACATACGGTAAGTTAAACTTTGTATTTGTATTCAAAAAGTATTTAAATTTTCTATTTCATTTTCTTTCTCTTGTGCAGTTGCTAACCAACAAGCTGAAGACGAATGCGCGGATGCGCCTGATGAGTTTAAGGATCCTCTTATGGATACTCTAATGCTTGATCCAGTTGTTCTTCCGTCAGGTACGGTAATGGATCGCGCTATAATCACCCGCCATCTTCTAAACAGCAGCACGGATCCCTTCAATCGGCAACCACTCACCGAAGATATGCTCATCCCGAATGTAGAACTGAAGGATCGAATCGATGCATGGCGGAGGGAGAAGCGAGATAAAAGACAAAATCAGCAGCAATTGGACTTACTTGATAAAAGTAGCTAAGCACGTTATCATTTTTTTCTCAAAATAATATATAATTATGTATATGTAATTGTTTTTTTTTTTAATTTTTATATGCAATTCGTTTATATAAAAAAAACAATTCATCTGTTTTTTTTGGTTTGCTAGGAATTTAATTATTATTTATGTTTTTTATGTACGTTCAATTGGTAATGTTAGAAGTGGCCCAAAACACAAACACAGACATCATCTATGTATTTGAAGTTTAGTAAAAGGTTTAGACATCACAGATATTTTTAAAATGGTGGACTTTGCATTTTATTGTTCCTAAAAGCCGAACAGATTTGGGATATTCCCCCGACCCTTCACACCCCTCTCTATTTAATTATTTAAATCGATCTTATTCAATTGGTCTGAGAGTTGGCAAGAAATGCTCAGCTTTAAAATTTGAATATTTTTTGTTATAGCTTTAAACTTTGAGGTTTAATAAATGCAAAGTCCGGCATTGTACAAATTTGTGTTGTACCACCCATTTTTTGTTTAGTTTGGCTATACTATTAGAAAATGGTTAGCTGTTTGTGCTGGGGATCATTAGCGTTGTTTTTTTTTTTTCTTCCTTGAAATATATGTATGTATGCGATACATAGTAGAAATTTTTATTGCTTACAAAAAAAAAACGAGAACAAGAAATGATAGTTTAACCCTGTAGTGTACACCTGGGGCCTGTCAGGCCCAATTGGATTTAAAAACCCGTTTATAATTAGTACCATATTGAGAAATAAAATCATCTTCTATCTACCTTCTTATAACACTAAAATGTATCATCAAACGTACAAAAAACTGTAAAAAGGTCAAAAGGTTCTCCTTAAAGTGAACTTTGCACTTCTTGGGTCCAAGAAAATTGATAGAAGTTAATACAAAATGCAAGGTTCAGCATGGTTTTAAGATAAAAATACTCAACATTTCTAAGATGTCATAGATGGATCAAAATATTTTTTTTTTATTTTTTTTTCGTAATTTCAAGTTTTATTTTGAATAAATTATTAATTACGTTAAGTTAAAAAACAATTTCTTCAATTATACCAAAATTTGTTGGTAGATTTGTGTGCATGGGCCTCTCAGGCCCCACGTGTATAATGGTGTGATTTTAAATGAGGTGTGCACTGCAGGGTTAAACATTTATGTAAACTGGAACTAATATATGTATATATACATGAATACATATAAAAAAGTTTAGAGAAAAAAGGAAATCGAAAAATATACAAACAATTTTGTCATAAGTGTAAAAGTTGAGTTATTATTTCCATATCTAAACACAAACATCAAACAATAACAGCCCTATCAATAAAAACTGCTCAGATATCTTCTAATTCACAAATTAACTAAAACGTCAATCAGAAGCTAGTTCACGAATTAAAATTTCATATCAATAAAAATATAAACTTATAATCTACGTTAAATTCAAAAACTTAACGAAAATCTACTACAATCAACAAGAACTCTGCTCTTTCCAAAGACTATTTATGGAATTTCACATACACTTTCTCACTAAATGTGAACTTTCGCACATACACTCTCTCATTTGAGGCTTAGATAGCATGTGTGTCACAAGCGTATGTTTCCTTTTATCTCTAGTTTTTGGCAACAATGACAGAAGTATTGTTAACTTATGGGGTTTTCCATTGGTAAATTCAGATTTCGATCTAAAAATTGATTTTTTTCGTTGCCAATGGAATGCGATTTCAAATTGATTTTAATTTGCCAATGTATTTGTGTAATTTCGCGTGTATCTTATTACTCGTAACAATTTGCATCCCTTGAGCCACTTTTGGTAGAGTAATATTAGCTTCATTAATTAATTAAACAGCTTCCTTTTTCTATTAAAAATTATTTTCTTCGTATTTTGAGCACAATTTTTACAGCCGAAATAAAAAAATCACATCAAAAACCACATAAGGAAAGTGACAGCTCAAAATTGTTTTGGTATTAGTGCAGGGAGGGGTAAATCTGCCGAAAAATTTAGATCTGCAAAATTGATTTTAAATCAAAAAATAAATCAATTTTTCCGCCCAATGGAAGGGTAAAATTGATTTGGATCTGTCAAAAAGCTGATTTTGACAGATCCAAATCAAAAATAAATTGATTTATTTTACCAATGGAAAACCCCATTAATTACTCGTTTAATGTACCTACTTTGGTGAGTTAGTTTAATGCCATGAATTTTGATTTATTGATATGATTTGACACTTAACTCACTGATCAAAGATAATTTGTGTTTCATTTGCGTTTATGAATACCGGTGTAAAAGTGCGACAATACATAAAGTCTTTTGTCAAAAAAAACGACCACAAAAAGCGATCGTAAAATCAAACAAGTATCGTTTAAAAAAATTACCATTGTAAAACGTAATCGAAATTTAACGATAACGATGGATTTTGAACGAAAATGGTAATTCATAATACGAGGCCGGGCAATAGATAAACAATAAAACGTGTTTTGGGATACGCAGTAAATAAGTGAATAGGCTTCTGTTCGCAAATATTCTTAGATGGGGTTGCTCGTTTTTTAGAGGATGTTATAATTTATTTTGTATTATCAAAAGCTATGAGCCATGAGCTATGAGCTATGTCAACAGTCGTCCGATCACACTAGCATATATTTCCCAAGTACTTTTGCACAACGAACGCCGTGTGCAGATCGCATCCGATGAGAAACTTTTAGCTCGCGATGGTTTTGTCATCAATCTTATGGTTGTCCTGCAACAGTTATCAGTTAAAATTAAATTAGATCGTGTCGATCCATTATTCCCATTTTATTCGAATTCATTGATTTACATCGAAAATGACTCAAAACTACGATTCACCGAGGATGAGTACAAGAAATTCCTTGAGCGTGATTTTAAAGATTTGGAACACAATGCCAATTTCCAAACGCAATGTTGGTTCCTAACATTGCAAGCTCATCATTTAGGGTTTATGCCGGCCATTCAGAGATACCGACAAAAAACTAGAGCCATCAAGGAGTTGCAGAAATTAATTGACGAATTGGACAAGACCAAATCTTGTGGGTTATGTTTGAAATCTTTAAAAAGACTAAAGACATCTGCTGCTTGGAAAGATTTCCAGTTTTTTTTTTTAATATACCGTTATGCAGTTGCAGAGAAAATTTGACTTCGTTTCTTTGAACTTTTTTTGCAGAGGCTGCCTCAGTAACTCACCAGGCTCCATTTCCGAGTACCCTGAAAAATATATTGAAGAATGATGCTCCCGAGTTAAAGCAACTATACAACCCAGCTGCAAAAAAACATCGTAATTTAAAGAAAAAACTATACAACAAATCTTATTTGAAACTTGATTTTTATTTATCAAACTTAATTTTAACTATGGTCTTTCACGGTTGAATTCTTATTACATAAAAAACAGAAAAACTAAAATTAACTTGTAAATCCATATTATATACACTTGATATCAATATTAAAATTTAAATTAAAGTATAGGTAATGTATCTGAAGTAAAAATATTTTTGTTTGTTTTCTTTTTAATTTAATTTCTTACACATTTTATCCCAAAACACTTCCATCAAATTTCGTACAACTCTGTTTCTTTCATTACTTGGCAAACGGAATGTATGTCTTCCCATGTAATCAAAAATTTTAAGGTGATCTTCTAGTTCCTGAGTTTGTGTTTCTTCATCCGTTACTGCTTTGCTTATTTTTCGTAAGACCTCTGAGCTCTCTATAAAAAGGTCATTACGCAGCCGATTGCCTTGTTTGGCTGTTGTTGGACACTTTGGGATTTGAGATTCCGTTGGTAATGTATTGAATATAGATGTTGCTGGTGAAAGTGTTTGTGATGCAGGTTGTGGGGTTGAAGTTATCAAAATTTCTGGTGTGTTGTCCACGAAATCATAGTTGTCGGAGTATGTGGTGTTGATCTCTGACTCCATATATTAGCTGCCTGAAATAATTGATATTTTGAAACAAAAAAGAAGTTTATAAAATGCTGTAAGTTGTTAGCATTTCTTTTACCTGTATGAAGATTGGATGAAGTAGTATTCCTCGACTTTAAAGTACATCCCAGAAAGTCAAGCTTTGGCATTAGATGCCAAACTTTCTGGGAAACAGCTCCAGACCCCGACCGTGTATTTTTTTCAATTTTTTTCTTTTCCCTCCTATATTTTTCTTTTAAGGCTATAAATCTTTTTTCAATTTCCATGGGAGTTGTGCCGGGGAATATATTTGATAGCTGCATTATTATCCGTTGCTTTTTGGTTGAGTCTCTGTAGTCGGTCCTTTTGGTGTCCCATAGGATTGGGTTTTCCCTTATCATTTCAATAAGGATCTCGTCGTCACTGTCTGGAAGCATACAAAGGATTATTCAACATGGCATAAAACGTTTGTAATAACAATAACATAATAACAAACCTTTCCAAATATAACTTATGTCGAATTCCTTACACCATTTCAGACCGATTTTAAATCGATTATTTTTTTGGGTAGAAGGAATTTGTAAAAAAGTCGAAATTTTTGTCTGTGATTGTATGTGTGCAAATTGACAGCAGTTTTGAGGTAAAAAGTAAACAAATTAATGTGCATACAAATTCATAAATTATTCGTGTCGTTTTGTACGAATAAAAACAAATATTTTTTCGAGAATAGTTGAAAATATAAACGAAAATTGTTGTGCTCTCGTTAAAGTTAAAAAAAATATTCCAAAATCCATTAATAAACACATCAATCGAAGAACACATCGGCGAACGTGCGCTTCTTATCAAAAATTGACTTTGGGCACTTGAAATTGAAATTTATTGATATTTTGATTACTTCTTATTAATTATTCACTATTTTTTAATCAATAAGAAACTTTTTCATAAATATATTTGCTTTTAATCCACTCAAACGAACGACGAACACTTTAGAATATTTGTTAAATCCGCGGCAAACTACTTTCAACTCCAGAGAAATGTCAAATCTTCCTAGTGTGTGTGCAAGTCTGTGTAAATCTTGCTTCAAATCCAAGATTTGGTTTTGCCTAGAAAAATCGATCTTTTTTCTAAACAAATCGAATTTTTTCTAAACAAATCGAATTTTTTGGTTGAAAGGAATTCAACATTAGTAGATCATCCATTTCCAACTGTTCTAGACAACTATGTAGGGTGACATGGTCGACATTGCACCACCCATTTTTCAAATGGTCATAGTTTCTCTAAATGTAATTATTTTTGTGAGATTTTTTAACATCATTTATATGGATTTGTTAAACAAATTCGTGCATAGTTAGTTTTTGCATAGTATGTATATAACTTAAATCTAAAATTGATTGTTCAGAAAAAGTGAAATGGTGCATAGAGTACCATGGTAGGTACTAAATGAACCAGTCATATGTCCAGAATGCACCATGCAGGTACTCAATGCACCACCAACTAATATTTAAAAATAAATCAAGTATTTCAAGTGATATTGAATTTTATTCAGATGGGAATTCATTGTATCTTTAAGAATAAAAACAAAAAAAGTTCATTTAACACTTATAAAATATATAAGAATTTAATAATAACAAAAAAAGTAAATAAATAATAAACAAAATATTTCTCTTCAAGACATTTAAAAAAAAATAAAGCTAATAAATTCATTAATATCAGTTAAACGGATAATAGATTAACGTACATATGTTTAGTTTAAAAACATATTCAGAAATTATGTATAGTGATTGTTGTCTTTGAGTTGTTCCGGATACAGAAGGATCTTTAAGAATATATTTTATCTCCTCCTCATTGACTACTGCAAAATCTGGGACTTTTGGCACACAAAAAAGCTCATTAGCCTTTGATTTTAGTCTCAAAAATGAAATGAACCATTCGTTACCACCACATGCACCATGGTGTATTTAGAACCATGTTGTTGTGGTGCATATTGCACTACCCCCTCACTTTATTTTTAAGTCAAAATAATTCGCTAACTACCCAATTATATTTGAATCTATTTAATTTTACCAATGAATAAAACAACACAAATTATTTGTATCGATGTTTAATACAAAAAGAGGCACCACAACTTAAGTGAGACAAAAAAAATGACTTACCTCAATTTTTCGATTTGCACTATAAATTACGAAAAAGGCTTGTACACGTACGCACGCACCAACAACTAGCACCAGACTAAGATGCACTGACATTTTGGCGAAAGTCGCGTAAGATAATGTGAAGTTTACACGGATGTAACCATTGTATATAAATTCTATAGTATTCTCATGGAGAAAAAAAGCTCGTGGCCATCTATGCGTCCAAATGTCATACTAATTTTTGCTAAGGGATCTCGGTAAGGCGATCACAGCGAACCTATCGACCAAATGTCTACCTACAAAATCGTGTTTCATGAGAATACTATAGATTGGATATACAATGATGTAACTGTCGGAATGTTAGATTTTGCCATGGTGCATGGAGTACCACTGGTGCAATGTCGACCATGTCACCCTACTTGAAAAATGCATTCAAATCAAACAAAAAAAAAAACATGTCGGACAAAAAGGCCAGTTCAGCTAATAATTATCGATGTGAGTGCCATCTATCCGTGAGCTTCTTGAAATATTTGTTTAGATGTAGTAGTGTTTCACTTTTCTACAAAAGTAAAAGTTAGGAACGCTCTAACTTTTACTTTTTGAAAACTTGAGATAAAAGATAGGATTGAGTAGTTTATTGGAAAAAGAGAAAATATTTTTTCACTTTTGTACAAAAGTGAATTGAATGTAGTATAGCGAGCAGTTAGCGCACATTGTGCGGGTGCATGGTTCAGGTGTATGAGGGGGGAGGTTGCAAGAATCACATTTCGTACTGCCGTTGCAGCGTTTCAGAGTGTGTCCGAGTAGTTGGCAATTACGACATCGCATAGGGTTTGGAATATACTCTGTCACTTTGGCAGTGTAGAAACCAATAGCGATTTCACTAGGAATTTGATAGAGGTCAAACGTAAAGAGCATAAGACCTGTTGGTTTTAGCTTCCCATCTTCCCCTTTCTTTGAAAATTTATAAACGTCTTTGACACCTTGGGATTTCATTTCGCTTACAATTTCTGTTTCCGCAACATTGATGAGACAAGGAGCGTAGCAGATTCCTTTTGATTGATTGAGTTGCTCATGTAATTTAACCGTAATGGGACAGAAACCGGCAAGATTTTTTGTACGAAGGAAACTGTCGGCTATTTTTTGCGATTTTACGAATATTAATAAACTGCCGTCACGAAGTTGGCTTACACTATCGTATTCCTTGCTTATAGCATCGATTGTTTTTTTTTAAAGAAAAGGGCTCAAGGAAGTTATGCGTTTTTCACTGCTTGTTGGATTCATAACAACGAATCGGGGATTTTTGGCACTGGATATGGATGGAAGTTCGGGGAATGCATTTAGGGATATGTTGTTGACTTTGTGTCTTTTATTTGGTTGGAGGTCGAAGTCACAATCAGGGTCTAGGACCCCGAAACGACCTCCTGTTTTTTTGGGCCTGCCAGCCATGGGCTTAGTCGAATAGGGTCTATGTGTAAGTGTGGTGTATATACGCGAGTAGAGAAATGGGGGATAAAGAAAGTTAATAGTGATGTACGGTTTAAAGAGAGAAACCGGTTTATGCACTAAGCGGCACGACTAAATCACAACAGCTTGTGGAACGATGTTATCGGTTGAGAGCTAGCCGATGACTGCAATAAATTATAAAATCAACTAATATTGCGGAAATCTTTAGAAAATTCAACAAAATGCTACATTTGCAGGGAAAAACAACAACAGTACCTACCTATTTTTCGCGAGAGACAAACTGTTGTCAAAATGATTTCTGATTAACGTGTGCACCTATAAACAGTGCTGAATGCTTTCCAGTTTTAAGCGAATTTTTGCTAGGATACATACTGGAACTCAGAGCTGATATTTGCGAGGATCTTGGCAAGATTACTTTCCGAGTACCAATTTTGACATCGGTACATGAGCAAAAAATCCAATTATAATGAAAACTCAGCCTACGACATCAAGCATTTAGGAAAATGCATCTCTGATAGATCTGCAGTTTTTAACATTAAAATACATTTTTGTATCTTCTTATCTTAATAAAGATCGACCTAGGGTGCCCCCCTCTCCCCTAGTATTTGCTCTATTATGAAACGGGGCCCAGTTTATCTGATTTCAATTAAATTATTTCTTCTCGACATATAACACAATCTAAGGTTCAGTTTTACAAACGTGGTTCAAATGTTGATCCGTGGTTCAACAATTTTTACTCATCCTTATTGTGAGTTTCACGTGAACAACATTCCACCCGGACAATTAAAATTTTACTTTTCGTCTATTGTGAGTTTCACCCGAAAAATAAAAATTTCCCTTTTTTGTGAGTACTCATTTCGGGTGAAATGTGGCGTAGTTAAGAGCTCTAACTGTCACTTATTTTTTAAAGGCGGACGAAAGATAAACAGAGGGTACTGAAGCTTTTTGCGCAAGTTTTTTTGTTTATTTTAGGCCAAGTTGGGGTGAAACTCATAATTTAGCTTTTAAAATTCCGGGGAACAAAATTTTCGGGTGAAATATTTTTCGGGTGAAACTCACAATAAGGCTGACTGGCTAATTGTGGCGGAATTACAGAGGTTTAACGATGGTTTAAGATTCAAGTATGTTATAATAGCCAATTTAATGCCTGAACCATCGTTTACCCTCAGTCCACTCGAGGACTGTTCAACTGGCCCTAAATGCTTAGCTAAGCTGATAAAAGCTGATCGAGCTAGGGAGTAATGTTTACTGAAGATGACCTAAGTTATCAAAAATAAATGAATTCTATTATAATTTTTTAAAACAAAGTATTCCATTGTATAATTTACTTTATTAAAAAGAATTTTAACACTTAGCTCTCTCAAAAACATACGTGCACTTGATATACTATGGATGGGGAAAAGTAGTATAATAAATGAAATAAACCTATTTTTTAGTATTAGTAATATATTCATTATGATATACTAAATTATTTATTTCTTCTCGTTGACTCGCAGGCTGTTGGTGGTGGAGGAGGACCTCGTTTGTGCAAATCCTCAAGATATGTCATTATAATCTGTGTTCGATCTTGTGGCAAATGGTCCAAAACTAAATACCTGCAAAAGTAAAATAGGTACGTCAAATATTTAAAGTCATTAACTTAAAAATTAAGGTACATACCTCTTGTCATTCTTCAGAATTTCCTCAATCTCTTTCAAATGATTTGGATTCTCATTCACAGTTTCTATGGTCTTGTAGGATATAAGTTTGCACTCTTGTAAAAGCTCACGTAAAGAACTCTTTGCACTGACTGTCTTATCTTTGAGATAATCTCTGAACTCACGTTCACATTTGTCCGAATTGTTGTACTTAAGGTAGCGTGGGTCCTCTTTGACCAGCTTTTTGATTTCTTTCCATGGACTTGTCAGAGTGAGTGTGGGGATTTCATCTAACATTTCACGGAATTTCTCACGTTTTTTCTTCATCAGTGCATCAATGTGATCGTTAAAAATTCTAAAAAAAAAGTAATTGAAATTACATTCTGACCAAGAATTTTTGAGAACAAATAGTTTACTTTTCTCTTTCTTCGCGTTCCAGACTTTCGACTGCGTCCCAACGGTGGTCTTTGCGAAGTTGTTTTTTAACTTCTTTCCATGTAAGATCTGGATTACGAACAAGATCGACCAACAAAGCGCTGAAATGGCGAATCGCTTCGTCACGCAAATGATGCTCACGTTCCTTGTCTCTATCCCTAAGGTGTCCAGCCAAGGTCCGTTGCACCTCCTTCTCTCGTTCGCGAATACTCTGTTCGGCTCTTTGCTGGCGATCACGTTCCTTCTGCAGCCGTTCGGCTTCATCATCACTTGTTTTACTATCATCCTCCTAAATATATAAATGTTTCGTTTGATCATTTGCTTCTTTTTGATTTATTCAATGGTCAAATGTCACCTTTTCGACATCTTTCTTTTTGTCTCCACTCTTCTCATGCGTACTTTTTTCCCTGCTGCGGTCTCTTGTACGATCACGGTCCTTCTTGTCGGATTTTCTCTCCCTGCGCTCACGTTCACGTTCCCTCTCGCGATCCTTTTCCTTGCGTTTCTTCTCGTCCTTCAGTATACGCATGTAATCCAGAAAGTAATCCTCTCGCAGCATTGAACTCTCTACTGCACGGAATCTGGATTCTGATTCCAGCTTCTTCTTCACATCTTGCCACCTTGAATGACGATCTACATCTGAACGATCACGAAGCAATTCAATGAAATCTTTCCTAATCTACAAGTTCATTTGGAAAAAAAGAAAAATCTTCTATTAGCGGTTTTAATGGTTTTCATTTTAAACTTAAAACTACATATTAAAGATAAGCTTAAATCTAAAAAAAAAATAATATAAAATGTGTGAACAATGTGATCCACTCCTTGAAAGATGTGCACACACATTAGATAAGTATAAAAGCTGAAAAAGAATTTATTTAGTTTTGTTTGAAATTATTTAACCTGAAAAGAATAGGATTAAAATTATTTCATTGAAGGTCGACGAAAAACGTCGTACTTCGTACTTATTCTTAAAAACTATAAGAGGCTACCAGTTTCTTGGTCTTCTGGTTTTGTCCGGTTCTCAATTTGTTTCTGTTTTTTATTTTATTCAAACGGACGGACGGACGGACAGAAGATCTAATAATTCTAAAAATTATTAACAAAGTTTATTATTTGTGTTTCGTTATTTTCGCTAAATATACATATTTGTTATGCTGATATTTTGAATTCAACATCAACCATAATGCATGCTTTCTTTATGACTTTAAAATAGAATTGACATATTTTTTTTGAATGCGAAGAAAAGGTGGGGAGCTGTACGAAATGTTGTAAAAAAAATGTCGATTGTACAAATGAAAGGGCTGTTAACCGTCACATGAAAGCTACAAATGTAGATTTCTACGATTCAACTTGAAAATTTTTGAGCCCAACAATATATGGAATTTAAATATTCAACGAGAACCCGCTAGAAATCAAGAGACGATTTTAAGAGACAAAAAGCCAGTGGCTTGTTTTTCGAGTTTCGAAAAGAAGAAAGTTGGCAACACGCTGACAGATGTCAAGGGATTACAATGCATACGTTCCAAAAATTTTAAGTAACGCGGCAATTTCCTTCTTAAAAAAATAATTTACCGTTACCGTAATACAAAATATTTGGTCGCTAACTTTAGATAACTAAAAAGGAACCAAATTCTAAAATGCAAATGAGAACAATAATAACAACAACTGAAAACAGTATTATTTTTTTTAACTGCAAAATTGTTACGAAGTACAAGAATCTATGCTTTATGACGATATCGCTTTTATCAATTAAAGAAAGAAGACAAAATGCACTTACTTTAAAAAAAAAATGATTTAACGAAAATATATGTCAATTTTTACAAAAAAATCATGATATCAATGCATAATGGCTAATGTTGGAAAATAGTTCAGCTTTTTTGTATGTATTTTTTGATTCTCGAAAAGGTAATGTAGGTACCATTTTTTAAACTATTGAGTTCGTATCAAATGTATAAGTACAACCAGATTTTCATACGGTAGTCGAGGTCCATTGGCACCAAGAATGGCGACACCATCAAGTGATAGGCGGGCAGTCAAGGATTGGATCGATTCGGAACTTTGCAGCTTGTTAATACAGCATCTCCAGTACTCTTCATCGCATTCATAACTGGAACCAACCCCATCAAGTTTGATCTGGCATCTCGGGTTCTGTTTTTTTTTTAGTTTTTTTCTGTTTCAAAAATACCATCTCACCATTATTGAGGGTCTATCATCTGCTTGCAAGCTTAATTTTTTCATCTTCAGAGGCTTTTTCTAAGCGCATAGACTAGCACAAGAGATCACAGACGCACGCCAACAAGATGGTGGTAATATTGGGCTGCTGGTTGCCATAGCAAGCATAGCCTTGCGCTGATGTTGTATGTGGAAGTAGTAGAAGTATGAGAAGACATCAGCATAGTGATGCGACATCATTAAAATAAAAATCCATGAAAATTTATAAACAAATTACAATCTATACAATTTTGTTTTTAGATTAAAAATAATTTTTGTATTTTTATTTTGTTGTTGTTTAGTTTTAAAATTGTTAATCTTGAGATTGTAATATGATTTTGGAATATTTCATTCATTTTTTTTTAATATACAAATATACAAAAAACAATATATTATTGCTTTTTGGCTCAATAGAAGTAACTAGAAACTCTGCACGTACCTGTTCCTTTTTCTGTATTTTATCTTCTTTCTCCTGGCGACGAACATCGACGATGTACTCGTTGAATAAGCTTTCTCGTTCACGTACTTTTTCGATGGCCTTGTAGCGGTCTTCGCGTCCACAACGTTGGCTAAATTCACTAAATGATGATCTTTAAGCAATATAAGAGAGTAGATTTTTTAAATTAAAGATTTTTGTGTAATTTTATTTTATTTTAAACTGTTGACTTACTTTCCATTAAGATGAGCATCTTCCATTAATTTTCTAAATTCGTCTCTCTTCTGACGCATTTTATTGCGTTTTTCTTTGCGTTCTTCTTCAGCGCGGTCTTTAACATATTTTTCAAAAACCTGTTTACGTTCTTTTGAAGTCAAAAGTAAGTAACGAGGATCAAAGACAATCTTATGAAGCTCTTTCTCCCAAGTGCTAAATGCTGAAACCTGAAAATAAATTCTGTATTCATCTCGATATTTGAGTTTTTGTTTGTAGTCTAGAACAGAAAATAATACATTCAAAATTCTTCAGATGTTACAGCTGCCTATGATAGGCTGGGTTCGGAACATAAATAATATCCCCAGCGATATAAACTAACATGAATATGATGAAAAAAAATTATATCTGCGGTGTTGCCAACAATAAATGATGATCGGACGGTGACAGTGGCTAAAACCCTCGCATAAGAAGAGATAAAAGAGCCATTTAAGATGATTCAATTTAAAAATTTCTAACAACATCAAGAAATTTATAAGCGCACTGGCGAAAGAGTACTAAGGCAGATCTTGGAAAAAACCCAGGAGTTTCAAATCGATACCCACCACCTTTTCATCGATTTCAAGGCCGCGTATGACAGCATTTAAAGAGACGAGCTATATAGAGCAATGTCTAGTTTTGGCATACCTGCCAAACTCGTCCGTTTGTGCAGGATGACGATGGAGAATGCACGCTGCTCCATCAAGGTCGGCAAAGACCTCACCGACACCTTTGATGTCAAAAAAGGTTTTAGGCAAGGCGACGCGCTGTCATGCGACTTCTTCAACATCGTTCTTGAAAGAATAGTGCAAAACTCATACGTCAACACTAGAGGCACAATCTTTCAAAAGTCCGTCCAATTACTCGCTTACGCTGACGACATTGACATAATTCGACGAACAAAGCGTGATGTGAGTGGTGCTTTTGTGAGTATTGAGAAGGAAGCCAAGAAGATGGGTTCAACGGTGAATGAAAGCAAAACGAAATATATGCTGTCAACAAGAAAGGACACCCAACACCGACGTCTAGGACAGAACGTCGATATAGACAGCTATAATTTTGAGGTGGTCAGAGACTTTGTCTACCTAAGATCCGCTATAAACTCAGCGAACGATACCAGTGCTGAGATCAAACGAAGAATTACTCTTGCCAATCGCTGTTTCTTCGGGCTAAGAAGGCAATTGAGAAGCAAAGCCCTCTCTCGAGCAACTAAACTGTCCCTGTATAAGACGCTTATCATCCCGGTCCTGATGTATGGTGCAAAGGCATGGATACTGCTAACGGTGGATGAGAACGCGTTAGGCTTTTTTGAGAGGAAAATTCTCCGGGTGATTTTTGGTCCCGTCTGCATAGATGGGGAATGGAGAAGAAGATACAACAACGAACTGTATGGGCTGTAGAGCTACACCGACCTAGCCACAAAAGTGAAAAGCCAACGACTAAGATGGCTGGGTCACCTAGAGCGAATAGACATCAATGCTCCGGCCCGGAAAGTCTTTGAATCCAACCCCGTGGGACAACGCAGTAGAGGTGGACATCGTAAAAGGTGGCGCACGCAAGTGGAAAATGACCTCAACCAACTTGGCGTGCGAAACTGGAGACAGCTAGCTAGAAATCGAGCCGGCTGAAGCTTGTTGGTTGAGGCCCTGGTTCACCCCGGACTGTAGCACCACCTTTAGTAAGTAAGTAAGGGGAAAGAGTACCTACCGAATTCAGAGGTGATGATAGCTCAGAGTGCTCTCCATCTTTGATGCCTACAAATCCGTACATCGATGGTGCATCCGATGAAACAGAAAGAGAAGATTGAATCAGGGTCCAGATTGCAATAACATAGATCATGACAAGAGATCAGTACCTTCTAGCAACAGATATTAAAGTTACATAGATATCGCATCCAGTACAAATGAAAATTACCGTTTTTTCAATATTTTGTGATTGCAAGCTCTTTTTTTTTCTTGCGAGTCGGTTGATCGAACTTCTGATGACTTCGTGTTGAAATACATACATACATACATAGTTCTACGTCCCGAGTTAAAAAAGTAATTATTTTTATTTGCTCTGCGTTCGATATCTATGTAACTATAGTATCTGTGCTTCTAGGTTTTGGACTGAATAGCCTTAAGGTGGCTGTAATAAATGAAGAGAACTCTAAAAAATGGCTCAACGAGTTTGAATATGACGAATTCCTAAGGTAAGGTTGTGCACGACAAGCCGGTCTAATGACTAGCTGTGGCAAGATATTTTGTACTGTCATAATACTTCAAACAATTTTACTTGCAATGCACTGCACAAATTTGGGAGCTTTGTTGATACATGTATGTATTTATATGTGGTTTATCTGAAACGGTGCCCAAACCTACATAACAATACATTTTTATACCGACAACGGACGGAAAACCCGATTATTGGGTTGGCGGAGGCGTTTACTGGGATAGACTTGATTTAAGTCTTTCCTCTCGTTTTCTTCATCATTGCCTGTTCCAGGCAGAAGCTGTATGGACAAGGAAGAACCGATGCCTCACCTTATACGTCCTGCTTTGTCCGAGAGATTTGTACTACAATGATCATAGCGCCATCTCATAAGGAGCTTCAAATAGTTTAACGAACAAGGAGGAAATTTCCTACCTTAATTAGTGTGGTATCGTAATAGACCAACTTAGTAATTTAAGATTTGTCATTGGATTGTTTAGATGTGTTTTCGGTAATAATTGAAGTCGTTCGAAGAAATTTCATTTGAGCAAATAAAAGCAAAGTAGGCGTTCCTCACAATTACACACGGTCGGGTCCAAAGGTAAAAGTCACGGTATTTATAAAGACATTAAAAGGTATATCCAGTAGCAATATTTCAAAATTAGCGGAATGTGACCTTTCAACTTCAAAAGTTTTTTTTTCAATATTATTTTCTTCAATTGTGTATTTTCTATTAGTGAGTTTTAACTTTGAACCGACGCACGATGTTTTAACTATAACATTACAACTAAAAAAAATATTTTGATAATTTGTTAAGCTTACATCTTTTTCACGGAGCATTTCTTTGAACTGCTTGACTCGTGTTTCTAGGGGTACTAGAGCACGTTCTTTTGCCGCTCGCACCTCTGCTTCAATTGCCGCATCATTGGCTGCTTCATTTGGGGATTTTTTTACAGCTTTGACTTCTAAGAAATAAAAACGTCGGGTATGTATTATATTTAAAAAAAAAAACACACACAAAACATGAATTAAAAAAAACCTACCCGTTGCAATTTTAACTTTCTTGATTGGTACTTCTTCAACACTCGACTCAGACTCAGTTCGAATCTTAATGGTATCGCCACTCTTGTTGCTTATGTCCAATACTGGGGCTGGTTTAATTGGTACCTTCGTTTCGGGTGGTGTAGCTTCCCGCTTAACTATTCCTTTGAGTTGCTCTGGTGGATTCGAAACAGCCTTGTCGACATCCTCGCGCTGAAGAAGATCTTCAGGGCGCTCCCAAACTGAGGTACGTGTCGATGGATTATAAAAGAATACTCGTCCATCTCCAGTCCATACAACACACCAAGGTGTACCAGCAATGGGAGTACTTGAGATTGGCCGACTTTTGTCTACGGGTTTGTTTGCGGCTGCCGTTTTCTTTTCCTCCTCTTTCTTTTTCCTGTCAATTTCAGCAGCTATAGCTGCTGCTTTTTCCTTGGACTCCTTAAGTTCAGCCAGTTTAATTGTTTGATCGGCGGCAACTGCTTTAGCTGCATTATTGTAGGCTACAGAAGGATCAAATGGTGTTGGAGCTTGTCCGCTCATATGCATGTGTGGGTTCGGGAGAATGTGATGTGCTTGGTTCATTGGCGGTGGAACAACGTTCTGTGGAGTAGCACCTGAATGTGCTGCCATTCGGGCTGCTTCCATGTCTCGAATAGCCTGCGGTTTTTCCCACACGCTTTCCCCACGCCCGGCATGGTAGTAATAGGGTCGTCCATCGGGAGCACGATGCTCTGACCACTCTGCAGCTCTAGCAATCACAGCTGGATCAATTACTCCTGGTTTGATAATAAGATTTTTAGCGGGTTTCTCCTGCTGGGGAATGGCATGATGCTGTTGCATATTCCAAGGCATTCCCCATGGGGGTTGGTAGCCACCATGTCCATAGCCTGGTGGTGGCATCCCAAAAGGCGGTGGATTGAAATTTGGCGGATGCATGCCCTGGTAGTATGGGGGAGGCTGCTGATGCTGTGGAGGCGGTTGGGAATGCTGCTGGGGTGGAATCATCTGTGGAGGCGGCTGATGATGATGTGGTTGCTGTGGTGGGTGTTGCTGTTGGGGTGGTAGTTGTTGTTGCTGTTGTTGTTGTTGTTGCTGTGGTGGCGGCTGTTGCTGCTGTTGTTGTAATGGAGGGTGAACCTTAATTGAGTGGAAGACGTTTATGAGAATCAAGCAATTACATTTTATAATTATAGACGAGGGGTATTACTTGAGTAAAGTACTTTGCATCACTATCATACTAAGGAGCTCTATTCTAATTGTTAGAATGAGGATGTTTATAAGCTACTGGGTGCAATATATAATGGCACACGATGGGGGGACATCATAAAGGTAATAATCCATGTCATCGTTTTTAATTACCAAAAGCAGAAAAGTTGATTTTTTCCTTTTCTTAATTTGCATCACTTAAGAAGGTTTAAGGAACAGCTTGCGTTGGCACCATCCATGGGCCCTTCTTGTGCGTTTTTCTGCACATTTTGCCGTTTAATTTTCAAATTAAGTATCTAGTTTATTGCAGCCCGTTAAGACCAAAAGAATCAAACCACTTAACTACTGATCCCCACGGAAATGATTTCGAGTTCAAAAACCTTATTTACTCCTACAATGAGCCCCAGGGGCTCTTGTATGTAACTTTATTCTTTATTTCGAATCCATTCGAAAGTTGTTTTCAATGCTTATTAGAAGTGGTAATATGTATGAAAGTGGGATCAAATTTAAGTGCTTTCGACTTTGTGCCAGAGAATCTTGAATTAGCGCTATTCTATTTCCGTTTATAAGCGCTGGCTTATTCTGGCTTTGCAAATTCGAACGTTTTTATTGTAGAATCGAGTTACATAGTTGGGCCCCAGTAAGGACCTTTGTAAGGATCGAGGTAGTGACGCTGTGACGAGAGATTTGAGACAACTATTTTTACTGATGGCTTAAAGATGATGTGTGATATTGGTTAAGGAATTAATCATTTCTGAGTCTTATCTCTAGGTTTTTTAAGCTACCCAGCTTTGCTAGCTAATATTTGAAGCTGATTTACTGCCATTGGATAAGCATACAAAATAACAAAACAAGACTCATACCAGAACCAAAATACAGATATCTTCTCAGACAGCCATGCTATTAAAGCCATTAATTCGACTACATCATCTTCTTAATTCGTCCAGCAATGCCGAGATAAGCTCGCAAGTCTCAATATGTATCACAAAATCACTCTTATTGAGGGAAATTAAAAGGTGGATTAACTGTTGAGGCAAGACTCAGCCATTCATAACTCACCAGCTAAAAGAGTCACAATTCCCCTTGAAGTGGTTAATGCCATGGTTTTTCTACGGAACAGTTAAACCAACTGACCTATATCCAAGAAAATTTGGGCCGACTTTAATAAATCCCGAAAAATTGATTTGATATGCAGATCCAGGGAAGACATGGCCACCAGGATCATTACAACTTGCCAGTAGAAAAACATGGGGTAAAGTTGGGTATTCCTCGTTATACTAAATGTCGTAGTTATGGCGATCAGCAAAAAAAAAAAAAAAACAGTCATAATTCTCCTCTGTCCTGCTATGGCCAGAATTTAATCTAAAGCATACTTCAAAATGCTTTTTTGTGAACCTGAAGGGAGCTGGAAGTGAACTGAACAGTGGACGGATAAACAAGAACAGGTGAATTTATAGAGCATTTCACTCCCTCCGTTATTTATTTTTTTATAATTTTTGTGTTTTATTGTTTATTGTGTATATTCTATTGGAATTTAAGATCTAATACAAATTCCAATAGAATTGGGAGATAGCACACGTTTCACCTTTTGAAAACGTATAGACAGGTGCCTTATATCCGTTTTGCAACTCTTTTTTTTCAACCTCAATTTAATCAATGTTCAAACAACTTAAAAATTAAAAACGCAACTTAAAAAACGCTGTCATGAAAAGTTTAGTGCTTGGCGTATAGGACAAATAAGAATCCACGTCACGATGTGTTAATGCTCAGTGAAAGTGTGAAAAACCTTTGAATGCACTTGTGTTCCCCGTAGAAAATTTTCAAAAATTCACCGAGGAATCCCCACCTTCTTCCTCAAAAAAATTAAAACTACACCCAAAGAATTTGGGATCTATTCATAGAAGAAATTAACTTGGGGTTAATATTCTTGGTGAATATTCAGTAGTGAAATCACCAAGGTGTAAATTTTGTATTCCATAATGAATTATATTTGATGAAAAATACCATGAGCATTTTAACAGTGATATCACTTGGTAAGTGGAGTTGCTTTTTCACTTCTCATGAATGCTTTTTTCACCAAGCCATTACTCCTAGGTTGAAATTTTCATGAATTTTCACCAATGAAATCACTGTCTAGATTTTACTAACTAATCATGAGTGAATTACTGTTCTGGATGTATTAAACTGGCCATTGGCTGAAAATCCAAATGGATCGGCATCAACCCCACATGTGACCTATTTTGGATCGGCGCGGGGCTATTTGGCTCGTTGGATCTGTCGTGTATGGCTAGTTTAAGGCAATGATGAACTAACATTATCTAGCCAAATCTTCAACATTAGTAGTAAACTCTCTACCTTTAGATAAAAATGAATAAAAATTCAAATTCAAATCAGAAGTATAGTTATTAGTAATACCTATTATTTTATCAAAATAGCTTTAAATGCCTTTTAGTCCAAACTCCATTTTTTCTATTGTGTATTAAGGTACCATTTGATGATGCTTATTGTTTGTTAACAATGTTGGGAACATAAATCAGAAAGAATAATTTAAAAAGCACTTTTTTTTCTTCCGGCTAGCTTACAAAGTAAACTCTTTTCTTTGGAGCAATTCGATATTTTGCTCCTCTTTTCACTATGCGGGTGGATGGGGGGTTATCCTGCTGAAAAGTCCCGTTTATGAGTTCAAAAATTTCCAAACATTAAGGAAAACCTCTTTCTAGTATTTTTTTAATGGATATTGTAGTAATTTTTGAGTTTTGAACCTCAAACTCAAAGTGCCAAAGTAGCTAATTTCTCACTTTACGGCATCATCACCTATTCTACAATGATTCATATGAGTTGGAAAAATGGTGGTGATGGATGAAAAAAAAATTAATTTTGAAAGCCCTGATGGAATAAAAAACCTTTTGAGCGCGTGACCATATTCGAAGAGGTGATGTTACGGTATGGGGAGAAATTAGCTATTTTGGAACATTTGAACTTGAGTTTCAAAGCTCAAAAATTATTGCAATGACTCATATAAAAATATTGGAAAGAGGTTTTCCTTAATTTTTGGATATTTTTGAACCCATAAACGGGACTTTTCAGCAGGACAACCCCCACCCACGCGGCGTGCATAGTCAAAGACTTGAAAGAGGAGCAAAATATCGAATTGATTCAATGATATATTACTCACCCCACCAAAACCTAATTGAAAACTTTTGAGGATGTTTAGTACAAATAATTTACGAGCCTGGCTATCAGTTTAAGGCCAGAAACTCCCAAAATTCAGCCATGAAATTAGCCTCGATTGAAATTTAGCTGGTTACATAAGGAGACTTTACGATTCCATGACGGATCAAATTTATGTAGCTTTAATGAAAAAAGTGGCACTATCCACTTCTAAAATTGATCAATTTAATATTTTTTTTTCAAAAAAACTTATCTTACATCCTTCCATTAACTTTTATAACCAATTTAAAAACGTGTGTCTATTCAGTTGACGCAAAAAACAGCATTTTTCGATGTTGAATACTTTGCAAGAGAGCCGGACAAAAAATAGCGGTGTTTTTTTTTTAAATATTTTTCTAATTTATGTTTCCAACATTGTAAGCATTATCAAATGATACATTAATTCACAATATTTGGAAAAAGTGGACAATGTTCCTTGGTAAATTTGTGTCTATTCAGTTGAAGCGGAGTGTATTTTTACAGAAAGCCACACTATATCCAAGTACACAAATCATAATAATTAATATGTGTACTGTGATATCCAACAAAATGAAAAAAATCAAACACAGGATTCTGAGTATTACAATTCACTGTTGAAATCCCCGTTTTTCTTCAGGCCGGTAAATATAAGGCATTTTAAGAAAATATGTCCTCATTAAAGGACAGTACACTATTCTTGTTAGAATAACGTTCTAAAAAGGTACACGTGTAAAGATGACAATCACCCTTATTACGATAGTCGTTTTACTGAAACGCCAGAAAAACGACAAGGCTCTAGAAAAGACAATTGGTGTTTGAATGATTTGATTTAACTTAACAACGTGAGTGGGTTAACTACATGTAGCTTTGTGTTCAGTAGATGTTTGTGTTAAATATTTAAGATTCGATTCAGCAAATGGATCAAAATGCAATAGGGTGATGTCTTGCTAGGTCAACCTTCTCTATTGTCAGCCACCTCTTTATAAAAAACAGCATAAATAGTAAAGGCTTTGTCATACTTTCGGAAAAAAAATATTTTTAAAAAGCCCTACTATTCTTCTATATGTGTGCAAAATTTTGGTTAAATGCGGCTGATGGTTTTATCTTTAAAAATTGAAGTTTGCTTCAAGTTTGCAAAATGTTTGAAATGTGATGTTTTAACAAAAAAAAGTTAGTGGAAGTGCATTTTGAAAGGTCTCCAACAACTAAAATACTGTAGAGAGGTCAATTATATTATTGTTTTTGTGTCTTTTTAAGTCTATTTTACTTGTTTTTTGCAAGAAAATATGACATTTTTTAACAGATAAATATTTAGAAGGGGGGCTGTCTAGGACACAAATGTTGTTCAATTCGTTTAAGCTCGGCCCCCCTGGGACTACAATTTTGTATTGTTTTATTAAACTGAGTATGAAAATTGAATGGACGTTTTATTCTCTCTTGATTTTTGTTAAAATTATTTTTAAAAAATCCCTATTTTCAGTAGTCAGCCGCCTGTTTCCAATCTGAAAAAATGGGGGCTGACTACAGGAGACACGTATAAAAAGTGTGTCCCTATAGTCGAACTAAGGTGGCCGACTTCTGGATCTAAGGTGGCCGACCTTACAAGAATCGCACTTACAGCTCAATTTTTGTCAATAACTTATTTATGTTAACAAATTTACTAAAGACGCCTATAATTTAATAAACTACACATTCCAACCAATCAGATAAAGTAAACACTCTTATCAGCAATTTGAATATATGACTTCTCAGGCCCAGTTAAACAAAAAAATAAAGTTAAAGGGCTGACTACTAGTGCCATCACCCTTCATTCAAATTTTTTGTATCAAATAAAGCTCAAGCTACAAACCTGCATATCTGGTCTTTGTGGTTCTGGGACTGCACTATCCTTTGGCTTGTTGCTATCTTCCCGACTACTTTTTTCCTGGTTACTGCTGTTGTCTGTGCTGTTCTGATTTAGCTGCTGTTGTTGTTGCATTTGTTGATTTTTTGTATTCATTTCCTCAATTTCTGATTGAGTCATGACTTTGATGTTGGGTCCCTCTGGCTTGGTCCATGTTGTCTCCCTGGTGATGGCGTGGTAATAGTAAGGCTTTGAGTCCTCGGATTTTGTCTCAACCCAGAGCTCTATTGGTGGACCATTAAAGGTGTTGTTGTACGAGTTGTTTGGATCATTGTTTCCCTGCCAATTGTGATCTTGATTAGGCCCTCCGAACCTGGCCCCACCACGTCCTCGAAAAAAAGTATTGCCACCACCACGCCCCCTGTTGGGTGGAGGGCCTCCATTGAAGGGTTTGTTCCAAAACTTTGAAACCGGTGGCGGTGATTGTTGTGCGGCAGCACTAAATTTTTTCAATATTTATATCAAAATCTAAATAAAATAAAAATATTAACATACCGCTCTTCCTTGTTTTCAGTGGGTGAGGCCTCATTACTTGGGGGATGATCTGCAGCATTTCCATCGATTTCTTCTCCATTTGTTGAAGAATCTTTTTCTTCTGCGATCGATGGTTGCTGGTTTTCTTCATCTGGTTCTTTAAGAATTGGTGAGCTTCCATTTTCCATGACAATATCTTCGTCAACAACTGATGCTTCCATTGTTTAGTCAACTATCTATTTTACTTTTAAAGGCTTTTTTTTTGTAATATTTTACCAGAAAGTCGATTAAAAATTCATTTAACTTGAAGAAAAATTGTCAACATGCTAAAGAACTACGAAAAAAGACAAATGGCCGCCGTCGCCGTGCATGACAGATATATTTTTTTGTGTGAATTGTGAATGGGCCATTTATAATGGCTGTATTCAGAAAACAGTTTTGGAAACAAGATAATACTGCGTTTTCATTAGGCCAAATGAGGTAATTTCGTTGAAAATTTCCAAATGCAATACGAAATCATCTCATTTCCCATACAAATTCACATTTCGAAATGAGATAATTTCAACCAAATTTGCACGAAATTAGGTTGGAAATTAAGTCAAAACCTAACGAACACACCCAATTTGCCACAGTTTGAAGAGCTCTTAATTGGTTTTGTATGAAAATGTCAAAGCGCAATGGAAGGAGACAAAAGAAAACAACAACAAAAATCGATTAACAGCCAGTTGAAATTCAAAAATGAAATGAGCTGTCAAACGAAATTACCAAATTACAAATGAAAACACTTTTTCTGTGATTTGCGAAATTAGCTCATTTCAGCTCTAATGAAAACGTAGTTAATACTGCGTTTTCATTAGAGCCAAAATGAGGTAATTTCACAAATTACAGAAAAAGTGTTTTCATCTAATTACCTCATTTCGTTTGACAACCCTGTTTTTTTTTACTTCATCGTCAAATGTCACTGGGTAGTAAATTTAAAATAAAAATCAATTAAAATGGAAAATGCCACCGGAGAATCTGTTTATTTCTACTGCCAGCGAAACGACTTGCCCCCAGCCCGTAGCAGAATCACCTACGCCAAAGATCCTGCTTCTATACAATTCAACATCACGTCGTCTATGTTTATCCCGAAACTGGCCAGGTTGATTGTTGGATCCAAGGTGCATACGTAATTTGTCGTGGGATCAGATGCAGACCCAGATTTCTAGTGGAATGTTGGCCACCAAGAGTCTTTTGGCTGATTAACTAACTCTTTACACATCATCTGGAACCATTAAGGCTCCCCCAAACCAACGCGAATCATTCGCCCTCGACGCGAAATCATTCACAATAACACAAAATATGAAAGATACACAATGCTAAACAACAACAAAAAAATGTCTTTGCGAATGATTCGCTACGAATTCGCGTTGGTTTGGGAGAGCCTTTACTCTTAATATAATTCAATAATAATCCCTTATGAGTAATATTTTAATTCAAAACGGCTTTCCTAATTTCAGGTTTGAAGTTCTGTAGGAACAAAAATGTTCATATGTACCTGATGCGATCAAGAATACCTACATACCTCACGCATATAATGTTTTTTTTAGCCTAAATAAAGCTATGGGAGAAAAGTGTCACAATGGAGCAAGATTTATGTATGTAGGTACCTATGTACCTACCCAGCGGCGTAGCTACCTAGGGGCAAACTGGGGCGGCGCCCCAGGGCCCCGAAGGTTTAGGGGCCCCAGAGACTGACAGAATAAATTTTTCAAAGTGAAAAAAAAAGTTCTTTTTATCTTTAAGAAAGTTTTGGCTCAGTTTGTTTTGAATATTATGGGTCAGTTTCAAGATTTATGGGTAAAGAAAGTATCGGATAGCCTATCCAACCATTCCTGTGTGCGTGTTTGTTGGCAGAAATGGAGGGGACCTACAGTTTTTTTGTCGAGTCCGAACGGCTAAATGAAAAGCACTTTTTCATGACAAATATACTCTTGGAGGATTTGTCAGTTCCTCCCAAGAGATAGTACCTCGAATAAAACATTTCTGTTTTTAGGTTTCGGACAATAAGATCCTACAGAAACAGATAAAATCTTGGATAGCCTATCTGCAGGTCCAAGTGGCTATTAAAGCTTTTATCTAGAAGATGCCTAACTGCTATGAGTTTCCGTCCTAATATTTTGAACTACACTTAAAATCGATCCGTTGTGGTTCATACTGAATTTAAATCTTTAAAATCAGTCACATTTCAAATTTAAACGACAAGGATTTTCATTTCTGACAACAGAAACTTAATTTTCAGTCTGTGTTTCCTTTTTAATAGGCGAGTTCAGGAAAATGAGATCTCAGAGCCCTCAGCAATCTCAGTCTCGTGAACAGGATTTCTCAGAAATTTTGCTGTCAAATAACTGAGGAAAGAAAATACTGGATTGGCTTGCTCAGTTTTTGACACTGAGCCGTCGGAGATCTCATTTTCCTGAACACGCCTAGTATTGTTTTCAAATGGCAGCCTCTAGTAAACATTTTGACTTGTGCACAAATTTCAGAAGTATATGTTGCCATTTGGTGAAAAGTTCAACTAGAAGAAATGGGAGTATTTCGTGATATCATTTTTACAGATCTTTTCACGCGATACAAAACAAAAAAATCCATAAAAACTGACTACTGGGATCATAAACGAAGAATGCCGTTTTGATTTTGCTTCTGGTACTCTGTTATACGGCCGAGATTGATTATTCTATAGCAGATTATTTGGAAAGGGTTTTACTCTTTTTTTGGACAGAATACATTTAATTTATATTCACCTCGATTACAAAATCCAATGAGTGAGTTGTGGAGGGAGTCAGATTAAATTCTGACATTTCGCTCATAGTAAAAATTTCTGAATTGAGTCTGATTTCCTTTGATTTTTTTCAAATTTTGAACTTAAGGTTTTTTGTAACTCTCCAGAGGGGAAATTGATTTTTTTTAGGTCTAAAAATAAAGGTACTTGCCATACAACCGTTAAGGAAATCTAATTTATCTCAAAAACGGCTCCAACGATTTTGATAAAAAAAAATCAGTTTATTATTGTAGATGTGGTGTACTTTCTGATAAGAAAAAAAATTACCAAAAACATTTATTAACGGTACCTGCTATATAACGGTTTTTGCTGTTGGCTTTCTCATTAACCGCCTATCCGATTTCAATACAAACAAATTTCACGAAAGATTTGTTAGAATATAAATAATAGGTACTGCATACCAAAATTTTGGAAAAACTAAATTTTTAATTTTTAAAAAAGATTCAATTTTTTTTTTTTGAAAATTCAATATTTAAAAAACGGGTTGATGAATTATTTTTAAATTTCATTTTTAAATGTATGTTTATTAATTTATACTCTAAATTGGCATACCAAAAATATTTTTGAAAAATATTACAATCATTTTATATATAAGAAATTCAGTTTTAAGAAAGCGGCTCCAACGATTTAATTTTTTTTTGCATATATCTATATTCATATTTTTTCAAGTTATCAAATGGCATACCTTTTTTGAGATCTAAGTTATTTATCATGCTGTTTATACAATTAAAAGAACGATTTAAATGCTTTTTTATAATTTTTCTATATGAATATTTTTTTAAATTTTTTAAGTCCCACACAATTTGAACATAAGAGCAAGTACGTGCGATCCAGTCGTGCATTTTATTTGCTATTGTCAACCAACTACATGCTAAGCTTTAAAAATTATACGCCTAACAGACATTATGCTGACAGTTTTTGTAAAAAAAATTCCTATAACATTACATAAATACATAAATAAATTGGGTCGCGCAACAGGTCGTGGAGAACCAGGGCCTAGTGACTTACAACTCTCAAGCATTCCTGTGTGCGTGTTGTTGGCAGGAATGGAGAGGACCTACAGTGTTTTTCCAAGACCAAACGGCTAAATGAGAAGCATTTTTTCATGACAAATTTAGGATTTGTCAGTTCCTCACAAGAAGAAGGACCTCGGATAAAACATTTCTGTTTTTAGGTGGCACGGCTGAGAATCGAACCCAAACCTTTTTCATGATAGTCCTACGCACTATCCATAATGCCTTGAGGTACTACGACATTACATACCTATCTTCTTAAATTTCTCATTTTTATGTTAATCAAAAACGAAACCAATTTCTGTTAAGGGGCCCCATTTTATTTTCTGCCCCAGGGCACTCACCCATCTAGCTACGCTACTGTACCTACCCCTACAAAAAATGAAAAATAATGGACAAAAGTCTTAGCAGTATCGACTTCTTCAATTGCTACTTCGATAGCCAGTTCCAAAAATACTTAGTCAAAACTTAAAAGCTCCTCCAAAGGAATTTGCAAATACGAAAATCTTTGGTAGTGCATCCGCCTACTCTCCATCTTCGATAAAATTTTGTCACTTGAAACACAAACAATTCTGTCCTCAAGCTTGGTATTTCCAGCTCCTATATTTCTATCACTTGTTGCTTCTTTATTTATATATAACTTTAAAGAAAATAAAAAAATTGCACTAAAAAACTATTTTATTGCACATACACGTACATAATAATGGGGGATATGAAAATATTTTATAGCTAAATATGTGGTGCTGAATTTCACAATAATAGAAAAATGAAAGATACACAATGCTAAACAACAACAAAAAATCGTCTTTACGAATGATTCGCTATGATTTCGCGTTAGTTTGGGAGATCTGATTATAGTCCCGAGCTCTCTGATGTTGAGTGTATTCGGGAGTTGCAAAATGAAGCTACATAAGTGGTATTGTGAAAGGAACTCCTCATTTCCCAATGCAGAATAGCAAAACATCACATGGCGCATCACCAGCCATTCCTTCCACTCTAGAAGGCTTCTCTTCGCATAGGAAGATTTTGTCTACAAAAATAATAACAAAAAAGATCAAAATAATATATAGATATCGATAATTATTATTTTATGCAAATATTTACGTGATTCTTTTTCAGCTTTCTTTAAAAAAATCTTTTCGTCTTTTTTTGTTTTTGTTATTATTTTATACTTCAAAAGATTGACATTCCAAGTCAAAAATTGTTCAATTGTGAATTGTGATTCACAATAGCTTTGAAATTAGATGTGTTCGATTTGGTTTCATCTAATTTCCAACCTAATTTCGTGCAAATTAGGTTGAAATTATCTCATTTCGAAATTTTAATTTGTATGGGAAATGAGGTAATTTGGGATCTGATTTGGAAAATTTCAACGAAATTACCTCATTTGGTCTAATGAAAACGTAATATAAAAGGTGTTTTTTTCCTTGCCCGAATGGGCTTGTGCGAAAAAATGAAATCGAGGCTTGCGATGCCATCACAGCATGGCTGTAGCCAGGCCTACGCTAGGGTGAGCTCAGCTCACCCAAAAATAAGTTAAGCTCAGCCAAAAATTTTCTAAGGTATTTTAAGATTTTCGAAGTTGTCATTTTGAGACAAAATATTTGTTTGCTTTGAAATAATATTTGAAACGTACCTACTTATGCCACAATACCAATCTTTTCATTTTATTCCGCATACTTTTGGCCTTTTTGATTGGGGACAGAATAACAGTTCTTGCTCTGAAAAGAAGAGCAAATTGTACTGGATTTTATTTCAGAATCGAAATGAGAAGCGTTCACACGTATCAAATCAGTGTTCCGGATTGCCAATCGAAAAGGCCATTTGATTTCTTTCAGCAAACTGGGGACTATTCTGTTCATTGGTCTATTTGTGCTCTTGTGTGCTATTGTTGCCAGTCACTTGATCTGTTATTTTTCAGTTAAAAACGTGTTCCGATTATGAAAAAATATGGAATACGCAAATCACATATAAATTCATTCAACAATAGCCTTGTAGATTTAAAACTCCTTGGTTTACCCTTGTGTTCATAGCTTCATAGCTTAAGCCTAGTACGCAGATCGAGACAAAATTTATTTCCCATATAAAATTTTTCCCAGGACAAATTTTATCTCGGTTTTTTTTCCAAGCGCAAAATTTGACAGTTGAAACCGCTGTACGAGAAAAGGTAAAAGAAAGTCTCCACTTAATTTTGCGCGGAAAAAGAATGCTCGAAGCATTATTTTTCCGGACAAATTGTGACGTTTTATATATATTTCGCTTTTAAAGCCTAGTACGCAGATCGAGACAAAATTTTTCTCCCATATAAAATTTTTCCCAGGACAAATTTTATCTCGGATTTTTTTCCAATCAGTACGCAGCTCCAGCGCAAAACTTGACAGTTGAAACCGCTGTACCCGAAAACGTCAAAAAAAGTCTCCACTTAATTTTGCCGGGAAAAATAATGTTCGAAGCATTATTTAGCTGGACAAATTTTGACATTTCCTTATATTTGCCACATTTTGACAAGATACATTTTCAAAAAGTTTTCTAAATGGATTTTCTTGAAGAATATCTGGAAAATTATGGAGCCGAAGACGAAACAAATAATAAAAAGACTAGAGAGAAGATGCAGTTAACCAATGATGAAAAAAAAAAGATTGTGCAGATTGATCGAGGAACGGCCAGCAATATGGGACTTGGAGTCTAAACTCCACAGCAATACGGAGGCAGTCTACTCTAATTGGCGCTACGTTGCTAAGGACATGAACAAAACAGGTTTGTGTAATAAAAGTCTATTTTAATAGAAAGTTATTGTTTCTTTTTTGTAGTGGATGAGTGTAAGACTGCTTGGAAGTCGCTCCGTGGCAGTCTGCGTTACCATCAAGCTGGTAAAAGGAAGCTGAACCTCAGTCTGTGTTGAAGAGCATCTCTCAGATGAAAACAGCTGGGAGTTTTCAGACTGCCTGGCTTTTCTGCAACCAACTTCTCAGAAGCGCACGTAAGTACCCAGTTCAGTCATTTAATTCCAATAAAAAACTAAAAACTAAAACTAGATTACATATTTTTATATTTACAGAACATTTTCGAGCATCGAAGATGAAGGCTTGGCAAGCTGCATTCAGCAGGATCCAGAAATAATGCCTTCGTCAAGCTACAGCTTTGTGAGATGCAATGAAAATGTAATATTGTGCGTACTTTAACAAATTTTCTACTTTCAGAGTTCGCGACCGCACAAGAAGGACTCGATGGTTGAAAATGTAGCGACATTAACGCAGACCGTCACTGAGCTATTAAACCTGAGAAAATCTGAATCTTCACAACAACAGCCAGACAACAATAGAACCCCTCCACAACCATACCCTATTGGCAAACTTAGATAGGGTACTAAGGGAGCTGCCAAGTGATGTTGTGGAGGACCTGGGGCTGAGTTTTCAGCAACAGGCTATTGCGGAGCTTCGGAAGTTCCGAAATCGTGGCTCCAACTAAGAAAACAGGTATATTATGTATAGTATACATAACTTATTTTCAATTTATTTTGACTCAGTTTGAGTTTGGCTCAGGAACAAATGGAAGAACAAAAAATACAAGCTTCTCAACGAGAGGAAGCTTTTATAGCCAAACAGGAGATTGTAACACCTCGACAGACACCACGTCGCACACCGTCTCGTATTGGTTTGTAAGAAAAACGTTTTTTTTTTATTTATTTTGAGTTACATACATTATGTCTTCTATTAGAAAATATTTTCTATGCTTAAATTATCTTGAAAAAGTTTCAATTATAAAAATAAAAGTTTTAAATGTTATTTAAATTAAGTATCTTTTATAATACTGAAGAAAGTACAAAATCCGCTTGTTGTTTGATTTAATCCTCTGACGAAGGCATAGATTAATAGGGCGTTGAAATCGTAGTTATAATAAGGTATCTTCGGAGCAATTATTGTTTTTTTCTAACTTTCGTTTTGTTAGTATTCAGCGCTTGATACATTAATCGAAACCGGCATCTTTTGTGGTGATCGATCGTACAATGGTATACATATTAAATACACTAGAAAGCTGCAATATTGAATTTTTTTAAAGCAACGTGCACAGTTCCATGCGAAAAGAAAATCAAAATTTTCAAAACAATTTTCCACCTATTCTGTGGGTAAATTATTGACCCAATGGGTGGCAAAGCAAACATTTTACGTCTTGAATATTATTCAATATTATGCACAGAATAGGTGCAAAATTGTTTTGAAAATTTTGATTTTCTTTTCGCATGGAATTGTAAGGCAATATAAGCCAAAATTGCATATAAAAAGTACATTCATACAAAGAAAAACATATGAACATACATACATGATATGCGATTTTTTTTAAATTGCCTTAAATCAAAATACAAAATAATGCAGCCTTCTAGTATATTTAATATCAAAACAGGAAATGTAAAAATATTCTTCAAACTCAAATCATATGAAGGGAACAGGGGCTCAAGTCCACTTTTTTTAAAATTAAACTAATGATGACATCTTATAGATTTGTATGAGTACTATCGGATGTAGTATAGCTCTCTTCACATAGGATTTTAAAAACTCGCAAATAGTACACTTAAAAAAAAAACTTTTTTCCAAAAGTATTTTTTTTTTGCTCCAAAAATTAAACAAAGCGATATTAAAGAAATAAAAACTTGTGAATAGACGTAGCGACATGTCAGGTAAATAATTAAAACAAAAAAAGATTAGATATTCTAACTACATCCGGTCGAGGTCCTGTCTAACAAATTGAATTGCAAAAACTGTCCAATGTCAAGCTTGTGAAAATTTTTTTAATTTTCAAACTCTATTTTGAAAATCTAGGGGTTTCTGAATACAAAGCAAAAAACCTTTTCCAATTATCATGTCATGTTCTTTCAGAAGAAAATTTCAAATAAGAAAATTCGAAATTTTGTTCAATCGTCGAAGGTCCTTTTGACTCATGTCAGCGTATCATGCAAAAAATTCAAGATGTTAAGATCAATATATGTTTGCTTACTTAAGTACTTCGTGCTCAACAAAAAAAAATTGTTATTTTTATTTATTTTTCTTTGAATTAGCCATTATTTTACTATTACATTTACAACTTCATTTTTCTCGGAATCAATTTGAGTGGACTTTAAGCCGTTTCTCCCCTGGACCCTTCATATGGAAAAGGCGTCAAGAAAAAGCTTAAAATATAATTGAGCACTTGTACTGTTTTTTGACTTTTTTTTGCCGATTAGTTATACATACTTTTTTTATTTTCTTCGTTCGATTATTCAACAATCTTAAACAAGAAGTCATAGTGTGTATTTTATTTCATCATATTTATTGGATCTTGAAATTCATCGTTTTGTTTTTTTTTTTTTAATATTAGGTATTTTTTTGTTTTTTCTCTAATGAATGTAATTAAGCTTAATTTTGCTATATTCAAACTTACATATCTACTATTATAAAACATAAAATAATATTTAAGTCATTCATAACTTACATACTATATTATAAAAAATTATCTTCCATTGCAAAACATTGAAGAATGAAATCCCTGCTTTGGATTCAACGCGAACTTCAAATTCATTCATATTGATGTGGGTGCATATGGTTGTGAGAGATACAGATGTTTTCGATCCGGAAAAAAATGGAAAACGTTTTTTGGAAGACGATCTTATAATTTTCCGCCAGATAAGCAAGTTGGAACGGAGAATCTTCCATACTTCTTCGTTGCAAAGCCAAAAAAGTAAGAGGATGATAAGCGAATTGCAAACTATTGTATTAGCAAGACAAGGTGTCGTGCTTAAAACTCTTGGTATTCTTCTGCGAAAGTAAAATAAATATAGTTGAATTCTTTGGTTAAATAAAAAAAAATATATAGTTATCTTACAAAAATGGAACAGGCTTCAGGAATTGACATTTGAGTTGCGTAATTACAGCAAATGACATTATTTGTTTTGGAGTTACTGAAGTGGATCTGGAAGTAGGTAATTTAAAAATGTTATGAAGTTAGTAAAACAGATATATATTTTTTACCATGGACGAAAGCAGCTTCGTTTTGCCAAGGGAGAGAACCACAAGGAGAATTGACAAAATTCTTTAATTTTTCGCGAATGTGCCTCCCAAAATCATTCGGTCTTCCAACAACCGGTGGTAATGTTGACTGGGATAGAGAATCGACAGAAATTTTTTTTCTCCACTCACCCATTATTAGAATTCCACTGTCATCGTAGTAATCGGAGTAATTAGCAGGACAGTAAGATGGTCTATTAGTCCGAATTTGATAGTTGTGCAAATAACAACAAGCACTGACTATTTTTTGTGCTCTGTCTGGGCTGCAAAACATAGTCCTAGCAAGACAAATAAATTTTGAGCACATAATACCAAAAGAGTTTTCGATACAGCGCCTTGCTCTGCTTATGCGATAGTTCGCAATCCGCTCATCATCTTCCAACTTTTTTGGCTTTCTAGGGACATACGGTTTGATTATACGTTTACTAGAGGGAACGCATCATCTGCCACGAAGAAGTATGGAAGCTTCTCCGTTCCAACTTGCATGTCTGGGGGAAGATTAAGATCATCTTGCAAAATGCGTTTTCCAATTTTAGTGGAAGCAAACACATTTGCATCTCCCTCACTGCCATATGCTCCCACATCAATGTGAATAAATTTGCAGTTCGCATCAGCAATAGCCATTAACACAATGCTGTGAAAGCCCTTAAGAAAATAAAGAAAAATTGCGGTTTAAGAATCTTTGCTTTTAGTGCATTGAGCATAGTGCTTACTTTGTAATTATAAAAGAGACTCCCAGCATTGGACGGACACTTTATTGCAACATGCTTCCCATCTATTGCCCCAACGCAGTTTGGCAAGTTCCAAAACGCATTGAACTCATTAGCAATTCGAATGAACTCAACTGAATCCAAAGGAGGGATTTCAGTCTTCATTGCTTCGCAAATAGCAGAGCAAACTTGGTCTAAAATGGTCCCGAAATGTTGCTTGCTAATGCGGTAGACTGATGCCACATGCCGTTGTATGGTTCCACTTGCCATGTACCTAAACGAGTAATGTGATATACATACAAGAAATAATGGTTTACTTAAAATATAAATATAATGTACGTACTCTATAGCTACCGCGAACTTTTCCAGCGGTGAAATGTTGTCTACAGGCCTTGTGTTTTTTTTTGCACGAAGCAAAGGTTCAACCATTTTAAATATTTGTCCAAATGATTCCGGTGTCATGTGGAAGTTCTCTTTGAAAACTGGAACATTGTTCAACATATCCTGAAACTTAATACAAAACAATGAAACATACTGACTCTCAAAACAAAATATTATTCTTTTCATACATCTTTTGCGAAACGCCCTTTGTTTTTCCTTTCCTTCAGGTAGGGGTTGACCCTGAAGGAAGGGTCCTTTTTAGTTTTTCTTGCAATAATTGCTGTTACCACAGCTGTTGAACACAAAATAACACAGTTTTCAACGAAGTTTGTATCCATATTTTAATAAAATACTCACTGTGGAAAATAGCAAAACAAATATTTCAATATTTCTATACGATTATTTCTTCTTTGACAGATACTTGACAGTTCTATTTATCTCTCCAACTTCAAAATTTGCGCGGCTTTTTAGCCAGCGTTTGTAGAGATTAAAATTGTAGAGATAAAATTTTGTTTTTCCCGATCTGCGTACTTGGCTTAATAAACTAAAATCATCTCCCTGTTTCATTCTTTCCATTTATAAGACGTTGTGAGGACGCAAAACTGAAATAAATATAAAATGCGTACAGAAAATGATGACATGGAATGAGAATAGAATTAATTGAACAGCTGTTTTAAATCAGTCAGCGGCGTAGATAATGAGAAAGGGTACAAAAGGGCCACATTTCAGATACAAAAAATATTTGTTTCAATAAAAAATTTAAATTGATTCCCAAAACGAGTTGGCAATTTTAATTGGATCTTGGGAGCAGTGGAAAAATGTGAACATTTCTGATTTTGACATGGTTTTTTTAATCAATCGATAGCACATCCATCCATCAATGGAATCTGACAGTTGATGGCTTGAAAGATGAAGAACAAATTATTTTGACGGAAAAAGTTAATTTGATCCAAATGTCAAAAAAGTGCCCTTATCCACTTTTTCCCGGAGAAGTAAAAAACCTTCAAAAATTTCAGAATTTTTAGTGTTTTTTTAATCTATTGACATCGTGGCAATCTTTCAATATATTTTGACAGTGATGACTTGATAGATGGGAGACAAACTATATTTTGACGGAGAAAGTGTATTTGATCCAAATGTAACCAAATTGCCCTAAAATCGACTTTTTCCAGAGAAATAAAAGCTGAAAATTTCAGACCTTTTAAAAGTATTTTCATCCATCCACATTATATTGTTCCCCATCAAGCGCATGCGATCAATTTTGCTTGTTCTGCAAATGCTTTGAAGGAATTTGATTTCTGTACATGAAAAAGTTTCAAATTTTTCTAACTACGCTACTGCTCTCATTTGACTTTTGTTTTTATCTCTACGCCTTCAGAATTTGTCTCGAGAAAAAAAATGTAGAGATAAAATTTGTCTTTGCTCGATCTGCATACTAGGCTTTAAAATTAAAAGGACTTAATGAATTTGTTAACGTCAAAAGTGACAGCTATCATTTTGTTAGAACTGTAAAACTGCAAAGTAAAAACAAAAGCAGGTCTCTTTACGACCGTTTCGAATGTCAATCAGGAAAACGGATTCGATACGTGTACAATTTTTTTTGCGAATGTGAAATTTGATCCAAAAGCTTTTTTCAGGGAATGAACTGTCATTTTGGCTTCAATAGAAAAGGCTGTTAAATGAAGTTTAAGAAGTTGAGTTATTAAATTTTTAATTTTATTTTCAGAAAACTTCACCGTTTATACTTAATCAACTTGAAATATAAGAAAGGAAAGAGTTCTATATTGCTATTTGTGAAATGTTGAGATTCTTCGAATCCAGTGTCAAATCCGTGCTGTTATATGCTTGTGAAACCTGGAAAGTCACGTCTACTATTTCGAAGAAAATGCAGGCTTTTGTGAATCGCTGTCTTCACCACATCCTAAAAATTCGCTGGCCACAAATAATATCAAATGAGGAATTGTGGCGCAGGACAAGTCAAGAGCGGCTGGACGTTGTCATAAGAAAGCGTAAATGGCGTTGGATTGGTCACACACTGAGGAAACCAAACGATGAAATTGCAAAGCAGTCCATTGAATGGAATCCTCAGGGTGCACGGTGGGTCGGAAGACCAAGAACAACATGGAAATCAACTGTCTTAGCGGAAGCAGAATCCCAGAGAAAGACGTGGCCACAGCTAAAGTACCTTGCAGTAGACCGTGAAGGATGGAGACGTTTTGTTGACGCCCTATGCCCCAGCCGGGGTTACAGGACACGATGATGATGATGATGATGATGATTTGTGAAATGACTCTACAGGGTATTTTCAATTAATTAACATATAATGATTTTCATAAAAAAAATGTGAGCTCACCCAAAACAACCTTGAGCTCACCCATACGTTTGATCCTGTCTACGGCCGTGCATCACAGAAACAAAAATGGAATTTCCATACAAACAATCGATAACAAGTTTGATATTCGTGCCTGTAAAGTGTGGTACACATTATCAAACCTGAGTGTCCGTGTAGGATATCAAACCTGCGTAAAAAGTTTCGCGTACACACTGATGTTCTGTTGGCCGTCAGGCAAAGGAATTCCACTGCTCTCAGAAAATTGTTTTCTTTTTATTTCAAGGCGGAAATACCGCCACGAATCGTGTTAATTCTTTTTTTACATCACACGCACTAACTTTTTCTTCTTTTGTTTGAACTTTTTCCACTAATTCGCTTAAAGGCTCTCCCAAACCAACGCGAATTCGTAGCGAATCATTCGCAAAGATATTTTTTTGTTGTTGTTTAGCATTGTGTATCTTTCATATTTTATGTTATTGTGAATGATTTCGCGTCGTCGACGAATGTTTCGCGTTGGTTTGGGGGAGCCTTAAGGCTTCCCCAAACCAACGCGAATCATTCGCCCTCGACGCGAAATCATTCACAATAGCACAAAATATGAAAGATACACAATGCTAAACAACAACAAAAAACCGCCTTTGCGAATGATTCGCTATGATTTCGCATTGGTTTGGGAGAGCCTTTAAAGGATACCCCAAACCAACGCGAAACATTCGCCGACGACGCGAAATCATTCACAATAATACAAAATATGAAAGATACACAATGCAAAACAACAACAAAAAACTGACTTTGCGTATGGTTCGCGTCTTTGCGTCTGACTCTTTTCGAATTTTCATGAGTGCGAAGGAGAAAAAGCATCGGATTTCACCTTCGCACTCATTGAATTTTGACAAGAGTCAGACGCAAAGAATCATCGTGTAATAGGGGACTATGATTTCGCGTTGGTTTGGGAGAGCCCTAATAAAGGCTCTCCCAAACCAACGCGAATTCGTAGGGTATGACGGCTCATGAATGAAATTGTGTAAACATCATCGATCAATAACCCAACAAACCGAGGGTTGTCAGGCAGTATCAACAAATTTTGTGAGCAGCAGCTGCGAGTGTCAACCCATGCATCATTCAGAGTGTACACATTTATCAGTTCTGTTTGATATCCAACTCGGGTGTCACTCAGGTTTAAAAATGGCCACATTCCGTTGGTTATTCTCAGTTATCCGGATAGCTTTCTGTTGTTGTAATCCCTTGTCAAAAAACAGCTGATGACCACCCACAACAACAACAAACAACAACTCAAGTTGAGCCTTAAGGCTCTCCCAAACCAACGCGAAATCATAACGAATCATTCGCAAAGAGAGTTTTTTGTTGTTGTTTAGCATTGTATATCCTTCATATTTTGTGCTATTGTGAATGATTTCGCATCGTCAGCGAATATTTCGCGTTGGTTTGGGAGGCTAAAGGCTCCCCCAAACCAACGCGAAACATTCGTCTGATTCGCTATGATTTCGCTTTGGTTTGGGAGAGCCTTTAAGGCGAAATCATAGTGAATCATTCGCAAAGAGATTTTTTTGTTGTTGTTCGGCATTGTATATCTTTCATTTTTTGTATTAAGGCTCTCCCAAACCAACACGAATTCGTAGCGAATCATTCGCAAGGACATTTTTTTTGTTGTTGTTTAGCATTGTGTATCCTTCATATTTTGTGTTATTGTGAATGATTTCGCGTCGAGGGCGAATGATTCGCGTTGGTTTGGGGGAGCCTTTAAGGCTCTCCCAAACCAACGCGAATTCATAGCGAATTATTCGCAAAGACAGTTTTTGTTGTTGTTTAGCATTGTGTATCTATCATATTTTGTATTAAGGCTCTCCCAAACCAACGCGAATTCATAGCGAATCATTCGCAAAGGCGATTTTTTGTTGTTGTTTAGCATTGTGTATCTTTCATATTTTGTATTATTGTGAATGATTTCGCGTCGTCGGAGAATATTTCGCATTGGTTTGGGGGAGCCTTTAAGGCTCTCCCAAACCAACGTGAATCCGTAGCGAATCATTCGCAAAGACATTTTTTTGTTGTTGTGTAGCATTTTGTATCTTTCATATTTTGTATTATTGTGAATGATTTCGCGTCTCCAGCGAATGTTTCGCGTTGGTTTGGGAGAACCTTTAAGGCTCTCCCAAACCATCGCAAATTCGTAGCGAATCATTCGCAAAGAGATTTTTTTGTTGTTGTTAAGCATTGTGTATCTTTCATATTTTGTGTTATTGTGAATGATTTCGCGTCGAGGGCGGATGATTCGCGTTGGTTTGGGGGAGCCTTTAAGGCTCTCCCAAACCAACGCGAATTCGTAGCGAATCATTCGCAAAGAGAATTTTTTGTTGTTGTATAGCATTGTATATCCTTCATATTTTGTGCTATTGTGAATGATTTCGCCTCGTCGGCGAATGTTTCGCGTTGGTTTGGGGTAGCCTTTATTGTGAATGATTTCGCGTCGTCGGCGAATGTTTCGCGTTGGTTTGGGAGAGCCTTAAGGCAGCACTCTGTTTACAGCCTTAATTGAACTAAAAACAAACAAACTTTTTAATGACATTTCAATTTTGACACTCCAGAAATAATCCTGTCAAAAAGTATCCGAATATTTTTTTCTGGACATAAGCAAAGTTTATCAATTATATAAATTAAAATTATGTCCTGGCTGGTTAATTCTCTTAAAAAAGCAACGTCCATAAATCAGCTATGGTCGCCAGCAGTCACGGCTTCAAGACATATCTCTTACTCTGAACGACAAGCGCGTGGGCCACTAATTCGGCGCTATGGTTACAAGGAGAAAATTCTTCAAGGTGGTATGCTTCCACATTGGGATAACAATCAGAAACTTCCAATCCCTGATTACAGACCAAAGAACCCTTGGGTAGAGAAACGGGCTCTCTTTGGCCAAAATGATTATATTGACATCTTAGGCAATGATAATTTACATCCAACCAAAGTTCTGTATTCAGTTCCATCCTGGATGCGTGGTGTCTCCGGCAATGAGTACCAAGTTCTACTTCGCAAGAGGAAAATAATGATGAAGACCAAGTATCCAATCGCCAGACCTACCAATTGGAAGCATTTACAGAAACGCATCTTGTATCTCTATAAATTCTTGAACCGCAAAACAAAGACAGGTTATTCGAAACAGTAGGTGAATTTATGTAGTTGTTGATTTTAAAAGTACGAAATAAAGATTAATATTCTAATTTAAAGTATTTTTTAATATAAAAGAAATCTTAGGCAAAAATTGAAAATAATTCCCGAGGCGAATAATTTTGAAATTAAATTCTCTGCAGAAGACGCGATGGCAAAACACCATCTTAAATGACCGACTTGGATATTTTTTTCCTTATCTGGAGAAAGTCTTGAAGCTGCAATTTGGGCCTATATTCCTCAATTATGAAGAGAAGTGGAAATATCCAAAGCTTAAAAAGTTGTCTCGGGTATGAATTCCAAAGAACTTACTCTATCACCAACTAACGGGTCAAAATTGGCCACGAAAATATGAAAAAGGTACCTACCTATGTGAGGTACCATTGCATATACGGGTATTTGGCTCGAAACCACGCTTAAAAATATATTTTTGTCGTTATGGAGTGATGCTTACCTGAAAAAAAAACTAATGGGTTTATTAACGTTTTTTCTTATTTATGTCATAATGAGGTAAAAATAATAAAGTATCTGACATTTTAAGATATTTTTGTATTAATATGCACACCCATGTAGGGTGGTGCTTTGCATAAGATGTTAAGCAGATTGGGTAGAAATCCAAAAGGATTGGCAGTTGACCCACTCTACACACGACTTTAAAAAAACTAGGTTTGAGTACAAACAACAAAAACCGTTTGGAAAGAGGAGGGGTCTATTTCACACTTTTAGGCGAAGTTTCCAAAAAACAAGTCATAAAAAAAAATATTATAAAGCAACGGCAACACCTACATTACGTACATTATCGTACTATAGCTTTTTTGAAATCATAAGTCCATTCTCTAATTTCGTGTAAGTCGAACTAATAGCCCAGTCAACGAAGGGAAAAATATGCCTCCACCTCAAAATAAATTCAACAGTTTTGAAACTTGGCACACTTATTTAGAATGGTCTAGAGATGTTGTGTAAAAAAGTCCCCATGAATCCGAGGCGAGCTCTAGTGGCAGGAATGTGCAACATATTTATTTTTCGGTTTTTCGTGTTTATCATAGAAATTATTTGTCTTATCAAAAAATAATCTGAGACAAAAGAATAGCTTATAAAATTCTCTACAGTAATGATTATAACCAAATTTTTCATATCTCTTATAGTTAAAAAGTTATTTGGCTCCAAAAATTGGTACTTTTTTCAATTACCTAAAAAGCACTGCATTTTGTACTCTCAAGCATTGTATATAAATTCTATAGTATTCTCATGAAGAAAAAAAGCTCGTGGCCATCTATGCGTCCAAATGTCATACTAATTTTTGTTAAGGGATCTCGGTAAGGCGATCACAGCGAACCTATCGACCAAATGTCTACCTACAAAATCGTGTTTCATGAGAATACTATAGATTGGATATACAATGTCTCAAGTATGAAATGAGGTGTTAGCGCTAACATTTTAAGCGTTCTACTGTCCGAGCACCCAAGGATTTTGCCAAGCCCATTAATATATTTCAACATCTTCTATATATATATCCTCCAAACCCCATTTCAGAAATCTTAAAAGCAAGTTACAGAAAGCAGCAAAGTCGATAATAATACAAATTTTGCACGTTCCTGCCGCTAGAGCTCGCCTCAGATTCATTGGGACTTTTTTACACAACATCGCTAGACTATTCTAAAGAAGTTTGCCAAGTTTCAAAACTGTTGAATTTTTTTTGAGGTGACGGCATTTTTTTTTTCCTTCATTGACTCGACGACGTAACGAAGTAAATTATTTTATTAAATACGCTCTTTTTGCATATTACCAATAATAATAACCTATTTACTTCAGATACTGTAAAAAATTATACCATCCTGTTGCGCCAAATTTTTAAAAAGTTTGCCACCAGGGTTTCCATACGAATTTTTTATACCAGAGATGCTTAAACTTTTTAAGCTATAACCTTTTCCAATTTTTGTAATTAAAAACAAATTTTTTTTTTTTTAATAAAAAAGTCCAAGAGCTAAAAATATATTCTACCAATAATGTTTTGGCACCAATAGTGTAGAAAATTGCTGCAAAAGAAAATCGATGGAATTCATCCATTTGTGTTCGTGGCATTCAAAAATGTAAAGTAAGTAAAAAAACAGTACACTGAACAAAAAAATTCACATATTTTGAGTACCCTTTGAGATAGCCCATTTTTATTTCCGCTTTCAGAGCAGTCATAAAGTGGGCAATACGCCGCTTCAGGCTTATTCAATATTTACCGGACACCTTGTATGAATTTAAGTTTCTGTATTAGAAAAGTTTATATGTGTACCCCCTCCAAATTCTTCTCTGGATCAGCCCCTGGTGTAGAAAAGGAGCACTATTTTGTACAAGCATATGTCATTCTTATCATGGTCAATGCTTGAGTGCTGATCCTATTATAAACCCTTAAACCGTTTGTGCTAGTATCGCATTTCATACATTAGAATATAAAATGTAGCGCTTTGGAGCCAATTTAAAATAGTACCTGTTTTTGGCACCAAATAACTTTTTAGCTATAAGAGATATGGACATTTTGGTCATAATTAATATTGTAGAAAATTTTATAAGCTATCTTTCTTTCTCAGAAAATTTTTTGAAAGGACAAATAATTTCTAAGACCATTCTGAACAAGTGCGCCAAGTTTCAAAACTGTTGAATTTTTTTAGGGTGAAAACCTTTATTGACTGGACTATAAGGGGCTTATTGCGAGAGAAATTCGCAATACCGATAATCGACTTTTAGTCTATTCGACTCAAAGTCTATTTTGAAAACTCGTAATAGTGAGCCTATCTAATCGCGATGCCAACCGATAGCTTTAGTCCAAACATTTACAAAACTACTGGTCGGACAAGCATTATCTGGTCGCAATGGTTAGAAAATGCGCTTTTCAGGTTGCATTTTTGGCTAAATGTACCTAAGGTATAAGCAACTTCTATAAATGGGGTATCAAATGAAAGGTAATACCGTCTTCTACACGATACCAATGGTCGGACACTCTTTTTGGCTGTTGCGATGAGTCTGGTCATTTTTGTAAAAAACATTTTCCACGAAAAATCGATAGATTTTTCGTTCACCGTGAATTTGCATGAGTGGCAAGGATTGCATAAAATTCTTATAGAAAAGCTCAAGGAAAAACACTGGACCAAATTTATAAGCGATGCAAATCAATCCCAGTTTCACGACGATTACTGTAATCTGCTCTATTTTGATGTGCCAAATTACTTTGACGACTCAGACCCCCGCGATATGATAAGCCTCATCTTGAAGACTCGCTCTGGACTTCTCAATCTGAATGGAAGGTCCTTTCGAAGAAATACTAATGGACTCTGCACATCATGCAACTTAGATGCCTTTGAAAATACCAATAATTTTGTTGGAATTTGCCCCATCTTCAAAGGTCTAAGAAGGATATTTCTTGGAAAGGATGCACTCTCACGGTCACTTAAACGTATTAATGGCAGCTGCTACTTAAATCTCTATAAGTTTTTGAATGCTTTACTTAATTATCGCTATCTATGTACTTTGAATTGAATTTTCATAATCAAGTCACTAAGCTTAATATTTTTACCATCTATCTTTTTTACCTGACAAGCAACTTTATGTTATTGTCATAAATAATTTTATACCAGCATATACAAATGTTTTTGTCAAACCATTTTATAAAATAAAATTATTATCTATCTATCTATCTAATCAAATAGAAACATATTTACTAATAGAATAGAATAGAATAGTATATTCTAAAATGGCAAAACCTGAGTAATCTTTTCGCTTTCTGGAATACCTAATCCAAATCGAATGTGGTATAAATTGGGAGATATCACTTTAAGAGTAATTGCCGCGCTTTCTAGAATATGCCTACCGAGTTCTTATCTATGTCTTGAGTGTTGGATTTGTTTTAAAGAAAATAAAAATCAACGATTTTTTGTTTAATTTTGTTTTGTTTTAATAATAAGAGACGAGTAAATTAATACAGAATACATTATGTATACATATCTATCTTTAATTTGTGTGTGTTAATATATATATATATACTATATAGCATTGGTTATAATCATAATAGTACATTCGTTCAAATTATAATCTCTTAATTTTTTCTCTTGTAATTTTAAATGATACACTTTAATTTTTCTTAACACAAGGAACTGTTTCTTACAGTTCGTAGACACAGAGCTAATTTATATTTTTCGATAACAACGTAGTCTGGTTTAGCCTCTTTTTTTTTTACTAGTTAGGACACCTTTTTAAGAATAAAAAAGGACCTATGTTTTCCTAAGGGAGTCTGGTTTTGGTTTCTAAATTTTAAAAATTGTAATTTAATTATTTGTCTATTTCCTTAGAATTACAAAAAAAGTTTTTTTTTTATAATTATAGCTCTTTACATTTTTTGTTTATCTTTATAATGTTATATTTTATTTTATAAGTTTTTGATTTTTTTTTTGTTTTTAGTTTATAATTTTTTTTTTTTACTATTATTAATGGTTATTTACTGGTTAGGCACAAAGTACAATTTTTCATGTGTTTTTATTTTTTATTAAGATTTTAATGGAAAACTAATATCTTTTTAAGTCAGCATTCGTTAAATATTCCTTTTAATCGTTATTTTTGTCACAGTTTATTAAATTTTGAGTTTTAACAAACTTTTGGTGTTGTGTGTTGTCATTTTCATTTATTTTTATAAATTTTTCTTTATTTTACAAATTCAGTATTAAAATTAATTTTAATTATGGTTTAGCAAATATATTCCACATATAACTTTTCTCAATATACAATTTTAGTTTTTTTTTTTAGAAATAAATAAGTTTATACATTTTTAATCGAATAAATAGGGGTTCTCATAAGGATTTAATTTGCAAAAAAAAAATGAAAATTGTATGTTCAATTAAAAATAATGTATGAATCAACTTACTTTTAAATAATAAAATAGTTATGTCGTCCAATGTTATATTCAGCTTTATCACGAATTCCATCGTAACCGGAGTTATTACGAATCCCGTAAAAAACTATCACAGAATCCCTCGTAGTGAAAAATCTCATACAAATTTCCTTACGAACGGATATGGTTATAAATTTTTTCGGTATTCTTAAAAGTTTTCGATTACGATGGAATTCATGATAGGGTTGATTATATCAGGATCTCCAGGTTCTGTATTTTGTATTTAAATGATAATCAAATCAGATCGGTCCGTTAGAATTTCAAAGGAAATACGCGCTTTAATTAATTCCAGTCAAGTTGAGTGGAAGCATGAAATCTCCCAACGAAAAAGCTTTTGCACCGAAGGAGAAATTTATACTGCCAACCATATATCGTTTTGAATTCGATGATCAGACCACTGGCGAAATCCAGTTTTACAAAAACTGCCATCATTAAATGCGAATGAAAATAAACAACGAAACTGTGTGACATTCAGGGGAATTTCGAGTTTAAAAAACAGACCTATCGTGTTTGCTAGACTTGTTTCGGGATGAATGGAGGTAACGTGCTCCGTATCGTACAGGATGGAAAGCTACAGTGTCTCAGGCTGAGACCCTTCACGGGTCGAGAGACCGTTAAGTAAGTTACTTTGTTAGCGCATCAAGCTTTTTAATAAAAATATAAACGTACATTATCACTTCTTCGATGGGTTATATATAATTTGGTCCATTTAAAATAAATACATATGTAGTTTTAGATGGGTTCAAGTCGACATTCACAAAATAAATACTAGTGTGCCACAGGCCTTGGCTAGAGCTTATATCCCACTTTTTTCTGACTACAGTGTTAATTTGAAATTTCTTGCACTTCAAAAACTTGCTGTAAAAACCCATAGGAAAGAACCTTAACTTTATTGACTATGGAATAACCATGTACTCGATATTGATAACAATGCTTCATATTGACCAAGTTTTCTAAGAAGTTCCAAATGTTGCACTCCTGCTGATCTACCAACAATATACAAAACATACCACCTTAAAAATCTCGAAAGCATCTTTAAACTATGCTTCCTGAATTGCACTTTACTTGTTTGAAGGAAAGAAGAGAATTTTTGTTTTCACTGTGTATTTCTGTGCAAGTGCGCATGTTCATTTTAGAAAAGAATGTAGCTAAAGATGAACTCCAACAGACACCTCCAGTTTATATAAATAACGGTCACTTTCAGAAACAAATGTTTGTCTGAAAAACATATGAATTTGTTCAATGTTTAAATTTTGATTATAATTTTTGTATTTATAACTTTAGGGTAAAAAGTATGTTAACATAAATTGAAGAGAGTTCTATTTGCTACAAATTTGTACCAAAGTTTTTTTTCTAAGACTAATAAAATTTAAGTTGCCACGGAAAACTTTTTAGAACTCGTTTTTTAATATGGTGGCCAAATGGTGGGGCTTTCAACACCTAAAATCAAGTTTTATACTTGCACTGAACCCCCTTACACATCAAAAGAGAAAATCTTTGTCCAACCCAAATTTGGAGGTTATTGTAACATTTTGATAGACATTTTGCGAAAATGTTAAAAGCTTCTTTATTAGATGAATATTGACAAATTTTCTTGGTTATTTTGTTTATACACAAGCATGTGTTATACCATTTTGGAAAGTGCATTAAATAGACAACTTTTTTGAGATATTGGCCATTCATGTTCTCATACAATTTTAATTTATTAGAGGTGGTCAAACTTTTTTGAAAATAAATTTTTGTACTGAAAGAAATATTTTAAAAAATTGTAATAAAAAAAATGCAATAACTACTATTAAATTTTACCACCCATCTATTACAACAGTTATTCTAGAATATTACAAAAATAAAAAAAATAGTAAAAATTGTTTATCCATGGTCGTAGCGTTCACGTATTTGAGGAAAGTAGTACTTGTTAACAACTTTTGGAAAAAACATCATAACATAGTAACCACTTCGAAAATATATTTTTTTCTGAAAAGGTCATAAGGCCTGCTACAACCAGTTGCAAGGTTATCCATTATTTACAGGACACCCTGTATGTATGTGCAGAAAGATAATATGTATAACAAATACTAATATATATAATTTGGTGGCGCGAGAGCTCTTGCAGAACCAGGGGCCGAGTCGAAACGGAGAAGCACTTGCTCATGACAAGAGAGGTTTGGTCAGTAACTCTAAAAAAAATATTTTTATTTCTGGGTGGCAGAGGCTGAGAATCTATCGCAAGACCTTCGGCATAGTTCTAGCCTGGCTATACCCCTCCAAGGGTATATAAATAGGTGATATGATGGAGTGTAAAATTTCACATTTTTCCATAACCTGTTGATTTCAATGTGATGAAGCTTTAGCTCTTCAAACCATCATCAGGTCTTCATTTTGTATTGGTGGAGTATGCAATTCTTCGGCGAGCTCACTGTTTAGCAATTCCTTGAAGTGCACTTACCATCGCTTGAAAATACCTTCACAAGATCGGTGATAAGACTATGTGCAGTTGCGTGTGTGTTTATACTGCATCCCGTCTCGGACGTATTGTCTGTGCTTGCTGAGGTTCTGCGTTTGTTTTTTGCTATTTTGCTATTGTGAGATGTTTGTAATCTTTTTTTTTCGTTCAGCTAGTTTTCAAAACAATCTTTTCTTGCAATTAACAATTGTTTTGTTCTTATAAACTTTGTGTACACTTAAAAAACACTTAACATTTTCTTTTTCCTCCCCACTATAATGTAGTCTACGAAGCTTTGCAAATAACACGTCTTTAAAACAGCGATTATGAACCTTACCTTACATCTTGAAATAAGGGACACCATGATTTTAAAATGGATACAAAACAAAACTGTAAAAACTTGTGAAAAAATCAAATAATAAAAAACTATGTCGATAGATAAAATGATTATATTTTTGTTTCTTTTTGAAAATAATATATAAAAATATACCTTTCTTAGAGGTTAATGGTTTACAAATAGAATACGCACTACATAAATGAAATGTTGATTTTAAAATGAATAGTAAATGTGTATTTTTAAGCTATAATAATTTTAATGATCGAATTACATATAATTATAATAAATTTGAAAAAAAAAAAAAACAAACAAAACCTAAACTCTGAAATATTTGTTTTGAAACGAAAAATTTTGCTTGTAGAAAGAAATGAATACAAACAATAAAATAATGAGAACCCCTTCTGAACATTATCATCTTTCCGTTAAAATATAGGGGTTTCTCTTAAAAAAAAATGTTTTTTTTTTGTTTAAATAGATATGACCTAACTTAAATATCTCTTCAGTTATTATATATTTATATTATATATAAGTCTCAAAGTTGTCTAAGTTAAAATAGAAGGATAAGAAGGAAACAATACCTAAATAAAAGAAAAATAAAACTAAAAGAAAGAAATATTAATGTGTTAAGGTTAAAAGCATTTTAAATGCGTTAATCAATAAATTAACAGCAAAACTTATTATTTGCTGCTAGGAGAGAAATAAATAATACAGACAAATCCTTTTAATTAAGTTGAACTTAAAAAAAAGGTTCTCAAAACAGAAAAACTCATGTGTACTTTACTCTTATAATGTAAGCAAACATATGCGGCGTTGTTTAAGTTGTTAATGTTTTTCTTTTATAACTTTTTTGTTTTTGGCTATAGAAAAGTACGTTTTGATAATTATAAAAAAATATTAAAAAATTAATAAACTTTACGTTATGCTATTGATGTTGTTCTTTTGTGGTTATTATTCTTCTTCTTTGAAAAAAACTATAATTTTAGTTTCCTTTGGCTGCTTCTTTCGCAGCCATAATCAAAGGCGTCAAACTTGCTAGTGGACGAGCCAGTTTAAGGAAAGGATGCTGTAAAGAAAAGAAATTACTCAAATAATGCAAAATTGATATTTTTGATCGTTGATAACTTACTTTTAATAGATCCAGCGCACTGGAACGCCGATCAACCTCAACTTCTAGACATTGATCGAGGAAATCTTGAAATACTGGCGACAGTTTATCTTTTTCCTTGATTTCTGGTTTACCATTTGTGGCAATAAGGTACAATGCTTTGAGTGGGTTCTCATTTAAGTAAGGCGGTTCACCCTCGACCATTTCGATTGCCATAATACCAAGTGACCACAAGTCAACCTATAAACGAAAGTTAAATTATTGATAACACCCAATTCTACAGTCTCATAACTGAGGAAATTCAAATGAATAACCAGGAAAAAATTAACACAAATTTACCCGAAATTTCTACAGTCTCATAACTGAGAAAATTCAAATGAATAACCAGAAAAAATTAACACAAATTTACTCCTAGCAAAGTAGAGAAACATACATTAGAAATGAGAAATTGCCATAGATTTTGCATTGAGCAAAATAAATCTATATTATATTAAAACCATGTGCGAAGGAGAAACTTAAGGACTTTGAATAGTCTATAACTTTTGTACCAATTTTTAAATCAGAGTTTTGATTTGTGTAACGAGTAATTTGGAAATTTAAAATAAAAAGAATAAAAGTAGGGAGGCGACCGTAAGATTACTAGCCCAACCGCGAAAATTCCATCGGATTCTAACCGATAACTTTAGTCCAAACATTTACAAAACCATTTGTCGGACTAGCTTTCTCAATTTCTTTGGTTAGAAAATGCACTTTTCAGGGGTTTTATACACTATACCACCTTGATGTTTGATTATGGTGTAACTGATTTGTTTTGAAGCAAAATAAGAAAATCATTTTCAGTCGTAAAGAATTTTGACATGTGTGTTAATACGTTGTGAGGTAGCGTAGAGGCACTTTAAAGTAAAACAATCGAGTTGAGTTTAAAACAAATTTTAAAAAGTTTTCTTTTAATTGTTTTAATATATGTATAAACGATTTGACGATCGCAAGGTTCATGGTTCGCTCCCAGATGATGGCAAGAGTTTTTCAATTAATACGAGTGTAACCAGACTTAGCACCACTAAAGGAGTCTGATAGTCGAGGTGGCACTCGTAAAATAGCTATAACTCCAGCCTATATACATACTTGGTGGTAGCACACACAAGTAAAATACAATATAAATTGATGTATGATTCGCAGCATGCACTGCACTTGTGTGGATTTCCATTTACACACAAACCCCCACTTAATTAATAGAAAAAAATCGAGTGAGCTAGGAACTACCTATCTCCTCGATTGTATCGTTTAAATTCGATCGAATGAAATTACGTGCTTTTACTAGACATTCTGGTTGCATTTTTGGCTTAGTATACCATTCACGTTAGACACTTCTATAAATGAGGTCATCATCATCATTGTGTCTTGTAACCCCGGTTGGGGTATAGGGCGTCAAAACCTCTCCATTCTTCACGGTCTGCAGCAAGGTATTTTAACTGTGGTCACGTCTTTTCTGGGATTCTGCTTCTGCTAAGACAGTTGATTTTCCCGTTGTTCTTGGTCTTCCAACCCTCAGTGCACTCTGAGGATTCCATTCAAAGGACTGCCTTGCAATTTCATCATTTGGTTTCCTCTTATGTCGACGTCCAGCCGCTCTTGACTTGTCCTGCGCCACAATTTCTCATCTTTCTTATATATAAAAATAAGTTGCCTTATGTTCGGACTCGATAAACTCGAGAATGGCTGGGTCGAATTTTTCAATTTTTTTTTATAAAGTTAGCTATCATATTGAGGATGGTCTTTTTTTGAAATTTGGTTAAAAATAGGTAAAGGGAAAACCGCGAAATGCATTTTTGGTGCATTTTTTAAATTAATAAAAATTATATTGATAGTCTTCTGATAATGTCTAGGAAGGTTTCTGTGAAGTTTGGCCACGATTCGGTATAGCGGTTTGCAATTTATTAACATAACAAATTTTTTTTACTGTAATTATAAAAAATTATTTTCAGTTTGTCAATTTAATAACTCGAGAATGGATGGGTCGATTTTTTCAATTTATTTTTATAAAGTTAGCTATCCTATTGACGATGGTCTTTTTGTGAAGTTTGGTTAAAATTCGGTAAATGACAAACATTTTTAGTGCATTATTTTAAAATAACTAACAATTATTTTGGTAGGGTATTCTGAGAATGTCTATAACAATTATTTTGGTAGGGGATCTTCTGAGAGTGTCTTAGAAAGTTTCTGTGAAGTTTGGTAAAAATTCGGTAAACATTACATTAGAAAAAAATCGGTAAAGCGGTTTGTCATTTATCAACATAAGTGTTTTTCATGTAATCATAGAAAATTATTTTCAATTTGTCAATTTAATTTAAACAGATTTAATTAAATTGAAATAAGATTGTAATCTACGGACATTAACTCGGTCGATTTGTTTTTTTAATTTGGTATTCAGTACACCAGAATGGCCAAACAAGTATTTAAAAAAAAAGAAAAAATGTGAAGATATATCAGGATATTGGTAAGATAAAAACATCATAATCTACATACATATGTATATTTTTTGATTATTCATTTTACACCAAGAGCCGACAGCAAATTTTGGGAGTGGATATATAACCAAAATCGGAGTATGAGGGATTATAGGTACATACATACATATATCGTGATATCGAATACGAAAGTCTGTCAGTTTTTTTCAGCCTTTGGTGGGGGTGGGGGTTTAAAACCAGCTTGGTTGTTTATATGGTAGGGTCATTAACGCTTCAATTCACTTTTAAAAATAGGAATTTATGCTCTGTCATTTTCCCTAAGTCTCAAGATTTTAATCTTGGTGATCCGATAATGACTGAGCATCATGTCTTATTTTCTAAAAATGAATTAAAGAGGTTATAACCCTGAAAATAAAAAAGGGGACCTAGGACTTTTTAGCCCCTCACCCCTCCCAAAGGCTGAAAACAAAACCTGCCAGACTTTGATATTCGATATCACGATATATGTATGTACCTATAATCCCTCATACTACGATTTTGGTTATACATCCACTCCCAAAATTTGCTGTGGGCTCTTAGACTATTTTGTATGTTTTTTTTGTATATTGTTAAGATTTGGATTGTGAACTTTTAGAAATTGTAAAACGAAAATTATTTGCAAAACACATTATTCCACCCCACTGTTCCCAAATCTCGAAGTGAGGACGAAGTAGTGTAGAATGAGAGAAAACCCTTCTCATACAAATATCCCTTTTACGGGATGAAATGATCTGTTTTAACGCAGCTCGGTACTGTGGTGTTTTATCGTTTGAGTTCAGTTCGTTCGATGATTTCACGCAGAAAGGGCGCGGTACCGAGTTGTGGTCTTAGATAAAATAAAACTTTGTAAATAATATTTCATTTTCAGAAGTGGGATATTTTAATCATTAATTGGATAATAGTGTGTTTTTGTGCTTGGGGTCAGCAGACAATGCCCTTGGAGCGGCTAGACGCCAATTTTGTGTTTTTTTTCTCGGAATTTGAATTGTTCGTTTAAATTAAAAAAAAAAAGTATATAAAATCTTGACTGTGCTGGCTACAGACAACGCAACGCCTACGTAAAATAAAAAAACATATGTGGAGGAAATCACATTTTTGTGTTCGGGTGACGTGAAGACGCGCGAAAGCGGCAGCAAGGCTGTAAAGAAAAAAAAATTTTAAGCGGTCGTTTTAGTTTTCATCTGCACGTTGATTTTTTTGATGAGATTCATACAAACATAATATTTCCCTCTCATTCGGTAGTGCTAGTTTGATATAATTTGTGGTCAGCGAATCTTCAGGATGTGGCGTAGACAGCGATTCACAAAAGCCTTCAATTTCCTCGAAATGGTAGACGTGACTTTCTAGGTTTCGCAAACATATAACAGCAGGGATTTGACATTGTATTCGAAGAGTCTCAACTTAGTGCGTACGTAAGGAGATTTGACTGGATTTCCAAATTCGGGACAGTGTACCGAAGGTAGCAAGAGGCTTATTAATTCTACTTTTATCGTCCAAACCCGTACCGCCGTTTGCAGAAACAATACTGCCAAGGTAGTTAAACTGTTCGACTTCTTCCACTGGCATCTCCTGTAGAATGATAAGCTGCTGTGTGGAGCAGCGTGTGAGCATTATTTTTGTCTTTTTGCTGTTTATTCTTATATCACTCGACTCTCCCCTCACTTGCTTGGCACATCCCGTTCAGCCCACTGATTTTATATGCCAGTAGACATATGTCATCGGCATAGTCTAAAGACTGAGTCTTTCAAACGGTCTCCATTCAATGCCCTGTTGCACAGCTGTAACAACACCCCCTGTTGCACTATGAAAGAGTCGAATAGCTGCCCATTGCGTTGCTGTAGGACACCCTTATAATGGTAAGATGAGGAATTCCTCTACCAAGCAACGATCTCCATATACATTCTCGGTTAATTCAATCAAAATCGAAACTCCTTCTCAGAATCCACAAACATGAGGTAAGAGCGGTGAATGAAATTCCATCGACTATTCAAGGACGATACGCAGGGTGTTGATATGGTCGACATACGGTCGACCACTGCGGAAGCCAGCTTGATGCCTCTTGAGTGTAGATGGTTGCCATCAGTTTTGGGAAAACGGACAAAACTGTGATACACGCCAATTGTTGTAATTCTTAAGGTCACCTTTCTTTGGCAGCTTAACAATCACACCATCCTTCCAGTCCTTGGGATAGCTTGCATTTTCCCAAATTATTTGTATCAACGGATGTAGAATACAAGCTGCTGTTACGGGATCGGCTTTCAAGAATTCAGCTGGAATTCCGTCTGGCTGGTTATTTTTAATGAGATTTATTGATGTTTGAATTTCCGATGCAGAAGGGGGTTCGTTGGAACTTTAGGACCTGCGCATCTCGTTAAGGTGAAACACATCAGCACTCTGCTCAACGGAATCCTCAAGGCATGGCACAAAAATGGTCCTTTCAGCTGCGTAGCTGATCCTCAATTGATACCAAATGAGGTATCAGATGAAATCCAGGACTAATTTCCTTACGACTCCGAATAGTCGTCGGCAGATTCTCCGCCAAAACTACAACGTATCCTGCTTCACGTTACATTAAATTAATATTACATTACATATTTGCTTCACGTAAGACGATATTCGTCAAAACGTAAACACATATAACGCTGTCTGATAACGAAAAAGATAAGACCAATTCCCCTTGGTTCTCACATAACGGTTTCTTCCATAACGTTAGTGGAAGGAAGGAGCTACAAGAAGAACCAACAATTGGTCCTACTTAAATTCTTAGAATCTGCGACGTTACTGTTTAGTCTGTCTTTTCATATTGTGACATATGGAGGGCTCAGAGCTGTACCGAACCAAGTCATATTTTGATTTTTGTTTTTGAAGATTTTTGTGGACATTTTTCAACTCAAGTTTTTCATTTTTAAATAAGAGAATTATAATAATAATTTAATTTAGAGAATAAACTTTAGACTTTTCCTTTTTACGAGTAAAATAATCATTAATTGATGGCAGTTTATTTAATAAACCACTTATTATCTTTGAATTTTCTTGTTTTGACTTGGTTCGGTACAGCTGTGAGCCCTCCATATAATGCATCCGGTTAGGAATTTATAATGACAAACAAAGCTCTCCTGTTAAATTAAACATTTACTTATATAGTGTTGATGTGACATACACCATATTTCGGTTAGCGAAACATATATTTTAATGCTTTTGAGCTATTTAATATAGCAAACAGAAGAGCCGTTTTTGAGACTCAGAAAGAAGTCCGATACTGGCTTCCTCATTTTAGTTAAAAAATATTGACCAAAAAATGAAATTTACATTTTGACAAACGTTGTTTTTTATAAAATAATAAAGAAAAATGTTAAGTTTAATCAAGTTTTTCTTAAATATAAATCAACTCACTTTTGGTCCATATTGTTTTCTCGTCACGACTTCCGGTGCCATCCAGTAAGGTGTGCCTACCATTGTTGTGCGTTTCGATTGTTCTGGAGATATTTGTGCACAAAAACCAAAATCGGTCAACTTAACACTGCCGTCGAGTCCCAGCAGTATATTATCACTCTTAATATCCCTATGTATCACCTGGTTGCTGTGTAAAAACTCAAGAGCCTGCAGTACCTCCCGACAAACAGCTGCAATCTGACCTTCGTCCATGCACGTTTCAGTGACAACGTCGGTCAGCGAGCCGCCCGGTAGGTACTCCATCACCACCCAAAGCTCCTCCGAAACGAGGTAACTATCAAGATAGTTTACTACGTTCGGATGCTTGTTTTCTCGCATCACAAGAATCTCATTAATGATCAGCTCTTTCTTTGGTTGTTGACTTAAGTTCATCTGTTTAATGGCCACCTCCATGCCGGTTGAAGACTCGATTGCCGTGTAAACGGTTCCTGAAGCGCCTTGACCTATTTTTTCCATTTTTGTGTATTTGCGATTGGGATCGCCTACGCTGACAATCGTGCGCAACTTCTCGAGAATCTCCTCGTCGGACATCTTCTTTTTTTTGGCTGTTGTGGAACGTTGTTGATGCTGGGGAGTGGACACATTGGCATTAGTAGTAGTCGTGGTAGTAACTGGGGGTTGTGTATGGTTCATCGATGCAGAATCATTTGCAGATGAGAACGCATCTGAAGTGGGCGTGGCCGGGGTTACAGTGGTTGTAGTTGTCGCCGTCATAGTAAGTGTCGGTTCGGGTTGTGGTGATGACGATGGCGGTGGTGGTAGTGATGCAGCAGTCACCATGGAAATAGGAGAATCGATCACAGAAAAAGACCCAAATACCGCCGGATTAATCGATTCGTTGATCGAAGGGAACGAAGAGAATGAGGAAGTAGAAGAATCATGATTAGTCGTTGTGGAATTATCAATAAATTGCATTGTTATTGTTGATGCACTACTATTGACAACATTGTTAGTAGTAGATGGATCTGAAGAAGCATTGTTAGTAGTAGGAGAAGCTATTATGGTAGTGGTAGTGGTATTTGTAGTATCATAAAGGTTATTACTTGCGTTATTCTTATTTTTATCAAGAGTGCTTGCAGGACTCTTGATTGTGGCTGCATTGTGTTGTGTCATCGGTGTGGTCGTCGTCGTTACATTCGTTGGTGGCTGGTGATGATGTATGGGTACCACCGGGAGCGGCTGTTGTTGCTGTTGGACTGCATTGGTATGAGTTGCTATGGACTGTGGTTGAGCACTCATGTTATGGTGTATTGGTGTAGTTGGAAGAGCTCCATCTTCGATTGGCCTCGTGTAAATTGATTTTGTCCGTTCTGGCCGGCTAGCGATAGGTGGTGGCGGTGCTGGCAACACAATGTCATCTTCATTGGTGGAACTATGAGATGATGTTGCGAATGCATTGTAAGAATGTGATTGACTTAGAGGAACTGAATGAGTGCCTCCGCTAATGCCACCTATATTAAGGTTCGCCACACCTATTAGACCGCCACTATTAGAGCCATGAATCTCAGAGTCAGTTGGTGTACTGCTTGGACTGCTGCTACTGACACGACTCAACGATGAACCTGTAAGTGAAAAAAAATGTAATTAACTAGGCCATTAAAAATAAAAAAAAAAAAAATAAAAAAGGAACTAAACTCAAAGGATATTACGAGTTCATCTTATGAGTTTTTAATTTTTTGAAATTGTGTAAAAATAAAAAAGATAATACATACAAAATGTCTACTTAAAATAATTGGCCCGAGGTTTTAAAAATAACATACATACATAAGTACATAAAACATTTATTACTTAGATTTTATAAAGTCATTTAAAACAAAAATAAACTTGAAAATTAATTTTTTAAATATTTATAAAGCAGAAACATATTTAGGCGGCGCAGTGCGTTTTTTTTTAGAATTTTTTTAAATGCTTTCGTCCCCCTTAAAAGTGATCAAATTAATTAAAACAAAAATTGTATAAAGTTTTTTTGAAATCGGTTAACGTTGGCACGTGCCGACGAGCACTTGAAATTTCCCATACGAAATACACAGAGGTTTCTGTCTTTAACTAAAAATGTTCTACAAATTTTAGGCGTCGAAAAAATAACAAATATGATAAACTTAAGCCCTCTGCACACGAAACGACTCATCATAGACGTGCCCAAGATTCATAATGCAGCGACGACTTCTCTACACCCAATCCTCTGCACACGAAGCGTATTATCACCGTCGTACATATGCAACTATTCGATTTTGAATTTAAGGATAGTTTTATCAAAAAAATCAATTAATGCAAACGTGTTTGTTGCAAATATGACAAGTTCAAGTGATGAAGAAGATTTACTACTATTATCTGCGTATCCGAAAAAAGTGAAGAACCATAATTTTCGGTGCATCCGTACATAAAGAAAATACAAACAGAAGGTTATTTATTGCTGTCAAAAAGTTGTCGGGAGACTATTCTATGCTCTAGACATTTTAGAAGGTCTAAACTAAAATTTTAGGGATTTGTTGTTGGTTAAGACTTAAAACACGAATTTTTTCCGATAAATTCGACATTTCATGTTCCATACACAAATTGAACCGCCCGGCGTCCTTAAAGACTCCGACACCGATCGCCTTAAAATTTCATGTGGTCGTCCATACAAAAAAAAAATACAAAAAAAAAAATACCCTGTATGTATTTATAAAAGTTCGTTACCTACAAAATACACATGCCGACTATGGAATTTGCAATACTCGATTCGCTGCGAATCTGAGTGCAGTGTTCTCTTTTCTATTCAAGAGAAATAGAGAACGCACTATTGCGATTCCAGTATTGCGAGTTCCATAATCGGCAAGACTATTTCATCTACCGTGAAGCGGGCCTTGTTTTTTAAGAACGTAATCAGAGTTTAATATTAATAGCTAAAACGGTGGATCAAGGTGAATAAGCTTGTATTTATTCTACTACACTAACATTCGTTATTCGACAAATATGTACCAATATTACCTGAATGTGTTGTTGTTGGATCAATCATATATTTGGAACTTTGCCTTTGTTTACTAGTATTGTCAAACCATTTCAAGACATCCAATACAGCTTGAGGATTTTTCTTTTGTTCCTGTTTACTGATGTTTGAATGCATCAGTAAACGAGCCCATGCTTCTGGCATACCCTAAAATAGTAAAGAAAGAAATTCATATTATGTATCTATTAGTTATTATTTTTTTTTTTTTTCTTTGAAAATAATACGAAATCTACTTTTTTGTGTCGGCATTTTTAGTAAAAAAAAAACTTTAAATCAATAAAACTAATTCTTTCTTCTAAAAAAGCTTTTTTCTTTTTAATTTGCGCCTTCAATGTCGGTGTTGTCTTCCATGAATTTCTGTTACATAAAAAGTTACATATTTTTTCTCATATTTTATAGCTAGCCAAGCTACTTGGTAATAATAAAAAAAAATAAACAAAAAGCATATACAAATGCGTGTGTACTTTATCTAACAATAAAAACAATAAATTTGGCAAAACTAATAATTGCAATTTATCAATATAAATTCACAATATAAAACAAAACAAATGAAAATCAAACACAAATTATAAGCAATACTTACTCTTATTGGCAGCTTGAAACAAAAGAAAAGAAAAAAATATACATGACAACACCCCGCTCGGTTAAGAAAACAAAAACGATAAACCAAAATTTAAAGAAATTTACGTTGTTTATTTTTTGTTCAAGTAAGCAAAACGCATAAGAATAACAGCAAGAGGGGTGGAGAAATATTAACAGGACTATAATAATAAGTAAAATTTAGTGAAACAAAATACGGTTAGTATTTTTCTAATGGACAAACATTCGATGCAAGCAATATAACATTTTGTATTTGTATGTATATTTGTGTTTTGGTTTTTTTGGTTTGTATCGAATTTTCAGTGATTTTGGTAAAAAACCCAAAAGATTGATTCCATTAGGTTTAAGCAAGACCCAACACAAACACATCAAGTTCGCTTTCATACCTCAAAAGTTGTAATGATCGTGCACCCAAACAAAGATAGAACATAAAGAAATATTAAAGATTGATTGACATTGTTTCAACGATAGATGTCTCTCTCTATATCCAGCCTGTCAAAATAATGAAGTGAAAACAAATGTTCGCAGAAAGATAAAGTTTCCAAGAAGGTTTACAAACGCTGCTAGCTTTGATTTCAGTATTTTAAACGGATTATTTCGATTGTATTAAAAAAGTGCACTGTATTGAAAAAAGACAACACCTTGCTCTAGTTCCAAGCTATAAATTGGCTATAGATTTTCATCCACTCTCTTATATTGACAAGCTGCAGATATCTATTCAAAACGCGATTGTCTGTTTGATTTTATTTTGTTTCGAGCTCGATCATTGCCACTCCGACGGTTTGAATGAATTTTGAATGATGTCGTTTTTTCATTCTCTGATAAATTCGCAAATTAATGTTTTTCCATTTTTTTGTGGTTTTTTATTCGTATAGTATTTCTGAGTATTTGAAAATATGTTTTAATTTATGTAAGTTTATAGAAGAGTGTTATAGAATAAAAAAAAAAAGCCAAAGAACTTTGGAGCAAAGAATGCTACTTAAAATAATAACAAAAAAGTATATACTTTTCAAATATTTTGATCAAATTTTAGTATGAAATATACAAAACCGTTTTAGGCTTAAGAAATTTGTACAACATACACCGATGATGGGCATAAGTAATATACTTTTCACTTACCGTAAACTCGCCGGTAACTGCATCGAATCCTACGTGTACGGTGTGCTCAAAATTTGTCGGATATGATATATTCGGTTTTGAGTCTGTATGTGATGGTTTGGATCCTTTGATTTTGCTTTTGAGAGTCTTCTTCTTGCGATCAGGATCATCGGGTTCTGGAAAAGAAAATGAAACTAAATTTGTGTATAGTTTTGAAGATTGTACCTGATATTAATCAATTTTTTGTTTTAGGGTAGAATGATTAGTAGCATCATCGGTTAGTTTGAAGTTTTCTGATATTTTTTTTTTAGTTAAATTCTCATTCGATATTGATGGAATATCTGTTTTCTTTTTCGAAATTTGTATGTTTTGATTATTAAATTGTATTCCTTAAATTTCAATGCAAAATAGAATTAAATAGGGTTAATCACTTTCTCTGAACGCTTAAACAAGCTTAATGAGGTTTTGTCTTCCTTTGAGTTGTCTTCCAACTTGTGTGACTTCGAAGTTCGAACGTGATATATAAACTGAATGTTTGATCTTCCTCTTAAGCGTCTTTCAACTTCTGTGGCTTCGAACGTCATATGAATTGAATCGTTTCTTTACATTCTCTGATGATTAATTTATATTATGAATTGTTCCCACCTCATATACAGGAATTTTGCTAGTAACGAAACAGTCAAGCTAAAATCAATTGCATTCTCGTGTATGAGTTGCTCCAAAAAAGACATTCGTTGTCCAAAGCTAAATTTGTATAATCTTGCTAAGCTGTTCAAGTCAAGTCTACGATTGATAATAAATGCAAAAACAAAAAAGAATTCAGTATGACATTAATATCTTTTATAAGTATGTACATTTATTCTAAGGGCCAGTTTTTTAGTGCTGAGATAAAACTCTGTTGAGTTAAATTAGAATTAATAAATCTGACAAATTCAAATTAAAAGTTTTTGCGACCTTTAGTCCAAATGCGTTTCGCCCAGGTACAACAGTTGGGCTCATCAGATCTGACAAATAAATAAAACCCCAAACAACTCAGCAGTATGTACATTTATTCTAATGGCCAGTTTTTTAGTGCTGAGATAAAACTCTGTTGAGTTAAATTAGAATTAATAAATCTGACAAATTCAAATTAAAAGTTTTAGCGACCTTTAGTTCAAATGCGTTTGGCCCAGGTACAACAGTTGGGCTCATCAGATCTGACAAATAAATTAAACCCCAAACAACCCAGCAGTGTTTCAATCAGTTGAAATTTATGTAAGCTGCTATGGAAATCACAACTCATCAAATTGGGTGATTTATCTCAAAAACATGTTTCACGAGAAAAATCGGGGTTGACTCTAAAAGTGAAATGATATAGCAAAAAAAAAACTTGACCTTAGCGGTCTTTTTTTGATTTGCAAATTAATCGTTATTCCTAGTTTATAACAACTAATTTTTTCTTCCGCTAGGTTCTATATTTCTGATTTCGCTTAATGCCAATGAACACTTCACTCGCAAACTGCCTTTTTCTTCTTTGTTGTCAATCATTTTAAAATATATTGGTTTCCAAAATTATTGATGAAAATAGCAATTTCTTCACAAAAGTAACTTTTATTCAGCAAAATTCTGGCTAATTAAAACTGATCCATTTCCCAGGGGTTTAAAGAGCGCAGCTGGAAGGCCATTTTTAAATTTCCCATTTAAATATTAAAGAATCTCATGCAGTCGACGTAGAATTTGGCTTATAAGCTATCCACATTTCTACCTAGGTTCCATAGGTTGATAATCTAGAGATCTTCATACTTTAGATGAATGCAATTAAATATTTTGTCATAAGTAGGAAGTAGTTATGGTATGAAAACGAATTAGTCCGAATAATGCAACTTTAGATAGCGAAGATATCATTTTTTCTCAACAATTAACTTTTTATTGGAACCAATTCCGATGAGCTTCAAATCCTTTGATATAAAGTGAGTAAGAATAGCAGGAGTAAGATAACAGCACTAACGGAAGTTCTATTCCAGCTGAAAGCTGTGCACAGAGTTTCCAAACCATGAAAATTATTAAACATTTCTTGTAAAATATCAAATATCACCATTGTTAACTTTTTGTTTTAAATTTAAATAGTTAAAAAAATATTTGAGTTAGTTTTAAATGTTAAATAAAATATTTACCTTTAGGCAAAGGCCGCATATCTACTGGTGGACCATCGCCTCCACCTCGGTCACCACCTCTATTGCTTGTTAATCGAACTGGTGGTGCAGGAGGTTTGTCTTCTTCGCTAGACATTGTTTTTATTTGTGTAAGGCTGTATATTTAGTAATATATTTTATGGCTTTCTCCAAAATTTGTTTTTTCTTTTTGTATGTTTATATAAATTCGCTTCTACAAGGGTGCGTAACTTAAAAATTCTGAAATAAACAAAAAAAATTATAGGTAGGTAAATAATTGACGTAATAAAAGTATTCAAAAAAATAAAATTTATACATAACTTAGTTCTACAAAAAGTAAATTTGTAGCAATCGACAATTTAACTATTTAATTCTATGAAAGATAAACGGTTTATAAAATAGATTGTAGGTTCTCTCTTCACAGAATTATGATCTTCATAATATGTATTTTGAATTTGATCAAATTACTCATTAAGATAATGTATTTCAACTCGATAAAAATAAGCAGTATTAAACTGTGCCAAATTGCAACTGATAATGACTCACTTTTTCTTTGAGAAAATCCATTTGATATTTGATTAAGACCATAAACAGCTAACAAATTGATTGGGAACATTTTTACTAAAAGCTTGGAATTATAATGAATTGAAGAATAAAGTGAGTAAGTAAATAATAAGACGACAGTTGTGTTTGAACAGCTGAATGAGCTTTAAGAATTTTAAGTTATTTAAAAAAAATTCTAGCTTGGAAGTAAAAAGAATAATATATGTAAATACTATAAACTAGTGATATGATTAATTATCTTCAATAACAATTTAATATTGTGTAGTTTATAATGCAGAGGATTTTCGTGGTTTTGCATTTTTTGACAGTGTGAATAGATACCACTTCTGGGTTAAGACAAAGTGACGTACTGTCTCACATTTGCCTCCGTGCTTTAAAAGTTATTACATGCCGGCTCCACTGGGCATGAGCCATGCTTTGACTATGAACATGTCTTGAAAAAAACCAATGGAGCCTCAAAAATCCATATCTGAGCAGTGACATATCCATACAAATCAGACTGCTGATTGGATTGTGGTTTGGATGTTGGGCATTGCTCATGTCTAGTGGAGCCAGCATGTTAGGTACACAATGCCAGAAATTTGACATAGACATTACAAAGCGTATAACTACTGGTGTTTTCACTACCATGGTGTCAGCTGCAAATAGAATGGGAATAGCTCCCATCATATCTTCTAAAATTTGGAAATACTAACAATTTTTCACTGTTCCTTGCGGGTTCAAATTTGGTCTATGAAAATGGTAGCCCAGTGGCCATGGAATATTCAATTTTCGATGCCAATAAATTCTGAGAGAAACTGCGACAACAATTCACGTTCCCAGTTTTCGACGATGGGGAAAATTCCGAGGGAAATTTTATTCACGATAGCCCCCATTAATGAGGAAAATACGAAGCATACTTCCATTACAATAGTCGGCTCCAGTTGGTCAGAACGTGACAACATATGTGGAGGTATAACTTGGAGGTAATTAAGGACTGAATCAAACCCAGCTTGTAAGTAATAAATAAATTCAGTCCAGCCTGCAACAAATTTTTGTTTTTATTCCTTTTTTGTGTTTAGTTGTGACCCTTATTTTTTTGTAAAGCTTAATGAAGTAAGAAATAAGTAAGAAATTAACTTAGCACTATCTACCTGTACTGTTTAAACCAGAGAACATAAAATTTGATATTCTCTGGTTTAAACGCGGCAAGAAAAAAATAATTGTCCTTCACCCAAATGAACAAGATAGTACCTATTTGATATTCCTTACTAAATAGCAACACTTGAATGAATAACGTCATTTTACCATAAATTCACAGGATTCCTATGGAACTAGATCCGATTCGTCTATCTGAGTACACTTAACACTAAATGGTTAAGCATTAACTATATGAACTCATTTATTAAGAGGTGTGTGGAATTCATTCACTTCCAGTAAATTGTAACTAATTTAACACCCTCATTTGCAATGCAATAATTTAACCGATAGTTGAAAACTTTTTTTACTTCTTCTAGACAACAAAAGTGAAATAACCTTTAAGAATCTTGACAGAAATGAGGTAGGAAAAGAGGATTATTTCCACGTTAAACACAACAATTTAAAAATAATATTTGTTCATTGATTGTTTACAAATTAAATTGATTACCTAGTTATTAACAAATTTCTAGCAAACTTATGTGACTGTGGATATATCAAACGACCGATTACGAATGCGTTTTTAAGTTTGATTTGTTCGCAATTATTCCTCGTACCACACTTTTTTTCTTTATCTAAACTATGAATCATATCGAGCTGAAGACGAAGAGTGAGGAATGAGAACCAAGAACAAAAAAAAATAAAAAGAATAAAATTTCTGACATGGAAGCAAAAAGACAAGCAAAAGCGAAAATAGTTTTTATTTTTGTATTAATTCCAATCCGACGACTGAAGTACGACGGCCGGAAATGGAATTATTATCACACACTCTGCAGCAGAAACACCTTCCCAAAGGCGTTCGCTCAAAAAAAATTATTCTTCCCCACTTCTCGAGCGAGCCCACACAAAACCCAGTTATTAGCATTTGAAATTATCAGAAAAAAAAATATATATAAGAAATGTTTTTACACTGAGGAACGACAATAGAGATGCATTGGAAGCCCACACCAAGATTTGAGGAATTTTTGGAACTCATCGCACTCAGCCGAAGCTAAAGGTGATGCAGGAAAAATCAATTATCTATTTAGTAACACTTTTCAGGCACATTTCAATCGGCCAGCAGTACTGTTTTGCTTCGTAGTCGACTTTCAACAAACCGAAGGGTGATTTTTATATTCCTATCGGTGTCTTAGCATGGAATTCTTATAGGATTCAATGAAATTTATAATTTTCTCAATACAATAAAATGGAGCACAGGTAAAATGAACTAAAAATAAATACAAAAAAGATGAAAGAATCTCTTACAAAGTCCCACAAAACTCCCGAGTCTTCTCATCAGAGTTATCGCCAAAGCATTTTCTTTCTTTTTGTTGAAACACCGACGAGCGACTTTGAAAACGCGACAAAATACCGGCGGTAGTCGTGTTTAAAATAAATGCCGAATGGTATTACTTTAATTAAATGAATATTTGAATTTTTATAAGTAAAAATAACATAAAATAAAGATTTGTTCAAGGAAAAATCTTTAATAAAAAATTATTGAAAAAACAGTCGAAAGGAAATTTTGCCATTTAGTCTGACTCTCTACAAAAAACTGCTGCTCCTGCTGTTTCACTTTCAGTTCACTTTGTGTAGAGATTTTTGTGCAATGCAAAGAAAAAGTTTCTTGATTTAGACTTGTCTCTTTTGCACTAGTTGAAATTACAGCTTGATAATTGATTGGGTGGAACAGAGATGGTAAACAAGCTGTGAATTTGCTGGACAAATCGAGTTGATTGACTGGAGAGTTTTTTTTTTTTAAGGTATCGTCTGCACTACAATAAGTGGAAAATCGCAGAAGGGTGTGTTGATTGATTATTTTTCTTAAATCTCTGTTTACAGGGAAATCTGTAATTTTTGTTATACAAAAATCTTGTGTTTGTGCATTTAGTTGATGAAACATTCACACAGCTGTTTCTCTGAATATTGATAATCCTCAATAACAGCAAAGAATGTATTCACCTTGGATTTTAACTTTGAGTAAAACTCCTTACCCAAACAAAAATTCCACAGCATGGTATGAAGTTAACAATAGGTGTGTTTTTTTTGCAAGTCCGGGGGAATCGGACGAACAAAAATGACATTGGGGCTAAGCGACGCCATTACAGAAAAAAATGGAGTTCCATACAAACTAACGATAACATGTATGAAATTCGTGCCGGTAACACAGTTTTTATCTGGGCTAAATTAAAGCCCCGAAAATTCTCTGGGCTTAGCTTAGCCCGAAGGGGCTTAGTTGTTGTTGCTTTTAACATGTAAATTGCTTAGCCCCGACGTCGTTTTTTTTTCATCCAAGTCCATCCGGGCAAAGAAAAAAACACACCTAATAATGGAGGATGAAATGTTTGGTCTATCTATTTTTATATATAATTGTTTCCTTAAAGCCTAGTACGCAGATCGAGACAAAATTTATCTCCCATGTAAAATTTTTCCCAGGACAAATTTTATCTCGGATTTTTTCCAACCGGTACGCAGCTCCAACGCAAAATTTGACAGGTTGTAACCGCTGTACGTGAAAAGCTAAAAGAAAGTCTCCACTTAATTTTGCGCGGAAAAAGAATGCTCGAAGCATTATTTTTCCGGACAAATTGTGACGTTTTATATATATTTCGCTTTTTAAAAACTAAAATCATCTCCCTGTTTCATTCTTTCCATTATTAAGACGTTGTGAGGACGCACGACGGAAAAAAAATATAAAATGTGTACAAAAAATGATGACATGGAATGAGAATAGAATAAATAGAACAGCTGTTTTTAATCAGTCAGTGGCGTAGCCAATGGAAAAGGGTACAAAAGGGCCACATTCAGATACGGAAAATATTTTTTTCAATAAGAAAATTAAATTGATTCCTAAACCGCGTTTAATCGAGATGGTTGGAATCAGCAAACAGAGGTTTCAAATTTAATTGGATTTTGGGAGCAGTAATAAAATTGTGAACATTTATGATTTTGGCAGGGTTTTTTTAAGCCATCGACAGCACATCTATCCCCCAATGGAATATGACAGTTGATGGCTTGATAGATGAAGAATAAACTATTTTGAACGAAAAATTAATTTGATCCAAATGTCAAACCCTAAATCACTTTTTCCCGGAGAAGTAAAAAACCTTCAAAAATTTCGGAATTTTCAGAAGTTTTTTAATCCATTTACATCGCAGCGATCCTTCAATATAATTTGACAGTTGATGGCTTGACAGACAAGCTATATTTTGACGGAAAAGTCTATTTTGATCCAAATGTAACCAAATTGCCCTAGAATCACCCTTTTCCAGAGAAGTAAAAAAAAACTGAAACTGAACAGACCTTTTAAAGGTATTGGGTCGTATTAATAAAACAGAGCAATTGCTTCAAGTAAACTCCGTAGCAAAGTAAAAGCATTTAGCAATTGCTTTATATTAGTAATTAATAAAAATCTACCTGCTTAAGATAGTTCGAAAATTCGAACTTAGCAATTGCTTTACATTTGCCATGGTGTTTGTGGTTCTTAACACTTCATGTAGATATAATGTAACGAAAATCATAAAGAGATCGGCAATTTCATAGATTTTTATTTTTTAATAGAATACAAGAAATACTCTTGTCAAAAACATTCTACCAAGCTATATTTATTGTTTTATTTCACGTTTATTTCACTTTTATGCATTATTTTGTGGATGATAGTTATAAAATTGATCAATAATTGTTTATTAAGCATTTTTATCGTCGCCAAAAGTTCTTGGTCTATAATTTTTTTCACGAACATTTGTTGTAACTACTGCCGGTAAGAGTGGAATGATGTGCAAACCTATTTCATTCATCTTGACGCAAAAGATCAAGAATACCAAACATTTAATTGAATGTATTTTCTTTTAAATTAATTAAATGATTTTATAAGTCTGAAAAAAAAATATTTCACGTTAATATCCGTAGCAAATGTTCTAAGTCACCTAAATAGCAGACTTCAAATTTTCTAGTAATTGCTATATTTTTTGTGTTTTATAATTACCGATTGAAGCAAATGAGCGGTGGCATTACTTTTCGAAGATAGAGAAAGCAAAAGCAATTGCTATAAATTTTTTATAATTATGAAACTAAGCAATTGCTTCAGATTTGACAATTCTAGCTAGCAAAAGCCATTGCTCGGGTTTATTAATATTACCCATTTTCATCCATCCACATTATATTGTTCCTCATCATGCGCATGCGATCAATTTTTCTTGCTCTGCAAATGCTTTGAAGGAATCTGATTTCTGGTAAAAATTTCAAATTTATGTCAAATGAAAGTTATTTTATAATTTTTTTAATTTCTAACTACGCTACTGTTCTCATTTGACTTTTGTTTTTATCTCTACACCTTCAGAATTTGCCTCGAGAAAAAAAATTTAGAGATAAAATTTGTCTTTGCTCGATCTGCGTACTAGGCCTTACAGCTGTATGATGTATAATGTACAATCGCAATTCCAAAATTAAATAACAACAAATTACCTTTGACAATTTTGACGTTTCAATTGTGATCCACACTATTGTGCCGATACCGATACACTAATTAGTTATAATTAGTTTTAATTAGTTTTAATTAGTTTTAATTAGTTTTAATTAGTTTTAATTTAGTTTTATTTAGTTTGTAAGTTTTATATAAAACAAAAAAATAAAGATAAAGATACCGAGTTTTTTATAAATTCTTCTCGGTGAAAAATAAAACCGATATAGATTCTAGTTTTAAGATAGTTCTTAGGCCGAAAGGCATTAGCATTAAGTTATTAGTTTAACTTAGAGCGCCCGAATGGGGCCAGTAAGTTAGTTGTAAGATATTGATAAGTAGGCTAGTTTTTATGAATTTTTGTCTAGCTTTAAGATAGTTTTAAGATGAATGAAAAATAAAAATGAATTTATAAAAAAAAAAAAAAATACCGATACACTCTCACAATGATAAAAAGGGAACTCCAGGTTGTCGTAAATGTAGTAAAGCTGTAAACTGCGTAAAGGCTCTCCCAAACCAACGCGAAACATTCACCGACGACGCGAAATCATTCACAATAATACAAAATTTGAGAGATATACAATGTTTAACAACCACAAAAAAAAGCCTTTGCGAATGATTCGCTATAATTTCGTGTTGGTTTGGGGGAGCCTTAAATCTGTCAAATTTTCCATTCAAATTGTGACAGAATTACGAAGTTTAAATGCTCTCCCAAACCAACGCGAAATCATAGCGAATCATTCACAAAGGCGTTTTTTTGTTGTTGTTTAGCATTGTGTATCTTTCATATTTTGTATTATTGTGAATGATTTTGCCTTAAAGGATCTCCCAAACCAACGCGAATTCGTAGCGAATCATTCGCAAATACATTTTTTTGTTGTTGTTTAGCATTGTGTATCAGATATTGATGATGTGAGTATAGGTACCTACTCACTTTTTTTTTGTGTAAAAATATTTTATCGTATCGAGACTTTATCGATATCAGAACTATAATGTGAATCTGGCTTAAATATACATAATTATAGCCTTGTTTTTTAGTGCATTTTTATCTTCGCTTAGAAAAAAGTAGCATGTTAATTACAACAACAAACTGGTATAATTCCGTATTGTTGTTGTATTTAACATGCGTCTTTTTTCAAAGCGAAGATAAAAATGCACTAAAAAACAGGGCTAATATTAGGTTTGTTTGGTTACTTTTGTAGCATGAAGTTCAAAAACTGTCAAATTATTGAAAGAAGGGGAAAATTCTTTCATAGAGGGGAAAACTTGCTACAAAGTTAACAAACGCGTTAAACCAATTTTGTATTACCTTTGTGTTCAAGACGTCAAACGTGACACATAATATCAAACACTACAGACAAATCTTAAGACACACATAAACAAAAAAAACACAGACGTGGATTTGACAGTTTTTTACTTCCTGCACACAGAAATTTGCAAGATTTTTCATGGAGGGGAAATTTTTTGCTCTCTCATTTTGCTCTCTCGTTGCTACACTTTGGAGTTAACAAACAGGAATTTGTGAAATGTAGTGCGACATCGTACGAATTCGTATGAAATTTCAGTAACCAGTTAGGATGAGATTCAACTCGGTGGAAACCTTTTCAGAGCTCTTCAAACTATTTTACTAAAATTGGGTGTGATCCTTAGGTTTTGACTTAATTTCCAACCTTATTTCGTGCAAATTTGGTTGAAATTATCTCATTTCGAAATGTGAATTTCTATGGGAAATGAGATGATTGTGTATCGAATTTGGAAATTTTCAGCGAAATTGCCTCATTTGGCCCAATGAAAGCGTAGTATTAGGAATAATGCCTTATGACACAAACTGAAATGCTAGGGGTGGTTTTTTGGAAGCCCGGGGAGTCGGGTGAAAAAAACGACAGAAAAAAATGGAGTTTCCACATAAGCTATCGATAACATGTATGAAATTCGTGCCGTTAACACAGTTTTTACGTGAGCTAAGGTTAAGCCCCGAAAATTCTCTGGGCTTAGCAAAGCCCGAATGGGCTTAGTTGTTGTTGTTTTTAATATGTAAATTGCTTGGCCCTGAGGTCGTTTGCTTCGTCCAAGCCCATTCGGGCAAGGAAAAAAACACACCTACTGATTGCGGGCAATCGTCCGGTTTGTGTCAAAACACAAACTGAAAAGTTGCTCGAATCAAAAACTGAATAGTTTTTGCATGTGCCCGCTGTTGGCCTACTATATATGGATTGCTAGGAGCCAAATTCATGGCTGTTCAATTTATTACTAAAATGCCATTAGCGCTTTTATCGAATAGGCGGCAGGCATAGCTTTTGTCACTCGAGTATTGTATTTGTTTTCTTATTTATTTAATTTTGGAAAATAATCAACAAAAAGATGTTTTAAGTTTTTAAAAAAAGCGTTGAAAACAATTTATTAAAAGATTAATCGACCTAAGTATGCATACTGCCAGAAAATTTCTCTTTTTTCTTGCCTGAATCATCATTGATTGCAGCTTCGGTGGCCTGACACTTAATAAGTTTCTTCGAAATATCACCTTTTTCTTTGGCGACGCAAAAAAACTGTGAAGAGGAGCTACCATTGTCCTGGGAAATTTGGTTCTTTTTTATTGGTTTGCCAGCCGGTCGCCACCCCTCTGAATTCAGAAGAAGAACAAGATAGTTTCAAGGGCTTTTTATTTAAATATCAGGGACATAGTACCGAAGGCAGCACGAGCTTTATTTATTCTACTTTTAACGTCCAGATCCGTACCACCGTTTGCAGAAACAATACTGCCAAGGTAGTTAAACTGTTCCACTACTTCAACTGGCGTCTCCTGTAGAATAATACGCTGCTGTGTGGAGCGGCCTGTGAGCATTATTTTTGTCTTTTTGCTGTTTATTCTTAGACCACTCGACTCTCCCTTCACTTGTAGTGTTTGGCACATCCCGTTCAGCCCACTAATGTTATTTGCCAGTAAACATATGTCATCGGCATAGTCTAAATGACTGAGCCTTTCGAACGGTCTCCACTGAATGCCATTTCGCTCAGCTGTACCAACACTGGCCGTCAATACGTCGTCCATCGCCAGCAGGAAGAGAATTGGCGATAGAACATCCCCTCGTCTTACACCCTGTTGCACTACGAAGGAGTCGGTTTAGCTGCCCATATTGTGCAAAACAAAACACCTTGCGTTGTTGTAGGACTCTTTAATAATGGCAACAATTTTTGGTGGAATTCCTCTACCAAGCAATGATCTCCATATACATTCTCGGTTGACTCGATCAAAGGCCTTCTCAAAATCCACGAACATGAGGTAAAGCGGTGATTGAAATTCCATCGACTGCTCGAGGACGATACGCAGGGTGTTGATATGGTCGACACACGATCGACCACTGCGGAAGCCAGCTTGATGCTTCTTGAGTGTAGACTCGATTCTATCCTTTATTCGCTCGAGAATGATGGTTGCCATTAGTTTTGGGAAAACGGACAAAACAGTGATACCACGCCAATTGTTGCAATTCTTTAAGTCACCTTTCTTTGGCAACTTAACAATCACACCATCCTTCCAGTCCCTGGGATAGGTTTCGTTTTCCCAAATGTTTTGTATCAGCGGATGTAAAATACTAGCCGCTGTTACGGGATCGGCTTTCAGGAATTCAGCTGGTATTCCGTCCAGTCCAGCTGCCTTGTTGTTTTTGAGGAGATTTATTGATGTAAGGATTTCCGATTCTGACGGGGGTTCGATGTCAATACCCCTATAGGACCTGCGCATCTCGTTTAGTTGGGGCACTTCAGCACTCTGCTCAACTGAATCCTCATTTAGCAGGGCACAAAAATGGTCCTTCCATCTACGAAGCTGATCCTCAATTGATACCAAAAGTGTGCCATCCGCATCCATTACAGGATGATTGGTGTTGCTTTTTTTCCCGATAACATCTTTGGCTATTTGGTACAATTCCCGGATATCTCCTCTTCTGGCAGCGATTTCCGCATTATCTGCGAGTCCATCTACCTTCATCCTCTTGTCACGTCTCACACAGCGATAGACCATCTTATGTGCAATGTGGTACTCTCTTCGCAAGTCAGCCTTTCGTTGAACATCTGCTTCGGCATTTATTTGGATTTTCAACGATTTGCGAAGTTCGATCTTATCCCAGGTGTCTTGGGATATCCAAGAGTCTCTACGTCTCGTTCGTTTGGGTACAGCTTCAGATCCAGCCTCCATAAAAACACTTTTAATTTCACCCCACATCTCATCAATTGTTGAATTCTGGATTCCGTTTAATGACGAGGCTCTGTCGTTAAGGTTGGTGACATAGTTACGACATATGTTGGGGTCATTTAAAGCATTAGTAATGAATTTTGAGCTCCTTGCTGCATCCTGCGCTGGTTTTTGTACGGCAGCGGTTCGTAGTTTGAGACTCATCAGAACCAAATAGTGGTCGCTTCCCACATCGGCATTTCTTATACCTACTCCGAACATCACACATAGACTTCCTCCATCGCTGCTGAATCATGATATGATCAATTTGGTTTTTGGTTTGACCATCCGGATGCACCCAGGTAATTTTGTTGCACGTCTTATGCTTAAATACAGTCCCACCTATCACAAGACGATTCGCGTTACAAAAGTCGACAAGCAAGTCACCATTTTCATTCCGTGACCCCAAGCCATTTCTTCCCATCACGCGTTCCAGTCGGTAATTGTCTGAACCGACTTGGGCATTAAGGTCTCCCATAACGACTATGATGTCGGCTCTCGGAACACTACTGTAAACCGAGTTAAGATGAGTGTAGAACGCGGTTTTGTCTTCCTCGGTCGCTTCATTTGTGGGGGCGTAGCACTGAATAATTGTGACGTAACGAATTTTTGAACGAAACCTTGCTGTCATTAATCTCGCAGAAATGGGTGGCCAGGAGACCAAACTACGCCTCGCTTCTTCGTTCAACATAATTCCGACACCATGCAGTCTTTGGCCACCCTCTCTTTCATCTTCCCCGGAATACAGCATTCTCGTCTGTCCAGTGTCTGATCTGTATTCAGCTCTTCCTCTCCACTTAGTTTCGCTTATGCCCAGGATACTGATCTTTAGGCGAAGCATTTCACGCTCAACCTGCTCGTATCTACCATCGCTGTACAAGGATCGAACGTTCCATGCTCCGATTTTCGTACGTATGCGGTAGCCAAAAGTAACATTTGCACTTCTTGAAAGACTTATTCTATTTGTCAACGATTCATTTATTATTATGGCGTCTTGATTGACGCTCGTAAATGAAAGAGGCCGAACCCCCAAATCCGATGTGCGGTTTACTGCAACCGAAGCTGCAGAAGGATTTTCTATAAAAAGGTTACCTCTTGGGGACTCAATTCCATTTGTTGTCATAATTCATGTATTTGCTTATATCCTTCCACCATGGTGTTTTCCGAGATATGATTAATAACATACATAAGCTCAGATTTGACAGGCACACCCGCCTTTTGTATGGTCAAACACATAACTGCTCGAGGCCGCCCACTATGGGAAAACAGACGCCTTTTGTAGCCGCCCAATATGGGTTACAGACGCTACCTGCTGCTGCCGTTGGCCTTTTACCAAAAAAAGCTCCTCCGCCACCAGACTATCATGCCGTTGACCGCTACCTGCAGTTCATCCGTCTTAAGGGGGCTTTTAACCATCCCAAGGACAAGTTTGTGCCCTGACCAGCAACGCTGGGTTGTCTGCTTATCCCGGCATCTATTCGGTCCCCCTGCACGTTAGCGTTACCCGCCCTCTACCACGCGGAGGTGTGCATAGGGATTTTCCTATCATTGAGCCTAGGGCCATATGGCGTCCTATCACTCTCAAGTACTTTTAGAGGGCAAACGAGTAAAAGTAATGAGTAAAAATAACGAGTAGACGAAACGAGCCAAACTAACAAGTAAAAGTAATGATTATAAGTTATTGCCTGAACAGAATAAAATGCTGCAACTGGAGCTGCAGCTGAAGCTGGAATAACTGTCAAAAAATGTCGTACGTGATTTTTTTTACGCGCCCACAATGAAGCTGTACAACTTTTTGACATTTCAGTATCGAAAATGAAAATACAAATGAATAATTATGAAAAAGGAGCTAAAATTACATTACGGCCTTGTGAGAGGTTGAAATGAGTGTGAAACTCACTTCAACCCCCATGTAAATTCTAGGATGCGGTCAAAATGTTGAAACGTCCAAAAAGCTGCAAGCAAAAATTAAAAGTTGGCCAACTTGTCCAGCTGTGTCTGCAGCTGCATCGTGTTGTGTTCGTATAACTGAATTTGTGTGTATTCAACATTTTTCCAGCTGCATGGCATTCTAAGGAAACTGTAAAAGTTCACTATCGATATGAGCACCACTAACAATTACTTTGGGTCACAGGCTCGTCCAAACTGTTTTTATGGAGTATTTCCCTAACGAAATGTCAGAGACTGGGTTCCTCAACCCACCCTACATGCTCTTGCTTTTCGTCACATTTTATACGAATCACCCTGTATAAACGGAATATCATGTTTCGTACCTTCCACCCCTTATGAGTAATATAGTGGACCCCGAATCGATGGGGAACTTTCCCCAAACCTTTAAATACATTTTTTACAACTATTTTCTAATTTTCCTTGGGGATACCACGCAAGAAAAACTCACCTTGTACTCTATCTCAAAGGTGAAAGAATACATTTCGATACAGAAACATAAAATCCGTAACTCTACCGGTTTATCTCGAAAACGGTTACTCTTATGAGAAAAAAGCTACTTAACATTTCTTATAGGAAATTTTCTAAGCTACAACCCAGTCTTTTACATTTTTTCTGTAAAAGTTACCATGCGGGAGACATTTCTTAAAAACCATTAAATTGTTGGTGGGCTCATATCGATGGGGACTTTTTACAGTTTCCTTAGAATGCCATGGGGATGCACAATGTACAAAAATCCAGCTTTCCACCATTTTTCGATGCAAAAAGCTTAGATGACTGGACTACGTAATAAAGTTTTTAACTTCGCAAATCTAGCACAATTTGTATGGAAAAGGGGACAGATTTACGCAGCTTGCAACTTTACTACGACTTTGCATGAATACCCTTTTTATAAGGAGAAAGGTGCGAGTCTTATATGTCAAAATAATTATGCGAGGAGTGTACGATCTGAATCTGATGTATTTTTGATATAAAGCGCATGTTGGAGGAATATTAACATTAATATTTTCTTCGCAAATATTTAATTCTTTTAATACACTAGCGGTATTCATGCAACAGCGTAAAGGTCGTCGTAAACGTTGTAAACTTCGTAATTCTGTCACAATTTGTATGGACAATTTGACAGATTAACGAAGCTTACAACTTTACTACGCTGTAGCACGAATACCCTTACATTTTTAATTCTTATGAGTTCCCCCTCCTCCTTAATCAGGATATATTTTAAAATTTTCACAGAGCTTGTCTTCTTTTGAATACATCTCAAATCTAGATCTCTAATGCTTTTCCTTCGTACGCCCTTGAAAAATTGAAAATAAATTTTTAAAACTAATTGCAAACTAATAAAGGTAAAACTACACAAATTTTAACAGCTCGATGTTAAGGTATTAGAATGATATACAACTTATTATTTTGCTATTTTAAAGTCTGTTTACCTACTTTTTCTATTATTGTGAGCGTATTTATTTCTTTAAATAAACTGCAGCTGAACACATCTAAAGAAGTGATATTTCAATTTCCTACAAAAAAACTAGCAAGACACATTTTTTTGACATTTTTAAAAGTCAAAGTTTCACATGAAGATAACATTAGGTATGTTCATGAACTTCCAAAAACCGCCAAATTCTACCCATTTTATTCCAAAGTTCTGCCAAAGTCCATATAAAAAAAAAGAAATTTACGGAACTTTGGACTTAAATGAGCTGTTTTGTAAAAGTAAGTGTGTTAATTTCTACAATTATTAAGTATTTAAAAAAAAAAAATAAAATAAGGAATGAATTTCTTATAATACCTATCTACTCTAAAAACCTTGAGCTGGTGTGTTAAGTAGGTACTTTCGACTTTCTATCTTACAAGTTTCCCATAATAGCCAAAGTCATTATTTACTAAACTTAAACAACAATCACTTTCGACTGCCAAAATAAAAACCCTTCCACGTAAATGTTCCTTTTAAAAAGGATTATTCCATAGCCTATTATGTCTTTAGTTAGATTAGTTTAGTTTTATAACTGTCATAAATATTTAATAATTAAATAAAAATAATAACATTACATATTCCCGTACTTCCAAAAACTACGAATTTCTACGAATTTTGCCCAAAGTTCTGTCAAAGTGCATATAAAAAAATAAAATTTTACTAAAATTAGTAGAAATTCTCAGTTTTCAGAAATAAACGAACATATCGTCGGCTTAGAGTGTAAAGCGGCTAACTCCACTTTTTTTTGTGATTATAGACCACTTCAAAAATTGCTTAAAAATACAAAAATCTATCAAATATTTTCAATTTCAGCGAATTTAGCAAAAACGAGTGCTGACAAATAATTAACGCAATTTTGGTTTCATTCAAATAATGCGAACATTTTTATTTAAATAATTTTTTGTAATAAATGCAAAATAGGAGTTAGCTGCTTTCCACTCTAAGCCGACGATATATAATATTTCATCTTCGTACATGGTCTTTTTCGCCTCTGGGGCCTATTTCTGCGCTACAGCTACTACATCAATTACATCAACTACATTTTACGGCTTCATCCTACAACTACACCAGTTACATTTGTAATTTATTATACTTTTTTATCTTTTATTTCATAACTCCAGTTGTATGTTTGAATCAGACAAATATAAATGATGTAGTTAAAGGATTTTAATGTACGATGCAGTTGATGTAGTTGATGTAGGATGTAGCTCTGTTGTAGTAGCGCTGAAATAGGCTCCTGGTGTGACTGCATTTTATTCCCTGGGAGGTTCCACACATTACCCAACACAGCATTCCTGATAGCTTACAATCCCATCTAGTTGAACATTGTGTCCAACAGTTTTTAGTTTAAGCATAGTTTACAGTTCCGATGCGAAAAAAAAAAATCAAAATTTTCAAAACGATTTTCCACCTATTCTGCGCACCAAGTTGAATAACATTCAAGGCGAAAAACGTTTGCTTTGGCTAAACCACCCATTGAGTCATTAATTTACCCTTAATTGACAAACTATAGGCCTAAAAATGGAAAATAATTATTTTTGGATGCGAAAACCATTTGCATGCCAATGATGGCTTGAGGTGAATATATTTTTTTTTTTCGGAAGTATAAACCGACCATCAAAAAAAAAAAAATATTTTATTCACCACACTTTTTTTCGCATGCAAATCAATTGCCGGTCCATTGTTTTGCATGACATTCCATGACAGAATAGTATTTAAGTATTTTTTTTTTGCATGAAACTGTAAACCAATCATGCAAACAATTAATTTTACATTTCACCGCAATTATTTTTGTCATGCGAGAATATTTGCATAGATTTTTTTTTGCGCACGGGAACTGTAAACTAGGCTTTAAGCATAGTTTACAGTTTCCATGCGAAAAAAAAAATCAAAATTTTCAAAACGATTTTCCACGTATTCTGCGCACCAAGTTGGATAATATTCAAGGCGATAAACGTTTGCCGTGACCTAAACCACCCATTGAGTCATTAATTTACCCTTAATTGACAAACTATATGCCTAAAAATGGAAAATAATTATTTTTAGATGCGATACCCATTTGCATGCAAATAATGCCTTGAGGTGAATATATTTTTTTTGAAGTATAAACCGACCATCAAAAAAAAATATTTTATTCACCACACTTTTTTTCGTATGCAAATCAATTGCCGGTCCATTGTTTTGCATGACATTCCATGACAGAATAGTATTTTAGTATTTTTTTTTGCATGAAACTGTAAACCAATCATGCAAACAATTAATTTTACATTTCACCGCAATTATTTTTGACATGCGAGAATATTAGCATAGATTTTTTTTTTGCGCACGGGAACTGTAAACTAGACTTTAAGCAAGCTTACAGTTTCCATGCGAAAAAAAAATCAAAATTTTCAAAACGATTTTCCACGTATTCTGCGCACCAAGTTGGATAATATTCAAGGCGATAAACGTTTGCCGTGACCTAAACCACCCATTGAGTCATTAATTTACCCTTAATTGACAAACTTTATGCCTAAAAATGGGAAATAATTATTTTTAGATGCGATACCCATTTGCATGCAAATAATGCCTTGAGGTGAATATTTTTTTTTTTGAAGTATAAACCGACCATAAAAAAAAAAAATATTTTATTCACCACACTTTTTTTCGCATGCGAATCAATTGCCGGTCCATTGTTTTGCATGACATTCCATGACAGCATAGTTTTTCTTTTTGCATGAAACTGTAAACCAATCATGCAAACAATTAATTTTACATTTCACCTCAATTATTTTTGACATTCGAGAATATTTGCATAGATTTTTTTTGCGCACGGGAACTCTAAACTAGGCTTTAGATATTAATTTAAGCAGATTTCCCGAGCGGATGACAGATCTGCTGTAGCAGGAACTAATCCAATTTTGACAGATTTCTAACCTTAATCTGTTAGGTTAGATTAGGTTAGGTTAGAAGGGGTGATGATACGGTAAGCCGCTTCATCTCACTCGGATCTTCGTGGATCCATTGCGCTCCCCAGGATAAAGGTAGATAGGTGTGAGGAGGGGATGGGTGTGGGACTGAGGACAAATTTAGGAATGGGATGCCACCTTGAACTACCCTGACTTCTGAGTGAATTTCTGGATATTCTTTAGTTGCAGGGTAGAGATGTCGCCCATTTCGTCGAAAAAGTATTCTCCGAGGGCCTCTTTTCTAGTTATAGCCAGACTGGGGCATTCAGAAAGGAAATGGGATGAGCCCTCCTCCGCCTCTTCATCTTGACATCCTCTACATAAGTCAGATGGGTTGATACCCATTCTGCTCATGTGATGGGTTCCCAATGAGTTGTGGCCCGTTAGGACTCCCACTATGAGCGATAATTGAGGCCTACTTAACTTGAGTAAATACTCAGTTTTTTTCTTCGATATGTTCGGCCATAAATTTCTTGAAACCCGACAAGTGTCAAGTGATGACCATCTGACGTTTGCAGCTTCAAGGAAATTCTGGTGGATTCTATTTTTTTCCTGCTCCAGTGGCATAAGTACCGAAAATTCGATTTGGATCAAGAGATGATCCGTTTCTGGCCAGTTCGTCTGCCATTTCATTCCCGAGAATATCACGATGTCCAGGGACCCATATAGGGGTTACTGTGTTTGTTGTGCCTAGAGATCTAAGCTCAGTTCGACAACAATCTACCAGTTTGGACTTGATACTGATTGAAGAAATAGCTTTAATTGCCGCCTGGCTATCTATGAAGATGTCTATATTGCTATTAACTAATTCAAGAGAGGCAAGATATTTCGCGGCTTCGCAAACTGCAAGCACTTCCGCCTGGAATACACTGCAAAAGTTTGGAAGCTTTATTGATCTGTTTATAGGTGGGTTTTCCGAGTAGATACCTGACCCTACCCCTTCGTCTGTTTTGGAACCGTCAGTACACACCGAAACATGATTTGTATTGATGACCCTGTTTTCATTCCAGAATTCCCTAAGGGATATCTGTCTCGCCACTGGGTTAAAGTCTATTTGCGGTGTGACGTAATCTGTTTGAATGTCTATGTTAGAGAATTTCATTATGGTTCTGTGACCGAAGTGGCCCTTTTTCCAATTATTGCACTGTTTAAGTCTAAAAGCACTTTTGGCCGCCAGCTCTTTCGTAAATAGATCGAGCGGAGCTAGTGAAAGGAAAGTTTCTAGGGCTGCTGTAGGTGTAGTTCTCATAGCATTGGTAGTGCCAATACACGCTAGTCTTTGAATTTTGGTCATGGTCTTTAGATTGGTTTCCTTATCTAAGGCTGGCCACCTTAATCTGTTGGTTCCGAATCATTTCCCAGGCAGGCTTGTACCTACTTTATGGTAAACACGATATGAATCAGAGAATATCAAATAAAGAAGCCAATCCTCAGTTGCCAATTTGAAGAAAGGCTTATCCAATAACCCTGTTATAGCCACGGAAAAATAACGGTTCATGTCGTAAAATTTGAATGAAATTTCAGAGTTGCCACTTTTCGGGAACAAAATTTCAGTGTTACCACTTTTCGAGAACCAACTTTTTTTTATTTCAAAGGTTGGGTTTTCCACTTTTAAGGTACTTTTTAATATGTTGAACACAAAACAAATTGCAACTTTTTTTCCACCATGCGTTTGGCATTTGGAAGCATTCCCGCAACTTTCCCCACGTAATAAATTGTGATGCTTTTTTATCGAGGCTGAGGTAAGCTCGTCGTAGTCCAAGGTATTCCCGAAGATAGCAAGTAAAACTCGGGTTAAGAAGGTAAAAGAACTCGAGATAGTCACCGGTTTTAGTATTTCTATTCTTTATTTATAACTATAATAAAAGGGGCTTACAAACTTACAATAGTATTTAATCTTACTATAATTAACACGGTATTTCATATACAACTAAGCTTTGTTCAGTAGAGCTACAGGAGTAGACTCGGCCCACAATTCACTTTGAAGAAGTGAACCAGGGACAAATACGGTAGGAATCTGATCCCTGCCCAAGGCTAGCCCAAGGGAACAATTACTCTGGTGCCCAATCTCTCGCTCAGAAGGAGCAAGCAGGGAGTTTACGGAAGGAATCTGATTCCTGCCCAAGGCTAACCCAAGGGAATAATTACTTTGGTGCCCAAACTCTCACTCAGAAGGAGCAAGCAGGGAGTTTACGGAAGGAATCTGATTCCTGCCCAAGGCTAACCCAAGGGAACAAATACTGTGGTGCCCAATCTCTCACTCAGAAGGAGCAAGCAGGGAGTTTACGGAAGGAATCTGATTCCTGCCCAAGGCTAACCCAAGGGAACAAATACTGTGGTGCCCAATCTCTCACTCAGAAGGAGCAAGCAGGGAGTTTACGGAAGGAATCTGATTCCTGCCCAAGGCTAACCCAAGGGAACAAATACTGTGGTGCCCAATCTCTCACTCAGAAGGAGCAAGCAGGGAGTTTACGGAAGGAATCTGATTCCTGCCCAAGGCTAACCCAAGGGAACAATTACTTTTGGTGCCCAATCTCTCACTCAGAAGGAGCAAGCAGGGAGTTTACGGAAGGAATCTGATTCCTGCCCAAGGCTAACCCAAGGGAACAAATACTTTGGTGCCCAATCTCTCACTCAGAAGGAGCAAGCAGGGAGTTTACGGAAGGAATCTGATTCCTGCCCAAGGCTAACCCAAGGGAACAAATACTGTGGTGCCCAATCTCTCACTCAGAAGGAGCAAGCAGGGAGTTTACGGAAGGAATCTGATTCCTGCCCAAGGCTAACCCAAGGGAACAAATACTGTGGTGCCCAATCTCTCACTCAGAAGGAGCAAGCAGGGAGTTTACGGAAGGAATCTGATTCCTGCCCAAGGCTAACCCAAGGGAACAAATACTGTGGTGCCCAATCTCTCACTCAGAAGGAGCAAGCAGGGAGTTTACGGAAGGAATCTGATTCCTGCCCAAGGCTAACCCAAGGGAACAATTACTTTGGTTTTTTTAACGGCGGAAGCCAAAAAGATTATCCTTAAATGGTTCACGAGTGCACCATGAAAAGTAACCTGAGCTTATCAAGCGTTGCTACAAACCGAGATTAGCTGGAACCTTTATGTCTCTTATAATTCGGATTGATCGATAATCGGAATCGGAATTAACATGAGTCAATAAGCTTCGACTTTTTGGAATTTTCATCCTCCTCATAATGATTTTTCAGTCACAAGACAATGTGAACTAATATGAGGCGAATGAAAAAATCGCATGACGTTGACTTCACATAGTGCGGTGTGCTGTTGTTGTTGCTGGCAATCGTATATGCAATACAATCTGATGTACTGTGGTTGTTGGTTATTTGGTGACGGTGGTGGCAGGTGTGTGTCGAATTGTTATTTAGTGGTTCGGCTGTGCAGGGTGATGGTGTGGGTTAATGACTGGTCTATGGTGATTCAATGGAGATGTAGGGTGTTGGTAGCTGATGTGGATGGTGGGTGGTGTATTTTATTACACTAATACGTGTTGGGTCGGTGTTTAATTGCAGGTCGGTCGGTGTGAGGGAAAGGAAAGTGTAACGCTTCGTTACACACCCCCCTTTCTTTGGAAGACGAGAACCTTCTCGTCTTAAGATCTATCGGAGATAGAAAAAAAAAAATTAATTCATTGATCAATTAATTTTAATAGACTTAAAAAATAAAAGTGTTATTCGGTAAAAAAAAAAAAAAAAACGGGTAACTAGTAAATAGGTCGACAGGAGTCAATTTCAAAACGATTTGGTTTCGAAGGGCTCGAACAGCTTCGAAGCACGGTGCCTGGAATATCGCCAAGGTTTCCGGGGGGAGGCCATGGGTTCCGGGGACGTTGCCAGATGGCCGAAATGTTAACGCGTTTTTGTAGACGGTAGCGGCGTATTCGGTCACGGATATAGCAAAGTAAGGGTAACGCACTGAGCACAAGAAGGCAAAGAAGCTCATGTTTTATTTTATCACTCTCCTGATCTTCTTCGGCTGGCGGTATCCGTGCCTTATAAGACACCAGCTTCTGACGGATGCCAATATCGGTCGCGGACGAATTTTCTCCTGGTGCTGATTTAATCTCTGGGTCGTTAGGCAGCCTAGACGGTGCTACTAGTCCTAGTGCGTCCTTCACGGGGTTTGCTTGCAGCTCGCAAGCATGCATGTTCTTGTCACTGAGATTGGTTAAAGCGTCGGAGGAAGTAAATCCTGGATTTCCAAATTCGGCGGTAGGGGTTGGCTGGTTTGTAGTGGAGGCTGATGAGTCATACGGATGAGGACTATAATCTTCGGGTTCATGTTTTAATTTCGGATCCAAGTAGCGTAAAAAAACTGGCTTCGGTTGAAGCTTACTGGGGTCTGAATCGGTGGTGCTTGGATGATTTTCTCTTTGTATGGTGTTATGTTCCTCGGCCTCAAGTTGGGTTCGGTGTGGTGGAACTTCAAAGCCAATGGCGTTGCTTGAAACGGGTTCGGTGGAGTGGGTCGGTATATTTAAACTCACGGTAGTTTGGGCCAATTTCGTCAATTCGGTTTTATGGATCTCTTCAGAGTTTTTAAGCGGTTGGTCAGGAATACGGGGAATTACTAGGCGAAACAAAACATTTTCACCCTGGTTCTCCACAAAATATGGAGGATATTGCTCAGACTGACTTTTAGAAAATGCAACCGGGTTCTGGTGGCATTGGCAATCCCTAGACAGAGTTCCGTCCTCTCCGCAAAATGAGCAAAAGAGTCGAAATGGTCGTTGGCAACTCTCTTTACGGTGACCTCTCTGTTTATAATTCCAGCAATAGGTTTGCCTGTCGAAGGGAACATCTGCTGGAAGACGGTGAGGAAACGGTTGGGTAAGAGTAGCTAATGACACTTTCGGGAGCATTTTCTGTTCGTCATTTTTAATATACTCAAATTCTTCGGCCAAGGTTGCTAGCTCATCTATGGTGGTGAAGTCCTGGCGGCGGATGTAATACCTATATTCTGGTCTCATATTGTCAAATATCCGATCCAAATTCTCGGTTACAGTCATATTGGGGTGCTGCCTTATGAGGTATTGCTTTGCCAAGATATAATCTTTGGCTCTTTCACGTGGGCCTTGTCGCTTCCTTAGTATCTCATCTTCCAATTTTTGGAGATACCTAGCGGGCAAGAAGTATCGGATAAAGGCCTCACGGAAATCATCCCACTTGGAAAAACTATCTTCATAGATTCTCAGCCATTCCAGTGCTGATCCTCGGAACAACTCGGGAAGCGTGCAGAGCATGTCATTAGGCGGTATGTTGTAACACCGAGTTAACTCTGTTACTCTCTCCAAAAACTCCAAAGGGTTCCCGGAGGAATCAAACTTTAACCCCCATTTACGGACAGTGTTCATTACTTCGGCCTTGTAACTTAACGTTAGTCGGCTGAACGTTGTCGGTGTTATTGGTGGCACAGTGTCTAGTTGATACGAGGGGATTGGTTGAGATGCAGGATCACTTGTTGTGTTGTAAGTTGGTGCGGATTCGGCGGACGGGTTTTTTACCTCTGGGGCACTAAACAACAGAGACGTCCAAGACGGTGCTTGTGGAATGGAGATGCTTATGTGACTCTTGCACGGCTGCGTCTCTGCATGGATTTCATCATATGGTTCGGCATTGATCCTTTCCTCAACGATGCCTTCCCATTCCTCACATAAGTTTTGAATGGACTTATGTGTGCGGTGCTCCTTGAAATGTTGGCTTAATCGTTGTCGCAGAATTTTCAGGCTGCCACTGGTATCCAATTTTCTGGTTGATAGAATTTCAATGAGTTCGGCTTTCTTTAAGAAGTAAACGCATCCAAAATTTTTATATGGAATATTATCCATTTCGGAGTCGGGCATGTTGGTGTTGTCGGATAAAACTGGTAATTGTTGTTCGGCGGTTAGTCGTCGGCGGACGGTCGTAGGTGTGAAGGAATACGGTTTTTCGGCGGTCTGGGTACGGTAGAATCTTTCGAAAAAACGGTAACGGTGGCGGTCGGAGTTGCCTTGGAAAGACTATCGGTCAGTCGGCGGCAGGTGGGCTTTTCGAAGAATCGCGGAAACTCGATTGTCTAGGCAGAATCTTCCAAAGGGCTTAGCGGAGAAACGGAAACGGTGGCGGTCGGTGTTGCCTTTGAAAGACTCTCGGTCGGTCGGCGGTTGGAGTTCGGTTGAACCTTCTAAAGGTCCCTGCTCGGGCGCCAAAATGTGATGCTTTTTTATCGAGGCTGAGGTAAGCTCGTCGTAGTCCAAGGTATTCCCGAAGAAAGCAAGTAAAACTCGGGTTAAGAAGGTAAAAGAACTCGAGATAGTCACCGGTTTTAGTATTTCTATTCTTTATTTATAACTATAATAAAAGGGGCTTACAAACTTACAATAGTATTTAATCTTACTATAATTAACACGGTATTTCATATACAACTAAGCTTTGTTCAGTAGAGCTACAGGAGTAGACTCGGCCCACAATTCACTTTGAAGAAGTGAACCAGGGACAAATACGGTAGGAATCTGATCCCTGCCCAAGGCTAGCCCAAGGGAACAATTACTCTGGTGCCCAATCTCTCGCTCAGAAGGAGCAAGCAGGGAGTTTACGGTAGGAATCTGATTCCTGCCCAAGGCTAACCCAAGGGAATAATTACTTTGGTGCCCAAACTCTCACTCAGAAGGAGCAAGCAGGGAGTTTACGGAAGGAATCTGATTCCTGCCCAAGGCTAACCCAAGGGAACAAATACTGTGGTGCCCAATCTCTCACTCAGAAGGAGCAAGCAGGGAGTTTACGGAAGGAATCTGATTCCTGCCCAAGGCTAACCCAAGGGAACAAATACTGTGGTGCCCAATCTCTCACTCAGAAGGAGCAAGCAGGGAGTTTACGGAAGGAATCTGATTCCTGCCCAAGGCTAACCCAAGGGAACAAATACTGTGGTGCCCAATCTCTCACTCAGAAGGAGCAAGCAGGGAGTTTACGGACGGAATCTGATTCCTGCCCAAGGCTAACCCAAGGGAACAATTACTTTTGGTGCCCAATCTCTCACTCAGAAGGAGCAAGCAGGGAGTTTACGGAAGGAATCTGATTCCTGCCCAAGGCTAACCCAAGGGAACAAATACTTTGGTGCCCAATCTCTCACTCAGAAGGAGCAAGCAGGGAGTTTACGGAAATAATCTGATTCCTGCCCAAGGCTAACCCAAGGGAACAAATACTGTGGTGCCCAATCTCTCACTCAGAAGGAGCAAGCAGGGAGTTTACGGAAGGAATCTGATTCCTGCCCAAGGCTAACCCAAGGGAACAAATACTGTGGTGCCCAATCTCTCACTCAGAAGGAGCAAGCAGGGAGTTTACGGAAGGAATCTGATTCCTGCCCAAGGCTAACCCAAGGGAACAAATACTGTGGTGCCCAATCTCTCACTCAGAAGGAGCAAGCAGGGAGTTTACGGAAGGAATCTGATTCCTGCCCAAGGCTAACCCAAGGGAACAATTACTTTGGTTTTTTTAACGGCGGAAGCCAAAAAGATTATCCTTAAATGGTTCACGAGTGCACCATGAAAAGTAACCTGAGCTTATCAAGCGTTGCTACAAACCGAGATTAGCTGGAACCTTTATGTCTCTTATAATTCGGATTGATCGATAATCGGAATCGGAATTAACATGAGTCAATAAGCTTCGACTTTTTGGAATTTTCATCCTCCTCATAATGATTTTTCAGTCACAAGACAATGTGAACTAATATGAGGCGAATGAAAAAATCGCATGACGTTGACTTCACATAGTGCGGTGTGCTGTTGTTGTTGCTGGCAATCGTATATGCAATACAATCTGATGTACTGTGGTTGTTGGTTATTTGGTGACGGTGGTGGCAGGTGTGTGTCGAATTGTTATTTAGTGGTTCGGCTGTGCAGGGTGATGGTGTGGGTTAATGACTGGTCTATGGTGATTCAATGGAGATGTAGGGTGTTGGTAGCTGATGTGGATGGTGGGTGGTGTATTTTATTACACTAATACGTGTTGGGTCGGTGTTTAATTGCAGGTCGGTCGGTGTGAGGGAAAGGAAAGTGTAACGCTTCGTTACACACCCCCCTTTCTTTGGAAGACGAGAACCTTCTCGTCTTAAGATCTATCGGAGATAGAAAAAAAAAAATTAATTCATTGATCAATTAATTTTAATAGACTTAAAAAATAAAAGTGTTATTCGGTAAAAAAAAAAAAAAAACGGGTAACTAGTAAATAGGTCGACAGGAGTCAATTTCAAAACGATTTGGTTTCGAAGGGCTCGAACAGCTTCGAAGCACGGTGCCTGGAATATCGCCAAGGTTTCCGGGGGGAGGCCATGGGTTCCGGGGACGTTGCCAGATGGCCGAAATGTTAACGCGTTTTTGTAGACGGTAGCGGCGTATTCGGTCACGGATATAGCAAAGTAAGGGTAACGCACTGAGCACAAGAAGGCAAAGAAGCTCATGTTTTATTTTATCACTCTCCTGATCTTCTTCGGCTGGCGGTATCCGTGCCTTATAAGATACCAGCTTCTGACGGATGCCAATATCGGTCGCGGACGAATTTTCTCCTGGTGCTGATTTAATCTCTGGGTCGTTAGGCAGCCTAGACGGTGCTACTAGTCCTAGTGCGTCCTTCACGGGGTTTGCTTGCAGCTCGCAAGCATGCATGTTCTTGTCACTGAGATTGGTTAAAGCGTCGGAGGAAGTAAATCCTGGATTTCCAAATTCGGCGGTAGGGGTTGGCTGGTTTGTAGTGGAGGCTGATGAGTCATACGGATGAGGACTATAATCTTCGGGTTCAGGTTTTAATTTCGGATCCAAGTAGCGTAAAAAAACTGGCTTCGGTTGAAGCTTACTGGGGTCTGAATCGGTGGTGCTTGGATGATTTTCTCTTTGTATGGTGTTATGTTCCTCGGCCTCAAGTTGGGTTCGGTGTGGTGGAACTTCAAAGCCAATGGCGTTGCTTGAAACGGGTTCGGTGGAGTGGGTCGGTATATTTAAACTCACGGTAGTTTGGGCCAATTTCGTCAATTCGGTTTTATGGATCTCTTCAGAGTTTTTAAGCGGTTGGTCAGGAATACGGGGAATTACTAGGCGAAACAAAACATTTTCACCCTGGTTCTCCACAAAATATGGAGGATATTGCTCAGACTGACTTTTAGAAAATGCAACCGGGTTCTGGTGGCATTGGCAATCCCTAGACAGAGTTCCGTCCTCTCCGCAAAATGAGCAAAAGAGTCGAAATGGTCGTTGGCAACTCTCTTTACGGTGACCTCTCTGTTTATAATTCCAGCAATAGGTTTGCCTGTCGAAGGGAACATCTGCTGGAAGACGGTGAGGAAACGGTTGGGTAAGAGTAGCTAATGACACTTTCGGGAGCATTTTCTGTTCGTCATTTTTAATATACTCAAATTCTTCGGCCAAGGTTGCTAGCTCATCTATGGTGGTGAAGTCCTGGCGGCGGATGTAATACCTATATTCTGGTCTCATATTGTCAAATATCCGATCCAAATTCTCGGTTACAGTCATATTGGGGTGCTGCCTTATGAGGTATTGCTTTGCCAAGATATAATCTTTGGCTCTTTCACGTGGGCCTTGTCGCTTCCTTAGTATCTCATCTTCCAATTTTTGGAGATACCTAGCGGGCAAGAAGTATCGGATAAAGGCCTCACGGAAATCATCCCACTTGGAAAAACTATCTTCATAGATTCTCAGCCATTCCAGTGCTGATCCTCGGAACAACTCGGGAAGCGTGCAGAGCATGTCATTAGGCGGTATGTTGTAACACCGAGTTAACTCTGTTACTCTCTCCAAAAACTCCAAAGGGTTCCCGGAGGAATCAAACTTTAACCCCCATTTACGGACAGTGTTCATTACTTCGGCCTTGTAACTTAACGTTAGTCGGCTGAACGTTGTCGGTGTTATTGGTGGCACAGTGTCTAGTTGATACGAGGGGATTGGTTGAGATGCAGGATCACTTGTTGTGTTGTAAGTTGGTGCGGATTCGGCGGACGGGTTTTTTACCTCTGGGGCACTAAACAACAGAGACGTCGAAGACGGTGCTTGTGGAATGGAGATGCTTATGTGACTCTTGCACGGCTGCGTCTCTGCATGGATTTCATCATATGGTTCGGCATTGATCCTTTCCTCAACGATGCCTTCCCATTCCTCACATAAGTTTTGAATGGACTTATGTGTGCGGTGCTCCTTGAAATGTTGGCTTAATCGTTGTCGCAGAATTTTCAGGCTGCCACTGGTATCCAATTTTCTGGTTGATAGAATTTCAATGAGTTCGGCTTTCTTTAAGAAGTAAACGCATCCAAAATTTTTATATGGAATATTATCCATTTCGGAGTCGGGCATGTTGGTGTTGTCGGATAAAACTGGTAATTGTTGTTCGGCGGTTAGTCGTCGGCGGACGGTCGTAGGTGTGAAGGAATACGGTTTTTCGGCGGTCTGGGTACGGTAGAATCTTTCGAAAAAACGGTAACGGTGGCGGTCGGAGTTGCCTTGGAAAGACTATCGGTCAGTCGGCGGCAGGTGGGCTTTTCGAAGAATCGCGGAAACTCGATTGTCTAGGCAGAATCTTCCAAAGGGCTTAGCGGAGAAACGGAAACGGCGGCGGTCGGTGTTGCCTTTGAAAGACTCTCGGTCGGTCGGCGGTTGGAGTTCGGTTGAACCTTCTAAAGGTCCCTGCTCGGGCGCCAAAATGTGATGCTTTTTTATCGAGGCTGAGGTAAGCTCGTCGTAGTCCAAGGTATTCCCGAAGAAAGCAAGTAAAACTCGGGTTAAGAAGGTAAAAGAACTCGAGATAGTCACCGGTTTTAGTATTTCTATTCTTTATTTATAACTATAATAAAAGGGGCTTACAAACTTACAATAGTATTTAATCTTACTATAATTAACACGGTATTTCATATACAACTAAGCTTTGTTCAGTAGAGCTACAAGAGTAGACTCGGCCCACAATTCACTTTGAAGAAGTGAACCAGGGACAAATACGGTAGGAATCTGATCCCTGCCCAAGGCTAGCCCAAGGGAACAATTACTCTGGTGCCCAATCTCTCGCTCAGAAGGAGCAAGCAGGGAGTTTACGGTAGGAATCTGATTCCTGCCCAAGGCTAACCCAAGGGAATAATTACTTTGGTGCCCAAACTCTCACTCAGAAGGAGCAAGCAGGGAGTTTACGGAAGGAATCTGATTCCTGCCCAAGGCTAACCCAAGGGAACAAATACTGTGGTGCCCAATCTCTCACTCAGAAGGAGCAAGCAGGGAGTTTACGGAAGGAATCTGATTCCTGCCCAAGGCTAACCCAAGGGAACAAATACTGTGGTGCCCAATCTCTCACTCAGAAGGAGCAAGCAGGGAGTTTACGGAAGGAATCTGATTCCTGCCCAAGGCTAACCCAAGGGAACAAATACTGTGGTGCCCAATCTCTCACTCAGAAGGAGCAAGCAGGGAGTTTACGGAAGGAATCTGATTCCTGCCCAAGGCTAACCCAAGGGAACAATTACTTTTGGTGCCCAATCTCTCACTCAGAAGGAGCAAGCAGGGAGTTTACGGAAGGAATCTGATTCCTGCCCAAGGCTAACCCAAGGGAACAAATACTTTGGTGCCCAATCTCTCACTCAGAAGGAGCAAGCAGGGAGTTTACGGAAGGAATCTGATTCCTGCCCAAGGCTAACCCAAGGGAACAATTACTTTGGTTTTTTTAACGGCGGAAGCCAAAAAGATTATCCTTAAATGGTTCACGAGTGCACCATGAAAAGTAACCTGAGCTTATCAAGCGTTGCTACAAACCGAGATTAGCTGGAACCTTTATGTCTCTTATAATTCGGATTGATCGATAATCGGAATCGGAATTAACATGAGTCAATAAGCTTCGACTTTTTGGAATTTTCATCCTCCTCATAATGATTTTTCAGTCACAAGACAATGTGAACTAATATGAGGCGAATGAAAAAATCGCATGACGTTGACTTCACATAGTGCGGTGTGCTGTTGTTGTTGCTGGCAATCGTATATGCAATACAATCTGATGTACTGTGGTTGTTGGTTATTTGGTGACGGTGGTGGCAGGTGTGTGTCGAATTGTTATTTAGTGGTTCGGCTGTGCAGGGTGATGGTGTGGGTTAATGACTGGTCTATGGTGATTCAATGGAGATGTAGGGTGTTGGTAGCTGATGTGGATGGTGGGTGGTGTATTTTATTACACTAATACGTGTTGGGTCGGTGTTTAATTGCAGGTCGGTCGGTGTGAGGGAAAGGAAAGTGTAACGCTTCGTTACAAAATACTTATAGCGCTATCAATAAAAACGCTTATTCTACCGTTATTCTACGATTTTACTAAACCACGGAATAGGAACTAAGCAACGGGTTTAAATTTCTCATTAAAAAAATAAATAAATGTTCGTGGAATAGTAAAATGACGTTTACCGTACGAGGCGTGTTAAGTATCTTGAAATTTGTACCATGTTTCGGAAGCTTGGGTTTTCTTCGCATCTTAAAATTTCAATTTACCAAGCACACCTAAGAGTTTTATGTCTATCTTATTTCTACAGACATATTATTATTATTATTATTATTATTATTATTATTATTATTATTATTATTATACATACATTCCTCAACCTCTATAAGATTGGAAATTACCTATCCCGGGCTATGCCAAGGGATTAGGCTCTGTTGGGGCTTAGACCATGTTCTAGCCCTTTGGCTGGATTTATTCTATTGATTCAATTTAGTGATGGTTTATGTTTTGTAGGAACCGACGCGTGATGTTACATGTTTCTAGGACTACAGCTTTTTGGATTGTTGTGAATTCTCCTTTGATATTGAGTTCTTCTAGATGTTTGGGCAGGCTTTTCGGTGTAACAGCAGTTGATGACATTATGATGGGAAAAATTGTTGTTTTATATCCCCTATACATTCTCTCCATTTCGAGGCTTAGGTCCGTATATTTGCTCACTTTGGTGTTGTATGCGGTGATTAAGTTTGTTGTTAGAGGAATCGCTATATCAATTATTTTTATCTCTTTCTTCTGGCAGTCGAAGAGAACAATATCTGGTTTGTTTGCAGATATCGCCCTGTCCGTGGTGATTGGTCGATCCCAATAAAGCTTATGCGTGTCATTCTGGAGGACGGGGGCTGGGTTATATTGGTAGTAGGGTTTTTTGGTTTCAATGAGATTGTACTGCAATGCCAGGTTTTGATGAATTATCTTTGCTACGTTGTTATGTTATTATTATTATTATTATCATTATTATTATTATTATTATTATTATTATTATTATTATTATTATTATTATTATTATTATTATTATTATTATTATTATTATTATTATTATTATTATTATTATTATTATTATTATTATTATTATTATTATTATTATTATTATTATTATTATTATTTTTAATATTATTGAAAATTTAATTTAAAAAAAGGAAAAGAAGCGAGAATTGGAGCACCAACGACAAAGTTCGTTCAATAAAATTAACCAAACCATTTAGAAATAGCTTTTTGCATTATATTCTTCAGAAGCTCCTGAAGTCATTGTGCATAGAAAAACAAATGTTACTGAAAATGTAAATCTTTTGATACCAACACCAGTAAAACAAAAAAAATTTGCTGCTTATTCCTTCGCTAAACAATCTGCTTCGGTGTTTTAGCACGGTAAACGTCACTTGGCAGAAATTTTGTTTCATTATTAACATTTTGCAATTAGTCCACGGAGTATAAAGGTTAACCCCTCACGATTCCGCTTTTTTAAATTTGGCTGTTAAAATAAATAAAAAAGTGAAAATTCCACACTTTGACATCAAAAAAGTAAGTGGCAATACTGAATTTTTACCCGAAGGTACGTCTACTCAAAACCTTTCTTTTAAAATATAAATCGTTCAAAATCATGGAAATTTTAAAATTAATTTACGATTTTTTATTTAATTTACTATTTTCCACAGATTGCCATTTTTGCAAATGGCACCCAAGCAACAAGTAATTTACGATGTTTTATTTAATTTACCATTTTCAACAGATTGGGTGCCATTTTTTAAAAATCGCGTCCATGCAGAAAGATTACAACAATGATTCCCAATCTATATAACATCCTTAGCATAAAAATAAATTACAAATATAAAAAGAAGGTCCCCCACAAAAAGTGCAGGGATTTTGGTTTCCTTAATGAACTACAGATGGGACCATTGCTCAAAATGGCGTCCAAGTGACAGGATTACAAAAATGACTCCTAAGCTAAATTTTATCGTAAATGTGTGAGGAACGAATTCCAGTCATTAAAAGGTCTCCGCCAAAAAACGCACGGGATTCGGTTTCCTGACTGGACTATTTATGTATCAATCTTGTTTTTTAGTTAATTAACTTCAAAGATATAGTCATTTTAATGAAACGAAAACTTAAAACAAATCGCACTAAAATCCCATTGTTTTTTGTCAGCACCCACTGTTGAGGATGTTTCTGAAAAGTTTGTATGGAGCCATGTTATTGTTTCCTGGGTTACTAACGTTATATTTCAAATTTAATTTTTTGGGCCATAATATAAAAAAAACCTTTTCCGATCCCGATAGATAAGATTTTGCCAAGACCATAATCAAGTTCATAAATCGACTCTTGTAGGCAAAGATATAGCTAAAGAGATTAGAATTCAGTTGTTGTTTGTGGTAAGATAAAATTTAAAAGAATACTCACCTACAAAGTTGCTCATAAAAAAGAGACACACAAGACAAGACACAAATAAACTACATCACATTCAAAAGATCCAAAACAAAAAATAATATAGGTACCTAACTAGTAATAAGTAAAAAAAAAAGAGTTAAGGAAAATATAAAAAAAAAACTAAATGCCAATACAGAAGAGAGGGAATTGAACAAAAAAATAAGTCTCAACTGGAAAAGTGAGTTTCTCTGGTATGGGTGCTCCACCGCGCGCGCTTTTGTATCCAACCTTGTTCGTTGACCTAGTTTCCCAGAGTTTACTCTGTGTGTTAGTTAGGCTTATGCCGGTTTCAAAATGACTGTATTGGCCAGATCAAGCCCGCATACAAAACATATAGCTTTAACTAAGACTCTACTGCTTTGCAGTAGCAAAGCAAGATGCCGTTTACTCCATTTGCTGGATTAAACAGAAATCGAGCTCGAATCCAATAAACGTGATTCTTTTCATGAATTTATTAAAGGTGTATTTCACTAGTAGCTTATATTAATACATAGTACACGAGTGGCAACAAAAAAAGTAAGCAGTAAATTAGTTATGTTTTGAAGCTATGTACATATTTGATGCTAAAATAAAAAAAAAAAAAAACAACAAATTATTCATATTTTGATGTTATGTGTGGTTGAAATTTAAATTAAAACAACAAATAATTTGTTTTTTTAAAGTGTTGTGGAACACTAAAAATGACGCACGTCACAACAAATAAGGCGACCCTTCTTCTCATACAATGTACCTGCCTTATTTTTTTTATACCATGCACCATACTCATGCCAGGAATTATTTTTGAAAGTTAACTGTCAGTGTGGAATCTACCTGCCTCTTTGTTGCGCACAAAAAAAAATCAACTTTCATTTTTGTTTTTAGTCCACAATAGAACTCTAAACAGAGTCCGAGCATGCCGAGCATGTTCTGAACATTCTCTGAATTATTTTTGAAATACATTTGAACATTTACCTGTCACCGTTTGACATTTCACCTTTTAAAATGCTTGTGTTCAGGATTTAACTCGGTTTACTTAGTTTTTTTTATTGTGAGTTCATAAGAGTGCACTCTGAACAAGCAGTTTGTTTACTAATGGCATATTTTTTGTAATCTGAAAGTGCGATATGAAAAAAAAAGACAAATAGAAGTTTAAATTTTATCAGCTTTTGTTAAAGCGAACATTTACGATGAGACGCTCGGAAGGTACGTAGAGATTTTAAAAGTACCGCAGGAAACACGAGACCCAGTCACAATAGGCGTTTTTCTTTTTTAGTTCAGAAAAGAGCTCTGAATAGAGCCCGAGCATGTGGAACGTGTTCTGAACATCCTCTGAAACAAACGTGTTGTGAGCGCTCTGAATTATTTCTTAAAAACACCTGTGCCTACACTTAGCTGTCACCATGTGACATTTCACCCTTCAAAGGCATGTATTCAGTATTGAACTCGATCTGATCAGTTTTATTATTCTGAGCTTATATAGTACATTTTGAGCACGCCCAGAACAAAAAAAAATTAACATATTCAAAGCTGTGAACGCTCTGAGTCAAATAAGAAACACAAATTTTTGTGTGACTTATAGAAATCTGCTCGGAGCTAAATAAGCAAATGTCAGCTTTTTAATGGCTTATTTTACAAAAATAAACAAAGTTTTTCGGTGTTTTAAGTCGAAGCACCAATTTAAATCTAATAATGTATGTACAATGAACGACACAAGTACCTTCCTATTTATAATAGGAACTCATTGAGCTTGATTTAAACAAATCGAGGCAAGGAGCAACCGTAACAGTCATATTGGTTTACATATCTCACCTCACATGAACCTCTTTCTTTAGGTCGTTCGCTCTTTAGTTCGGTCCTGAACTACGGAACTAAACTGAACTACAATTCAAGAGTTTTCTTTTTAATTTTATTCATTTTATATTATTAAACTGAACCACCTTCGTTCGGTAGGTTTTTATTTTTAGTTTACTGTGAACTACCTTACCTTGATCACTTGTGTAGTTCTGTACTTCAAAAGCTCTTTATATCTTTAGTTCTTTTAGGAATTATTGAACTACCTTGTTCCTCTCGTTTGTAGTTCTGTATCTGTATGCAAAAATTCAGATGCTTTTAAGCTATTTAGTTCGTTATTGAACTCAACTGATTGAACTGTAAAATGGTGAACTAGCTTACCTTATTAATTTGTAGAAGCTGCTTTTTAAACACATTCGTCAATGAACTATACAAGCCTAGTCCGGAGTTACTTCTTTATCACTTATTTTACTCCAAATTGCCTACAACACAACTCAACAAAATAAAAAATAATTGGTGTGCCTGGGTTTATTTCATAATTTTTTTATTCGTCATGCTCCAAAATGATAGAACAATACCCACATCCCCCCTAAAGTTTGCTTTTGTAGAGTTGGTAGTCAAAACACAGTTACCATAGTTTTCATAGAAATAATAAAAGTTTGCTTTAATATTTTCTTTTAAAGAGGAGAGGGGAGGTATATTGTTACGCACATTTGGTATCTCTAAAGTATATTTGTGTCACAAACTACACACATTAAATTTAAGGACGTTAAAATGTTGTTAAGAATGTGTTAAAGTGATGCTAATGCATTAAGCTATATATGTGGTTATTTGATCAAAATTCACATTATTATCATTTTGGAAAATATGTTATGAAACTTAAAGGACATGCAGGATGTCTCTCAGATTGAATATTCTGCACTGTCATTTAGAAAAATAAAAAATAAAAGGGAGCTTACTCAGAAGAAAAAGATTTTAACTGGGACTTTATGGACTTCGAGAGTAATCGTCATTACCAAGGTCAATAAAATGAAAAAAATGATGGGAAATTATTCTATAGGTATAATTTTAGCACATTCCAAAATCAGTGTATTTATTTATAAAAATTACCGTTTTAATGTTGGTACCAAATATTAAACAAAATAATGAAGAAAAAAGGAGTTTTTGTTATTTTCAATTTTATCAAAATTAAAAATAATAAAATTTAAAAAAATTAAATACATACAACCATCTAGTTTTTAAACTTTCACTTAAGATTGGTGAGAGCATTTAATATTGAAAGGAAAACACCAACTTTTTCACGAAAAATTAAGAAAATTTTAGTTAAAAAAAAAAAAAAACATAAAAATAATATTTTTTTTTCTTCAAAGTTCTGTATTTGAAAATTAATTAAAAAAAAAACTATTCGTGGAAATGACTTAATTTAAAAATTAAATTAATGAATGGAGTCTGAACTTTAAAAAAAATATACCTTGTTTTTTTTGGTGTCGCCGTTATTTTTTAATATTTTTTTTTCTACTTTAAGTAACTTTTTAAAGAAAATTACCCCTCCTGCCTAAACAGGAGAACATAGATACCCCTTCTCATATGTTTTTTTTTATTTCGAACCAGCCTACACACTCTAGCGTTTTGGTGTATCTTAGTCTTATACACTCCCGTCCAATTGAATAGGTTCAAAATTTTCGAGTGCGATTTACCGTTATAACTCCGAACTATGTGGAATAAATGAATTTTTGAAAATGGCATTAGAGAAAGCATCCAATTGAGGAGAGAATAAGAAAACACAATATCAAACTTACCATCATTACACGTTTTATTATCATTTATTTAAATTCATATTGAAATCGTAGCACTTTTTCTCGTTTATTTGAATAGGTGCACCGTCTTTATAATCACTTTTGCTTTGAACTAGTTGAAGGTCAGACCTTTTAAGGCTATTTTTGGGCTTTATATGATGGTTTCTTTGATATGACACAAACAAATTGAGAAAAAGCGTAGAATGGGTGGAGGAAAAGCTCTTTTCGCGGCTGAGTACGCGCAAATTTATTGTTTTCATGATAAATGGCTAACGGGACATCAAATTTCGGAAAAAACTTACAGAATCTATTCTTTGATCTATAATTATATGCAAAATAAACAAAAAGATGGTGTCGATATGAAAGGATGCAAATAACCTGCTATCTCCGCAAGTGATAGGCGAAAAAGTCTGAGGGTTGCGTCTAATTCATCGGTTTAAATGGCTAAAACAAGGGAAGAAGCTAGGTTCAGTGCCAGTATTTCAGCAGTCGAGAGTATTATTAAAAGTTCTGCATACCAAAAAAGAAGAAAATTAAATGAAACCACACCTACACGAAGTTAGCAAAAACAAAAAAAAAAAACAAACCGAATGCAGTTTTGTAAGCTTCATAAGACTTGAAAGAATAAGTGGCGTAAAGTCGTTTTTTCCAATGAAAAAGGGATTAAATTCAACGGAATTGATGGATTCAAATTGTATTTCCATGACTGAGCGCTTTGTGTAACTAAACCAGTCATACTAAAAGTTCAAAAATGTGGGATTAAATTTCTTTTCCTTGAATTTTCAAATTGTAAATTTTTTAACCAAGCGGCGATGGTTTATTTTAACTTTTTTTTCTTTTTTGGTATGAAGAACTTTATATTACACTCTCGACTGTAGCAATACTCGCAATAAACCTAGCTTGTTCCCTTATTTAAGCCATTTAAACCGACAAATAAGATCCAACCCTCAGAATTTTTTGTCTATAGCTTGCGGAAGCAGCAGTTCTTTTACATTCTTTTCATATCGACACCATTTTTTTGCTTTTTTCTCTGATAAATATAGATCAAAGAATGGATTCTGTAAGTTTTTTTCCGAAATTTGATGTCCCGTTAGTCATTTATCATGAAAACAATAAATTTGCGCGTACTCAGCCGCGAAAAGAGCTTTTCCTCCACCCATTCTACGTTTGTTCTCAATTTGTTTGTGTCTTGTCAAAGAAACCATGATATGAAGCCCAAAAATAGCCTTAAAAGGTCTGACCTTCAACTAGTTCAAAGCAAAAGTGATTATAAAGACGGTGCACCTATTCAAATAAACGAAAAAAAGTGCTACGATTTCAATATGAATTTAAAGAAATGATAATAAAACGTGTAATGACGGTAATTTTAAGATTGTGTATTTTCTTATTCGCTCTTAAATTGGATGCTTTCTCTAATGCCATTTAAAAAAAAAATCATTTAGTCCGCTCAATTCGGAATTATAACGGTTAATCGCACTCGAAAATTTTGAACCTATTCCATTGAACGGAAGTGTATCTTAAAATATCTATTCTAATTAATTCTAACATAGCACATTTTCATGAATTTTCAAATAATGTGCTCCTGACTACAAAAGCAAACTTTTTCAAACAAGACTATTCTTTACTTGCGATATAGGTACTATAAGGCAAGTTTTGGATTCGTGCAAAAAAAAAAATTTCGAGATAACAATCAAACATGACATTACGATAATAGAGAACACGAAAAAAGTGGGTGGCACAATTCTGTCTGTCTGTCTGTCTGTATGTACCTCAACCTACAGCCTAAACCACTAAAGCGATTTTCTTCAAATTTTGAATTTAAGGTTTTTTTGTAATTCTCCAGAGGGGAAATTGAAATTTTTTTTTTAGCTCAAAAAATAACGGTACTTGCCATACAACCGTTAAGGAAAAGCTTATTTATCTCAAAAACGGCTCCAACGATTTTGATAAAAAAAAAATCAGTGTATTATTGTAGATATCACTAAAAACATTTATTAACGGTACCTGTCATATAACGGTTTTTTTGATTTTTGGTTTTCTCATTAACCGCTCGTCCGATTTCAATGAAATTTTTTGCACAAGAGCTTTGTTAGATAGAATATAAATAATACTGCATACCAAAATTTTTGAAAAAATAAATTTTGGATTTTTAAAAAAAGATTCAAATTTTTTTTTTGAAAATTCAATATTTCAAAAACGGGTTGATGAATTGTTTTGAAATTTCAGTTTTAAATGTATATTAATATATACCTACTCAAAATTGGCATACCAAATTTTTTTTTTTAAATGTTACAAACATTTTATATATACAAAATTAATTTTTAAGAAAACGGCTCCAACGATTTTAAATTTTTTGTTTGCATATATTGCTATTTTTTTAAGTAATGAAATGGCATACTTTTTTTTGGCGCTCTAAGTTATTTATCAGGCTGTTTAAACAATTAAAAGAACGATTTAAATGCTTTTTTATACTTTTTCTATAATTACTTGAATATTTTTTAAAGTTCTTAAGTTCCACACAACCTGAACATAAGAGCAAGTACGTGCGATCCAGTCGTGCATTTTATTTATTTAATAAGTAATATGTAAGGAATAAGAAAATCATATGCAGAACTCAGACACAAAATTTGTGTTGACCAGTGAATCGATAGGAATATAATAGTTCCAAAGTCCAACCAAATACGATATTTAACATAAATTAGTGTTTCGGTTCCAAATGCTAAAATGTTTTTTTTTTTTAACTTAAAACAGCAAACATTGAACTAAATAAAAAACACTTATGAAATTCACCTGACTAAAAAATTTCCAATGCATAACATTGTTATGGTGTGCGCGCAATTTTATGTTTACCAAGCGAGTTGCTGCATAGTCACCATCAAGAGGCAGAAAAGGGCCATGACAGTGACTCTTTGAAGACGAAGTTCGAGTTCATTTAAGCCAAGAGCTGGGGCTCATTGAAATACACCATCAGAGTGAGATGGAAGCGGTATCGTGACCGTTGTAAAACCTTGCTTCATGTTCATTAACAAGGTCAGATTGTCGAACCGAAAATATTCGTTAATATTTTTTTTTTGGGACCACTGTTATGTACATGTACCTACTTGATATTATTTACCATGTACCTAAATTTAAAATATTTGCCAGTCAACCAAAAACAAACGATATTTATATTCAAATCATGTTATCGTGTTATTGGTTATATGCGAGAGAGTCATTTTGCATCAGTTATACGAGTATTTTCTCCAATTCAGCAAGTTCAATCAGTTCTTCTTGCAAATATTTGTTAAGTGCAACTATAATTGCAAAATATTTGCTCACAACTAATACTGCGGACAGCGCACTCTATTGACTGAGCTATTGATCGATTAAAGTTGAAAAAACAAAAAAAACTACCAGTATCGCTTCTTCTTGCAAAAAATTTACCGTGGCTTGTGGTGATGGTGCAGCGCTTGATCGTATAGCCGACAGACGAGAGTCCGGTAAAAGACACAATGACCTTGGGTGAAAGTAGCTCTCCATTTGTTGTTTTTGCTTTCTTTTGATCGGAACGTACATATATAGTAAATTTATATTATATTTAGCGATAAGTGTTGAATATATACTATGTACTTTTTTTTACTTTTTTGCTAGCTCATGTATATGTTTGGTACCAACTACTACAAGTTGTATGGAACAGAGTAAGCTCAACTATGAGCGTCTCTGCTCCATACCTATAAGACATCCCATACAGATTGGAATAGGAAAAAGCTGGCAAACTTATGTTGGCTTTGCCAATTATGGGTTTGACTCAGCAATAAAATTGTTTATTGTGCTCGTAAGATTTTGTAAAAAGAAAATAAAAATTGCCTTGGGTGTGTAATGAACGATGAAAGGAACGGTGTTAATTGAAAAAAAAAAAAATCTTTGGCCATAATAATTTTAAAATTTTAATAGTTCAATTGATGTTGACCGAATTCAAGAGATTTATGGGATAACAATCCAAGTCAGCTTGATATTGATGGAAATGCCAGTTTCGGGTGCTTAAAATATATTCAGATACAGCATGGAACTTGTTGCATGGACAATTGATTTGTTTAGATTTTTGTATTCATAGAAAAAAGGAAAAAAGAGTTTTATTGTTTTGTTGGATACCAACGGTATCTATTCTTTTAGAATGATTGACGGCAAAATTGACGAAAAGGCTCAAGATTCCTGTTAAAAAATATTTTAAGAATATAAAACTATCGAAAACTGACGTCATAAAACTATAGATACATAATGTACATAGATATAATAAACGAGTACATACATATAACGAGTATTTCACCTACAAATAACTGTTATAGTTGATTAGAATACAATGCTGGAGTATCCTACATGCTGTCACTCTAGCCTAAAAATGTTGAACTTTAAGGCCTGGTCAAACACAACGGGATCCGGCGATACGATCAATACTTCACTAGGTAAAAAAGATCGCGGCGATCAAGTATTGCTTGTTATTTCCGGATCGCGTTCTGTTTGACCAGGCCTTAAGTAAAGTGGACAGAATGCCCAACATTTTGCCTAATCTAAAGCAGCGTACACATCATGTTGATTTACGTGAATCAACATATCGTTGGCCAACAATGTTGATCGAATATGGACGTTCTGATCGACAAAATTGTTATTCATTATTTTTTAATATCCAGCTACCTCGAGAAACAACGAAAACCAGAAAAGAACTCAAATGGCCAAGCTTTGAACAGCGTTCATGTCGTGTTCAAAAGTTGGTTTTCTTTGACAAGTCGTCGACAAGACATGGATTTTTCCGTCTCTATGGGTTTTTTCTGGACATGTTCATAGTCTTAGCATGGCTCATGTCTAGTGGAACCAGCATGTAAAATTCATTTGTCGTTTGATACTAATGATTTGACATAATTTTAGTGGAGTTTTCATTAAATGAGTGTAAAACAAAAAACGTAGAGAAATAAATTATTTTCTTTAAAGTGGTGGGATACGTATGGTTTCCTAGGAAACTTTGTCTGACCAGTGAATTTATAAAGAGAATTGTCTAACATTTCATTTGGTACTACTTATACCTAGATTCACGATGAGATTTTTTTCATAAAAACAGATTTTCAAACTTGTCGGACAAGCATTTATCCTCGGATTTGTATCTGTCCGAACAATTGTTATAAAACCTTCTGGCAATCCTCTTCACATGGTTTTTGAAATAACTCACAGCCCGAAAGCTTAACTTGTGATCAAAATCCGGTACCGGAAATGGCCATATTCTGGCCAAAGTGCTCTACAATGATTTGGGATAAGTGATGCAGTAAACATTCAGCAAAACGTTTATGGGACCAAATTTCTGCTATATTACTTTCTTAGTACTTTTACGAATATTCTTCGGAGTAATGCAATTAACTCCATACAGGTGCAATGGGGGTGAAAAAAGGTCGTACTTTTTACTCTTTGAAGTATTATATGGGCGGAATGAATGATAATAAAAAACATCTACGGATGAATATAGAAGTAAAATTGTTAGTTGGGATGCAGAGGGCAAAAGGATCTTTCACAAGAGTGTTGAGTAGGTACACTGAAATAAAAATTAATGAAACAACTGTAAAATTAACATTTTTGGGTGATAAAAGTCACAGCTTAAGCATTCAATTACAAACGGCTTTTTCAAATTCTAAAGTAACAGCTTTCTACAATTATCTCTTAAAAGCGCCTTGGTATGCTATTGAGTATACTTTTCAATTAATTATTGATTTTTTTTTGTTTGGCCGATAGATAAGCATGCTTTAAATCAAAAATACTATTAATTTCACCCATTCGTTTCTGAGAGAATGGTCACACTGGCCACTTTTTCATATTTTTGGTTTAACTCGGAAACTAAACCGAAATTGACATGAGTGTCCAGTTAGCAAAGCAACTTTGACGAATCGTAAAATGAGCTGGTGGATAATTTGCCGTTAATTAGTTGTGACAGTTTTGAATTTGTCGTTCAATGTTTTCTATGTTTTTTGGTGGTTTGCTAACTTGACACAACTCAAAAAGCGTGAGAAACTTCTACTTAATATTTTATGGATTAACAATTTTCCATTAATTAGTCTTTAATTGGTTGTGAAAAATTGAATTCAATCGTGCAATGTTTTCTATGTTTTTTTTTTCTTAATCCTCCGTAATCTTTATATCAAGTAAGCAAAGCACTCCCCTAAAAAGGGATTAATGATAATATCAAATTGTTTGAGGCTTAGTAATGCACCACTAGTCTTCAATTAGTTGTGACAATTTTGAATTTATCGCGCAATGTTTTTTTTTTATGTTTTTTGGGTTCTTTGGTAACTTGACATCGAGTTGGCAAAGTATCACCTGAAAATGGGGTAGAAACTGTTTACACCGGATGGTTTATGGCTTAATAATTTACTATTGATTAGCCGTTAATTAGTTGTCATAATTTCAAAATTGTAAAATCTTCCAAAACTTAGTATTTTATTCCTTAATAATTTGCCGTTAATTAGGCATTAATTAGTTGTGAAAAATTCAATTTTGTCATGCGATGATTTTGGGTGATTTTGTTTCCTATGAGCGTCAACTTTCACAAATTATTGAGAAATAAATTATTACATTTTGGAAGTTTTTCCCACTTTTTGAAAAAAATATAGAAAACATAGAACGACAAATTTGAGATTCTCTAAAGGCAAATTATCCACCTAATCATTTTTCGATTTGCGAAAGTTTCTTTTAGCTAACTTGACACCTGTAGAAAATAAATCACCCAAAAATACATTCATAAAAAACATCGCACGGCAAATTGAATTTGTCACACAAGTTTTTAACACTTTTCGAAAAAAAACATAGAAAACATAAAACGAAAACTCCAAATAAAAAAAAGCTCCTAATTAATGAAAAATTATCCACCTACCTATTTTTCGATCCGTGAGAGTTGCTTAGCTAACTTGATTTCAAGTAAGCAAAGCACCCAAAAAAGCAAAGAAAACATTTCACTATCAAACCGAATTTGTCAAAACTAATTAACGACTAGTTAACGGCATTATTTAGCCATAAGGTATAAGAAGCTTTTACTGTTTTCTGACAGGCTGCTTTGCTAACTTGATATCAAGTGCTTTGCTAACCTGAAAAAACATAGAAAACATTGAACGACAAATTCAAAATTTTCACATCTAATTAACGACTATTTAACTGCAAATTATCCACTTGTTCATTTTTCTATTGATCAGAGTTGCTTTGCTAACTTGACACTCATGAATTTGAAAATTTTACACTAAAAACTTTTTGTTCAAAATTAAATTTTCCGTCGGAATGGCTGGATTAAAAAATTGTATAAAATAGCAGGAAAAATAAGAGAAACACAACATAAGAGAAATCGAACAATTTAAGATTTAAAATTTTTATTTTTCTGAATTCCACATAACTTTTTCCTGAGCAAAAATAGGCTCAAAGCATTCTTAAACAAAAAAAGTAGAGGCTGAAATATTCAATACGATATATTCAAAAAGTAGTTTTTATTTAAAATTGACAGCGATATAGCCACTCGAACATTTTTTGCAGTTTTTCACCGAGGCCTCGTATTATGGTATTATTCGTACATGACAAATTTAACAATTCTTGCCCCAAGTACCAAATCTTATATTAATTGGCCCAGCTGTTCGTTTTGTAGGTCTGCAAGAATTTAAAAACAGCTGCGGCCTTACCTATTTTTTAAATATTCTCAATAATCGTTATGTCATGTTTCATCAAAATCTTAAGTTCGAATATTTTTCCGAGTTCTAAGTGTTCAATGCAGTACCGAAAAAGAGGCATTCGGGAAAATACTGTGAAAAATAATTGGAAATGGGAAAGATTTATTTCTGTCAATTTTGAAGAAAAATGACTTCTTTAACATGCCATAAATAAGGCCTTGAGCATCTACTTTATATTGTTTAATCATATTTTGAGCCTATTCTTGCTCCAAAAAAATTCATACGCAATTAATTGCATTCAAGTGTATTTTGTGTTGTCTTATTCACCTTTAGGCTTAGTACTCAGTTCTAGTGAAAATTAAATTTCCATACATATAGGTCGGTTAATTCACAGCGATGGAATTCACAACGAGAAGTGTGCACCCAAATTCGAGAGTGAAATATGAATCGGTTCGTTATATATTTCACGAAATGGTTTTCATTTCGAAACGTACGACCACTAGTAAAAGGATTGAGATGCGGAAAAGTGTGACTTACTTACTTACTTAAGGTGGATCTACAGTCCGGGGTGGACCAGGGCCTCAACCAACAAGCTTCTTCCAGCCGGCTCGGTTTCTAGCTAGCTGTCTCCAGTTTCGCACGCCAAGTTGGTTGAGGTCCTCTTCCACTTGCGTGCGCCACCTTTTACGCTGTCCACCTCTACTGCATTGTCCCACGGGGTTGGATTCAAAGACTTTCCGGGCCGAAGCATTGGTGTCCATTCGCTCTAGATGAACCAGCCATCTCAGTCGTTGGCTTTTCACTTTCGTGGCTAGGTCGGTGTCGCTGTACAGCCCATACAGTTCGTTGTTGCATCTTCTTCACCATTCCCCATCTATGCAAACGGGACCAAAAATCACCCGGAGAATTTTCCTCTCAAAACAGCCTAACGCGTTCTCATCCACCGTTAACAGTGTCCATGCCTCTGCACCATACATCAGGAGGACCGGGATGATAAGCGTCTTATACAGAGACAGTTTAGTTGCTCCAGAGAGGGCTTTGCTTCTCAATTGCCTTCTTAGCCCAAAGAAACAGCGATTGGCAAGAGTAATTCTTCGTTTGATCTCAGCGCTGGTATCGTTCGCTGTGTTTATAGCGGATCCTAGGTAGACACAGTCTCTGACCACCTCAAAATTATAGCTGTCTATAGTGACGTTCTGTCCGAGATGTCGGTGTTGGCGTGTTGGGTGTCCTTTCTTGTTGACATCATATATTTTGTTTTGCTTTCATTCACCGTTAGACCCATCTTCTTGGCTTCCTTCGCAATGCTCACAAAAGCACCACTGACATCACGCTTTGTTCGTCCGATTATGTCAATGTCGTCAGCGTAAGCGAGCAGTTGGACGGACTTTTAAAAGATTGTGCCTCTGGTGTTGACGTGAGAGTTTTGCACTATTCTCATGACAGCGCGTCGCCTTGCCTAAAACCTTTTTTGACATCAAAGGTATCGGTGAGGTCTTTGCCGACCTTCATGGAGCAGCGTGCATTCTCCATCGTCATCCTGCACAAACGGACGAGTTTGGCAGGGATGCCGAAACTAGACATTGCTCTATATAGCTCGTCTCTATAGATGCTGTCATACGCGGCCTTGAAATCGATAAAAAGGTGGTGGGTATCGATTTGAAACTCCTGGGTTTTCTCCAAGATCTGCCTTAGTGCGAATATTTGGTCGATGGTGGACTTCCCTGGCCTAAAGCCACACTGATATGGACCTATCAGGTTGTTGACGGATGGCTTCTGGCGTTCACAAAGTACGGCAGAGAAGATCTTGTAGGCGATATTAAGAAGACTGATGCCTCTGTAGTTGGTGCAGTCCAGAGGATCGCCTTTCTTGAGGATCGGGCAAACAATACTGAGGTTCCATTCATCGGGCATGCTTTCTTCCGACCATATTTTACAGATGAGCTGGTGCATACTCCTAACCAATTCATCGCCAGCCACTTTGAATAGCTCAGCCACAAGGCCATCAACTCCAGCAGCTTTATTGGACTTAAGTTTAGATATGGCTATCCTCACTTCGTCAAGATCGGGTGGACGGAATTGTTGGCCTACGTCGTTCAGGTTGAATGGTGCAATTTGCATGGTAGCGGAATTCGGTTCGTCATCGCCGTTATACAATTTGCAGAAATGATTTTTCCATATCCTCAGCACCGACTGCGTTTCCACCACGATGTTCCCCTGATCGTCCTTGCAGGCTTCGGTTCGGGGCTTGTACCTTGGGAGGTTCATTTTACTTTTTGGTAAAACTTCCGAACTTCATTCCTGCAGTGGCATCCCTCTAATTCCTCGATCGCGCGCTTCTCATGCTCTTTCTTTTTCCTTCTAAGAAGCTTGTGTTCCTCTTTCCTCTTCTGCTCGTAGAGCTCGCGAGCAGCTCTGGTCCTTCTATGCAGCGCCGCTTTGTATGCCTGTTGTTTGGCTGCATGTACTTGCCGGCATTCCTCGTCGAACCAGGGGTTTTGCTGTGGTGGTCATGCAAAGCCCAGCACGTCAGAGGCGGCATCTCTGATGGCTTCCTGGCAGTTTTTCCACTGGTTCTCGATGTTTGCAGTTGGCGGCAAAGGACTAGTTAAGAGGGCGCGAGAGACTCGATCGGAGAAGGACCTGGCGATTTCTTGCGACTGCAGCCGTCCGACGTCGAACTTCCTCACAGTATTTCCCTGTTTTGGCTTTGGTCTGGATATCCGTAGCATTACCTTTGCTACAACGAGGTAGTGGTCCGAGTCAACGTTGGCTCCTCGGAACGTTCGGACATCCTTGATACTGGAGGAGTGCCTTGCGTCGATCGCAATGTGGTTAATTTGGTTGGCGGTTGATTGACCAGGAATTCGCCATGTCCCCTTATGTATATCAAGATGCGGGAACTGCGTACTAGCTACCACAACGTTTCGCCCCGCAGCAAAGTCGATTAGCCTGAGTCCGTTATCGGAGGTGGTGTCGTGCAGGCTGTATCTTCCGATTGAGCCCCAAAGACGTCTTCTCTTCCTAGTTTGGCATTAAAATCACCCAAGACAATTTTAATGTCATAGCTAGGGCATTGCTATATAAATGTATATGTCTTGTCCAGGAGCTCGTAGAACTCGTCCTTGGAGTCGTCATCTTTCTCCTCTGTGGGGGCATGCGCACATATGAGGCTGATGTTGGCGAATATAGCCTTGATGCGAATTGTCGTGAGGCGTTCGTTCACATAATTGAAACTCAAGACCTCTTGCCTAAGTCTGCCTCTAACAACAAATCCACATCCAAAAACACGCTGCCCTTGTGGTCGGTAACAGTCACCGTAGTATATATCGCAGTCTTTCAGTTTTCTTTTGCCCGGCCCATCCCATCGCACTTCTTGGATGGCGGTGATGTCTGCTTTGTAGCAGTATAGGGCCTCCGCTAAATGTTCGGCTGCACGTGGTCTATAGAGAGACAGAACATTCCACGTGGAGATCCGAAGTTCGTTGTCCTTATTTCGTTTGCTAGGTTTGTCAACAGTAAATCCGTCCGTATCCGAGGCTTGTTGTTGCTTCGCAACTAAAATAGCTTTACGTGGCCGGGAAGTCACCCCGACGGCACGACCCCCAACCTGGAGGACATTAAGTGTGACATTAATTTGTCAATTTATTTTTTTGTTCAAAATAAAAATTGTAAAGAATTATGTATTTCGAACTAAGCCAACAACTTTATTCGACGGTTCAAAAACATCACAATATACCAAATAACAAAAATTAACGATATCCAAATTTATATTCTTAAGAAACTTTTCAAGATTCTGTCAATGAATTAATTAATTTTATTTTTCACTCAAAGTGATTATCAAAAGATCAAACATTTCAAAATGAGTACCAAAAATTCACGTGGAGAATCGATTATGTTTTCTATACGATTATTCACGTGGATTTTGAAGCGGTTTAAATTTTTCATTTCACAAGAGGTGAATACTATAGGCTTTACCAGTAAAAATATCCCAAAAACATGGGTTTAAGGTTTTTTGAAATATGTTGTTCAATTATTAAAATCTTTTTTCAATTTACAGAAAAACCAACTAACTAGGCGTGGTTGTTGACTTAAATAATTGATTTAATGTTACAAAATTGAATAAAAAAAACCTATGTAAATATTTTGCACTTTTAAAATATTTCAATATACATATATTTTTCTTCGAATTTTAGACAAATTAAACGATGATTATTTATCTGACAAAAATTTTACTGGAAATGAAATTCAATAAACACTTTTTACAAGGAACTGATTTCAAAATACATACATACATATAATTTCTTATTGCAGGTTAAATTTATGACACATACAATTTAACAGAAATAGTTTTATTGAAGTTATAAACTTTGTTTAAACATCAATGTGAGAAAAAAACCCTTTTTTCGGAAATATTTATGTAAATAGTATTGCGTAACTGCAATTTTTCATGAACATCAGGTACATAAGTATGAAAAAAAAGGACAACCCTTCATAAATTGACAGTAAATATTTTGTTTTTCATTTGAATGAGTTGTTGAATCTTAAATGCCTTTATCCTCTTCCTATCCACTTACAGAGTGAATAACAATGGGTCCTATGGAAGACCACAATAAATCATCAGATGAACACTATACCTGATGGACTAAAAGAACTATACCTTGAAACAATTTCCAAGAAACCTAACACAAGGTTTGTTGGTAGTAAAGTTTTTGTGTCATTAATATTTGTGTAATGATTCGCAAAACGTAATGTGTTGACAGCAACTAAAATTCATTCTGATTTGTCTTATAGTAATGTTGCGAATCTCTTCAACATACACGTGTGTCAAAAAAAAAAACGCTTCTTTACCATATGTGCTAGATAGGCACAATCCTCGCATATACAATTATTAAGTTCCTTTTATCTTATACTGCAAATAAAAAGGACCAATTATGATGCAAGATATGTATTTAAAAAAAATTATACTATACGAAGGATCTCAAGGCCAAGGTTAATGTTTCAATAGAAATAATGAATTTATATCCGTATCTATGTATATAGAAGAGTTCTTTTATGAAATAACGCATGAAGGTCGCGTGGATAAAACGTGGCACATGATTGAAGGCATCAGACATGAATCATTAAACAATGTAGTGTTGAGTTTGTGAATGATTCAGGGATAGTTAAAATTTTGAAATGAAGAACTGAAAAATCATCATCCCTAATTTCGCTCATAGACATAAGAAAATCTATTAATATTTGCCTATTAGGAGTTTGTCCTCGCAATATTCTTATGATATAAATAAAAACAAAATTACTTGGTTCGGTGCAGCTGTGAGCCCTCCTTTGTATGTATACGATTATTAAAAAACATCGTCCAATATGAATCCCTGTAAGTCCAAGTTATGCATTCGGAAAAACAATTGAACTCGAGATTTCGATCAGACTTGTCATTACGAAGATAGGGAAGACGATAAAAGTGGGTCTCACAATTCTGTCTGCTCGGTTACAGCTAAAACGGCTGGATCGACTTATTCAAAACTTGGTACATAGTGGTATTTGTTGATTCTGCCCACACATTTTTTATTTTTTTTTAGAACCAAAAATAACGGTAGGTACTTGTAGTACAATTTTTTCTTATCAATTTTACAAAATCTTATTTTTATCAAAAGCGGCTGCTCAAGTTTTCTTAAAAAAAATTCAATAAATTTCTTTAAGCAAAGGGTACCTTTGGATAGGAAACTATTTTCCATAAAATGGTTATTATTATTTTCGTTTTTTTTTATTTTCGATTTTCTTCAAGACAGTTCTTATGATTTTGATAATTTTTTTATAAAGAAGCTTCCAAAAAATATAAACAGATTTTTGTACCAAAATTTTCAAATTTTTTTTTTTGATTTTTGAAAAAATGTTCAATTTTTTTTTAATCAAACATTTTGAAAATTACTTAATCAATTTTTTTGTAACTCACTATTTAAGGGTTATATTAAAAATCTAAAGAATAATTTAAGAAAACAATTTACAAATAACGGTACCTTCCATAAAAAATGTTAAGAAACCGTTAAGGAAAATATTTGTTTTCTTACCATTTTGATAAAACTTTTTCTATATTCCAAAATAAGTGCGATCTGCTACCAAAATTATAAAAATTTACGCTTAGCAAATACTATTAGTACCTCTGATGGAACGTTTTTTTTACTTGCGATGGGTAACTCCAGTTTTTATTTGTTTGCGTTTGGTGGGCTGTGTTTCGAACAGGTCTTTAAATTCCTTTAAAAGAAACGAAAAAGGATTATTTATGATGATATGATCAGTTTTACCTGAGGGCTGTCGAAGGAATCAATGCTGCCAATGTTGAATAGTTCTTCTTCTTAAATTGACTGAAATATTGAAAAAATTAAGGAAATCAGCGCCGATTATGGGCACTCGTACGTCAGCAACTGTGAAATGCCATGGAAAAGTTCTTCGGAGGCCAAGCGATAGCAGGAATTTTTCCTGTCCATAAAAGTTGATTTCAGAACCATTGGCAGCGTAAAGTCTGAGAAAATTTGATTGGTTGTTTGTAGAGTCGTACAGGCGCTTTTTTGGTGGTATAATAGATACGTCTGCACCAGTATCTATAAGAAAGTTACGTCCGGTAGTTTTATCATACACAAAGAGGCGAGCTTCCGAAGCACCGAGTTCATTCGCCTTTGCATTTTGTGGCTTTTGATCCAAATTTGTTATGAAACCAACAAAAATCCTTATTCTGGGCACTATGATGATTGGAGTTCCGTTGCCTGGAACGCGATGGAGTACGGTCTCGACGGATACGTTGTTCGAGCAACTGAAAACGTCTGCAAATGTCGTCCATTTGTGCGGTGAAGGCGACTGATCGTCTTTGCGGGAGTTTCTTGGTGGCCTAGTTGTTGCCACTGACACCACGTTTGTCGTTTCCATAATTCGATCAGCCATTTTAGCCACCTTGTCGAGTGTCTCGTCGCTCCATGAGGACAGGATCTGTTGCAGGTTCATCGGAAGGCAGCCCAACCACAATGTTGCGAGAAATTTGTCCTCAACGTTTTCTCCAGCAAGATTTCGCATTTCTTCCAGAAGTCGCGATGGCTTTTTGTCACCTAATTCCATCTGGGAAAGAAGTTTTTTAATCTTACCGTGATCACTTGGAGTAAATTCTTTGATGAGCTGAGTTTTGATCGCATTGTATTTTCCTGAATCAGGCGGTTGTCGTAAAAATCCACGAATTTTTTCGGCTACAGTTTGGTTTAGCTGAGAGACTACGCTGTGGTACATCGACGTGTCGGATGTGATTCGATTAACAGCGAACTGCGATTCTAACAGGAAAAACCAAAGCTCTGAGTCGAATGTAAAAAATTCTTGTGTTTTGATGCGACTGGTAGAGAGTCGGTAGAAGGAGCTTCATTATTTGCATTACTACTGGAGTGAGCACCTGTTAAGTCTTTTGATTCTGTTGTTTTCTCACAATCTATCGTTTTATCGTCCATTGCAAAATTAGCTTTCGTCGGGGTCACCAATTTAGTTCTTCGAGAAATAAAAGAAACTATTTATAATATTATTAATATTTAGTACTTAAAAACTATAGGTAGCTAATTCAAGTTAAATTTATAATCTAATTTACAACGATATGATTTAAAATGTGATGAGTATGACTGTACTGAGTCGCTATCGAATTCCAATTGAATTCAGTTATCGTATCCATGTAAAATATGATCTGCTGCCTGCTGATGCTTAACGGGATCTCTTCTACGATAAACATTTAATCACCAGAGAATTAAATTATTTACCAATGTGGCGCTTGTCTGTATATAATTATTTGTCAATGTTGCTGACGCTGATTTATTGTAGTGTCGCTACAAATTTTATCATTATCAGCTGAAAATACTGGAAATGATTTTCAATAAACACTTTTTTCAAGGAACTGATTTCAAAATTTTTTATTGCAGGTTAAATTTACATACAGTTAAAAAGAAATAATTTTATACCGAGTGAGCGAAGGTATAATCTGTAAAATATTTGCGAAGAAATGGAGAAGATATAGAGTATATAGTTAGTACAGGTAAAATAGGGTAAATAAAACAAAAAAATTAGTACCATCATGAAACTTGGTGAAAACGTTTTATGTATTATGAGGATGAAAAATCAACAGAGTCTATAAAAATATTTCACATGGAAGGGTGTTTTTTTGAGGGGGAGAGAGGGGGAAATTATGGTGTATCAAACAGAAAATTAGTTTTGGTGCAACCTAAGCATATGATACATGTTTTTAAGGTAGTTTTGAATGCTGAATCAAATGACACCAAAACCAAGTCGATACGGCCACCATGAAAAAAGTTATTGTAATTTGTATGTATATATAGATGACTATATTTTCAGTATAAAAGTAAAATATTACGGGAAACCAGTAGAAAATACTGGTTCGTCGATGAAACTTGGCATGAATGGTTCATTTATCATGAAGAGCAATAATAAGAAGAATTTTTTAAAAATATCTGTGGTTAAAGGGTGTTCTTTTGAGGGTTGGGGTTATGGTGGGATTAGTACCACAAAACCTGTGACAAAAATGGTACCCTCATGAAACTTTATAAAAATGTGCCATGAACTACCAGAATGAAGAATCAAAAGAGTCTATAAAAATATCTATATGGTAGAAGGATGTTTTTAATAGGTGAAGGGAAGTAAAATACTTTTTCCAAAAACAAAAATTATATCTAAAAACAAATAACAGCCTTTACCCAAACCCACAAATGCACCATTTCTCCCTTAATATTTTTGGAAACTCCTTTGATTCTTCATTCTCGTAGTAAATGAATCACTTTTACCAAGTTCCTTGAGGGTACCATCTTTCACATTTTTTTTTTTTTTTAAATAACCACACACTTTCAAAAACACACCCTTCCCAGCGAAATATTTCTATAGACTCTTTTGATTCTTCATTCTGTTAGTCCATAGCATATTTTGACAAAATCTCAGGGGGGTATCGTTTTTGTCACAGGTATTATGGTAATAATCCCACCACTACCCTAATTTCCCAAAAAAACACCCTTTTACAACAGATATTTTTATAGACTCTTGTTGTTATTGATTTTCATGTCAAATGAACCATTGATGGCAAGTTTCATCGACGGACCATTATTTTCAACAGGTTTTCAGTAATATTTAACTTTTATACCGAAAATACAGTCATCGTTACATAAAAATGACTAACTTTTTTCATGAAGGTCGTATCGACTTGGTTTTGGTGTTACTTGATTCAGCATTCAAAACTACCGTAAAATCATGTGTCATATGTAGGTCGCATCAAAGTTAATTTTCCTGTTTGATACACCACAATTTCCCCCTCTCTCCCCCTCAAAAAACACCCTTCCGTGTGAAATATTTTTATAGACTCTGTTGATTTTTCATCCTCATAATACATGAAACGTTTTCACCAAGTTTCACGATGGTTCTAATTTTGTTTGTATCCGAAAGACTTTTCGTACTATTTTTCTTGTACTAAGTGTATTATTCTTGAGTTCAAAATAATATATGAAGATAAGAAAGAAAAGGATCAACAAATATAGAAGTGTTTCAAAATATCTGATGGACTGGTATGCAACAGTACCGTTGTCCAAGAAATTTAGTCACTAAGTCCTATAGTGTTGTAGGTGACAGCAGGGGGAAGGTTACAAAATCCCGAATGCCAAAGTCCCGAAAGACAAAGTTACGAATGAGCAGAGTCCCGAATGACCCAAAATCCCGAAAACATTTAATGGAGCTGTCGGAATGGGTACGAAATTCCGAATGCCAAAATCCTGAGAATACAAAAAATCTCCAGTACAGATTGGGTACTCATTTGCTCTAACTGTTAGCTTTACAGTAAAGCTATAGCAAAATGTGTTGAATGCAGGATTTTGCTAAAACCTCATCTTTTTTACTATCATTAAAATTTTTTAGAGAAACCATAGGAAGTTGAAAGCAGAAAACACACCGAAACAATCAAAATGTTTTATTCTGACTTATGAAACAATTAATTCATTGCGTTTTAAGAGCCAAAGCTAAGTAAAGCTATAGCAAAATGTGTTGAATGCAGGATTTCGCTATAACCTCATCTTTTTTACTATCATTTAAATTTTTTGGAGAAACCATAGAAAGTTGAAAGCAGAAAACACACCGAAACAATCAAAATGTTTTATTCTGACTTATGAAACAATTAATTCATTATTTTTTAAGAGCCAAAGCACACCAATTAAGCGGAACAAAGTAACATTTTGACTGATCCGATATATTTTTAGCCTTATGCTGAATCTACTGTAAGATTTGACAAACATTTTGTCACAAACCTAGCCACGTTAAATCAGAACTTCTGATGTTTTCGTATCGAACTGGCATGTACCAAACATAAACAATGCAAAAACGTACACAAACAAATATTTGTTTAAAATTTGTTACACCAGTGTAATTGTAAGTAATAAAATCCAAGACTGGATCAGACTTACTTGTTCTTATGTTTAAGAGGTTAATGGCCAGTTGCACCGACCTCTTTTAAATTTTTATTGCTTCGTTTAATTTTAAAATGACATTTATCGGTTGCACCAACCACTTCTAAATCTAACAGGCCAATAAACGAACCAATAAACTAAAATTCCATTTTCCTCCAGATAAATTTTAAAAGCAAGTTTAAACGAACATATCTGACTACCTATGTACAAACAAAAATAATTCAATTTTATTTGATGGAATATTGTTCATTCCAAATTAAAATAACGATAACAACAGGTGAAGGTATTACGTTTCCTATTTATAGATCACTACTTAAATAAATTATTCCAGAATTATTATATACTGGTCATCATGTATTCATCTAAAACAAAAAAAGACGTCGAAGAGTTGTTCAGGTTCACAGAGAAATTCATTTTATGAATTCGATGACGTCACTCTAAAATATGGGTTCATAATTTCCAAACAGTGTGTCGAAAAAATATTAGTGTGCAATAGTTTCATAGTTTCTCTAAAAAAAAGAAAATAATAAATAATAATAAAAAACACCAAGATGGCGCATTGGCCGTATCTAAAGAGAATACCTTGTTTCTGTTTATTGTGTATTCATATTTTCTTTATTGCTTTCTCACTTGCACTTGCTAATTTTTTTCGTTCAGTTTAATAAACAGATGATAAAATCCAGGGGTGGTTCACGAACTGCATTTTAGCTAAAAAATGTGTGAAAGAGATTGGTGCAACCCAAATAAATTTATCAGTCCGATAAATTTTAACTCCATTTTAGCAAAAACCGCTTTTAGTGAATTTTGGTGCAACTGGACATAAGAGTTATAAAAATTGAATATAAGGACCAAGACTGGATCACACTTACTTGTTCTTATGTTTAAGAGGCTAATGTCCAGTTGCACCAAAATTCACTAAAAGCGGTTTTTGCTAAAATGGAGTTAAAATTTATCGGACTAATAAATTTATTTGGGTTGCACCAATCTATTTTGCGCATTTTTTAGCTAAAATGCAGTTCATGAACCACCCCTGGATTTTATCATATGTTTATTAAACTGAACGAAAAAATTTAACCAGTGCAAGTGAGATAGAAATAAAGAAAATGTGAATACACAATAAACAGAAACAAGGTATTCTCATTAGATACAGACAATGCGCCATCTTGGTGTTTTTTATTATTATTTATTATTTTCTTTTTTTTAGAGAAATTATGAAACTATTGAAATAGATACTAACTAAACAACACTAATATTTTTTTCGACACACTCTTGGAAATTATGAAAAAATATTTTAAAGCGACGTCATCGAATTCAGAAAATGGATTTCTCTGTGAACCTGAACAACTCCGACGCGACGTCTCGCCATTTTTTGGTTAAGTTCGTTATCAGATGAACACATGATGGCCAGTCTATAATTTTTCTGGAATAATTTATTTATTTAAGTAGTGAATTATAAATAGGAAACAAAATGCCTTCACCTGTTATTTTCGTTATTTTAATTTTGAATTAACAATATTCCGTCAAAGAAAATTGAATTATTTTGTTTGTACCTACAAATGTACCTAGACATGTTCGTTTAAACTTGCTTTTAAAATTTATCTGGAGGAAAATGGAATTTTAGTTTATTGGTTCGTTTATTGGCCTGTTAGATTTAGAAGTGGTTGGTGCAACCGATAAATGTCATTTTAAAATTAAACGAAGCAATAAATATTTAAAAGAGGTCGGTGCAACTGGCCATAAGATTTATAAAAATTGAATATAAGGACCAGGAAATTAAATTGTTTGAGATGAAAAAAAAAATGTTATCTGAATTCTTGATCAAATATGAATACATGAAAAAAAAATTTTAATCCTTGGAGCGATTTTTCAAAAAAATATTATTTTTATAAAACCTTCGATTATTAAAAATTCCTCTATTCTTTTATATGCCGATGATATAAATTTTTTTAAAAGTATAACCTCTATAAATGACTGTTCAACACTCCAAGATGATCTTTATAGGTTTAGGGAATGGTGCAATACAAACCGTCTTCTGTTAAATATTGACAAATGTAAAACAATGACTTTTACACGCAAAAAAAGTATGATAACTTATTTATATGTTAGATTCTTCTTCTTTATGTAGATTGTCTGTTTTTTCTGATCTTGGCATTGTTCTTGACACAAAATTAACCTTTGTCAACCACTATGACTTTATTGCAAAAAAGGCCAGTAAAATTCTGGGATTCATAAAACGATTTTCTCGTGATTTCCAGGACCCATATGTTCTAAAGCTTCTATATGTTTCTTTTGTAAGGCCAGTACTTGAATATGAATGCGTGGTATGGGCCCCTTACTACACAGTTCACATAAATAGTCTTGAATGTATTCAGAGAAGGTTTATGCGCTTCTGTCTTCGTTTTCTTCCGTGGTCCCAGAGACATGCTTTACCTCCTTATGCTCAAAGACTCACGTTAATTAATCTCCCTTTACTCTCAAAACATAGACAATATATCCAGCTTTGCTTCGTTATAAAATTGATAAATGGGTCAATAGTATCTCCATCAGCTCTGTGTCGTTTGAATTTCAGCTACAGTCAGACAAGCTTAAGAACACAGTTGCCTATATGTCCGATCTTCAGTAGAACAAACTATGGTGTGAATAGTCCTTTAAATCAATTGATTTCAGTCTTCAATAAATATTATTGTTTATTTTCTTGTATAAATGACAATGTCAAAAGTTGTAAGTTCAAAGAGATCTTTTTCAATACATCATTGTAATTGACTATATTAATTTATATTTAATGTAAACTAGTTTTATAAGCTTTCTATCGTTAGTTATTTAACGAATTCAATAAATATAATTATTTAATACTTTTTAAGGAAAAACTTCTGAGGTATCGAAATCGAATTTAAAAAAATCTTTTTTTTGTTTAATCTTGATATCGTTGATTCATAAGTAAAATTAATTTAATCTTAATTCCTTCAATAGTCTATGTTGTTAGTTAATGAGTATTATCTTTGATATATATTATTTAAATTTTTTTTGAAATGTATTCATACAAAAACTAATTTAAATCCGTTCCGCCGATAATAAGAAAATTCAAATAAAAAAAAGTTCTATTGGATTTATTATGTACTTATAGTTGTTAAATGGTAATTTTATTACCTTTAATATTTGAAAGTAGATCATACTGATTTTAACATACCGACAAAATTTGATCAAAATGGTATTATCCGTTTTTGACAAAAATAAGATTTTCCTTAACGGTTTTTAAAATTTATATGGAAAGCACGGTTATTTTTCATAAAAATAAAATATTTTATTTTCAATATTCTTGAAAGTGTAAAAAAATCCTTTGGTACCGAGTTGAAAAAGTCGACAACAGCTGTGTTTTATTATCGGATCTCGATCTGGATTAACTTTTAACACGTGCTACAAAAAACAAATTGGAAAATTTCCAATTATTTTTGTTTTGCCTTATGTGTTGAAAGAAAATCCAGATCCAAATCCCGATAGAAAGTTTTAAGTTTAAGTTTTTAAATAAAAATTTGGAATATTTCTTTAAAATAAAAAATAGGTAGATTTATATTTTTTAAAAGTTTCTTCAAAAATCAAATAAATGTTTTTTTGGGAGGTCTTATTAATAACTATTTATGAAAAATGCATCTCAAACCCAAGATAGACTTTATTAAACATAATTTATTGATTTCTTTCTAAAGAGGTTGGGAAGCCGTTTTTGAGAATATACGATTATGTAAAATTGCTGACAAAAATGTATGGCAGGTACCGTTAGTTTTGGTTCTGAGAAAAAAATAAAAAACGTATGAGGGAATGCCCAAAAACCGCTATGTACCAAGTTTGAAAATTATTGATTCAGCCATTTAGGCTGTAGCTCAACGGACATACAGACAAAATTATGACAGCCACTTTCTTTTTCTTCCGTATACAAATCTCGAGTTCAATTTTGTTTACCAATAACTATTTAATTTGCAAATACTCGTAGTACCTATGTATATATCTCAAATAAATAGTGCTAATCTACAGAACAATTCGTGTAATTTACAACGAAGAAATACTTGGATCAAATTGCAGTTTATTGATGTCAATATATTTATTGATATTAAAAAGTATTGATTCACAAAATTTAAGTTTCAATTTTTTGACTTTAAAACCATAAACAAAAAGTCGTGAATTAGTAATATCTGAGTTAGTTTACAAAATTTCATAATTTTTTCCTAATTTTCAGCACATTTTTCTCGATTTGAACTAAATTTTTTTCCGTTAGCTTATACGCCAAATCACAAGATCATGGGCGCAAATTGCCAACACTAAAATTTGGAATAAGTTGCTTGCTTTTTACATCACCAATCGATGTGGGATTTTTGTGCATCCAAAGAAATATTTCGTCAAAAAGTGGAATAATCTTGTTCTTGCACTGTAAATGCACTTTTGTGTCCCCAAATATGGGTAAGATTTAGCAGTTGTATTTAAACATTTTCTTAAACTGTTCATCTCCAAGATTCTAGTATATGCACACACTACACGGCACTTTCATTCATATGCACACCATCACAAAAAAAAAAGAGTTCGCTGCTCAGCTCTTTTGTTTGAAACTTTTTCAAACATTTTGACAACTCATATTTTCTTCTGACTCAATTATTATTTCTATAATTACAAAAGAGCAATTAACTACAGTTATACGATCAGTTCTTTGTCTTCCACTTCACCCCACAAATGATAACCCCATAATGATAAAAAACTTTTTGAATTCGTTCTACTTCAATTAATTTCTAACAAGCTAGTTAACAATTTAATTTCCTAAAGCAGAACAATCAAGAAAATAAATTTTAAATACATGCATAGATATTATGTATATGCAAAGCTAACAAATAGTATTCTTTAAGATCAAGAACTTGAAAGCAAAAATTAAAAAAAAAAAAACAAAAAATTAGCCCAAAATAATTGCCTTTATTATGCCGTTGTTTCTTGTTTTGCCAAAAAAAAAGTTATTATAAGACCTTTTAGCCATTTGGCTTATGTCTTCAGTGCTGTTACTTCACCAACAAAACGACTTAAAAATATTGTACCCAAAGAAGAACCAAAGAACACCAGAAAAGCAAAAGAAATGAAATTATAATAATCTGGTAAAACTCCGCAACTAATGGTAATTATTATCATGGGAGACCCAATTCCAATGTGACCTACTTCCAAAGCCAAAGATGTAGGCCGCCATAAGAATCGTGAAACTGTAAAAAAAGCACACACAGTACAACAACAACTACAATCCGTAAATAAATATACGTATAGTGAATAATATAGTTGAACAAAAAAAAGAAATATATAAATAAATAAGCAAATGTGTCTCCTCGTCTTTGGCCAGCCTTTTGATAGTCTTGTACTGGCTCCATCGTTGCTGTTTTTTTACAGAAAAAGCAAGCGAATAATAATATGGTAGTGATGGCAGCGTTTGCTGGTTTGTGGTCTTATGCTTGTGGTCCATCACCATCATCAGCATGACTTGTATATACATTTCGTCCGTCCGGTTGACTTCAATGAAACAAGAGTGGTTCTGGTGGTTGTACCATAACTGCTGAAAAAAAATCCATGATCGTTCGTTGGCCAGAAGGATGAGGCTTGAATATACAAGAATAAAATAAAAATAATTACCATGTATGACATTACCATCAGAAAACAGACTCTGTACCCGGCCTTGTCTGACTACTAACGATCGAATTGAAAAGAAAATTTGTTTCACAAATACTTAAGAAAAAAATGTGCACTTAAGAAAACTCATAAAGAAAACGAAACAGCAAATAGTAGGTACAAAAAGAAGCAGAGTAAGAGAAAAAAACTTGGATTCTTAGTGGAAGAAGAAACAGGAGAAAAAACAAAATTATGATTCGCTTACAAGAACTTGATGATCATTAAAAAAAAGATGAAAACTTTCATTTTATAAATAAATGTCCAAACAGTGGCTTGCTATTCAAAAAAAGTGGTCGCAAATTATATTTTTGAGGCATTTTGATAGATAGATTTTAATGTAACTGAATTTGTTTATTTAAAATATTAATTTGTATTTAAACAATTTTACAAAACTTAATATTGGTTTTAAGGATAAGTTATTTAAAATAGACTTTGGATGCAGAGGAACCGACGTAATATTTGTTTGGTTTATTTTTATGAGCAAATATATTTTCATACATATAAAAACTTTGTTTGGAAAAAATAATAAACAAATGAAAAAATAAATGTTACAAGCTCCCCTACGTTTTGTTCTAACTTCTTCAACATGTAGGGTTTTCACCGACTTTATTTCCTTCTTATTTCCATTTTATTATTTTTTATTCAACAAATTTGGCGAAAAGTTAACTTTGAGGACATTTTAAGTTTTATAAATTGTAAATGATATTTCTTTGAAAGATTTACTTAAATTACTTAAGAACGATGACTACTTTCTGTCATCAAAAAAGTCAAAAGGAACCACTGTCTACAAGCTACAAGTATTTTGAGAAAAAATAATATGAAAACATACCACAGAGCTAATAGTGTAACTAAAATTCTTCGATAACTCATAGGCTGGCCACTTATTTGTGGTTCACATTTTTCTGCAAATCGTGGTTCAATTGCCTGCAAAAATTGCACCACTTGGAACTTGCTCAGCAATTACTCATTATCAACATTTTGTGTGAGCTTATTCCGGAACTGACGTAGTAATTGCACTCAAAACTAATTTTTCGTATTTTGATCACGTTTAAGTTTTTTTGTTTTCTTCATCAAATAGCTAAGGCAAAACACAATTTAGAACACGCATATACAGTATCTATTTATATCTTAACTGCTTATATCTATGCGCCATTGTGGCTTGTAGTTGAAGAAGACTGAAAGTGCATTTGAAATAGTTTGTTTTTGGATTGATAACATATAGTATGATAATCGTAGTTTGGTGGATGCAGTGGGAATTGAAAATTATGATTTTTTTGTATCTTGCTGTGACATTTTGCTGAATGCAATATGTATACAAATTAATTTACACGTTTGGGTAGGAAAATAAAAAAAAATATAATAGAATCAAGACCTTACCACTTTGAGGTGGGAGCACGGAAGAATTTCAATTTCACTTTTAAATTCAAGCCGAAGAGTGTGGTTTTATGGAAGAATATTATTCATGAGTTAGAACTATTTTAATGGTTACCATACATATATATGAAGGTATAAGTGTGTATGGCTTATCAAAAGAGTTTTTAAGAACTTGAATTATAATAAATTATTTATTTTAAGAGGTATTCATAACCTTGTTTTGAGTGGGACATTTCAATTAAATGAGGACAAATGGTATATTTGTTTATAGAAACTATATTTATGACGTAACCTATTAATTGAATATTAAAATGCCTTCTAAAAAATAAATTAAAAATGCTTTACCTTTAATCACTATAAATAAGGGAGACTTATGGTATGATGTGGTATAGCAAAGCTATACTTTTATAGTATTTCCAGTTAACTGTCTTCCGTTTATTCTCGAAATAATTTAATTTTTTGTTTGAAAAAAAAACATAGTTTACTTTATATTAATTACTTTTTTTATAAATTATATTCTTTCTTTAAAATGCAGAAAAAGCATAGAATTTCTAATGTAAAAGAGATAAAAAAGTCTTGGCAACGAGTAATGTAATTAATAGAGTTGGAAACAATTTTTGATTACATTTTTTAAAAAAGTAAATATCGATTTTTTTTTGGAAAAAATCCTCATGAACATTTTAGAACCATTACTGTTGAAATTACTATAAACATTGGCTTTGACATTACTGCACTTAAGAAAATGGAGATTTGGTTTTCATCCAATAAACAAACAACTGTTCTGTATGTAAAACACGATTACCATGCAGTTCGGTTTAGGTTAGGTTATGTTAATGGGCTGACAGTTGATCTCTTGTTACCGTCACACTTAGGTGATTGTAGATTCGTCGTGATACCCTATAGGGTTTGTGACTCCATGTACTGAAACCTATGATGAATCCTATGTCATTCAAGCCCGTTAAGGCTTAAGAGTGTTGATGATTTTCAGCAAGCTATAGCCTGAAATGTCGGAGAGTTTGTACTTCTAAGCAGAGATCGAAAATAACAGTTGACCTGTATTTTCAATTGGTTTCTCACTGAGGGATATTTAATTCCTCAAATTTCATTTTGGTCTCTGTCGGTCTGAGATTTATTTAAAAAAAAATATTTTGTAGGTCTTTTGGTGAGATTTATCATTAAACTTCCAGAATAACTCTTTTCTGTTGGCTTTTTTTCAAAAAAAAAGGGAAACGATTAACCTAAAACTGATTCTTCCATGGAAAATAAATCAAAAATAATATTTTCTTTCTAAGAAAAAGTTGATATAAAATCTGTGTTGTTTGAAATATTTCAGAACTCAGTAGACTCAAGTCGACATCAACATTTATCTTTTATAAAAGGTATTAAGATAAAAACGCCGCAGATACCGTCTAAACGTGGCTTTCAGTGCCATTGTGGTCATTGCTACATGGCTATCTGTGTCTTGGTTTTCTCGCTATGGTTTCGGTTTAATCTCGTCATGATATTTACACGTGGTTTTTGGCTTAGAATGTTTTTCCATCATCTCGCTTTGGTCTCGCTATAGTCTCGCCAATACTCTTTTTTTCAAAATTACTTTTCAAATAGGCTAGAATAGGCTAAAACCGTGGTTAAAAATTCCAAAGGTAGTTTTATGTTTCATTTGCACGGCTACCTGTATCGTGGATTTCTCGCAATAGTCTCGCTATAGTCACGCCGTGACATTTAGACGTGGTTTTTGTCATTGTTCACTTCTTATCATCGTCTCGCTGTGGCCCTGCTTTCCAAAGTCCGACTATTATAGTAATTAGAGCTTTATTTTAGCTACATTTTTCAAGATGCTGACAAGGGTGCCTGACTGGCAAAGGAAAACTGTTAAAAATGACAATTGACACCTTACTGCCGACTGAACATACATATCCTAAGTGTTTCAACGAAGTTGCGTGAGTGGCACAGAGGCCCCAAAAAAGGAGTACAAATCCAGATGACAACCCGTTGGCCAGCCTGTGCACAATCGTTTGAGAAAGCTGTTGACTAACCTTAAAAGATCTCTTTAAGCTTATTTTTCAAATAAGACCATAACGAGATGAGATTATAACCATTATAACCATACTTCGTGTACGTGTACCTAAATGCATACGACGAGAAGATATGCACACCATGACTACAAATGAAAAAACAACTTGTAAACGGCCATGGCGAGGCGTATGTCATAGGACAACAGTACACAGAACTACGTTTAAACGCAATCGGCAAGATGACGCCAAGATATCGTCAGTCACCATTGTGATAGTCGGTGACGCTGTATTTCAACTTGCGCGATTTTAAGGCGCGAGATTTTGACCACAACCCTCGTCTCGGCAGACAAGCGAAATTTTAAAGACTTTTCAAAAGGTTGAGTTTTATTTATTTTCGACCTCTGCTTCTAAGTCATTGAAGAAATGTCTGTCGTTACATAATCACCTCGTTGAGGAGAGGTAGAAGCCTTTCAAGGGTGTGATCCTTTCCCTTACCCCACTTGAGAAATCATCCATCCACCAGGCCCGTAGAAGCATGTGGCTTTTGGCAACGTTTGGTTGATGAGTTTGATAGGTCAGTGATGGTTGGTGTATGTGTCCGTTTGTTTGGTCAGGATTGCTGAATAAGTTAAAGGAATTGTTCTTTTTATCAAAAAGATATTTCCATTAACTCACTGACGCTCGAGCTCACCGTAAGAGTTGTAATCACTGGTGTATATTGGCAAGGTGCCCATTCTTCGTTTGTTGCTGCTCTTACAAGAAACGCGTTCGTCGGCGTCGTTCAGTTTTTTTCGTTCGTTCTATTATTGTTTTCCGGAAGCCTGTTTATTTCTTTTGACTGTGGTTGGAGATGCAATTTCCAATTTCGGCTGGATGATAGAGCTTAAGAATTTTCAAGTCATTTGGTAGCGTTAATAAATTTCAACAATTTTTTGCTTGTAATGTTAGAGAGTTCCTCCAAGTCTTTGAAGAAATGTCTCCCTAGGAGCCTGTTATTCAGATGATATAGCGCAGGGCAGTGCCCTCTCCTCTTCACCACATCATCTATTATTATATTATATTATATTTTCTTCTTTTCTCTTTCTTCCAGGAATTATTTTGCGCAACTGGAAGGACTGAAGTTTTCCAAGGCTCAAAACTTCGACCACTTTTCTACAACATCATGGGCTCTGACCAACCAATTGCAAGTGAGTGCGACAATCTTCTCTTTGCTGATGACTCACTTACATCACTCTCTCTATTGATAGCTTTCCGAGAAGTTAAGGGTCACATTCGCGAACTATTTCAATGTAACACTAAATGGGGTATCCGGTCACGCAAGTGGAAGCGACAGAACCCTAGGACTACCAGACGCTCATGAAAACGAGAACTGGGTTAAGCAAACAGATACAAGTTCTAATCTATAAACAACTTCTGAGACCATTCATCAGTTACAACTTCCCAGTTTGGTTCACCATCTCTTAACTTTTTAATTATCTCCCTTTGATATAAGAGTTGTGAGTTGAGACTCAAAGTAAATTTTTAAGAATTTTCAAATCGTGGCTTCTTTGTAAAAGGGAATAATAAATAAATAAATAAATGAGTAAGTAAATAAAAATAAATAAATAGTTATAAATTATTTTTTAAACCATTTGTTAATAGAAATGTTCAATACAACACAATTAATTAAATTTATTCAAATAAGCCTAAACAGATCAATATTTATGGCGAATTTGACTTTGTGTACAACATTCTTCAAAACCATCAGGACCTATTTACCTTATGCAATGAATACGTGGCGCAACCATAAGATCTCCCATCTTTTAATTTTTTGTTGTCACTTAAGGTTTTATCACTCTGTCGCTTGTCACTCAATGCGTGGTTGAGCATTTAGACTTTAAGGAACACCAAAATCAGATAAAATTGGTATTAAAAAATCTTTTGGTCAAAGATAACGGTTTCAATATTAAATAATTATACCTATCCATATAAAACTTATCTTCATTTTCTTCTGTTGCATCGATGCTGACAATAGTGCCCAGCCAGACATAATCCTTTTCAGAAAAAACTTGACTAGAGTTTTTCGAAAAAATTTTGGACCAGCAATAAGTTTCCCAAACTTGATTTTTCTTATAACTATGCGCGCACTAAAGGGGTTGTGATTAACCTTAAGATGATTGGGCACAGTGCGACGGAGGGATTTAAAAGGAGATGCTGAGATGATGTACATTGGTTTTGAAATCCTGCATATCAAAATATAGCATTCTACATTCGTGTGGTTCGTGTGAATCTCTGTACTTAACTTACTACTTATTTATTTTGTGCATAGTAGCAACGCACTTTGTTCTCAATTTTGGAAACACTTTGTACTTTATAACCCGGAGGCTACACGAGCGAGTACTCGCAAGCGATCGATGGCGATAATAGACTTGCTTGCCTTTTTCGCAGCCAGGTGATAAGCGAGTAGAGCGGCGAGTGATTTGACAATTAATTTATGTACAACTCGCTTGCTAGTATACTCACTCGTGTGGCCTCAGGAAAATTATCCTTTTCGTTTTTATTATTTTTTTAAACAATGTTGTTCCAAAAAAATATTCAACTCAACCAGAAAAATTTTAGTATAAATGATCAAACAACATTGCAAAAAAATTACAGAATTTGGAAAAAAATATAAAACAATGTAATTGCCCCGACTATCCTTATTATTATGAATCAATATAAAACAGAAAAACGGCACTTTAATTTTTTCTTCTCAATAAACAAATTAATTTTAATCAAAAAGAAAATTTTAAATTTATTTTTTGATTGTTCTGCTTTAGGAACTATCTAACTATCTTGTTAGAAATAAATTTAAGTAGAAAGACTTCAAAAAGTTATTATTTGTGGGGTGAATTGGAAGACAAAGAACTTTATCGAATGATTGTAGTTAATTGTTCTTAGATAATTATAAGAATACAAAATTGAGCTAGAAGTATATTAAATGTATGTACCTATACACAAGTTGTCAAGATGTTTGAATATGTTCCAAACAAAAGAGCTGAATAGCGAACTCTTTTTTTTGTGATGCAGTGCATTTGAATTAAAATGTTGTGTGGTACCTGCATATAAGGTATTAGAACCCCAGAGATAAATCTAATCAATATTTAGGAACACTGAAGTACATTTTTTACAGTGCAAGAACAGGATGACTCCACTGTTTGACGAAATAATTCTTTTGATGCAGAACTAACAAACAAAATCCCGCATCGATCGTTGTGAGCCAATTTTTCAATCTACTTTCAGAGGAATAAATATGAACGTACTCTATTTGAGTAGCAAGTACCCACTATCTGATGTTTACATAACTGACTATTGAAAAATTGGCCCTTATTATTTTCTAAATTGAAACTGAGAATTAAGTAATTTGTCATTTTTCAAAGTTTTCCAGTGCGAAGTTGGAGATTGTTGGTAGAGCTTCGTTGACGCAAAAAACAGAAATGTATAGGAAAACAAACATTCGATTAGTAATCAATCGAATGCAGTTAGTTCAGATTTTATGTTTTCATTATTAATAAGTTACATCCAATATTAAGTTAACAAAATAGGTTTTTATGTAAATATGTACAAGTTCATTATTAAAATGTTCATTAAATTGATTCTTAAAATGTTTGGTAGTTGAAAAGTTTTCTTCAATAATACAACTATAAAGTCACCGCCACAGACAAAAACCATAAGTTTCTGAGGTATGTGGTCAATTTAATCAAAACCTTATGAATTTATTTTCGTGGTTCACTATGCTGTGGAGTTACATATAATGGTTTTTAATTAATAATTGTTTCAAAGAAAACATAAAGAAAAAATTATTAATAGTTAAAAACTATCAATAATAATTCCAAAATATATTCTTTTTGTGGAGTTTCATGAATAAAATTCAATAATAAAGGTTTTTGTGGCCTTTACTCCAAAGAATGCGTTTCGCCCAGGCATGGTGGTGGGCTCATCAGTTAGATGCCACCATACCCAATCTAAGACGCAATGTTTTTGTCGATGGTTACCGACATGTGCATATAATACTCAGTGAAAGAACTCACTGAGAATTGTATGCGTGTCTAAGGAACTTTGGTTAAAGTTATGCACTTAGACTTGTTGTTGTTGTTGTTGTTAATGGTTTTTATGATTTTGGGTCCGATGTTATGATTTTATAGTAGCGAATGAAGTATGAAAGTACCGCAACTAGTAATTTCTATTTTTGAAGACTCTTTTTTTAAATATATCTAGCAAGTACCTTCTTTTTCAACTTCCTATTTTGGAAGTTTTCAAAATTGCTTCGGGTTGTCGAATAGAAAATTTCACCATATCTCAACGTTTCGAGGTTCCTAGAATCCCAGTGATTTGTTTTAAGAGAGATGATTTGTGTGTGTGTTCGCATCTATGTTCCTTTATATATAAATGTCATAAAATGCAGACAAATTAAAAATTAAAAATGTCACTTAACCCCTACAAACATTTTGTGAAGCAAAGCAAAACAAATATTTTAGTGGAAGAAGGAGTTAACTTGGCTCTGAATCTTTGGCACCTCATATGAGGGAAATTTGATAAAAAAATGCCATCTAATTGGTCAGTAATTGGTCAGAAAAGGTCAACTGCTCCCAGAAATTGGTCAGCACTAGATTTCTTTTAATCAAGGCTTAAACTCTCTCAAGTTTAACCTTTGCCGCCAACTGCAAACATCGAGAACCAGTGGAAAAACTGCCAAGAAGCCATCAGAGATGCCGCCTCTGACGTGCTGGGCTTTGCACGACCACCACAGCGAAACCCCTGGTTCGACGAAGAATGCCGGCAAGTACATGCAGCCAAATACAAAGCGGCGCTGCATAGAAGGACCAGAGCTGCTCGCGAGCTCTACGAGCAGAAGAGGAGAGAGGAACACAAGCTTCTTAGAAGGAAGAAGAAAGAGCATAAGAAGCGCGCGATCGAGGAGTTAAAGAGATGCCACTGCAGGAATGAAGTTCGGAAGTTTTACCAAAAAGTAAAAAGAACCTCCCAAGGTTTCAAGGCCCGAACCGAAGCCTGCAAAGACGATCAGGGGAACATCGTGGTGGAATCGCAGTCGGTGCTGAGGATATGGAAAAATCATTTCTGCAAATTGTATAACGGCGATGACGAACCGAATTCCGCTACCATGCAAATTGCACCATTCAACCTGGACGACGACGTAGGCCAACAATTCCGTCCACCCGATCTTGACGAAGTGAGGATAGCCATATCTAAACTTAAGTCCAATAAAGCTGCTGGAGCTGATGGCCTTGCGGCTGAACTATTCAAAGCGGCTGGCGATGAATTCGTTAGGATTATGCACCAGCTCATCTGTAAAATATGGTCGGAGGAAAGCATGCCCGATGAATGGAACCTCAGCCCCAATCCTCAAGAAAGGCGATCCTCTGGACTGCACCAACTACAGAGGGATCAGCCTTCTTAATATCGCCTACAAGATCTTCTCTGCCGTACTTTGTGAACGCCTGAAGCCATTCGTCAACAACCTGATAGGTCCATATCAGTGTGGCTTTAGGCCAGGGAAGTCCACCATCGACCAAATATTCGCACTACGGCAGATCTTGGAGAAAACCCAGGAGTTTCAAATCGATACCCACCACCTTTTTATCGATTTCAAGGCCGCGTATAACAGCATCTATAGAGACGAGCTATATAGAGCAATGTCTAATTTTGGCATCCCTGCCAAACTCGTCCGTTTGTGCAGGATGACGATGGAGAATGCACGCTGCTCCATCAAGGTTGGCAAAGACCTCACCGATACCTTTGATGTCAAAAAAGGTTTTAGGCAAGGCGACGCGCTGTCATGCGACTTCTTCAACATCGTTCTTGAAAGAATAGTGCAAAACTCTCACGTCAACACTAGAGGCACAATCTTTCAAAAGTCCGTCCAATTACTCGCTTACGCTGATGACATTGACATAATAGGACGAACAAAGCGTGATGTCAGTGGTGCTTTTGTGAGCATTGAGAAGGAAGCCAAGAAGATGGGTTTAACGGTGAATGAAAGCAAAACGAAGTATATGCTGTCAACACCGACGTCTAGGACAGAACGTCACTATAGACAGCTATAATTTTGAGGTGGTCAGAGACTTTGTCTACCTAGGATCCGCTATAAGCTCAGCGAACGACACCAGTGCTGAGATCAAATGAAGAATTACTCTTGCCAATCGCTGTTTCTTCGGGCTAAGAAGGCAATTGAGAAGCAAAGCCCTCTCTCGAGCAACTAAACTGTCCCTGTATAAGACGCTTATCATCCCGGTCCTGATGTATGGTGCAGAGGCATGGACACTGTTAACGGTGGATGAGAACGCGTTAGGCTGTTTCGAGAGGAAAATTCTCCGGGTGATTTTTGGTCCCGTCTGCATAGATGGGGAATGGAGGAGAAGATACAACCACGAACTGTATGGGCTGTACAGCGACACCGACCTAGCCACGAAAGTGAAAAGCCAACGACTAAGATGGCTGGGTCACCTAGAGCGAATGGACACCAATGCTCCGGCCCGGAAAGTCTTTGAATCCAACCCCGTGGGACAACGCAGTAGAGGTGGACAGCGTAAAAGGTGGCGCACGCAAGTGGAAGAGGACCTCAACCAACTTGGCGTGCGAAACTGGAGACAGCTAGCTAGAAACCGAGCCGGCTGGAAGAAGCTTGTTGGTTGAGGCCCTGGTCCACCCCGGACTGTAGCGCCACCTTAAGTAAGTAAGTAAGTATAATCATTAAAACAAATTTAGATCTAGCCGCTTTTCACTCTAAGCCGACGATATGTACATTAGGGTGGTCGTTAAAAATAAGGTCATCCCGGATGGGTCCAAATCGGCTCTAAAGGAAGAAAAGAAAATTCCCTAATTTTTTCAGATTTTTATTTTCATCCCCTATAGTCGCTGTAGGGGTAAATAAAATTTCCCCTTTTTTTTGCATACTAGAAAATTTGCGTAAGAAAAAAATCAGAGCATGTAGGTGGGAACTAGCAGGGGGGTAATATCTGCCCCCGCTTGGACGGGAGGGGCAATTTAATAAAATATTTGCATAAAATAGAAAAAAAATAATTAAAAAACAACGGCTATACCCACAGTAATGTTTTGTAGCTTTTTGCAACGCCAGAAGTCCAATTTTTCGGCTTGTTTTTAAATTAAGTTTTTTTGATGAACAGTTTTGACAAAAAATTGTTTCAAACGCAACATTTTGAAGAAAAATTATTATTTTTTTTTTAAATTATACATAGGTCTGAAAACAGATTTTGCTGAAATTGGTTGTTCAAAGAACTTTATTCAGTAATCGATTATTGAAATGGACTTCTGGCTTTCCAAAAAGCTGCAAAACATTACTGCAAGTGTTGCCGTTGTTTTTTAATTAATTTATGTCTATTTTATGCAATTATTTTATTAAATTGCCCCTCCCTCCCGGCCAAGTGGTGGGAGATATTACCCCCCTCCTGCAGGATTTTTTTCTTGTCTACTTCTCACCTACATGCTCTGAATGTTTCGGCAGATTCTACGCGAGTTTCCAAAAAAAAAAGGGGAAATTTAATTTACCCCTACAGCGACTATAGGGGATGAAAATAAAAATCTGAAAAAATTAGAGAATTTTTTTGTCTTCATTTAGAGCAGATGTAGGCCCATCCAAATATTAAAACTCAAAAAAACCCATTATAACGACCACCCTAATGTACATATCAAGCCAACAGTGAGACAAGTTAGGTACTCAGTTACTTTGATTTAAACCTTTAGCTATGCAAATGTTCTCGCATGTCAAAAACAATTGAAATGCTAAATTAATTGTTTGCATGACTGGTTTACAGTTTCATGAAAAAAACATTGCTGTCATGGAATGTCATGCAAAACAATGGACCGGCAATTGTTTTGCATGCGAAAAATAGTGTGGTTAATAAAATATTTTTTTCTATGGTCGATTTACACTTAAACAAAAAATATATATATTCACCTCAAGGCATTATTTGCATGCAAATAGTATTTGCATCCAAAAATAACTTTTTAAATTTTTTTATCTGGTTATTAATTAAGGGTAAATTAATTAAGGGTTAGTTAAATGGGTGGCTTAGGCCAAGTTTAACATTTTTCGCGTTGAAAATTATTCAATATAATAGATGGAAAATATTTTTTTTTCGCATGGGAATGAAAACTATGTTTTATGTAAAAGAATTTTGTTCATGTTCATGAAAAAAAGAGCATAATGAGTAAAACTATTAAGCCCAATTATTTGGAGAACATTTTTAGGCATATGTACTCATGTAAGAAAAGTGTCTCAATGTTAGATATTATCCTCTACACGTTAAAAAGTATTAAAACCACTTAGATTAGGATATCAAAATACACGTGACCATATATGTACATAACATATATTCCATAAAATGTATGGTTTTTCTGGATCTAAACCAGAAAGGAAATTAATCAGCATCAATTAAATTTCCAGCTTCAAGAACTAGGTCATCAAAAGAATGCTGAATTCAATGTTATAGGGAGACCGTGTAGTTTTTTTCAGAAAAATAAAACAGACCCGCTGTAATGTTTTACATGGGTTAAGTATTTATTACTCTGTTAAAAAACATCTCTTAAGAAAACAAGCAAACACGAAAAAACAACCAATAGAAAATTCTTTAAAAATTATAACTAAGTGATTTGTCATATCCTCATTTGTTTTTTCCCTAATGAGTTTGTTTAAAACTCTTAACTCTGAGAAATTCAAATACCAATAATAATTAAGAAAACAAACAAACCGAAAATATGTAAAAACCTTCAAATTAATGGCTGGGTGCATTCAATGAAAAGAGCTTGTTCCCGATTTAATAGACACCTTGAATCGCCTTTTCATTTAAGCGATTTGTGACGCCTTTATTCTTTGATACAAAAATATCCATTGGTTTAATTATTATTTTCGTGGGTAAAATTCAATAAACTGCTTCATACATATGTTTGCTGTACCTCTGCATATATAGTTTGAATCTAGTCTTTTTCGAGCCCAAATCCATTAAAAGGCCTACATGAATGTCAGATATGCATCATCATCATCACCATCATGGTGCATCTATTACCAAAAGTAGGTACCTCCGGTAAAGATTTCTTGTTTATGCTTTTTGTTTATCTCAAAGGTATTCAAAAATAAAAATAAAAAAAAATACTATAAGTGCTGCCTTGCAATGGGTCAATAGCATTCTTCAATAACAGTACATCAGCATAGCAATGCAACACTACTCACTAAATACGGTTTATCTCAAATGCGTAGCCCTTTTCTGAGAGGTCTTTAAGCTTCTCTTTGTTGGGATAATTTTAAGTTTACATGAAGACCAACAAAAAAAAACACAAAAAAAAAAATTAAATAAGAGGTGCGCACCCTCAAACAAAAGTGAAAAATCAGAAAAAGACAGTAAAAATGCTGAACCGTTATAATACGTTTCCACACACCACACACCAATCCCGTCCAGCCTAAAAGACCAACCAAACGTATACGAAGACGACCGTTATTGGGAGAGTAAGAAACATACCAAACCAGCTTTGGCGCGGCCCCCACCCAAATCTTTTGGAGAGGGCTTCACTCGTTGAGGTTTCGTGACGCTGTCTGCATGAGTAACGTGGGCTCCAAAAACTAACAACATATATACTTATACACTCCCATAGTTGTCCTCCTCATCACCATCATCAGCAGTAAAAGCGGTATAAACAGCGCGGCAACCTAGGTATATGTAGGTAGATACAGGCAACAAAAACTTATCCAGCGGATTGTATTTTATTTTCTGGTACAGATAGTTTTGGCCTAAAGATTCAACAGTGATACAGAAATATACATTAACACAGATGTATCAAAGCAGCTGAGTGGTAGTGTTGTACTGCGATCCAAATAAAACGCGCTGCGACAACGAACGCATTCGCCGCTTCAGTTGTTTTTGTTTTGTCATTGAACTTGCTCTTGATAATGGACCCAGACCCAGGGAGACAGATGAATGTTACAAGGCAGCCATAGAGCTGGTATTCAAGTTCCAAGCTGGGGATATTGAAATTTGAATCTGACAGTCATTTTCGACGCGGTTGGCTTCTACAGTCGGTGACTATTTTATAGATTTTTGCGCATTATAATTTAATAATTAGTGCAGGCTTTTTACACATTTATAAAAAAAAAATTGTTAACAGCAGTTTAACGATTGAATATGGTGAAGGGGGTTATAAGGAATGTAAAAAAAATCTATTTCCCAGAAGCGGAGTTGGAGGGGGGATTTGGGGGGTGAAAAAGAGGGGGGAAATTGTAGTTTTGCGTTTTCCGACTAAAGTTGACCCCAAAATGAAAAGTGTTTAATAGAAATGTTGAAGATCTGGAAAAAATCTACAACTTTCATATATATCACTTTTTAACTTAACCTCAAAATTTCCGAGATATTGGCAAAAAACCGTATTTTTTCTGGTTTTTGTTTTTTATTTTTCATTTTTCCAAAAATATTTGAATTTAAATGAAACTTTGTGAAAATATATCTTGTTGTGTCCTTAATTAGGACAATTTTTTTCAAGCATTACCACTGATCAGTTTTTGAGATATTCAATTTTGTTTGGAAAAACATACTTTTTTTCAAAAGAAAAATGTACTTCAGAAAATCATCGTACCGAGTTCATTTAAGGATCATTAGTTTTGTTTTTAGATTAACTTTTGTATAAAATAAACAATTATTACAGTCTGATATACACAACCCAAGATATAACCATTTTATGCGGACCATATCACCCCTTTTTTCAAATATTTCAAACAAAACAAAAATCAACAAAATAAAGTCTCCAAAAAAAAGCCGATAAGGTTTGCTTAAAAGCTTATATTATGGGTCCTATTGATTGGATCATCAAGGTAAAAGTCTACAGACTAAGGGAAAATGACAGAGCATCATTCCCTATTTTTTTTTAAAGTGCATTGAAGAGTTATTGACCATTAAATTTTAATAGAAAACCAAGCTGGTTTTGAACCCCCATCCCCACCAAAGGCTGAGAAAAAAACCTGCCTAACTTTGGTATTTGATATCATAATACATGTACCTATAAACCTTCATACTCAGATTCTGGTTATATATCCTCTCCAAAAATTTGGTGTCGGCTCTTGTACTATTATGTTTGTTTTTCATTTAAAACTGTATGTACTGAAATTAATATTTCTAGCAATATCGTTGCGGTATCGGCAGAACTTTTGTCTCGGGTCAAATAATAAAACACTATTTTATGTATGTATTTTTCCGTAGAACTCCATGGTGTGATTAGTTTTTGGATTTTCCAAAAATTTTGAGCAATTTATCAACCATTATTAAAAAATGATTTTTTTGCTTTTTTCGTATTTTTGTATGTGGTTACATTGGTTACATGTTTTCATTATTTCATATAAAAGTAAATATAAAAACAAAACTAATGATCCTTAAATGAACTTGGTACGAAGATTTTCTGAAGTACATTTTTCATTTGAAAAAAAGTATTTTTTTCCAAACAAAATAGAATATCTCAAAAACTAATCAATGGTTATGCTTGAAAAAAAATTATACTAATTAAGGACACAACAAGATATATTTTCACAAAGTTTCATTTAAATTCAACTATTTTTGGAAAAATGAAAAATAAAAAACAAAAACCAGAAAAAATACGGTTTTTTGCCAATATCTCGGAAATTTTGAGGTTACGTTAAAAAGTGATATATGTGAAAGTTGTAGATTTTTGCCAGATCTGCAACATTTCTATTTAACACTTTTCATTTTGGGGTCAACTTTAGTCGGAAAACGCAAAACTACAATTTCCCCTCTCTTTTTCACCCCCCAAATCCCCCCGCCAACTCCGCATCTGGGAAATAGATTATTTTTACATTCCTTATAACCCCATTCATCATATTCAATTGTTAAACTGCTGTTAACAATTTTTCTTTTTTTCGATTAAAAATATGTTAATAAGCCTGCACTAAATGTAAATTTTTGATTTTTGTTTATAAAATGTTTTAAAGGAAGTATGAAACAAACTGATATACAAAGGTACTAAAGGACAACTTTTGGATTCATGCAGAAACAAACATTCTGGTAGATCCCTAGAGGGGAAATTTAGATTTCTTTCGCTCTTAAAAATTACGGAACTTGCTATACAACCATTGAGGAAAACCTAAGTTACGGTTCCTGCAATATAAACGAATGTTTTGATTATTGATTTGCTCATTTATGCCGCTATTGGTTTCAATCGAAATTTTTATATAAAAGCTGCTTCATGCTAATAATATCACAACAAAAACATAAATGTTAAAAAAAGAGCCAAGTTCTTATGTGTACAAGAAACCTGTACGTAAAAAGTCAGCCAAAAAAAGTAATGAGATCTAAAATATATGCCAAGTTTTAAGTTCATAAAGCTCAATATCAAATATCTTAAGAAGTGAAATATCAAAGCAATTCCAAATCATGACAGAAATTTGGTATTTAATGATAAGTGATTAAAATATGGTGGGTTCACTGTTCAAGTTTTCATACATTTTAAAATTGTGATTAAGTAAGTAATTAAGAGAAAACTTGCCAAGTAAATCCATCAAATTTTAATCAGTAATCATTAAATACCAAATTTCTGCCATGATTTGGAATTGCTTTGATATTACTCTACTTAAGATATTTGATATTAAACTTCATGAACTTAAAACTTGGCATATATTTTAGATCTCATTACTTTTTTTGGCTGACTTTTTACGTACAGATTTCTTGTACACATAAGAACTTGGCTCTTTTTTTAACATTTATGTTTTTGTTGTGATTTCACTCCTTTTTGCAAAGATTAACTTTACCAGGTGAAAATCAAGCCTAAGGGCCTTACAAAGTTTCATAATTCTGCGACCACCGAAAGCGCTCCATATAAATAAATTCCAATTTTTCAATTTTTTTTTCTTCCTAAGTACTTCAAGCCCTACCGACCTACCAATTTTCATTGTTCTACAACAATCAGATGTACTCCATATAATTTATAAGAATTTTTAATAATGTGGGTGGATGCCACGCCCCCTGAATGCAAAATTCCAATTTTTCAATTATTTTCTTTCTAAGTACTTCAAGCCCAACTGACTTACCAATTTTCATCGTTCTACAACAATCGGTAGTGCTGCATATAATTTATAAGGATTTTAAAGAATGTGGGTGGATGCCACGCCCCCTGAATGAAAATTCCAATTTTTCAATTTTTTTCTTTCTAAGTACTTGAAGCCCTACCAACCTACCAATTTTCATTGTTCTACAACAATCAGAAGTGCTCCATATAATTTATAAGATTTTTTAACAAAGTGGGTGGATGCCACGCCCCCTGGATAGAAAATAGCATATTTTCGATTTTTACTTTGTATGCACCACAAGGTCTACCGTTGTGCGAAATTTCAAGTTTTTACGATGTCTGGAAGTGCTCCATAATTTTGATGATCTGTCAGTGAGTCAGTAAGTCAGTCAGTCAGTTACGGTTTTTGCGATTTTTGAAGCCCTATATCTCGGGAATTACTAATGCTTAAGAGTTGAAATTTGGTGAGCCACCTGTGTTTGATCAGCTCAGCAAATACTGCGAATTTGAAGTTTCTGACTTTATTGGTAGTGAAGTTAGAGGGGGGTTGAAAATCGCCTGAGTTTGTTCCTGTAAAAAGGGTGTAGTGCCGCGAACTTGGCTGGGCACTACCGTGCCCTTTGATTTTAAAACAATAATTTGCAAAAATACATATTTTGGATTATTAACAAAATATTAATTTTTTTTTGAAAGTAGGTTTTTTGAGTGTTTATGAAAAAAGTTGATACCTACTCAAAAATTTTTTTTTTTTAAATTTTACTAGATTCCCAGGCAATGAAAGGTATTATTTAACCTTTAAAAATGATTTACTTGTTTATTTCTTGAAAAGTTTAACCACGGATGCTTCTACCAAATATTACTTGAGGAAAAAAGCCAAGCTCTTAAAAAGATCTAATGCTACATTTCCACCTAGCGCCAATCTGAGATTTAATGAGATTAACCTTAAATCTCCTTTAAATCTCGTAGATTTGCCATACAAATTTATTTCGTAAATCTTGAAGATTAGAAATTAATTCCTAGGACAAATAGTTTTACAAATCGAACTAACCTATTTTTACATGGTGCTGAACGATTCATTCGAGACTCGCATTCAGTTCTTCATTGTTTCACACGAATCAAACATTCTGTCTCATTCGCACTTCATTAGAAAAATTGAAACGCCATTTGCATTTTTGAAGGTGCCGTCAAATTTAATATTTTTTAAATCTTTATGTGCGGTGGAAACACCAAAAAGATTTATTAAATCTAATCTGAGATAAACCTTTGGTGGAAACATAGCATAAGACACTAAACCTGCCAAAACATAAGGCTGATATCAAAGGGCACGGTAGTGCCCAGCCAAGTTCCCGGCACTACACCCTTTTTACAGGAACAAACTCAGGCGATTTTCAACCCCCCTCTAACTTCAGTACCAGTAAAGCCAGAAACTTCAAATTCGGAGTATTTGCTGAACTGATCAAACACAGGTGGCTCACTAAATTTCAACTCTTTAGCATTAGTAGTTCCCAAGATATAGGACTTCAAAAATCGCAAAAACCGTAACTGACTGACTCACTGACTGACTGACTGACTGACTCACTGACAGATCATCAAAATTATGGAGCACTTCCCGACATCGTAGAATCTTGAAATTTCGTACAACGGTAGGCCTTGTGGTACATACAAAGGAAAAAATCGAAAATCTGCAATTTTCTGTTCAGGGGGCGTGGCATCCACCCACTTTCTTAAATATTCTATAAATTATATGGAGCCTTTCCGATTGTTGTAGAACAATAAAAATTGGTAAGTTGGTAGGGTTTCAGGTACTTAGAAAGAAAAAAATTGAAAAATTGGAATTTTCCATACAGGAGGCGTGGCATCCACCCACATTCTTAAAAATTCTTATAAATTATATGGAGCACTCCCGATTGTTGTAGAACGATGAAAATTGGTAGATCAGTAGGGATTAAGGTGCTTAGATAGAACAAAATTGAAAAATTGGAATTTTGCATTCAGGGGGCGTGGTAAACACCCACATTCTTAAAAATTCTTATAAATTATGTGGAACACTTCCGATTATTGTAGAACGTTGAAAATTGGTAGGTCGGTAGGCCTTCAAGTACTTAGAAGAAAAAAAATCGAAAAATTAGATGTTTCAGTTCAGGGGGCGTGGCATCCACCCAAATTCTTAAAAATTATAATAAAGCACTTCCGATTGTTGTAGACCGATGAAAATTGGTAGGTCGGTAAGACTTACGGTACTTAGAAAGAAAAAATTGAAAAATTGGAATTTTGCATTCAGGGGACGTGGCATCCACCCACATTCTTAAAAATTCTTATAAATTATATGGAGCACTTCCGATTGTTGTAGAACGATGAAAATTGGTAGGTCGGTAGGACTTGAAGTACTTAGAAAGGAAAGAAATCGAAAATTTGAAATTGTCCATTCAGGGGGGGTGCCATCCACCCACTTTATCAGAATTGCTATTATTTGTATGCAGCACTTTCGGTTGCCGTAGAATTATGAAACTTTGTAGAGTGGTCGGGCTTGACTTTCACCTGGCAAAATAAATCTTTGCAAAAAGGAGTGAAATCACAACAAAAACATAAATGTTGAAAAAGGAGCCAAGTTCTTATGTGTACAAGAAACCTGTGCGTAAAAAGTCAGCCAAAAAAAGGAATGAGATCTAAAATATATGCCAAGTTTTAAGTTCATGAAGTTTAATATCAAATATCTTAAGTAGAGAAATATCGAAACAATTCCAAATCATGACAGAAATTTGGTAATTAATGATTAGTGATTAAAATTTGGTGGATTTACTTGGCAAGTTTTCTCTTAAATACTTACTTAATCACAAGTTTAAAATGTATGGAAACTTGACCAGTGAACCCACCAAATTTTAATCAGTAATCATTAATTACCAAATTTCTGTCATGATTTGGAATTGCTTCGATATTACTCTACTTAAGATATTTGATATTAAACTTCATGAACTTAAAACTTGGCATATATTTTAGATCTCATTACTTTTTTTGGCTGACTTTTTACGCACAGGTTTCTTGTACACATAAGAACTTGGCTCCTTTTTTAACATTTATGTTTTTGTTGTGATCTTCACTAAACACATCACGAATATTTTTAAGCCATTCGCAGCAAACACAGATACAGATCCCTAACAGTTTGTTGATAGAATGTGAAATTTTCTTTGTCACGCTCATAGAAATAAGAAGCATGTGTCAATATAAGTTGTCTAACGAAAACTCACCAGGGTACGATCTAATAACTGATCAGTTTTTAAACAATATGCTTTCAATAACCTTCAAAAAACTCCAATTTAATAAAAATGCATGCCTTAAACTTAGATATGTGTAACATTATTGGAAAATTGCAGGAGTCATTAGCTGCATTTTATTATACACATGATCTGATCCAGATCAATTTTTAACACTTAATGGGATCCTGCTTTTTATCAGGATCTATTTCAATAATCCAAAAATTGCTATTGTGAATAATCTCAGTAGTGAAAAGAAAAGAGGCAACAGATGTTTGAAAAATAAACAAACGTAAGGCAAAAAGAGACGGGTGTATAAACTCCTGTCACTAAGATTCTGTTTGTTTTATTTTTCATGATCTGATAGCCGGATCAGATCACATGGATAATAAAATACGGCTATTGTTATACCTGGAGAAGGTAAGCCATCAATAAAAGTAACATCTTACAGATCAATGTCGTTTGTACCAATCAGGGCAAAAGTTTGCGAAAAACTGCTCCCGAAAAGGCTCAACAAAATAATAGAAGAAAGAAGACTAATACCGGATCGTCATCAGTTGGGATTTAGAAAAGAACATTCCCCGATTAACCATCAAGCGCATCGAGTTACGGATATTGTGGTAAAGGCAGTTAAAGAAAAACAAGTATACTCGGCTCTATTAACAGATGTTGCTCAAGTCTTTGAAAAGGTTTTGCACTTGGAACGTAAGTACAAACGACTCCGTGAAATAACACTTTTAATAAAGATGAGAAGTTTTTTCATATGAAAAAACTCCCGAAATTGGGCATTTATTTCATGTGTTTTTAGGAAATTACTTCATTTTTAAATTGTGCTCTGAAATAAGTTCCCAACGTCGCAAAAACTTTAAATTTGAATTTCAATTCAAGAGTCAACAAAAATAAAAATAATTAATATGTGGTTATTTGGGTTATGATGATCAGTTGAATGGATGCAATTAAATTAAAAAACTAATTCATCTTTTGTTTTACCCTACGTTTCGCTGGCTTTTTTCCGGCTTCCTCAGGGGTTTCTTTATTTTCTTATATTTTTTTCTTTTTTTATTTTAAACATTTTTGATTTCACACTAAATATTTTAACTTGTATTAATAATTTGTATGCCTATATCATTGTATTGGTTTAGAAAATAAAGAAACCCCTGAGGAAGCCGGAAAAAAGCCAGCGAAACGTAGGGTAAAACAAAAGATGAATTAGTTTTTTAATTAATTGCATCCATTCAACTGATCATCATAGCCCAAATAACCACATTCTTTTAGTAAATGATCAAATAAAATAACTAATAAAAATAATTAATTTTAAATTGTTTACGTTTGTATTCTTAATCCTAAGTCCCCAAAGATATTTGGTTCAATGTATTGAAATATACGTATTTCTCTTCGATTTATTAAAACAAAGGAAAAATCTAAAATCAGGAATAGAAATTAATTTCAAAACAACTGCGTGGAGGGTGCTTGCGATGTGACAAGTGAATTTCAAAGTCAAAGGGGCGCCTGCCGCACCCGCCGCACAGTGGTTTGGTTTGTATGGGAGAGCGGAAAAAAATCTGTAAAATCTGAACTACTTAACGGATTTGAATGAAATTTAGCAAACATGTTTAGATCTGTTTTATACATATGTGGTCCAAATTTTGTTAAGAAATAATTATTATAAAAAAGTTATGGACATTTTTCTAAAATTTGTGCGTTTTGATTGTATGATACACTCCATAAACTTTATACGAGCGTGGAGAGGAGACATTCCCAACTTCAAAGCTTCCATGTTTGCAGGTTTGCTTCTTATTTGCGTCAGGTTATTCATTCCCGAAGTTGTAGTTCCACATATGAAACAGGAAGAAGCTGCAGGAGTACTTGAAACAGATTGGGCTGGGGTCTACCACGATATCTAGAAAACAATAATCCAGAAAGCAAAAATTTCTAAAGTAAAAATCTAGAAAAATAAAATCTAGAACTAATAAAATCTCGAAAACAAAAATCTAGAAAGCATAATCTCGAATTACAAAAATCTAAAAAAAAAATCTCGAATGCAAAAAATCTATAATAAATATTAATTTTTGAGACAATGGTTATAATTCGCGCGCGCGAATTGTAACCATTGTCTCAAAAATTAATATTTATTCTAGACTTAGAATGTCTATCTATCTAAAAGAAATTACAAATTTAAGAATGACACTTATATTTATACTAACTTACGTTTTTAATAAGTTTATTGATTCTGTTTTTTTTATATTTCTTAAAACTTTATTTTTGTTGAGGCTGTGACTCGGTGACTGGTATAAGAGTACGACTGACTGAGGTGGAGCAAAAGTACCTTGAACAGGCTGGTTCTCGGGTTCAAAGGTTTTCAATTCTCTTCTTGGGTTCTTTGTACCGCTTAGGAAACCCCATTGCTCCGTTTAGGTTATGTTCAATCGCCAGGTAGGCACCTAGGGGAACAATTTTCTTCGACAGCTGTATACTTTTGCACTGTCACACTCCAAACAAAGTTTACCTAAAAATGTGCCACTGCCAAACTTAAAGCCAAAAAACTCGACACTCTGTGACAATGTCAGACTGTTGACATGCCTGGAATCACTGCTATTATTTTTGAATTCTATGTACATAGCTCATATTTTTATTTATTTTTTTGATATATATTTCATGTTGTGTTGTTATGAAATATACCTGTTGCATTTCATTTGTTAAATTTTTTTTACTTTTTTTTTCAAGAAAAGTCAATGCTTTGATAAACTGAACATAAAATATGTACCTACGTGTTATCAGAGACTTAACTTTTGAAATAAGTTAAAAAAAATCTCGAATTTGTTTTTATTTTTCGAGATTATGTCTTTCGTGATTTTTGTTCATTCTGGATTTTTGTGCGTTCGAGATTTTTGCATTCGAGATTTGAATTTTTTTATTTCGAGATTTTTTGCATTCGAGATTTTTGTCATTCGAGATAACGTCATGATCCCATTGGGCTGTCTTCCCATCCAGCATTGTGAACATGAGCTCGTGGTTGATTGTGAACTGACGGTTTCCCATTCGAACTATCGTCTGAGATAAATAATTACTGATTTCCATGTCAATTCTTTCTTTCTCGTCTCGTATGATTTCTGCAGTTTCTTTAACAAATGAAAATTGGATGGCTCTGCAATATCTTGGAGAAGATGGTCGATCGTTATTCCACACAATAATATCTTTATCCTCCCTCATAGTCATTTAAATTGGTACCAAAGATGTCATAAACATATTAGCGTCCGAAGTTTCCCCATGGTCAAATTTTTGACTGTACTGGGTTTGTCCTGAGGCACCATCACATCCCCATTTGGTGTATAGTGTTAAAGAATCTCCTTCAATTCTAGTCATCTCTTCTGCTGTCTTTCTTTCTAATAACCTTGTTGCAGTATGGTCTAACAATTTTTGTAGTTTCACACTTGCTGAGCTTTCTGAAATGTTTATCTTTAAAGGATAGCAGCTTATTTTTGCCTCCAGTAATTTATCATAAGGTGGAAAAACATCATGTCCTTCGTCCATAAGGGCATGTCTCAATACTTCATATTGGTGCTTCGACAATTCTGCTTGCATAAATAATGCAAGAGCCTTATCTCGGTGAAAATGTGATGAAGAAAAGCTTTCTGATGTTGCTGCATAGTTTATCTCTTCTTGAGTAAATAAATTTCTAATTTGGTCTCTCTTATACCTTGTAGCTCGCTCACAGCATTCTTCAAAACTCTTTCGTGGTCTTCAACGACCATCAGTTGACGTTTGAAGCAGTACATTTTCGATGAATTCTACTTCCAAAACTCCTTCCAGCCAATCCCTGTATTTTTTTCGATTTTTTTTTTGTTTTCTACAAACTGCGGTCCACCGGTTTGAAAATTGAGAAAAAAACGTTTCTGTACTTCTGACCGCCGCACGCCGTTCGCGGGAGTCGGGGCATTTCACCCAGCGCGAGCGGTGCGACCAGAGCACGTTCCAGCTAGCGCAGCCACTACGCACGCCACACCGCGCGATAACCTCCCCTCCCCCGACGCAGTAACTTTTAAATTCACTAACTACATCGCGGATACCACCCACACATGCGAACTGCTTAAAATTTTTAAACTTCCTTGCCATGTACTATGTAGGTACTATAAGGCAAGTTTTGGATTCGTGCAAAAAAAAATGTTTGAGATAACAATCAAACATGATATTACGATGATAGAGAACACCAATAAAGTGGGTGGCACAATTCTGTCTGTCTGTCTGTTAATCTACAGCCTAGTAGACTAGTTTTTGGTGATTATAGCATAGTTTACAGTTCCCATGCGAAACAAATATCAAAATTTTAAAATGATTTTCCATCTATTCTGTGCACCAAATTGAATAATATTCAAAGCATAAAACGTTTGCCTTGGCCTAAGCCACACATTGAGTCATTAATTTACCCTTAATTAATTAACTATATGCCTAAAAATGGAAAATAATTATTTTTGGATGCAAAAACTATTTGCATGCTAAAAAAGCCTTGAGGTGAAAAAAAAGTTTTTTTTTTGAAGTGTAAACCGACCATCAACAAAAAAAAATATTTTATTCACCACACATTTTTCGCATGCAAAACAATTGCCGGCCCATTGTTTTGCATGACATTCCATGACAGCAATGTTTTTTTTTGCATGAAACTGTAAACTAATCACGCAAAAATTAATTTTGCCTTTCACCTCAATTGTTTTTGACATGCGAGAATATTTGTGTAAGTTTTTTTTTTTGCACACGGGAACTGTAAACTAGGCTTATGCCCACACCTTTTTTTCATTTTTTTTTAAATCAAAAATAACGGTACCTGCCATACAATTTTTTTAGCAATTTTACATAATCGTATTTTTCTCAAAAACGGCTCGACAACTTTTCTTAAAAAAATTCAGTAAATTGATTTTAGTAAAGGTGGAAAACCATTTTTCAAAAATGGTTATTAATGGTACCTCCCAAAGAACCATTTTAATTTTTGATTTTCTTCAAAACGGTACGACCGATTTCAATTATTCTTTTTATGCAGAAGCTTCCATAAAATATAAATAGTTTTGTTTACAAAATTTTTTGAATTTTTAAAAAATGTTTCAAATTTTTTTTTGGAATATCAAATATTTCGAAAACGAAATGATCGATTTGTTTGAAACTCGATATTCAAGAGTTTTTTAGAACTTTTAAGAAAAATTTTAACATTTATGAAAAAATAACGCTACCTTCATACAAAAATTAAAAAACTTCAAAGGAAAATATTTTTTTGTTTAAAAACGACTCCTACAATTTTGATTAAACTTTTTTCATACACTTAAATTAGTACGATCTACTACCAAAAATTTTACACTTAGCAACTATTAATAGAACTGTCATAGAACGTATTTTTTTATTTTGAATTTTCTCGTTATCGGCTGGACGGATTTAGATGAATTTTTTTTATATACAAATTTCAGCTAAGATTAAATAATATTGCATACCAAAATTTAAAAAAAAAGAATTAAAAAAAAAAAGTTTCATTTTTTTTGAAAATTCGATATCTCAAAAACGGGTTGACGATTTATTTTCAAATTTTGTTTTTATATACACATTAATATATACTTAAGATTTGCATACCAAAATTTGTTCTTAAAAATATTTTAAGAATTTTATATATGAAAACGATTTTTTTTAACAAGCGCTCCAACGATTTTAAATTTTTTTTTCCCTCATATTCAATCAAGAATTGAGATGGCACTCTTTTTTTCACCTCAAACTGTCAAAAGAGTTGTTTTAGCCAATTTAAATGTCGTATTTCATGGTTCTCTACATTTTTTTCTCATAATATCCATGTTTTTATATACAATTTTCTGAAACCCACAGTGTCTTGAACATAAGGGCAAGTACGTGCAACCCAGTCGTGCATTTTATTTATTCATACACAAGCAAGCTCTGGGGACTTATTTCATTTTTTGTTTTGGGACTTATTTCATGTGTTTATGGGAATTTATTTCACCTGCGATCGTTGAGACTTATTTCAAAATGCAAAAAACCCAATTTGGGGTGTTATTCCATTTTTGGCTTGGCAGGGAATTATATAAATTTGGGAATTATATCAAGGACCCAATACAAACTGCATAGGGTTTTTCCCAGGGATTAATACGAAATTCTAGATAATGGCACTAAAATTGCTCGTTGTAAATTGAAGACGCTGTACCACAAGGAAGTGACTTAGGACCAGCCCAACATCTGTTATATACAAAGGATATTCCAGTGGACATCAACGCTATCATTGCCATATTTGCTGATGAATCGGTGCCAAATGAATTCGTTACGAAGGCTATACGTGATTTTAAAAATTAAGAAAGAAAAAAAACATTTGTCGATCTTTCATAGATTTGTCCTGGATTTACCGATGGTTTTTAGTCCTGTTAAAATCCCACACAACTTGGTACCGACTTTTACCAAGTGTCTTTTGAAGATTTCCATCAAAAAAAATTTCACAAACGTTTAATTTTTTTTAAATTTTGTTTTTTGTATACGTTCATTTTTTTTACAAGTAATGAAATGGCATTCTCATTTTTGAGCTATTTTACGAGTTGCTTATACAATATACTGAAAGAACGAGTTTCATCCGCAAGGTTCGTAGAACGAAAAAATATGATTTGTTCTCTCGTGAAAAATTCAAAAGGGATTTTTTTATGATTCGACCACAAATCTTATATTTTGGTTCCTTTAAAATAAAATTTGTTTTCACGATCGAATCAAATCTGCTAGGATCTGTAATAATGGTTCGTCTCCCAATTTATCATGCGAGATCTATTGAAGATCCATTGACGAACCGTTAAAATAAGAAAGAAAATTGTAATTTTGTAGTGTTTGGGAAAAAAACACAGCCAACATGCAAATTTCCTAGCCCCATTATCATTTTTTTCCAACTCTCTTAGTCCAAACTCTGATTTTTCGTCCCTCTTGTAGGGCTTGGAATAAAAAGAGTCTACGTTTTTATATCTTATACCTTTGGAGGCTTAGAAAAACATACTTTCATGCAAATTTTTCAGCCCCAACCTTGTTCTAATAAATACTTATACTACAAGCAAAAAACACAGATATTATATCTCTGATTTAAGGGATCATTCTTTGTTTCATCAAGTGTTTTACAAAAATTTGAAACATCGTAAGTTATTGTATTTTGCTATTAAATTAATTGTACGAATTGACTGTGGGGGGGGGGGGGGGGCTTCAGCCCCTATAGCCCCCTTCTGGATCCGCCACTGCATTCTATTATATCGGATGATAAGGTATTCTTATTTTTCAGGCTCTTTAGTTTAAATTTAAAAAAATTAAATTTTTCGATTAGTGAAAGAATATTTGAAAGTCAAATATCAAAAAACTTTGCTTTCACATTGTGGGCCATTAAAGATGCTAATTAAATAAAAAATAATAATAATGAACATACAAAGTAGTCGCTTAGTGTATTTTGCATTTTACTTCTCATTAGTATTTCTTCCTATCTACAATCGCTTATTCTTGGAGTTCAAATACATATATCAGGCAGGATTTCAGACACAAAAACAAAATTGCATTTGTGAGTTACCTTATAAGCATAGACAGAAAAGTCATCAGCATGGAGAACTCAATATCAGTTTGCAGCAGAGCTATAACTCCTGCAACAACTGTTGAATGAACTACAATATACATTTATACAAATAAAAATGTATAGAGAAAAATATTTTTGTGATCTGCTTTCGTTCAAGTTACCTAGTTTTAGATCAACTAACAATTCGTTTTATTTAACCTTTCTTTGTAAAGAGATACAAACAGGGTGTCATGTCATGGAAAGTGCAATAAGCTTTACGAAATTAAATATCTAGATTCGGACTGAGGAAAAAACTTGTGTTGATCTTTCCCCAAACATCTTGGCTTACGAGAAAAAAAAACGATTCTACAAAGTTTTTGAAAAATTTAAATAATGGTAATGTAAGACGTATTTCAAGTCCAATGTTTACAACTGTCTCTTCTCCAGCGATCCTGTTTTTTTTTCAAGCATTGCTGTAGGTACATTTTCAATCAAAATTGTTTCAAGAAAAATAAGTGCCTAGTTGTCGATTAAAACAAACTGCCTAGGTCTATTTTTTGAAGTTATACTTCTTTATATGCATTTAGGTTAATATGGAACTGTCAGTGATATTATTACTGTCAGAGACGTGATTATTGTCAATGACATGTGTCAGTGCGAAAAGTTTACAACAACATTTAAATACGTACAATGGTTATATTTATGAATCCCTCATATGCTGCCAGCGAGGTAAAAGGACAGAGAAGAGAACCTCTTAAAGGCAAGTCTGTGGCCAAATTCTTTCCACTGTCAGGAACAAAGATTACTTCTACTTCCAATAAAGGGTCTGGTGAAAGTGAACTCACCGAAGTTTGTGTTGATGGCCAAGGTTCACCGAGAACGTGGTGGCAGCCTCTTCCGAAAACCGATGCCCATAAATCGATGAGCCCAAACTGAACCTGGAAAAAGTGGTACATCCCAAGAAAAAGAATAAGGGTGGGGGATCTGTATCCAGATTTCAAATAAGATAGAAAATGCCAAGAGAGCCATGCTGCCAAGATGACAATATAAACCTTTGTCTTAGGGACTGGAAGCGTCTGAGCTCGGCTCAAAAACTTTGCAGTGTATTTCAAGCATTAGAACTTGTAGTCTGTGAAGCCGCAAAACATCTTACCTCATTTGAAGCATTTAATAGAAATATCGATATCTTCACAGACAGCCAGGTGGCAATTAAAGCCATTTTCTAATTCATTAAAAAATCAAAACTGGTATACAGTTACTGAAATGACCTAAGGATTTTCAGAGAGATACATATTTTAGGGAGCAAAATGGATGATGAACTGGCCAAAAACGGGTCATTTGTCATCATTTGATCCGAGCCAAACCGATACCTAAGTACTTATGCCACTGGAGCTATCCCTTCCAGTTGGAGTCCTAATGGTAACCCACATTAGCAGAATGGGCATCGGCTCATCGGAATAATGAAGAGGGTGTCAAGATGAAGAGGCGGAGGAAGGTCCACCTCACTTCCTTTGTGAATGCCTTCAGCCCAGCCAAACCGAGGAAAGCAGCCCGGGGAGAGCACTTATTCTTCAACGCACTGGGCAACATCACTGTCTTGCCACTAATCCTAAAATCATGCGGATGATGGTTCACATGGTTCAGGGAGGCCCCCACACCTGAACTTCCCCTTACCCCCTCACTTACCCTCCTCACTCCTACCTACCCATAACATCCTAGAGAGCACAATGGATCCACGGAAATCCGAATGAGTTTACCCCAGGGCTGACCCAGGTTTTGTTGACAACCCCAATAATTGTCAAATAAATCCGGGGTTTTCGGTTCTCAAAAAACACCAATGGGCTCTTAATTGTGTTGTTGGGATAAGCAAGAAACAAAACTTGTTTGCTTCAGAGCTCATGCCGATTTGAAAGTTTATTCTTTTCAATTCGCCCCCATCCAGTCAATTTGAACTCAAAAAGGCTCTTTGCGAGCAAATTTTGGGGTAGTTTTGATTTGTTCGCTCCTTAATGTTTTTGGGGGTGCCGAATTCGAATCTGAGGTTTGCCAACAAAATTTTGTGATGCAAAATGGAAAAAAAAACGCAAAAAATGATGCAAAAATGCATTTCTTGGGAGTTTTTAACTAATGGCTCGAAAGATACCAACTATTAGAAAATTACATCAAAGTACCATTGAAAGTATACACAATTTCCAGTGAATTTCTATTCAAGGTTTTTTTCTGCAACGACCCATTTGGACTCAAGCGCTTGTCGAAAATTGACGTATTTTTACTGTTTTCGAAAATCCACTCGAAAACGCTAAGAAATTACTTTGTGTGAAAAAATTTGAATTTTTGTCTGTAGGTAATATGAACCATGATATACTTTTCTGATGGTCTTTGATGCGCTGAGTTCGAATCTGGCCTTGGAATTGCTCTAGAACGACACATTTTAAAAATATCCGAATCTAAAGATTTAAAAAAATGCATTTTTTATGCAAATTTGAAGTTATATTTTTTTCTTCAGGTAATTTTTTTCGCAAAAATGTTTATGTTTCATTCTGAAGTTTGAACATTTTACTTAAAAATTCTTTTTGAATTTTTCAAATACCTCCATTTGTCCTCGAGAAATCATTGGTTTTTGTCTTACTACCTAATTCAAAACACACTTTGGTGTTACCACAGGACTCAACGAACAAACCTACTCCGATTTCAGTTATGTCTGCATCCACTTCCAAAAATTTTCTGACGGTTCAAAATACAGAAGAATTATTTATTTTTGAGAAATTGAACTTCAAATGTTCAAATCATTCTCCTATATTACGTTCATCATCGAGTTTTATATTTAATTTTAAGTTTTGAACTGACTTGGTATACATATTTGACAAAATGGATTCCTGAAACACCCTGTTCCCATTGTAAGTATAAACTTCATCACGTTTTTGTATTCTTAACTTGCAAGATGATGCTGTTGCTCTGTTACATTGCTACTGAGAGGATGATCATAAAGATGACGATGGCTCCGCATGCTACGACATTATTCGCTGCAGTGGGTAGCAGCTAAACAGCTCCTCCATACCTAGATCCGGTTCTGGCTGACCTATTTCCGGTTTTTATTTATGCGAATTATGAATAGCACGCATACACAGACATTCATGTAAATATTTTATAAAATTTATTAGTTTAACTGCATGCAGGCGATCACATTTGATGTGTGATATAGAATTTATACGTAGGTATTTGACTGTAGGAAGATGAAGAATTTTGTGGTAAGTATATCACTGTGTGGTCACCCTCCAGTACCTAAACGCTATACTCAGTCAAATTGATTGGATAGGGAAACACAGTATAAAATTTTGAGAACTAGAATCGTAAATAATATAAACCAATAGTGCAACCAAAACAAAAGAGTTTTTGTTCTTACTTTGCGTACTGTTGCAAATTGGCCACCATTTCCAACAGTTTTACATCAATGGTTTGTTATACCTGTTGCATGCATATACTATACACACCTTGAATTATTTCTCACCGAATTTTTCAGAATTCCTGTGCATACCCGTGACAATTGAAAATTTCAATGTTTTGGCAACCTGTCATGCTGAGCAAGTGACAACTCAAACAACAGGAAAGTTGGATTTGTTTGCTAGAAATGAAGATAACAAACGTGGTCGCGCCAGGCAGCCATAGAAAAGAATTGACACAGAATTGCAGCTTCCGTGAAACGGTGTAAAACACTTTGTATCGTTGTTTTTAGATGCCTACAAAAAGGTCTTTCAATCTCGACAGGTAAATACTTGTAGAAGGTATAACTTTTGTTTTGAAAATCTAATTTATGATCCGACAAGTTGAAATCTCTCAGGTGACACTTTATCTCACAGAGTGAAGTAGGTTGCGGGTATTGCAATAATATTTGCAAACAAACAAACCAAATTACCCGCAGACAACGATGACAAACCACCCCGAGGTATTCGTATAGTTCGTTCGATCTGGTAGGAAGGTATCTGGTTTTGGTAAATTGACCAATTGATTGTTTCATGGTTTCCTCCCTGAGACTACTGTTGTAGGGACGTAATAGCATTCAATTCTTAGTGCTGCAATTAAATGAAGCGCCTTAGGCAGAGTATATTCAAATTGAATAATGTCGCCGTGAGTTAAAAAAAAAAAAAATAAAGTGCAATTAGGAGTTGCAGATATTCATTGCAGCTTGGCAAATGTAAAGGAGAGACAATTTTTATGGGAAACTAAATAATTAATAATTGAGAACTCGTTATACCAGTGCGTCGCGAGTCGGTCGTTTGAATATAGACCACATTGAAATTTGATTAGGAAGTAAGCAAAATCAAATTAGTTTAAAATTGAAAAAAAAAAAAATCTATTTCTTTGCCGTTTTGTATATAAGACGTAAGTATTTTGGCAATACATCCGATACTATTAATGTACTTACAATACAGATATTACATATAAATATGCATGAAATGGATAATATTTGAATAAGTTTTTAAAGGACTCCAAAAAACGAAGCAGTCTAATTTTTTATTGACAGCGATAATGGGCATAAAAAATGATTTTAGATTTGTGAGAATGCTCTCATTAGAAACATTAGCTACATAGCTTTTTATTAAGGATATTCATGCAACGTCGTAAGTTTACAAATTGTGTAAAATGATAAGTTTACGCAAATGTTTGCTTGAACGACCTTTTTATTCATTTGCTTATGTCGAATTCCTTACAACCCCTTAATCGATTTTTTTCTAAACAAAATCGATTTTATTCTGTCAAAACAAATCTTGTATTTTCAGCAAGATTTCAGATTGATTTCACACACACTAGCAAGATTTGACATTTCTCTGGATTTGAAAGTATTTTTCGGCGGGTTAAACAAATATTCTAAAGTGTTAGTCGTCCATTTGAATAGATTAAAAGCAAACAAATTATTAAAACTAATTTTAATTCATCAAAAAATAGTGAATAGTTAATAAGAAGTTATCTTAAGATCGATACAAAGTGCTTGATTCACACTATAGTTCTAATACTGATACAGTCTCAGTACGTTCTCACTACAATAAAATATTCCTAAACGAGAAACAATGAGTATATTCACACAATCATTACCGCTCCGATACTGGTACAGTCTCGCTGCGGTTTCGATTTGTTTGAAAGAATATTTTAACGGAGCGACATCGCATCTAAAGCGTATTGGTATCAAAAGGGTGAATATATTTCACATTCTCGATGTGATATCTGACAATAATTATAATATATGTTTATGTATTTCAATTGATGAAATGTTTTGTCATAATTTTAATTGACTTTCTGTGTTAGTTTCATGTGTTTTTTCTGCATTTTTTTAAATTTTGTGTATGCCTTCTAGACCAAAAATCAATGAACAAAATAAATGGTTGTATGCGTATCTGAAAATTTGTAATGAAAAAACAAATACAAATAAACAAAAATAATGAGACTATCTCGGTATTGAAACGACAATGTGAACATTAGGGTTTTATGTAAGAGCGAGAATGATTTGAGAATTTAAGCTTGATTCACACTATAGTTCAAATACTGATACAGTCTCAGTACGTGCTCACTACATTAAAATATTCTTAAACGAGAAACAATTTTTATATTCACACTAATGATTGTGTGAATATAAAAATTGTTTCCGATCCAAAACCGATACGCTCTCGCTCCGATTTCGATTTGTTTGAAAGAATATTTTATCGAAGTGAGAACTCATTTTTCAATTTTCTATTTATTTTGATGTGACAAATCGATGACAAACCAAAACTACGAATTTAGCCCAAAGTTCTGTCAAAGCTCATATAAAAAAAATAAAATTCGTAGAAATTCGCAGTTTTGGGAAGTACGCGAACAGACATAATATATGAAAAAAAAGAATACAAAAAATATCGGAGCTATATCGATATCTGTATCGGAGCCGCAATGTGAATACTAGGGTTAAGTATCGGAGCGAGAACGTTTTGAGAATTTAGCGATATTGGCACAGTAGTGTGAATCAAGCCTTAAAGATATAAAGCGCGCCCTCGCCGATGTGTTCCTTGATAAATGTGTCTCTTGAATAAATTTTGGTTGTTTTTTAACTTTAATGACCGCACAAATACTTTTGTCTATTTTTTCAATTTTTCTGGCAAATATATGTTTTTAATTTAACAAATGGACGCAGTAAACTGAGTGCACTTTTGAATATTTGTAATTAATTTGTATGCGCATTACTGCCTGAACAGAATGCAAGACGCAGCTGGAATAGATGTCAAAAATGCTGCAAAAATTGTTCAACTCTTGCAGCTCCAGCTGCAGCATTTTTGACATCTATTCCAGCTCCGTCTTGCATTCTGTACAGGCAGTTAGTTTGTTTACTTTTTGCCTCAAAGCTACTGTCAAATGACACACACACAATCCCACGGGAAAAATTTGATTTTTTAAGTATTCCTTACAACCAAAAAAAAAAGCGATTTGAAATGGTTGTAAGGAATTCAACATTAATTGCTATGTAATTGAATCACCTGTTCGATAAACGTCAAATATTAAACGTCAAAAACGCGACAGATTAGATGTGCTCAGATTTTGAAGTTATATTTAAATGTAGAACCTCCTCCGAACCAACGCGAAAACGAAGTCTCGGAATGATAAATAAATGAAAAGGTAGAACTATTACGGTAGCAAGTTGTTGGAAGCTAAAGTCAAAAACCAACTAAAAGTGTCTTTCCAAACAATCAAGCTATATTCCGCACTTAAGTGAAATGAATCAGATCTCTCTTTTTTTGTTCCTACTTCAACAAATCGTCGGCTTAGAGTGTAAAGCGGCTAACTCCACCTTTTTTTTTGTCATTATAGACCACTTCAAAAATTGTTTAAAAATACAAAAATCTATCAAATCTTTTCAATTTCAGTGAATTTAGCAAAAACGAGTGCTGAAAAATAATTAATAATATTTTGGTTTTATTCAAATAATGCGAACACTTTTATTTAAATAATTTTTTGTTAAAAATGCAAAATAGGAGTTAGCTGCTTTTCACTCTAAGCCGACGAAATACTAGCTTCCCTTCCGTGGGCTGCGCCCTGGATCACTCTTCTCTCCCGAAAGCAAAAGTTAACGAAACCTGACGAAAAGTAGCAAAACTTAATGTGTGCCATATGGTTTTCATGTATTAGCTCTTTTTCATGTGTTCACTATAGTGAGCTATCGATTATTTTAGCTCAACCACGACAGTACAAACGATGGCTTCCGTCTATACAGGATCTTCCAAGCCAATGTGATTATTCGTTGACGACGTCGAAAACCAAAATAACAATAATTTTGTTGTCAATGAAAATAACACGTTGTTGGTGTAATTTCGTCGTCATTTCATCATTTTAATTCATTTTAATCCATTTTTATTTTTCCATTCACTTATAACTAACTTAAAGCTAGACAAAAATTCATAAAAACTAGCCTACTTATCAATATCTTACCACTAACTTACTGGCCCCATGCGGGCGCTCTAAGTTAAACTATTATAACTTAGAACTAATGCCTTTCGGCCTAAGAACTTTATTAATACTATCAGAACTTTATTAATATTATCAAGACGAATTAAAAAAAACTTGGTTTCATTATAATTTTTTCATAGTTTCGTCGTCGTCAGCGGATGATTCGCGTTGATTTGGGGTTTGGGCGAGCAGACAAGTAGCTTTCCTAATCGTTGAGTAAATGCAGACGTCCTAATAATTTTTTTCCATAAACAACGTTTTATTCACAACTTTTTTCGCCAACCAATCGCGATACGATAGTTACAGAACATGGTCAGAGTTTTTTTTAGTTCTTTGCGATTCATATCATATTTCTGAACACGCCTAGCTTTAAAAGTCACAATGACGTTTGGATAAGTTTATCTAAATAAATTTGGTTAATTTTCCGCAGCAAAATTCTTGATAAACTTTAACCAAAATGTATAAACCATTTCCCATACAAAATTTGACAGTTCATTAACCAAATCGTAAACTTATCTAGTGTTTTACGAAGTTACCTACAGTTCATAAAATGAGATGTGGAGTGATCACAGAAAGGTTTTTTTTAATTTTAATTTTGCGAGCCTTGAAGGGGCTATGTTGCACCTTGATTTTGAAGTTCTGAATATTAAAAATGGGGGAATGGAGTCTGATAAAGCATTCCACATTCTTATTGTGGGGCTAATTAAAGAATCTCTGAGCTTGACAGTACGTCCGAAGTTGGGCACAAGGTTAAACTGATGAGCATTCCCAAAAGCGCGAGTATTTCACTTTTTATTGTTTTAGGGGAGGAGTGCAACTGGATGTTTCACTACTAGAACACTGTTTATAAAAATAACGATAAGATAATGAGAAACAGGAAACACTGCGGCGCTGTTTCAGAGATGTTATTGATTTCGTTATTGTTTTATAACCAATCATTTTTAAGGCTTCCTTTTGGATTCTATCCAAGAAATTCAAGTGAGTTATAGAAGCATTTGTCTAGATATGGCAGTTGTACTCAAGCTTAAGTCGGATAAAAGCTTTTTAGATTATAGCCAGATCAGAAGGGGAGACAAATTTCTTGCGTCGGTCGTCGGAGAAAACCCAAACACTTAGCACGTCGACTATGTGGTCACTCCACTCTGCACATACCAGGACTGAAAGCTATAGCGGGAAAGTGGGAGGGTTCCGCTTTAACGACAAGAGACAGTTTTGGAAGCATTAAATTCTACGTGGTTTTTGGACAATACTGTCGAGATCAGAATTTAATGAGTTTATCATACGGTGCCGTGGTAGTTCCATATCCGAAAGACAAGAATGTGAATTTGAAAACAAATATGAAAAGCTGAGGGTAATGTCACCAGCGAAACAATTTAATGGATAACAAGTTGCAGACAGTAAAAAGTTGATGGAAATAAGAAAGAGAGTGGGAGACAAAACAGAGCCCTGCGGAACACCAACATTTATTTTAAGAATATCATGCTTGAAACCTTCCAATACAACTTGTCTTTTTAAACATTGCGTTCGGAGTAAATTCATATAAAATAGTTAAGAATGTGTCCTTTACCACTTTTTACTTGCGATATATGTAGGTACTATAGGGCAAGTTTTGGATTCGTGCAAAAAAAAAATTTCGAGATGACAATCAAACATGACATTACGATGATAGAGAGCACGAAAAAAGTGGGTGGCACATTCTGTCTGTCTGTCCGTACCTCAACCTACAGCCTAAACCACTGAAGCGATTTTCTTCAAATTTTGAACTTAAGGTTTTTTTGTAACTCTCCAGAGGGGAAATTGAAATTTTTGTTTTAGCTCAAAAAATAACGGTACTTGCCATACAACCGTTAAGGAAAAGCTTACTTATCTCAAAAACGGCTCCAACGATTTTGATAAAAAAAAATCTGTGTATTATTGTAGATATGATATATCTTTTAGCAAGAAAAAAAAAATCAACAAAAACATTTATTAACGGCACCTGCCATATAACGTTTTTTTTTATTTTTGGTTTTCTCATTAACCGCTCATCTGATTTCAATAAAATTTTTTGCACATAAGCTTTGTTAGAACATAAATAATACTGCATACCAAAATTTTTGAAAAAGTAAATTTTGGATTTTTAAAAAAAGATTCAAATTACTCAAAATTGGCATACCAATTTTTTTTTTTGAAAAATGTTACAAAAATTTTATATATAAAAAATTATTTTTTAAGAAAACGGCTCCAACGATTTTACATTTTTTTTTGCATGTATTCATATTTTTTTAAGTAATCAAATGGCATACTTTTTTTTGAGCTCTAAGTTATTTATCAGGCTGTTTATACAATTAAAAGAACGATTTAAATGCTTTTTTATACTTTTTTCTATAATAACTTGAATATTTTTTAAAGTTCTTAACATAAGAGCAAGTACGTGCGATCCAGTCGTGCATTTTATTTTTTGCCATTTTCACCGAAGTATTAACAAAATCCCTGATTTTATAAAAAAGGCGAACTAGTGGCAAAATCCAAAAAAGTCTGTCTGACTATGGTATCGTGTAGATGTAGAGGATAGTCTTAGCTTTCATTTGATATTATAGGTAGGCCAAATTCTTAAGCGCAAGATTTGCAAAGCAAAACACATGCAAAGCAGAATAAAAAAACAGACAAAGCAAATGTTTTTGAACTGCGCAAAATAATTTTAATTTTTGAATAAATACCTTTGCATTTGTACAAGAAAAAAAGAATCTCGTGCATTTTGGGACAGTCTGCTTAGCAGAGATTGTTATGTTTGCACTTGTGAACATTTAGCTTAGCACATTTTGCGCAAGATATGTGCTTAGGAATAAGGCCGTATATTAGTAGTTTTGTAAATGTTTGAACTAGCTATCGGTTGACATCTTCTTTTTGCGTGGACCCAATGAGATAGGTAATCAAACGGTCGCCTTCCGGACTATAAGGAACAATTACATACGATTTTTATTTTTGAATATTTTTTCTTGAGGCATAAGCATGCTTTAAACCGAAAATGCTAATAAATTTACCGTAACGTTACTTAGAGAATGATCACACTATAGCTCGGAAACTGAGCTGAATGTGAACATTTTAAGCTTAAAACTTTTTTGTGGAAAATTAAATTTCCTATCGAAATCGATGGTTTAAAAGATTTATAAGAAATTTAAGCAGGAACATTTATTTGGCCATTGATAGACTTTCCTGGCCTAAGGCCACACTGTTGTGGGCCTAACGGTTGTTGACGAATGGCTTCAGGTGTTTACAAAGTACGACAGAAAAGATCTTGTATGCGATATTAAGGAGACTGTTGTCTTTGTAGTTGGTGCACTCCAGAGGATCAACTTTCTTCAGGATTGGGCAAACTATGCGGTTCAATTCATCGGGCATACTTTGCTTGCAGTTTAGCTGGTGCATACTCTAAGCCAATTCATCACAAGCCACTTTGAGAAGCTCATTCACAATAAGGCCATCGGCTCCTACAGCTCTATTTGACTCCTCGAGTTTAGATGTAGCTATCTTCAATTCGTCAAGTTCGGGTGGACGGAATTTGATTAAAATTTGGTGGGTTCACTGGTCAAGTTTTCGTACATTTTAAATTTGTGATTAAGTAAGTATTGAAGAGAAAACTTGCCAAGTAAATCCACCAAATTTTAATCAGTAATCATTAATTAACAAATTTCTGTCATGATTTGGAATTGTTTCGATATTACTCTACTTATGATATTTGAAATTAAACTTCATGAACTTAAAACTTGGCATATATTTTGGATCTCATTACTTTTTTTGGCTGACTTTTTACGCAAAGGTTTTTTGTACACATAAGTACTTGGCTCTTTTTTTAACATTTATGTTTTTGTTGTGATTTCACTCCTTTTTGCAAAGATTTATTTTGCCAGGTGAAAGTCAAGCCCTACCGCTCTACAAATTTTCATAATTCTACGAAAACCGAAAGTGCTCCATACAAATAATAGCAATTCTGATAAAGTGGGTGGATGGCACTGAATGGACAATTCCAAATTTTCGATTTTTTTCCTTTCTAAGTACTTCAATTCTTACCAACCTACCAATTTTCATCGTTCTACAACAATCGGAAGTGCTCCATATAATTATAAGAATTTTATAGAATGTGGGTGGATGCCACGCTCCCTGAATGCAAAATTCCAATTTTTCAATTTTTTCTTTCTAAGTACCATAAGTGTCCTACCAACCTACCAATTTTCATCGTTCTACAACAATCGGAAGTGCTTCATATAATTTATAAGAATTTTTGAGAATGTGGGTAGATGCCACGCCCCCTGAACTGAAACTTTCAATTTTTCGATTTTTGATTCTTGTAAGTACTTCAAGGCCTACCAAGCTACCAATTGTCATCGTTCTGCAACAATCGGAAGTGCTTCATATAATTTATAAGAATTTTTAAGAATGTGGGTGGATACCACGCCCCCTGAATGCAAAATTCCAATTATTCAATTTTTTTCTTTCTAAGTACCTTAAGCCCTACCGACCTACCAATTTTCATCGTTCTACAACAATCGGAAAGGCTCCATATAATTTATAGAATATTTAAGAAAGTGGGTGGATACCACGCCCCCTGAATAGAAAATTGCAGATTTTCGATTTTTTCCTTTGTATGTACCACAGGGCCTACCATTGTGCGAAATTTCAAGTTTCTACGATGTCGGGAAGTGCTCCATAATTTTGATGATCTGTCAGTGAGTCAGTCAGTTACGGTTTTTGCGATTTTTGAAGTCCTATATCTTGGGAACTACTAATGCTAAAGAGTTAAAATTTGGTGAGCCACCTGTGTTTGATCAGTTCAGCAAATACTCCGAATTTGAAGTTTCTGACTTTATTGGTACTGAAGTTAGAGGGGGGTTGAAAATCACCTGAGTTTGTTCCTGTAAAAAGGGTGTAGTGCCGCGAACTTGGCTGGGCACTACCGTGCCCTTTGATATACATTTGTACACACACATGCAAATTAACAGACCATAATGCATTATCTGTAAAATTAACTCCTCAACCCAAGCCGAACGCGCCCAAATATTTGACATTTAACGAAAAGCTGATTCAATTACACAGGATTTAACCAAATTAATAAAAAGGTCGTTCATGCAAACTTTTGCGTAAACTTATCATTTTACACAATTTGTAAACTTACGACGTTGCATGAATACCCTTATTATAACATTTTCTTTGACACCTACATACACTATTCAAACAAAAATAAAAGGAACAAGACTTTTTTCAATTTTTTTGTTTGGTATTTTTTGAAGAGCTACGCAACATAATTATCTCTGTGATAAGTCATCGTATTGAGATGGAACAAAAATAAGCTTCTAGTTTTTTTTTGTTTTTTTTTTTTTTTTTTTTTATTGCAAATAGTTTTTTTTTTTAAGGTGCCGTTACTGCGCTATGCACAATCATGGGAAATGATACGAGACAAAAATTTTATATATTTTTTAAATTTTGTCGAAGGTTTTTTTAGGCAAATCAAATGTATTGATCAGATTACTTATTTATTCAGCTTTAACTTACTTTTTTTTTGCTGTACAAAAGTACGTTGATTATTTTTTTGCTCAAATCAATGTTCTTTGATATAAACGTTAAAAACTATTTTCATCTCCAAGGCTTTGCCAATTTTTTAACAATAAGTTCTTATAGGAATAAACGGGAACATTTTCTTTCGAGCTAGATACTAGTTTTCCTACAAAACTAAACAAAATTCGATTCTAAGTTTTACTGGAGCCGAGAAAACTGCATTAATGGATTTTTCAAAAAAATAGCCAAATACGAAAACTGATTTTTAATTTTGTTTCTAACAAACCCAAGAATTCTTATTTCATTCATTACTCCTTTCCAAAAATGCGAAGACTTATCCCTTTATTGAATGTGTATTAGAACTCGCAATATAGGAGCCAAATACCACTACGTTTTTCTTCTATTTTTATTATCTTTTCGAATAATTTATTTAACGACTTACGAGTTTATGGTGCGAAATATTGGAAGCACGAATGTTAAGCAAAAATTCGTTTTCAAAAAAATATTTTATTTTATTTATATTTAATTCGTAGCCTTTTGAAATAATGTCACTTTCACGCATTTCTAGTCATAACATGGAAAATTATTTCTTCATTATTTTGTTCGGAAAGCAGCTTACTAAATAAAAGGTAAAATCTTTTTTGCAAACATTAACTGTAAAAATATCTTAGTTCCATTATTTTGCTGATATATTGTTATGAAATAGTAAATAATCACACGTAACTCATTGGGATGGTTCAAGTAGAACGCAAAGGTTCTCAATAACTTTAACCATCAGCTAGATACATATGTACATATTTATTGCGGCTCCTTGGGCATGAATTTAAGACCCCAATCCCGAAGTTACAAAAATTAAAATTTTGACAAACTTAATCATTCAAACCACAAAAATATGCCAATGTATAGTTATTTTTATACATCACTGACTCCAAATATTAAGCCCTGCTATATAATTTTTCATTGCTATTTTACCTATCGTGTTGTTCGTTAGTAAATACACAAAAATGTTTCTTATTACAAAACAAGTCTCGTCGCTGCAACATGTCCCAAAAAAGAAGAGTCTGGATTAGCTCATGCATATGCAACATTTTCAAATAACAGGAATAATGTTTTCTAGGTCAAGTTGCTCACGCGGTATGTGTGTGTGTGTGTGCATTTGTGTGTGCTGTGCAAAAGAATCTCCAATAAAAAAGAATATAGAAAAAAAAAAGAACAAGTTGTATGCTGTTCGCTACGCACCATCGCTCACCGGTACGCAACAAGTCTTCATCCATCAATTCCGAACTTTTTGTTCATTCAGAAGAAGACTATACGGAATCACGGCGAGAAATGCGAATTATTGTAAAGCAACACCACAATTACATACAGAATTCTCTGAGCCTCTGTCTCTTTGTCTCTATGTGTAAGTGTTACGTTTTGAAGTTCTTTCGCCTCGTTCTTCTTTAGCTATAGATGTTGCGGAGGGTTGCCTGCGCTTTGTCTCTTTGCAGCCAGCACGATGATCATCATGATGACGAAAAATCATACCTGAGGTTCGCGATGGTTATAATCCACGGCTCGGTTTGGCTTTGGACCTCAGATACAAACACAGAAATAAAATATTTGTATCTTTTACTCTTCGTGTGGAATCACACATTCAGTAAGTTAGTATTGAGCGACCTAGAGTGCCTAATTCCATTGGTATTGTGTTGTTATTTGTCGGATGTATCTTCCTCGGTACGGACACGAGGTGATCGGCACGGTTTAATCTACAAGTAGTATCTTTTTCTGCATTAGAGGAGAGCTCTTGGATGAGGAGTTTTTGGTTTTACCTTTACACACAGTTAGCTTTCTACCGTTGACGTTGTCGGATTTAGGGGTTTTTCGTGCATGACGCGTCGGCTTATACGGACCTCTCTTTTCAAACTCATAAAACCAATTAACGCGTATTTTTCGTGTCTAAAAATCCGTAAACGAATTTAATTTCCGCATTGAAAATTGAAAATACCTACAAAAAAAAAAACAAACACGGATAACAAATAATGGAATAACCATCTCAACACACCATTTGGATTACCCTACATTTTTTTTTCTCAACCAAAAAATGGATATTAATTACTCTACTGTGAAATACTATACATAATTATTGTTTTTTCTTAAACAAAGTTTAAAGTAATACAAAATAAGTTTAAGAAAAAAAAAAAGGAATCAAAACAACAGTGAAGTGCAAAACAAATAATGATTATTTAATAAAATTAAATACAAAAATTTACAAGTTTCAAAAAGAAATAAAATAAAAATAAAAAGGAAAAACAACAAATGTTTAAACAATATTTTTGTTCCATTTTCAATTTTTAAAACAAAATCCCAAAAAATAAAATTATACAAACAAAAATCTTGCGACATACATTTTTACATTATAATATCCTACCGCAACCAAAGAAGAACTTTTGTAAATATATTTTTTCATCAACAAAAGAAAAAAAAAAAGAAAATTATTTTTCTTAAACAATTTTAACAAAATTAATACTAAACCCATCTTCTGTAAATAAAAACAAAAATCATCTTTACCTATCTGATGCAAATAAATGTATATGCATACCTTATTGGCTTTGTATGATCTTATCCACCCTTTACCTTTATGAACCTTTGTATAGCCATATGACAAAAATCTCTAAATTCTATTCTAACTTTTATTTGTGAGTATTATTTGTTTTTTTATTTTTATTTTTCTTATTATTTTTATTTTTTATTTTTATTTTTTATTAATGTTTTAAATTTTATTTTATTCTTGTTTTTGTGTTAACCCTTTTTTGTGTTTGGTAGTTATAGGGTTCTTTTTGTTTTCTATCCTTTTTACATTTTTTTCTGGGTTCTACTTTGGTTAGGTTGATTTATTGTTTATTTTGTGTTTTTTTTTAATTTACTGAACACATGCATACATAAATGTATTTCATTGACAAACAATTTTGGGGATACAAAAATATGAAAATAAAAGACGCCAAGTAAAAAGGATACCCAAAAGGAATAATTATATTACTTTTAACCGAAATACAGTGCAAAATATAAAATAATAAAAAAAAATATAAAATGTCATTGCGATCTGGATTGGTATATACACCAAAGGACATTTTGTAAAAATGCAAAACTACAAAGGTCTGGTGAGAATATATAAATAAATAAATAAAATGTTTACTAAAAAAAATCACCCTAATTGTGAGTTATAACTTATAACTATAAATTGATTGTTGATGAACATTGACATTTTATATTAGACGTGTTCAGGAAAATGAGATCTCCGACGACTCAGTGTCAAAAACTGATTAAGCGAATCCAATGTTTTCTTTCCTCAGATATTTGACAGCAAAATTTCTGAGGAATCCTGTTCACGAGGATGAGATTCTTGAGGGCTCTGAGATCTCAGTTTCCTGAACTCGCCTATTTTAAAACTTTTTATCAATTTCAATATTAATCAACTGTCAATTAACTGGGTGAATATTTTGAAAGATAAAAAAAACATTTATTGAATAATATTAAGGATTTGCTGTAATGTTTTTGATATACATACATACATGTGATATGGTCAGTTCAGAAGAATGAAATCTGAGGTCTCAGTAATCTTAGAAACACAACAAGGATTCTTCAGACAAATTTCTCGGTTCAGTTTTGGCCAAGTAAAGTATTAGAATTGTTGAAGCAGGCATAAATTGTGGTTAGTTTAAAAAAAAAACTTAGATTACGTGGGAAATAATTCAACATCGCCTTTGGACTTGCGATAGATATAATGTAGATATAATGGGATTGATGGAACTATGTATAGCTTGGTTGATTTGCCATTTCTGTTAAATTTATATACGTAAATGTCTTAGGATGGGTTTATTCGAACAACGCAATGCGAACTTCAATGAAATCGGTGCTTGAGTCACACCATTTATGTAGTATTCATATTGGAGCTTCGCTAAGCATCGTTATTCTTATACAAATTTTTATTTATATAAAATTATTGACGCAAAATTATAGTGAAGTTAACTCGACACTAAAACTGTTTCAGTTTTATACTAGATGAAAATAGAGTTTTCTTAAATTCTAGACTATGTCAAACTGACTTATGTTTAAACGCTTGCATTGAAGTTTAAATCATCAAAGTCTGATTTTATTTTTTTAGTGTCACACAAGCTCGTATGACATTTGTCGCACGAACTGTCATGGATTTAGGCAAGTTCAACTTTAATTTGTTAAGAAATTGGTCTTAATGCAACACTAACTAGAAAATGTTTATAGTTCAGAGAACTGCATCAAAGTTTAACAATTTGTTAAGTACTTAGCGTCATACACGTTAAAGCCCTTAAAATAGGCTGTCCATTATACTGCACTATTGATTTTCATCGAAAAATTTTCAGCATCTACCCTCAATAGAAGCTTCAAAAATATAATCGATGATTTTCATCACTGGTTTATTCTTGCTCCAATGTGATATATGCAGTATGCAGTTTCTTAACATTCACGAACTCGGTGGGGCTACTTTTTATTTTCTGTCAATTATAGAAATGATTTTGAAATTTGACAGCTATTTTGATAGTCGAAAGTTGTCAAACATTTTTCCTTAGAAAGTAATCATCAAACTTTATATTAAGGGTATTCATGCAACAGCGTAAAGTCATCGTAATCGTAGTAAGGTTTTCAACTTCGTAAATCTGTCAAATTTTCCATAAAAATTCTGACAGTATTACGAAGTTTAAAAGTTTACAACGTTTACGACGAATTTACGCTGTTGTATGAATACCCTTATTGTTTTTTTTTCTGATTTCTGTATACATAGGTATTTGAATTTAGTGAAAGGTTAAGAATTTTGACATTTGCAGGGCAACTATAAATGGATTTCGTGTAGAAAATAAAAATAGATTTTAATCAAATCTAAGATAACGATGATTTAGAAAAACCAACAAAGTTTGTTTCATCATGATGACGTCTGTCTGTCGGTTGTTCTGTGTGACTAGTGTACCTACTTCTAGATGCTGCCTAAAGGGTGTTGAGGCTTCATGGGTACTGGTGCAATGAGCTAATACAAACAAAGTTAAGGTGGGCAAAAATTGCTTTTATGTGACAACCACCTGTAACTGTACGGAAAATTTAATTGTTGGTGTCTGAAAATTCCTCTACAGTTGTTCAATCTTTTTTCAATTCAATTTCAATTTCAATTTTCTTTATTCTTATTTATACAAAATTTACATAGTGTTCCTAAGTTACTTAAAATATTTAAAATAAGAATAGTTAGTGCCATCATTTATTTGAAGAAAACAAAATAGTGTTGATGACACATCGAATCAATAATTTTGTGTGGGGTGAACAGTTAATTGTTTTAAATTAATATTAACAATAAGATTAAAGTTTGAAATGACTTTATCAAAATCTGAAGTATTCTTTCACTAATTTGACTAATTCTAGAGAAAAAACAAAAAAGTTAAGAAAAGAAGAGATTTTTTCAGTAACAAGTCGTGAAATGTTATTAAATACTTAAGCTTATATAGCAAATTGCACCAACAATTCAATATCTCGATTATCCAAAGCAAGAAGCCATACTTTTAATTCCTTTAAAAAACCTTTCAAATTGCTTAACTTACGAATATTTAACGGGAGTGTATTAAAGAGCTTACAAGAAATAACTGAGTAAGAGTTTCTGTAACTTGTGGTGCGAAAAAAAGGGAATATTGACTAAATAGGAGGAGTTGCTGCGCAGATTTCTTGAATCCGAGATAGGGCTTTGCAAATAACCTGATCTCCTAAAAAAAACTTTCAGAACCTTATAATAAAATAAATGACGAACAGGTAGAACTTGCAAACTTCTAAATAAATCAATTGAGTGGGCTAGGCGATGAGTTTTACAAACATTTCGAATTGCTGATTTTTGAATAATTGTAAGCTGCTGAAGATGACTCACATATGCTCCACCCCAGCAGCATATACCATATTGCAATTTGGAATCGAATATACCATAGTACACCATCTTCAGTAGATTCAAAGAGCAGTGATTTCTCAGGTGATAAAAGCAACGACTTGATGAAAAAAGATAAGTTTTTAAGAGCGATATGTGTTTGGTCCAGTTTAAATTTTGATCAAAAGTAACGCCAAGATATTTAAAGTCTTCTACACATTCGATTATAAAGCAGCTTTTACTGCAAACTAGAAGATTTTCACATTCGTATGAATGGAAAACTATGGGAATGTCTGGTGTAAATTTACGTGTTAGATTAAAAAACATAAGTTTTGTTAGCAAACCAACATCTAAGCAGATGAATATCATGATTTATGTCGCAAATTTGATTCAAGGGACTGGAAGAGCAATAGGCAATTCCTAGGTCGTCTGCAAAAGCACTAATTTTTCCAATTAATGGAAGTGAGAAAAGAGTATTAACGTATATAAGAAACAAAATTGGACCGAGTACTGAACCCTGTGGAACTCCCAAGTGACTAGTTTTAGGGCAGCTAAAACTGTTTTGAATTTTTACGTACTGCGTTCTATTTTTAAGGTACGACTCGAACCATTTCAAAATACACCCACGAAAACCAGCTTTATCAAGTTTGTCCAATAAGATGTTATTGTTTATCATGTCAAAGGCTATGTCCACGAAAAGTCCGGCACAGTGATATTTGCGATCTAAACCACTTTGCAGAATGCAAAAAAGTCCAAAAGAGCATCTTCTGTAGATCGTCCAGTCCTAAAACCATATTGCATTGGACTAAAAAAACTAATTCTCTCAAGATAAGCCAGCATCCTAACTTTGACAAGTTTTTCAAATACTTTTAAAATTGAAGACAGCAAAGAAATTGGTCTATAATTAGATTTATCTTCTTTGCTTCCTTTTTTGAATAGAGGAATAACTATACCAACCTTAAGTTCATCTGGAAATATCCCTGAACCAATACTTGAATTGAAAAGATGTGATAGTATATCAACTACATTAAGTCCAATACGTTTTAAAAGTATATTTGAAAAATTGTCTCTACCATGGGAACTAGAATTATTTAAGGAATTAATAGTTTTTAACACATCAAGTCCAGTTATTGGTTCAAAAAAGAAACTATTGCTTATTGACACTTGATTTTCAGAAAAATTATTCATAATGCTAGGGCTTTGAGAGAAAGTATTCTGCCCAATAGACTCAAAAAAACTACTAAATTCATTCGCGACATCTACCGGATTTGAGATCTTAGCATTGTCTCTTTTTAGCACAATAGAATTGAGATTAGAAGAACTATTACGATTTAAAATACTATTTATTATTTGCCACTCTTTTTTTATATTGCCTTAAGCTAAGTTTATTTTAGAGCGATAGTAGTTGAGCTTTGCAGTTTTAATTTCTTTATTTACATTTTTACATAATCGCTTATACCGAATTTTCAGGTTTGAGTTAGATTGATGTTTGAGGCATTTTTTCCTTAATTTATTTTTAAGTTTGATTTTTTCTTCAGTGGGTTGTAAATAGAACCAGAAAAGTCTAACTGTCGATTTTTCTAAGATGCCCTCCCTTTCCTACCGCTATGATTAAGTGATTCTAAGAAAATTACATTTTTATTTTTTAGTGAAAATTGAATATAACGGGAATAGTGTTTTTAAATCTTTTGAGAAAGCTATCTTCTTTTTTGTGTTATTATCATATGTATTTCATCAGTTTCTGTAACAATTTGGTTTAAATTTTGCACACAGGTATTTTTTTAAGTATAAAAATAATAATATTGCATTCCAAAATTTTCAATACAAATTTTCTAATAAATAAGAAAAAATCGGAGAAAAATTAAATTTTTCAATAGTTTTTTTAAACTTCTCCGTTAACAATGTTATTTTATGGAAAAAACTTATGTATACTTAATATCTTCAATGCATAGCCACATTATAATCTGATAGCAAGAGACATATTGTACGACCTAATCAAATGTATTTTTAAACTTAACACTTTAATAAAAAAAAAAAAACTCAAAAAAATTGTCGTTACTGATAACCAGAAATCAATACTTATTGGCGAAATTTTTTTAATGCAGGAAATAACAAACAAAAAATCACGCACCGCTTGTTGATGTACTTGAAACACAGGTACTTTGACTATAAACTAGAATTTTGTGTCCTATTTTTGCATACTACGTGAAAAACTTGAAAAATGCAAACATTGATAAATGTGCCGAATTTTTTAAGACTAGAGTCTCAAACGGTGCCTCAGCCTCAGCTAACAAGATATAATATTAAATTGAAAAACAACATTGAATGCCACGGTTGATAGGTCTATTATGGAGAAAATGCCAGCCAGTGACAGCTGTCAATTGTTCATAGTGTAGTGGATCAATCGAAAAATAAATATCTGTACCCTGATCTGATTCCAAATAAAGAAAAATATCAATTTTGTCTGCCCTGATGAAGACTAAATTTGTCATCAGAGTCCGTGTTTTGACAGATATGTACTAGATCGCTTTTACTTAAAACAGTGTTCAGACAAGCTTCATGTTCGGCTACTCATTTTGACGTCTCCAATTTTGATCTGAATCTCATCTCTTGAAAAGAAAGAGATAGCTAAAGTGAGGCAGAACTTAATAAATTTATTGAAAATCACCTCACCTCACCATCACTTTCTTAACAAGAAATAGGAGTGAAATAAAAAAGAGTTCATTTCATTTTAACCAAAAAAAAATCGATTTTCTTCTATCAAAAGGAATCTTGATATTCAAGCAAGATTTACACAGACTTGTACACACACTAACTAGGAAAATGTGACATTCAACATGGAGTCAAAAGTATTTTACCGTAGTGTTCTAAAGTGTTCACTGCGTAGGTTTAAATAGATTTAAAATACAAAAATGTATGTATGACATTAATTAAAAGTGATGAACAATATCAATGAACTTCAATTCAAAGTGCCCAAATTCAATGAAGTTCGCGGTATCCGAGTATCCTTCCATTGATGTGTTTCTTGATGGATTTTGTATACCTACTTTAGTTTTTACTTTGATGTACGCACAAATTACTAACAATAGTTATTGTCAAAAATATTTTTTTTATCATACACACAAAACTTTTTGCTTCAAAGTTATTGTCAAATGGCACACTTACAATCACAAACAAAACAAAAATAAATTAATTCCAACTAATAAAAAATACACGACCCGAAATGGTTGAAAGGAATTTATCAAAAATTTGAGTTTGAATTAATTGTTGTTTTTAATCTGTCAACATTTCAAAACTCTGTGCTGAGAGTCATCTTATTTATTTGAGAAACACACTTCATCAGTACTAAAATACATACATATAATTTTATCTTTTCATTGGTTTATTAATGATTGGTTTTTTGCTAGTAGCCTCCAGTTTCACACTCTTAATTCGATTTTTATTTATTTTTTATTTTACTGAGGGCAACTCAAGAGGTTATGACAATACCCTTTAAGTGTAGACTTAGTGCGAACGTTAGGAAATTTGGATGTTTGAATATCACAATGGGAGGGAAAAATTGAGTCGTGAAAGCCATTGCATATTCGTGCAGTGCGGCTGATTACAAATCCATGTGTAAATCTTATTTCAGATTTTCGAGACACAACCGTTAGTTACATGCTAACACTTTGATTTGCAGAACTAGCATAATATGCATTAAAGTACTAAGGCGTGTAGGTTTTGCGTATCTCCCCCCGTTTCTTTAAACTTATTTTATTTTTGTGAGAAAAAACTTAATAAATCATTTTTTCAAAAACATGAACTTATTTATTTTGTTCATGCCAATTTTCGTATTCAGTGCATCAAAAACTATAGTTAAGGGTACCTACTTTACATGACCTACTTAACAAAGTCAAATTTTTTTGTCCAGTGTTATTATTAATTTTGATTATCAACTTTTTTTTGTTCTGCGTAAAATAATCGCTAAGAAAAATTTAATTTGTACGTTAAAAATTATTTTAATGAATATCCATAGAAAATCTTATATGAACATTGGGTTAAGGAATTCCAGAATATTTGATTTTTTCCTTAAATTGATTCTAGAGCAATTGATCTTTTTGGAATAGTAACTTTCTTAATTTCTCGTTCTTCGCCACATAGAAAATTTGCATTGAAGTTAACATTACTATTCACTTATTTTGTATTTTAACCTTGACGAATTTTCATTTTTTTCACAAAACTTTCGATTTATATAGTCAAAACAAATTAGACAAAATACATATATAAAGTAACACCTTATTAGCTGTCTCCTACATAAAATAGCAAAAAAGTAATAGTCACCTTGATAATCATCCCTAATGTGGAACAAAGCATATTTTTTTTGATGATCAACAATCCAGATATCGGCTTTGGCGATTCCACTCCTGGTTGAGACTCGATATATTTCACTTAACTCGTGTTATCGAAAGCGATGATGGTTCCTCAAGTGCTATGCTATGCTAATTTGATTACACTTCCTTCAGCTTTACCTGATTATATGAAGCTTAAAGCATGATAAGCTCTAGTTTAGATCCGCCGCAAATAAAGTAAAATAAAAGAGCCATACAAATACAGAGTTCCCCCTTATTAATGTTCTATATTTTGGGGGATGATTCCAGGGATCATTTTTAGACAAAAATTGTATTGCGGGAAGATCATATCTCCCTCCCTTTAAGGCAAAAGGAATTTCTTAGAAATTGACTTTAAATGCAAACAAAAACGTCTGAAACATATTTGTTCAAATTCAATGCCCTAATCAATTCTCAGTCAAATACCAAAAACTGGATGAGGAAATATTTCTTAGTTTTTGAGAAATAATGAGATAAATATCGACCGTTAAGAACACTATCGTCAAAGCGAAAAAAAAACTTTTGATTTAACTAAATACTAAATACTCGACTTTAGACTAAAGACTGCAAAAGATCAATAATTTCTACACTTTTGTTTAACCTATGTACATAAAATTTCTCACAAATAGTATCACTTTAGCATTGTAAAAATATAGCTAAAATCCGAGTAAAATGAAGCCAATTTTTATTCCTTTCTTATTGAAAGAGACAAAGTCGAAATGTAAAAATTTCAATAAATTCACTTTTTAATTAAAAAAAAATTGACCGCTGAGTAACACAAATCTTTTAAATAACTATTAGAATGAAACAGCATTGATATTTCATATTTGTTGATTTGTATCATTTTTTCTGAACCTTCTGTATATCATCAGCATAAAAAGTACAATTTTACTCTATTTTCAAATAAAGCATTTACTGATTTAACTGCAAAACTATGATTATTAACTAAGATTTTTATTTGTTTTAATTTAACGATTTCGTATCAACTTAAATCTTCTACTCTCACTAAACAAAAGAGTTGATGCTCGAACTCGAAATAAGATTTCTAATTTACTTCAACAAAACTTTAATAAACATGTAGTAGGTATGTAGGTGTACTGTTTAAAAACATTATTCTTTATTCTAAAATCTGTTAAAATACGATAAAAAACCTTTCAACCGAAATTTGTATTCGTGCAAAAATTAGATAACAAACAATAATTCTTCGAATCAATTTATTGGGTGAAATGGTATAGGTAAGCGAAATTTTTTAATTTCGATTTTTATTTGTTACACCTTTCTCTTTCCTATTACTCATAATGTAAACAATATATTGTCACAAAAAACTTTATGGAATTAGCAATAATTATGTATATGATTCATCAATACATAAAAGTAAGATTGATATTTGCATTGTTTATTATTATTATTAATACAACATTTTTTCCACATTGGTATCTATTTGAATGCAATTTTGGAAGTTGAAGATGATAAAAATGAGCAAAACATCATACATATATATTCACTTTATGTTTAGGTCAATGAATTTAAAAAGAAATAGACGGTAGTTTTAAATAAATAAATTAAATTAAATCAAATTCAAATATTTTCTTTTTTATGTTTGAAGTCAAACTAGTTTACGTAGCTGTTGTTTCGTTTTTTTTTTTTTTAATCTTAACTGCAAATTTGTAATCTTGATTTTGCTAAAATTTCCTTAATTTATTTGCAAATCAACTTTGCATAATTAGACAGACATGTGCAGATATTTGGTTGGATTGAAAATATTGATGACTCTGATATGGACAAATATTTTGTTACGTTACTTTCTGAATAATGCGTTATTAATTTAAGTTGATTGGAAGTGGATCACAAAAAGTTTTTGGGAATTTATTTACTGACTCATCATTGAACGTATATATAGTTTTATTTATTTTGATTTCTTATAAATATTCTAATATTGGCTGAACATCAGATGGAGTACCTATTTATTCTTCAGGTAAAGTAATAACTTGTTCCTTCTTATTCCTTTGCCATTTAACTAAATGCATGATAGATGATTGAAAAATCGGATCAAAATGTGAAAATGTGTTTATTTGGATAACTGCCTTGAACCTTAAAAATCACGCACGAACAACTGGATATATGTATTCCAATGAAAATTAATATAGAACTCGATTATATCGTGGATTAAGACATACTTTATTCTATCCAAACCAATTTAATACAATAGCTCTATCTGTAGTGATTGGGAGAAACATGATAACTCCATTTTAAAATTTACGTATTTACTTCCACTTTACATCGATCTAGACCCTAAACGGGTGAACTGATTTTATTCAAATTTGGAACATAATTTGGCAATAAACATGTTCATAGCTATTTTAAATTTGAAGAAAATTGGTAAACCCATTTGGCTTCTAGCTTGATGTAAAGTGGACGTAAAGACTCAAATTTTTAAAAGTAGTTAACATGTTTCTCCCAAAAAACACAGCTATGTTTGTCCTTCCATCATCTTATCATAACATTGAAGGATAGAACGATATTGATTTGTCCTCAATGCCTCAACTGACTTTAAATAATGCAAAATATATCTTCCCACCTTTTTATTCTTTTTATTTTCAATTGAAATTCAAAATTTCCTTAAATATAAAAAAAAATGGTTAACAATTAAATGTAACTAAAAATACTTATAGTTTCTACTATATACATAAATATAAATAAATACGTAAGGTTGGGTATTTTATATTTTTCTTTTATATCTTCAATTATGTAACGCTATAATGTTCCTACCGAAATCAAAGTCTGAGATTTTAGTGGAAAAGATCGTACAGATGGTCTCAAGGTTCATAGAGATTTTCAACGGACCCTAGATCGTAGTACCTCGTGGCATGATGGTTAGTGCGTAGGACTGTCATGCCGAAGGTGTGGGTTCGATTCCCAGCCGTGCCACCTAAAAAAAAAAACAGAAATGTTTTATCCGAGGTACTGCCTCTTGCTAGGAACTGACAAATCCTCCAAGAGTATACACTTGTCATGAAAAAGTTCTTCTCATTTAGCTGTTTGGACTCGGCAAAAAACTGTAGGGCCCCTCCATTCCTGCAAACAACACGCACACAGGAATGGTTGAGAGTTGTAAGTCACTAGGCCCTGGTTCTCCACGAGCTGTTGCGCCACCCAATTTTTTTTTCAGATCGCACGAGGTAGATTTGCAATAGAACCTCTTATTTTTCCATTTAATCCTTTGTAGCCCGAATCATAATTTTTCTTTATTTTTCCTTAAAACTACTGGGGACCGAGAAACCCTATTGTAATGCGATAAACCATGGAATTGTCTCCCAAAATCTGTGTTTCATCCCACCTGGAAAACAAACTAGGTTTAAAGGAAGCCCTAGAAAGTTTAACATTAATTATAACAAACCCTTAGCAAGAGTAACTCTCTAGGGCTCCAGCAGATACAAACAAGAAAAGATACCTCTTCTAAAAAAAAGTTTCCTTATCTGAAATTCAATTTTGGGATCTTCTGTTTAGCAGTTCAATGCCAAGGTTCGTAGAATGATGAAATATGATTTGTTCTCTAGTGAAAAAATAATTTTGATTCGATCGCGAATCTTAGTTTTTGGTTTCTTTAATATAAAATTCGTTTTCAGAATCAAATATGCTAGGATTTATAAAGAATGGTTCTTTCTCGAATTTATCATACGGAAACTATATCCAATCCGAACCGTTCAAATAAAAAAGGAAAATGAAATTTTTCATTATTATTATATAAGCAAATTATTTATTGGGGGCTATCGTGGATACAATTTCCCACGAAACTTTTCTCATCTTATAAAATTGGAAATGCCAAAAATTGTCCACTGTTCTTTGCAGTTCAAATTTGGTCGATCAAAATGGTAGCCCAGTGGCCATGGAATATTCGTTTTCGATGCCGATAAATTCGGAGAGAAGCTGCGATCACAATAACGTTCCCAGTTTTCCACGATGGGAAAAATTCCGTGGGAAATTTTATTCACGATAGCTCCTATATTAAATTAAATTAATAAACGTATGGCTTCAATATTTTTCTAAAATATATAGTGTGGAGCAGTAAGAAACTGTGGTAAAATGTCTGATAAAAAACGAGGTAAAATCAACAAAAACAATAATGATTCATCATATTTTGCCAATGTTTTTGCTTCATCGAGCATTCGTTTCATTTTAACATGATTTCTGTATAAGGTAAATCAATATTATATCATGTTAAAATGACATTGTCTTTATAGTTGAACCAATATGTTTTCATTTTGAAATAATATGAAAAAGCCTGCAAATAAAAATGGAATCCATAGCAAATGAATGATGGATCAGTATGATTTCATGTTGAATTAACACGATCATCATGTTGAATCGGCATGACCATCATATTAAATCTTTTCTTCCATCATGTTTAATCATTATTATCAACATGTTAAGCTGTTAATATCATCATGTTGAATCACCATCGTCAGCATGTTGAATCACCATGATCATCATGTTGAATCGCTCGTTTTGCATTATTCTAAAAGTATAGGAATTCATTTTATATTTATTTTATTTTAAAAATACTTTATGATACTTACTGAGTTTTGAACTGGGAACCTTCCGCGCACGGAGATAGTACTCATCCACTGGGCTAATTCAACTTGAGGTACTTTTAACTCGGAATTAATATGTGAATCATTTTATTTCAAAATAATAGAATATGAAGAAAATTTGAAAAGATAATTCCTCTGTTTAAGTGGAGTGACTGAATACTGGGCGAAACGCAATATGGAGTTGAGCTCATTTGAACTTTTAACTTGAATCATTTTATTTTCATTCTATTTCAATGTTAAAATGATTTCAATCATTTAATTTCAACAGGGTTTCACACATGAATTAATTTGTAAATGAAACCTTGATGATTCAATAATATTTCCATCAGAACAAAAACATGTTGAATCAAAATGAAAAACGTTGTTTAAGTATATGCCCTGTTGTTTTTACATAAAAAACGCTGTTTTTGACATGAATTTCTTTTATCTTGGAGTTTAAATATGAATCTTTTTATTTTAACAAGACTTCAAAGTTAAAACAAAGTGAAAACGGTTTAATTCAATGTAAAATTCCTGTTTACTTGTATTTTAATTTTAATTTAACAGGAATAAGTCTTAAATTAATGTTTTTAAATGTTTAAATAAAATGAAAACGGTTTAAATCGAAATGAAATCCAATGATTGAAAAATTCATCTTTTTTATCGAAATCAATAATTCATCATGTTGATTTCACATTGCGTTATTTTTCTGTGTGTAGGTGTTTTTTTCAATCCATCGACATTGTAGCCATCCTTCTATAAAATTTGACATTCAATGACTTGACCGATGGGAGGTGAACTACATTTAGCCAGGAAAAGTGTATTTCGACCCAAATTTCAACGAACTGTCTAAAATCACCTTTTTCCGGAGCAGTAAAAAATCTGGAAAATTTCCGATTTTTTTTAGACATTTTTAATCCATCGATATTGCTATCCTTCAACAGAACTTAGCAATTATTATTGGCTTGACAGATAAGAGCCTAACTACATATATTTTGACGATTCACCAGCTTCTTGATCATTAAAAATATATCTAACTTGCTCAAATGTCTTAATTTTCCCCATTTCAACAAAAATTATTTCAAAATATAAACAATTTCACAACCGTATTGAATGGATACTTGATTTATATAATGATGTTTTAAGAATCTTTTCAGATCCTTATCGTGAGAGAACTATGTACATATGTTTGTTGTATACGAACTCAACAAGTTCTTACAAGCAAGGGCCTTGACTAGACTTGGCAAAATTCTGGGGCCTTCTTTTGGTAAAAATAACATAACATTTTTTTTCGAGGAATCCTTTATACCTACAACCAACGCTTTTTATCAAATTTGTATTTAAATGTTTTAAAACAGTTAAATATTTGCGAATTATTGGTCCAATCCGTCGTAATGCAGGACCGATATAATGAGTATGCCCTCCGGGGCTTTATTCCAACCAAAGTATTTTTTTTTTCCTTTGTAAACGCTATTTCACCAATAGACCTAAGTTTAAATTGGGCATAATCTAGTTTCCAACATCACCTTAAATAAAATCTTCATCATCATGAACTCGAAAAATTTTACTTGGATGATTAATCAAATTCTCTTTACCTACATAAAAAACATTTATCCAAATATGTAGATACTCATCATCATCATCATCTTCATTTAAAAAAAAAAATAATAATAATAATAATATTTCTTCTAGGCATATCTCCAATCAAAATCATAAGATACATCTCCCACTAAAACTACAACTATATTTATACTAACCTATAACCATGTCATTCACCGTTACCCTACCGGCTTAAATCCCTTATGAATAATCAACCTACAAAATAACAGCAGTCGAATAAAAAAAGCTTAGCAACTATTTTATCCGAACTCAAACCCCCACGAAAGAAAAATAAACAGTTTGTTGACCCCAAAACTCAACCAAAAAAAAAAAGTTTATTTATCTCTACACACAAAGCAAATTTTTTCATGCAAATTGACCAGAGGTAGGTAGGTATACAAAATAATATAAATTAAAAAAAAAAAAGCTCCGAGTGCAAAGCTTCCGCAACATTTTGCTCAGTTCATTCATAACCTTTAAACAAGAAATGACGGTCAAAGATACAAAAATATACCCTCGGACCAGGTGCGCAAGAAAATCTAATTGTAGGTAGTTGCTACGACACATACATTTTAGGTAGGTAGGTATATCCACAACTGCACGTGTCCATATAATAGAGCCACCCCATTTGCGTGCGTGGTTTTGTCCATACTGCTGCAAGCTGCAAGCCTTCACTTCAAGAGCCCACGAAAATTTTACTCTTTTTCTGTGTCAGGCTCAGTGCTCAGGCCATCGAGTCACAATGACGACACGACAAAAATAATTTCATTTCTTTTTTGATCCCCACTATACGATCAGCATCGCCATCGTTGTACTACATTCTTTCTTCGTTACGGATGAACATAAGGAAAAATGAAAGAAAAGACAAAAAGTCTCCACACACATGTATCTGAAGCCGCCAGGCACGACCACAAAAATCCCACAAATCTGTGCCAACCATCCGTCGTAGTCGTCGTCGTCGTCGTCGACGACCTCCCCCAACCCGCAACCGGAGCCTCTAAGTCCGCTTGACTATGCCCCTGCTTCCCATCATCATAACTGATCCAAACGGGTATATGTATATCTACCTGTATAACTACATTTGTATCTATATATTTATCTGTGTACCTACATAGTGCTAGCGTATATTTCACTATGACTATACACTGTTGATCGCGGAAGTATGTCAGCAGGTCTTTTGAATAACGGTACTTATTTTTATGTGAGATGGCTTTAATGATTATCGCTTTGATTCTTCTCTTTTTATCCTCTCTATTCACACAAACACATACCTACATCTACAGCATACAAACACTTCTACACAATTTTGTGTCTGGCTTCATTCCTATAGGCACTTCGTTCAGATACTTTCTGTGTATACACATGTATCGCCACGATCATTCATCAGTCTGCACAAGTATGACCTAACTTGTTGCGGAGTGTGTAGTTGGCGGTTGGTGTATGACGCCAACACCAAACCTGTCGAAAGCGAAATTTATTTTACTTTTTTTTTGTTTTACCGATAGCTTGGTCTGCCCCACTGTAACCTCTACATAATGTATAGACCTGTGTGCTTTGCTTAAATTGAAACTCTGGGAAAGATTATCTATCTATAGACTTGGCTCGAAATTTTGCTGCTGCTGTTGTCGAATGCGTGCCATCTACATTAAGCCCGACCTAGCCCCTTTATTTTTTTGTGAAAAAAAAACTCTTTGAGCGGACTTTAGGACACAATTTTTCTGACCTAAATTCCTAATTTCAAGTTAAGAACTTGTTTTTTGTGGTTGTATTTGTTTTTTTTTTTCAGTTTATTAAATGATTTTTTTTGTTTTTAATTTCAATCAATATTATCTGTAGCATTTTTATTATTATGTAAAGCGTATCAGGCGAATTAGTTATAGATTTTAAAAATTTGCATTTTATATAAAGAAGGTATACAAATATATCTGTTAGTGTTCTTTTGTGCTTAACCTACTTATTGCTTTGTTTTGTTTTACACAGAATCTATCAGGCCGATTTAAGCAGGTGGTTAGAAATGATTTTATGATTTCGGCCTAAAGCATGTTTTTCAATAAAATAAGACTTTAACTACTGTTATAGATGCGAAAGTAGTTTAGGTTTATTTGCGGAATATGTATATATTTGTTTTTGTTCATGGAAGTGAGAATACTTAAACAAAAATATGTAGGAATAAGTTAAGACCCCTTAGCAAAATTATATTTGACCCATTTTTACGAAAATCTATAATTTTTGTAATACTTTTTTAATGAAATTCTATCGGTTAAATTAACTAAAATTGTCTGATATTCAATTGTTTAGAAATTTGGTCTTGTTATATTTAAATGATTTTTTTAAAACCTCAATGAAAAGATATTTTAAATTCCTTAATTTTTTGAAATTCTTGACCAAGTTCAATGTTAGATGTTTATCTGAAAATAATATAAGATTTTTCTCATCGGCTTTCTTGGTCGTAAAAATGATAAATTGAAAGATTATTTATCATTTACTTGTATTTTAAATTTTTTCAAAAAATATTCTTTTTTTTAATTTGACTAAAATGACAACTTGAGGTTAAGCTGGTTTATATTCCTGCGATTATCTAGAACACCATATTCTCTGCAATTATTTTATATGCAATTATTTCCAAAAAAAAAAATCACTTTTGATTTCAAGAAGTAAGAACGATTTTTTTTTGTATTCATCGCTCAGTCAATGTCTATTGCAGTAAATCAAATTCGAAGAAAAGAAATAGAAAGTTTTTGGAATGTATTAAAGCATTTACCAATTGACACATTACTTAAGCAAATTTTAAATTAGATTAGCTGTATGTATTGCTGTAAAATCAGACTACCATATAGAAATTGATGCTCCTGACTTGTTAGCCTGTATTGGCATAAATTACCGTGGAGGATCTCACCATCTGCGAAGATTTGAACTTTTACATGTAAATTTCCATAGAACTAACTACGGTATACATGAGCCTCTTAACAAGAGGAGCAAGATCTTTAATTTAAATGGCTCCTCTGTTGATTTTAACATTAGTAAGATGGGATTAAAAAAATTGTTTCGAACCAGTGCTCCACTTTCGTGATTGTTTTTTTAGTTTTTGATTATATTTAATTTAAATGTTTTAATTGTTTATGTATTGTTTAATTTTGTTTATTTGTTTTGTTTTCTAAATGTATAAATTTATTGTAATGCATGTGTTAGCTCGCATTATTTTACTAACCACTAACACATGCACTTATGATGAGCCTCTGATTGTAGGTTTGCAGCTTGCTCTAAGCTCACTACAACAAAGAATCTGAAGTGTAAAAAAAAAAAAAAAAAGATCCTTTAAAAATCATTTAGAAAAAGTTGGAGAGTTTGTTTTTTAAGGATGATACATTTAATCTTGTCCAAAAGTTAAAAATGTGGTCTTTTGAAGCTAGGCTAGAATATAAGCCGGATGCGGTCGCGAATTTATGGGGGGGGGGTGGGGGGGGGGAGCAATACATGGGGAGGGGGGCAGTGATTGCAATTTAATTTATTAAAATGTAATCAAATTTTTTTTTCGTTCTACACGTTTATAAAATTTATTCTTGGCAGCGAAAAGAGGACTACACTTTTCCATTTTCCTGATTTTTCATTTCACGTAATTATTTTTTAATACTTTGTGATGAAACAACCGATGTATCTCCTCTCCCACCTGAGCCTTATCTTAAATTAAGTTTTTGGTGGTAATGTTCGTAAGGGTTTTGTCACTTTTATTGCGGATGCGTTTCAGGACAAGGAATGAATTTTACGAACACGTTCTCTGGCTTCTCAATATTTTTGTCGACAACTCGATTTTCTTACTGCAGGAATGCACCGCAGGTGATGTTTTCGAATATACGACTTTAGCAAACTGCATTATCGAACATAATGCTAGTGCAGTAAAACTTGTGTTTGTGCTTTCAAACAGAAGACTCTTGCAGTTTGCGTTCGTGAGCATGCAATGAATTTTTGACGCAGATGACGTTTTCGAAAACGGCCTTAAGCTAGAACTATAATGCTCGGAGGGGCACTTAAGTGGTCGAAAAAAAACTAGCGAATACAAGGAAAGCATATGACGCGTCTATAATTGCGGAGTGGAGCGTTTAGTCAGGTTTCGTTCAAATTTGTTCCCGAGCGCACTTCACTTAAGTAAAACTGACATTTGGTGGAATAGGAATGTCAAAAAGAGATAGATGCTAGGTAAATACATTATGGGTGTGTTCCCCTTTTGGCTGCTACGGAAAGCTACTTTTCGTTGTTTTTTGACACTAGCTTAAGTGGCTTTCCGACCATTATAGTTCTACCTTTAAGCTGCAAGGCCATTGACTAAATAATCTTGTCCCAGCTAGAAAAGAGACTGAAAATTTCACTCGAACTAGAACGTCATGCGTGGGAATAGGAACATACCGATATGTCATTATGCCAATGGTGTTATGCTATATGTTTCCACCAAAGGTTGATCTCAGTTCAGATTTAATAAATCTATTTTTTGTATATATTTATATTTTAAATAGATTTATTTTGACAGCACCTTTAAAAATGCAAATAGTGTTTCGTTTTTTCTTATTTTTCTTTTTTAAGTGGAAGTGAGATAGAATGTTTCATTAGTGAAGAACTGCATTCAACCACGATTAAATCCTTCCGCGCCATATAAGAATAGGTTAGTTCGATTTGTAAAAGTATTTGTTCTAGAAAGATTTAACAAGATTAATTTCTTATCTTCAAGTTCGTAATGTAGTATTACGAAGATCCAGAGGGAATTCAAAACCGTTGTAAAGACGCATTGATTCAGCCACAAACTGCATTACTTCATTTCGCGAAGTTTCAAAATACCCGCTGTTCAAGACACTGTGGCCACCGCACTGTCCACTTATTTTGGGGCCTTTGTTCCACACCTTGTCAAACTCTTGCGACACATCCAAAAACATCGATCAGTAATTCTGTGTACTTGATTAGAGGAAGTGCTGCAATTATGGCTCCTCTTTGCTTTCCTGGAATAACTCACAGGCTCTACCTGCACTTGAACTTTTTGTTTACAAGAAGTACATACAAAAATAAAAATTGCAATTAAAAAAAAAATATTTATTTTGAAAGAGTGAAAAACAGAGATTACTCATATCGTTGGTAATATGGCCCAGAGGTCATGTAACAAAAGGTTGGGATGAAAAAGAAAAATAAACTGTATGAGAGGGGGCTTATTTCCCCCCTTTAAAACGGGAGGGGCAATTTTCAAAAAAGGGACTAAAAATAGAAAACAATTATTAAACAACTATGGAAACATTTACATTTTCGTTCTACAGCTTTTTGCTTTATTTTCCTTTTTCAATAATGTTGTTTTTGAACATAATAATACTCACATGTACATGTATTAGCTGCATAACAATAGTTTTATAAAATTTAGCCTAATTTCTACGCTTACATTTAATTAAGTATTTACTTAAGCTTCATTAACAAATAAGTTAATGTTACTTGATCCTTTTTAAATTTATAGTTTATCTATAAAACCATTAGGTGTCACACTCACGCGAAAAATAGTTTTTGCCTGAATGCAAAAATTAAGCTTTAGTTTAAGATTCTTTTTTTTTTACTTTGAATTAACAAAAATATTGTTGTTTTTTCAAGTCTTTTTGGCAGTCTTGTAATTTTAACGAGTATTGTTTAGATCCTTTATTTTCCTTACGTTGGCGTTGGCAACATTAAAAACATACACATTCACTCTGTTCATGTGGCTCAAGACTTTAACCTGGCTAAACAATAGATATTCAAGTGCTGTTATTATTACATTGTTTAAAAAAAAAGTGTAAAAAAGGTTCAGAAAAAATATTTGTTTTTTATTTAAAAATTTGTTTTTTTTTTTAACATTTTGGAATGCAATATTTGTTAAGTCATTAACGAAACGTATGCATAAATGTATAGGTATATGGAAAAAGCTCAAAAATAACTCAAAAAATAGCTCGTGAAATATAACAATAATACGGAATATTATACCAAATTATTGTTGTATTTAACATGCTACTTTGTTTTAAGCGGAGAAAAAAAGCACTAAAAAACAGGGCTAACCTAATGTGCCTATTCGCACATATATACATGTTCGTTGAAGTTTACACAGGATTGACCCAGGTTTTCTTGACAACCCGGGGAGTTGTTAAAAAAACTGGGTTTTTCAACTCTCAAAAAACACCAAAGAGCTTTAAATTGTAATGTTGACAAAACAAGAATTTTTGAAATCTGATGATTGAAACCTAAAATTTTGCTGCAAATTGAATAAAAACAAATCAAATCACTCTTCTCTTCCGAAAGCAAAAGTAAACGAAACCTGACGAAAAGAAGCAAAACACAATTATGGGCGTGCCATATGGTTTTCGGTGTTTCGCTCTTTTTCATGCAACCACTTCAGTAAACTATCGACTATAATAGTTCTACCACGACAATGCAAACGACAGCTTCCGTCTATTAAGGATCTCCCAACCCAATGTGAATCATTTGTTGGCGACGACGAAACTGACTTTGTTGTTGGTGAAAATAACACGTTGTCGGTGTAGTTTCGGCATCTTCAACGAATGGTTTGCATTGGTTTGGGAGAGCCGACAAGTAGTATTTAAATATAGACGTCCTAATTATTTTTTTTTAATAAACTAAGTTTTAATTCACTTTTATCGCCAACCAATCGCGATCCGATAGTTATAGAACATGGACAGAGATTTTTTTAGTTATCTGATATAATAAAATCTGATTTGCTGATACGATACTTAAATATTTAAGTAGAACATAAGGGCTTATGTGACAGTTTACGCAGAGGAAATAGTAGAACATAGGCTTTTTAAGTAGAACATAAATGCTTAAGTATCGTATGAACAAACGGCTCTTAATGAACAAATATTTTCAGTATCCAATGACTTATGAAACACCGTATCTATGTACGTGATAAACAAAGCTACAAGGCTTTATTAAAAAAATATACTGCACTGTGGCGTATGCGTACTATTGCTGTAAACTAAAAACTAATCGCTGCCCTCTTCTCTTTAAAATTTTTGCACGGCCCAAATTTAGGATACACTTTTAGAAAATGCTTTAGACGTCTAAAGAAAACGAATTTGAAATTTGAAGCCAATTTTTCCACTTTTTTGACATATTATACTATGTACAACAGACACACAGACCAATGAACGTCAACCAACTTTGCTGAAATTATCCACCATCGATATACTAGGTTTGATTAAAACCTTGAAATTTGTTTGATACGAAAAATTGATTCAAATAAAATCTGATAAAATAAAATGGCCTTTAGATTAGAATTCCTAGTCATTAAACTAGAAGTTTGTTTGTCCGGGGCAAGTAAAATACTAAAAAGGTAACGATTTAAGTCGACTACCCTGCTAATGCGAAACGAAAAGTCTCATACAAAAATAGCGCAACGAAAATCATTAACAAAAAATTTTGTTCTGATTTTTGTCCTGCAGTACGCTTTTTAATAACCGAATTTAATAAATTATACCAGATAAGTTGCAGAATTTGTAACTCCTTTTAACACATTGATTGCTCCAACCCGGACAGCAAAATAAAATGTTAGTTTTTTCGAATTTGTTTTTGTTGTTTGTTTCATCACAATATGGCTTTCTGTGCATTTGGTGAAACTTTTCATTCATAAGTTTCCGTTTTTTTTTATGAAAATCTAATTTTAAAGGCCGAAGCTGACAACAAATTTGGGAGTGAAAGGAACATGTGTCTTGATATGGAATACAATAGTTTGACAGATTTTTTTCTACGCCTTGGTAGGCGAGGGATTAAAAATAGCGGTTTTTATAGTTTTATAATGTCAGGCATCAGGAGTTAAGCCACTTCAATTCGCTATCAAACAAGAAATGACGCTTTCTTATTTTCTCTAAATCCAATCTTGACGATACGATAAATATAACTGAGGCGGTGGGTGCCAAAGTAGCCTAACTGCATTTTTTATTATTTTCAGTAGAGCATAAATAAGGAACAGACTGACTATTTTTGAACACTTAATAGTTTAAAAAATTTCAAAAATTGTTTTTAATTAAGTATTTTGATTTTTATTTGCATAGGGTGCCCCGGACCTGAGTGGAAGTATTTTAGGGTGTGGCTCTTGGGGTTATTCTAAGAAAAAAATTGTATGGGGGGAAAGTTGTATCTCCCCTCCCTGAGGCAGGGGGGCAGTTTCTGCAACATTGACTTTAAATGCAAAAAAAAAAAACATTAAAAATCTATAGTTTTTTTGACAGCTAATACTCCATTCTTGCATTTGGTTTTTAAATCAAGTTTTTGAGAAATTAAATTTCAAAGTCAAAATTTAAAAAAAATTGTGATTTTTGTTTTTTTAAGTCGATATTTTTCAAAATTTTACGTAATTAAGTGCTTTTTTTGTGTTCAATATTCAATGCCATCATTATTTTTTAGTCCGTAACCAAAAGCGATATGTAAAAATCTTTCTTAGTTTTTGAGAAATTTAATTTCTCAAAAACTATTCGCTTTAGCAACTTGATTTAAAAACCAAATGCAAGAATGGAGTATTGGCTTTCAAAAAAATTATAATACATCATTAGATATGTTTTTGTTGATTTTTAATGTTTTTTTTTTGTATTTAAGGTCAATATTTCAGAAATTGCCATCCCCTGCCTCAGGGTGGGGAGATACAACTTTCCCCCATACAATTTGTTTCTTAGAATAACCCCAAGAACCACACCCTTAAATACTTCCACTCAGGTCCAGGACACCCTGTATAATAAAAAAAATATGTAAAAGGTTTTCGATTTTGTATTAATGATCCTTCAAAATACCGTTATAATTGGTGATATATGCGACTCTTGCACTAAGCCTTTTAATTCAAAAAGTCGCATAAGTATGTCATGGAGGTATCAATTTAAAACATTTAAATACTGAAATACTGTTCAATACATACAGATTCAATTTTTGTAATAAAATAAAAAAATTATTGCCACTAGGCCACTATGACTTTCATTGCCTCACTCATGGTATGACATAGGTTTTTCGGCAAACCATACCAGATTTGAAAAAAAAAAGAAAACGCTGAAATCGTATCGTCAAGATTAAATTAAAGGAAAATGAATTTAAGTGGTTATACTTTTAGGTATAAGAAAATTTCTGTATCACTCGAACAGAGTAGGAGCCTAGCCTAGGACTACTAGGCTTTAAATGATTGGTTTCTGATTTTTATGAATTTCGTATGATAATATCAAGCCCATTAAATTACAAGGCGAACAATTTTTATTGGAATATTTAGTACGATTTTAAAACAACTATTTTAGTACTATAGGTACTGCTAGCTAAAAAGGCAGTTTTTCTTCAATTAAGAAACAGTTGGTAAATTGCTACGCGAAATGTTGGGTTTACCATAGTACCATATTTATAATAAATAACCTTAATTTAATACTGAATGTTTTGCCTGTGTTTTGAATTTTTGAAAAAAAGATCTTCATAAAATTTCGAGATGACTACTTTCCCATAAGAATGTTAGAAGTACATATTATATACTTTAAGATAAGCCCCATAGGTACATATACGCATTGTATTTTGAGCAGTGTTTATATCTGTTATTTTATCGCACTGGTCAATCTTTAAGTTTTTGAATCTTTAAACCTTGTACGCTGCTGATGCGAAACGAAAAATCTCATGCAAAAATGACACAACGAAATCATAAGCTAAAAATCTAGTCCTACTTTTCGTTTTACAGTACGCTGTTCGATGAGCGAAATTGATAATTTATTATAGCAGATTATTTGGAGATATATATGTACACTCCTTTTTCGCACTAAATTAATTACCCAGACCATTTATTGTTTGCGAAAAAATGACATTTGTGTTTTTTTGTCTTTATTTTTGTTGTTTCTTTCATTACAGCATGGCTGCTTGTGATTTTTTTGCATTTGCATTTGTTTTAATTTTTTGAATTTGTGCAACTGTCAATGAATATTTTTTTTCGCTTCGTTTTAGTAAGCATTTCGTTGTCTTGTTGGAGACCAACTAAAAATTTCGTTTCGCATCAGCAGCGTACTATGCTTTAAGTCCTTGTTCGTCTATACCAGCTATACTCAACCTGCGGCCCGCGGGCCGCATGTGGCCCGTCGAGCTTTTTCAGTGGCCCACCTGGCATATTTACATAAATATTCGATTTCATAGAAAAAAATTATACCATAAATCAAAATTTACAGCCGATTGGGAAATTTGGAATAAAGACTGAACATTTTGAATGATTTTTCCTGATTCCATAGCTTTCTTTTATAAACTGAACCAATGCCCGAAAAATCAATCAAATGGGAAATAAAGCCCAAACTAGGAAACATTTCCAAACAAAAAGTGTTGTCAGTCATCAAATTTGAAAGACAAGTGGAAAAAGCTCCATCGGCAAACGAAATGTCACTTTGTCTTTTCGTTTTCCGAATTACTCACAGCATTTTCGTTTCAAATGCTTCTGAAAAAGCTCATTTGACACTTGATGACAGTTCATTTTCTGAAAAGAAGAGATCATCGATTCTGAATTTGAAGAAAGAATTAAAACCAGAAGGACGCATTCATGCGCACAATTGAAACGTGAAAATTGTCAAATATTATTTGTTATTTAATTTTGGAATTGCCATTGGGCATTTTCATTATACTTAAATTTGGAGTTAAAAGGAAAATGTTATGAAAAAAAAAATGGATAGGCCAAACATTCATCCTCTCCATTATCGTCATCTTCATACCTTGCTGTAGAATTTTTGCTTAGGAAAGGAGTTACCTCAAAATAAAAACCCAAGGTTGAGACATTCGTTGCCGTTATTGCGGAATATCAATATAGAGCAGCTGTGTGAACGTTTTATCAACCAAATGCAACAACCAAGTACACAATTAGGTACAAAAAACCCAAACTTCATAATCAAGAAAAGGGCTTCAATTCGTTCGTTTGGCATTCTGTAATAGAGCTGTGTAAATCGTTCAATTCTAATGATAGAATCGTTCTAGAATCGATCACCAAAATGATTCGATCATTTCAATTTATCGATCATTGACATTTCACAGAATTTATTACCTACCGATTCAATTTTCATTTCGATTTTGTTTTCGATGGAATTAAATTTCTCCGATGGAACGAACTGCACTGATTTTGATCAAATACAAAATAATACAATTTGGATAGATTAAAAAAGCTTAGAAAAAATGAAATTTTCAGTTTCTTACTGCTCCGGAAAAAGTTGATTTTATGTTAATTGGTTGACATTTGGATCGAAATATACTTTTTGTGAAAATTCGGCCTGTCTAGACATCAAGTATCAAATTCCATTGAAGTATGGATAAGATGTCGATGGACTGAAAAACATCTAAGAAATCACAAGTTTTTGAAAAGAAAATCGAGATTCATCATAATGATTGAAATTGGGGTGGAAATCGAGAATCAACAAAATGATTGAGATTGGGATGGACAATCGAGAAACGAGAATCTTTAAAATGATTGAGTGTGGATGTAAAATCGAGAATCATCGAAATGATTGAGAGCAGTGAATGATTGTGACACATATATTAGAAAATCACCACAATTTGATGAAGTGGTGAATTTGGCGTAGTGATAAATACTGGAAAGTTTTCATATCTTTTTTAATAAGAAAAGTTATCAAACGGACAAGTTATCTATCTGTGGGCCAGTTAACACGTGTGTTAAGGAGCAGATACCAGTTTTTTTTATTAATACTGCTGTAAGAATGTAAAATGAGTGACCACAACAAAAATTTTCCTCCTTCTTCTTCAGGTAATGCAGATAATGTTCCTGACAGAAAAAAAATCAGAAAGCCAACGCGGGATTGAAAATACATTTTGGATCAACATACGTTTGGGAATCATTGTTTTCAATCCTACAAAAAATGTGTTAAGAAATAAACGAAATAGGTTTAGCATGCAGGAACAAGCAAGATCTTGAAAAAGTGTTCTAAATTTCAGAAATCAAATTAATTTTTATATTAAAATGAATAAACCATTCAATCAAAATTACTTTACACCTAAGTGCAAAAAATAATTCATGTTGCGGCCCGAGGCAACATAGCTGAAACGTCTTTGTGGCCCTTTTGAAAGAAAGGTTGAGTATGGCTGGTCTATACCAATTACTAGAGAAGCTAATTCGTTATTTCATTGTTTGTTAAGGAAAACTTATTCAAAGCACAACTTAAGTACAATATCATACGGAACTGATAGTCAATAGAGTAAAAAAAATGTTGACTTTGGCACTTGGCGGTTGCATTCACGTTTTGGAACTGTTTGTTTTACAAATTTTGGTAAGATCTGCGTTCAAGAATTTGCCTTTTTTTGCTGAAATTTTTGTTTAAGTTGGTATGGTGCTTTAGAGAGATCTTGAGCTCAACAAATTCCAGGGTTGGTTTAAAGTCGAACCATTACACATCGCTAGATCTCACCAAATCACCCAACACTTTTTTTTTAGCTTTTTAAGTCACGAAATGAAATATCCTTTAATGAATGATTGAAAACATGAATCTGCGTAAAATTCCAACTATTTTGGATATTTCAAAAACCACTCTTTAAGATTCCAAAGTATTTATGTATTAAAACTAAAATTATGGGTGGTTGCATATTTTTCATTGATTCTTGCAAATATGTTGGAATCAATTTGTATTCGATAAGATCTAAAATATTTCCAAAAGTTATGCAATTTATTATTTAATTAAATAAAAAATTAATCTACTTATAAATAATAATTTAACTAATAAAATCTATTTGTATTTATTTTGCAGATAAAACTATGTGTCCCATCCCAAACAAGAAAAAAGAACAAATCGTCCTTAATCAACACTTAAGGACAACGTGATCGTGCCAAGAATAAAAAATACGCCAACCATCAATTAACATTCCAAACATAACAAAACAAATAAACAAACAACCAATATACAAATAAAAAAATTAATAATTTTTGTATAACAGAAGTATTGACATACATTAACGTTCATTAGGTGAACAATGAGGTTTTGCAGAATGAACGGGCCTAATGAATCCGAAGTTGAAAGCCTCCTTATGAGTCCATGTTGGGGACAAACACAAAATGGAAGTCAAGACCAGTACCTGCTAGACGGACATAAGCTTCTTCTGGAGCATGATCTCGACTCACTACCCAGTGAATCAGACCAAAAAGGATCTCTGGATGTTCTCGATAACCTGCTTATGAATTCATCTTCGATTGGATTATCTGATCTAAAGCCTCTGCCACCATTTACCGGCTATACCGGTCACCTGTCAATCAATGGCATATCAGGCCATCATTACCATGCGATTGCTCAGCGATTGCCGGACGAGAGCAATAACAATTACGCTCAAAGTGCTTACCACACGACCACAAATCAATCTGCCAGCTCAAACAATAATGGCGGCTCATCGGCCGATCAAAATATTGTCTCCTCCTCAACATGCCTACCCGAGTCTGTGCTCAGCTCGGATGGCAATGATGCCTGCCTTTCCGATGTGAAACTTTTTGCCGATAGTCAGTTAGATAGTAAGCTTTATTCCGTGGCGGACAGTTGTTTGATGTCTGATCAAGGTCCAGATTCGGTATCGGGTGTTTATGTTGATATGAACTCTATCGATGACATCGCAGCCATCATTGGATCCGCCATAGCGGACACAACAGTTCCCAACCAACTTGATAACGACGATGGTAATGACACTCGCGACTCGTGGATGGACATTGATGCGTGGATCGATGGAAATTGCATCCAGCAAGATGGCAAACTTATAGTCTCACAACAGGACAGCTTTAGTGATTTCATTCCGCCCCACTCACCAGCCAACACGAGTAATTCAACGTTACAAAGCCTCCTAACGCATGGCTACATGCCACTGCTGCACAACCGTCTTCAAAACGGTCCACCTCTCGGTGCCATCAAGAGCGAAGCACCTAGTTCTACCTCATACTGCAACGAAATGACGTCTTCAACGTCGACAAGTCCGCCCGGTTCTGTTGTCTCAACAACAGACAACATGCTTATCAATGGCAACAGTCGATACCTAAACTCAAATCCTCCCCAATACTCGTCCATTTCAATGTCCAGCAATTCAAACGCCATGAAACCGGATGGCATCTGTAGTCCTGACATTTTGGGCAACTACCCACATACAACCACCGTCACACCCAGCACGCCGAAATCGAAAAGGCCGCGTTCGCAAAAAAAGTCATCGTCCAACAATCATCAACATCAACAAACGTCATCTTCCAGTGGCAGTAACAGCAGCGGCAGTCAACAAATGCAACAGAGCTCTATGTCACCGTCATCAGTTAATTTTAATTCAAATGACCTCTCAGGTCTGTTAGGAAAAGAAAAGCCCGTTCATCGGTGTAACATATGTAATCGAGGGTTTTTAAATAAAAGCAATATCAAAGTACACTTGCGGACGCATACCGGTGAGAAACCGTTCCGCTGTGACGTCTGTGCAAAGGCGTTTCGGCAAAAAGCTCATTTGCTCAAACATCAACAGATACATAAGAGAATTGGGCGTGATTGACACGATGATTTGACACTTTTGTGTTGATTTTTTTTGTGTGAAAATTAAAACAAAAATATGTATAAATACAATTTACATTTAAAAAACTATACTCGTACATACATACAAAAGCCGAAAGAGACCACTTCACATACTCATATATATTATATATATATAGACAAGATCAAACATCTGAATATACTTATACATATAATTATATAGACAAATGTAAAGAGATTTTCTTTCACCTGCCACCGCACCGCACCGCCACAAAAAACATCATGCGTAGTACAATATTAATTGCTCACATTGATTTCCATCCTCATTATGCGAATGAAGTTATTGATTATCTTCAAACTTTATGTGTTTTTGATATTTTTGACAACTTCATTGACATTTGAGTGAATTGTGAGCACTCGATTGTATGGCATGAAAATTTAATTCGTTGTTGTTGGTTGCTTTTGGTCTCTTTTTAAGTGAAACGCTTATTTGGTTGAAGCAAGTAGTGTTTATATACTGTTATTTCTAGTCGCTCAATACTTAAAATACCATTTTTCATAAACACTGTAACAGGGACTTAGTTTTTAAGCTTGTATGGCAGCCCTGTTTTGTTGTCCGGACATCCTGTTGAATAGAATAGCTCGTTTCGACAGTAAATGTCACATTCATTAATTCGCTTCAACGATATCAGTCAGTCAATTCGCTTTAGCATCACACAAGGTATGTTCATTTACTTCCCAAAACTACCAATTTTAGTCCAATGTTCTGTCAAAATTCATATATAAAAATAAAATTGACAGTACTTTGGACTAAAATGGGTAATTTTGGGAAGTAAACGAACAGAAGAAGGTACTATTTCTAACATTTCACTAAAGTCAAATAATCGAAAACCTTTTTTATTATTTTTGTATCGAACTAACTTATGTCACTTTGACATTTACTTTACAAATTCCAAAAAAAGGTGTGTTTGTCTAGTTTTTTCATGAACTGTCTTTTTTTGGAGTTGCCAGCATTATGTAGTTTATTCAAAAAATAGCTTAAGCACAATATTAGTTACAAATTGAGAAAAAGTTAGAAAACTGCCTCAACGCTAGCAAATTTGCATGCTAATACCTTAAAGTAGACTGTTTATTACCAATTTAAATCGATTTTAACAAAATAAAAAGGAGAATAGAAATATTTGATTCCCAGGATTGAAAAATTGACAACCGTAGAAGTGACTTGATAGGAAAAAGATATAACAAATCAGGATAGTAAAATAATCTTGAGGCTACTTGAACCTTTCAGGCCCAGTTTTTAAAATCGAAATCACTAAGTTTCAGAGTGAAGTCCCAGTTCACTTCTTAAACATGTTTTTCAGTCAGTGAAACTTTTTACTGTCCAGGTTTTTAGAGGTGACAATAGCCGTTTTCCTTTGGAGGTGGCGAAGTACTTGCGAGTAGATGAAAACCCTAATCTAGTACTACCAACTGCACATGCTCTCATGCGCGAGTAGATACATTTTACATGGGAAAGCAGTTTGATGTGTTCCATTGAAAAAAGCTGGCAAAGTACTTGCAAGTACTTCGCCACCTCCAAAGGAAAACGCCTAATATGTAACTCTGTTTTTCGATAGAAGATACAAGGATTAACTTTGTTTTTCAGCTGTCAAAAGTCTATTTGAATGGAAGTGCAACACTATGGGAATTGTCTTTTCACTATCAAAATCAAGATGGCACCCTTTCCAAGGTGTCGCAGTTTAAATTCTATAGATTTGTGACATCCATCTGTCAGATATATCTATTCAGTTAGTCTAGAATTAACCCACCAAATTAGTTGATTAAAAAAATACAATCTCGCACCAAAAACCAGCCATTTTTCTATAAGAGAAGAGACAAGATGATAAAAGTATGCGCATGGTTATCGTGCCCTAAACCCAACGTTTTTAGATGGTTTAAAAAACACCGTTTGGCACTTAAGCCTAGTACGCCTAGAACACCAATCTCATTCTTCCGCACACGATTTCATTAATTTATTTATTTCAATGGAACCTTGTATAAATATAAATACAATAAACTATCCGAGCAGTTAAATCTGATGTGCGAAAAAAGAATCATGTCGTGAATCCATACAAAATTAGCATTTTTATTCACCCGTGAGCGTGGTCGCATAAAGATGTGTGGAGAATTTTCGTTCACGAGCAATTCCCGTGCAAAATGCACGAGAACTCTTGGTGAACAGTTGACAGTTCGATTACAAGAGAAAAATGACTCATTTGAGGTATTGCGGTCTTAAACGCCAAACGTTCACAACACATTCGCAAGTCTGTACCAGTGATCAATGTCAATAAATCACTTTCTCCACTGGTGACTGTTCACTTCACGAAGAAGTATGTACTAGGCTTTAGCTCTGAGCAGAGTGTGATCAGAGCTCTCCGATATAATTTGAAGCACTGAAATGTCATACGATTCGGTAAAAATTGGCGCGTTCAACCAAAACTAAGTACTGATTTTTAATTTTCAACTGACAGCTGGCCAATAAAAAATTCGAAAGATTAAAAAATCTGAACTTAAATTTGATGTATTAAACGCGCTGATTTGAAAGAGTAAAAACAAAAAAGAAAAACAAATGAAATTGGCTCTGCTTTTTGCTCTATTTGCCCTGTCTATTTATTCTGGAGCGTACTCCAAGCTAACATAGCTCTGATCGAAAAAAGAAAATCAAGTACAGCACTCTGAGTGAACTGAGGTAAGAAATAAACACAGATCTCTAAAAAGAAAACACCTTTTGGCTGTTTTTTTTACGTCGAAATTTGCGTTCTATCCATGAAATTAACAAGATAAAATCTGACAATTTTGCCTTGTCTAGTTATTAGACGACAGAAGAAATCTAATAGAAAGTTCATGCTAGAATAATAAGTTCTTTTTCAAAAATGTTTCTAAGCGACCCGTTGTACAAACGTGGTTTAAATTTTGATCCAAGGTTTAAATATTTTTACTGGCTAACTTCGGCGGAATTACTGAGGTTCAACGATGGCTCAAGGTTCAAGTATGTTATAGTAGCCAATTTAATGCCTGAACCATCGTTGAACCTCCGTCCATTCTCCGAAGTCGGTGAGTTAAAATTGCTGAACCACGAGTTAAATATTTGTACAACTGGTCCTAAGAAAATCTTAAAAAAAGCCTTAAATATTATCAAATACAATATTCCTATCAACCATAACCTTTCACTCTACAAGAGAGCAAAAGCAATGTAAGAACAACGGAGCGTCCAATTGTCTTTTTGCAACTGTTGTTCCGTTTTGGTGCAACTGTGCCTCTACATACTACTTAAGTTTATTGCTCTAATTAAAAAAAATGTACCTCAATTGCAAGTTCTATAATATAACCATGTAATAAATGCGCTGTTTGTATAGACAAAAAAAAATTGTTATTTAGAATATAATGTAAATCAAAACGCAAATTTTATAAACTACAAGTTTTGAACATACACTGTAAATTGAAAAAAAAAAACAAACGAACAAATCTTATTAAAATTAAGAATACTTTTCTGTACAAAATATTTTAAAATAAGATAAATTTTATTTTCTGTATGTAAGTAAACTCATGATATTAAATATTGTTTGTTTAATTTTGTTTTATTATTTATTTCACATAAACATTGTTAAGGAGTCAATGGAATTAGATAAACAAATTTTTAAATATAAAAAAATATACATATAATGAATTTCGATTGGCCTTAAAGATATTTAAAACAAAAATAAAAAACAAAAAACTTTTTATTCAATTAACATATAATGTAATGTATAGACAAAAATAAAAAATAAAAACTAAGTTGTTATTTATTTAAGTTATATTTAAGGAAAAAAATTAATGAATTAATTAATACAATAAAACTAAAAAAGAGTCCTTAAATAAATATTATTTCTTTTGTATTTCTAGTATTTTTTTTATTTCTTTAAATTGTTAAGCTGTGTAATTTTATTTAAATTCTTATTTAATTTGTTCATCCTATTTAAAACATCTATTGCTTTGACTATTTTTTTTTTATATATATCTATATTTTGTGCAATTATTTATTTTTTCCAAATGTAAATATTTATTAAATGAAATACATATAAATTGTTTCCAACATTAAAAATATTTTGATGTTTTTGTTTCGATTTCTTTTGGAGCCTTCACACTGTAAGAATAAAAGTTCCGCCGGTCCGGCATACTTTCATTTTTCAAGTAAGAGGAACACAGTTTAATGTATCTTCGTATAAACTCAAGCAAGCATTTTATTGAAATGTAAGTATTTTAGTTTTTTTAAGAGATTATAAACCAATCTAATGCTAGGAAAAACATATCATAAATAAGGTCAAATCCGAGTTGTAAAAAGGTATGTATTTCACTTATTTTATGAAAATATTGACAGAGAAAATATGAAAATCGGCTATCGTGGATGCTGGATGTTGACCCACAATGTTGCTTAACTTGAAGTGTGATTTGAGCTTTATTGTCTAAAGCCTTAGGAAAAAGTATAAGGCACCCTTAAATAGCTGCCATCATTCTAACAGAAAGTAATTATGTAAAAAACTATGTATGCAGTAACGTTAGAAATATATTTGTTATCAAACAAAAAATATATCAAATTGGTGTAGCATTGCTCAAGTTTTTTTTTGGTTACCAATTTACAAATTAGTTGTTTTGAGAATGTGAAATTCTTTTATTAAATAATATTTAATTGCAAACAAAGTTTAATGAATTTATGGTTTGACAGTTGATATAGCTAGACATTTGGAGGCGAACTTCATTTTGCCAGAAAAAGTGTACTTCGATCCAAATGTTAACGAATTGCACTGTAGTCTCCTTTTTCCGAATCAGTCAAAAAACTGAAATTTCCGGACTTTTTAGAGTTTTTTTAATCCATCGGCATCAAAGCCATCCTTCAAAAGAATTTGACAGGTATATATTGACAAACTATATTTTGACAATTTTCCAGCTTCTTTATCATAAAAAAACCATTTTGTATTTCAAAAAATAAATCACTTCACAACCGTGGTGAATGGATACTTGAAGAAGAGTGAAAGTATTATTGAATAGCAACCTCTCGGCAACACTTAAATAGTATTCAATTATACCATTTATAATTGCACATAAGTTCAAGTCTTTGATTTTCTTTTTTGGTAATTCGATTTCTGTAACAAAGGTTATGGGCCCAGATTAGTAAATCCATAGTGGTATATTATTTGTTAATATGAGTTCCGGGCTATACCAAATCGACAAGTTGGACGACGATAACTTTGACTGCTGGAAAGTCCAAATGCGGTCAATATTAGTTCATAGTGAGCTTTGGACGTATGTTTCTGGGGAAACCATCTGTGCCTAATGGCACCACTTCCGCTGGAGCTATTGAGCTTGCAAACTGGAAGATAAAGGATGGCAAGACACTAGCGACGATGTTGTTGTCAGTCAAAACCACGCAAGTGCTTCATATTAAGAACTGCGCAACATCGAGGGCAGCATGGGCGAAATTGGAAGAAATACATTCTCCGAGAAAGGTAACTTTGTTCCAACAGCTTTTAAATTTTAAAATGGCGGACAATTCATCAATGGTCAACCACCTTAATATAATTTTTGATTTGTTCGAAAAACTTAAAGAAGTTGACATAAAAATGCAGGATGAATTGCTTAGCATAATCCAAAAAGCTTTGAGAATTTCGTTATAGCAATACAATCACGTGACGAGCTACCGAAACCACATGCATTAAAGACGAAGTTGATTGAGGAAGGCAAAAGGCGAGAAGGAGATGCGGCGGCGGCAGTGGCGCATGACATTGGAGTATCTGCCTTTTTCTCTAAGCACCAATCCAAAAATCAACCACATTCATCAAATGTACAGCAGCAGCGTCAAAATCCTCAACCGAAAAAGCGACCTGCACGTGGTAAGTGCTATAAATGTCATAAAAAGGGGCATTTTGCTTCTTCATGTCCAGAACAAAATTCTTCAACGCAGTGGTCAAATTTTGCTATGTTAAATGTAATGAACGGTTCCAGTGTAGAACTTACGAGAAATATCTGGGTTTTAGATAGCGGCAGTACGTTGCGACAAAAACATGTTTGTCTCTCTCAGATCGCATGCAGAAAATATCGAGCTAGCGGCGAATAATTATATACAGTCAGAAGGAATTGGTGACGTCATTATTGAAACAACAGCAATGCATGTAAAACTACGTGATGTTTTTTTTGTCCCACTACTTAATGCAAATTTCATGTCCGTTAGCAAGATTACCGAAAATCAGCATACGGTTTTATTCAATGACAAAAGCGCAGTGATAATGAACTCTCATGGAAAAATAATCTGTAATGCTATGAAGTGTGGTAGATTATTTCTTTATAAGAATGATCGAAATAAATTGCTAAATATGAATGCAAGTGCGAATAATTTAATGGATTGGCATCGTCGTTTCGGGCATTTAAATCTTAAAGATTTGCAGATTTTATCCACAAATAATATGGTGCTTGGACTCAATTTAAAGGGCAATATAAACGCTTTGGAGTGTGAAACGTGCATCAAAGGGAAATTGTGTGCTTTGCCGTTTCCTAAACACTCAAACAACAGGAGCACCCAAGTGTTAGATATTGTTCATAGTGACATTTGCGATCCTATGAGAGTGGTCACACCAGGTGGATTTAAATATTTTAGCTTGTTCATAGATGACTATAGTCGGAATATTTGTATTAATTTGCTCAAAAATAAAAGTGATATTTTTGACGCCTTTAAATTATTTAAGGCTAAGGTCGAGTTGGAAACATCAAGAAAAATAAAAGTGCTCCGGACCGATAATGGTTGTGAATATCTAAGCAAACAATTTTCTGATTTTTTAAACAATGAGGGGATTCAGCGCCAGCTCATTGTTCAGTATACTCCACAGCAAAACGGTGTCGCTGAGCGTGCCAATAGAACGATCGTGGAGATGGCGAGGTGTTTGCTCCTGAACTCAGGTCTTCCGGAGATGTTGTGGGGAGAAGCTGTAAAGACCGCTGTTTATCTTCGCAATCGCTCTTACACCAGAGCGCTAGATAAATATACTCCATTCGAGGCGTGGACTGGACGAAAGCCCTCAGTGAGTCATCTCAGGATCTTTGGTTGCCGAGCGATTATGCTGGACAAGAGGCCTGGGAAGTCGAAGTTTGCTGCGAAAGGTATTGAATATATGGTTGGCGAAGGCATAGGTACTTGTGAAGCAAAAAAAAGAAAACTCCACAAAAGCCGTGACGTCAAGTTCTTGGAAAAAATCAAAAATTTTAATAACAATTCAAATGATTATTCTTTTACAGAACCTGCACACAAAAGCGCAACTCACGTTGATGTTTTCAAGAGCGGAACTAGAATGGATGCCGATGACGAGAAGGAGGATGAGCCTCCATGTGACTACAATGACGCTAAAGACGAGGAATCTAATTTGAGATCAAGTGCTGCGAATGTTTCTCATATGGGCGATCACGGCAATGATAGTGAGCAATTTGGTTGTGTTGTTGGTAAAGGGAGCGGCGGTGGAGATAACGGTGGGGATCCGTGTGGATTGGCGGCAGGAGCCGAAGATGAAGCTGGAATTGGAGTAGCAGAAGAACCACGTTTAAGAAACCTGCCACTTTCCGTTTCAGAGGCTTTCAATCGGAGTGACGATGCAAATTGGTTGGTGTCAATGCAAACTGAATTTGATTCAATCATGGCAAATGACACATGGGACTTAGTAGACCCACCAGAAAACAGACAGATCATAAAATGCAAGTGGGTCTTCAACCTCAAACGTGACAAAGATGGCAATATTGTGCGTTAAAAAAGTCGATTGGTGGCAAAGGGTTGCAGCCAGAAATTTGGTGTGGACTACACCGAAACATTTTCACCGGTGAGATTTGAAGGAAGATATCTTCATGAACCAATCGAGAGATTTTGGCTTCAGTCAGTGTAATGCGGATGCGTGTGTGTACACGAAGAACAGACCGGGCGAAATCAACATTATCGCTGTCTATGTGGATGACATTCTCTTAGCCTGCTCCAATCCACAAGTCTTAGCTGCAATCAGCCTGGAGAAGAACTACATTTCCATATCGCAGCAGTTATTTATTCGAAATTTGCTGGAAAAGTTTGGTATGGTGCAGACTCGTGAGTGCAGTACTCCTTTGGATCCTGGCCAGAAGTTTGTGAGGTGTGGTGGTTGTTCCGGTTGTGCGAAGGTTGACAAGACTAACTACCAATCGCTTATTGGATCACTCTTGTACTTAGGTGTATGTACAATGCCGAACATCATTCATTCTGTGAATAAACTTTCTCAATTTAATGTGAACCCTCATGCTGAACACCTTGCTGCAGCCAAGCACATATTAAGGTATCTTAATAGCACAATAAATTTTAAACTATCTTACAGAAAAACTGGAGGGCAGTCGAGGAGGGTGTTTTTTTAGACGTGCTGTTTTCAATGTGGCAATACTTTTTTCGGAGTTGGTCTTTGTGACAGCTGTCAAAGACCAACTCCGAAAAAAGTATTGCCACATTGAAAACAACACGTCTAAAAAAACACCCTTTATTATTTTTTCACTCTACCTGTTAGTTGCTATACCCAATGCTGATTTGTATTTATACTTTCTGAGCCCGTACGTTTATGATATATGCTCAATTTGGTTTACCATTTCATAATGAATAGATTTACTTCTGAACAACGTTTGCAAATCGTGCAAATTTATTACCAAAATATTAGTTCGGTTCACGCATCGCCCGCTGCGTCCAATACAATATTCGGTCGACATAATCGCCCAGCAGAGTCAGTAATTCGAGCAACCATGGATCGGTTTCGCACCACGTTTTTGTTCAACTTAAGCCCTTTGAGCATCTGGATCTAAGCACTTTATTAAAAATTGATTAGAGCATTGAATATTTCAAAACTAGTACGGAACTTCATTCATTATTCATTTTTAAGAATACACTTTATCTACTAACTAATTTACCACCTATGACCTACCACTGATGGTCTAAGCTCTAAGTGACCGCAATGAATTTTCAAATTCAAATATTTCAATGAGTGGGTCTAGTCTCTAGTGTGAAAGAGTGCATTCATTTACCTTTTTTAATCTCTTAGGGCCTGTTGTACAAACGTGGTTCAAATTAAGATCCGTGGTTCAAATATATTTGCTGGCTGATTTCGGCGAAATTACAGGGGTTCAGCGATGGTTCATGCCTTCAAGGTTCAATTATATTATAGTAGCCAATTTTATGCCTGAACCATTGTTGAACCTCAGTAAGTTCGCTGAAGTCAGTGAGCTAAACTTGCTGAAGCACGAGTTAAATATTTGTATAACTGGTCCTAAACTGTATGGCATTAGAGTTAGGAGAGTTAACAGGTACACGCGTTTGGCCTAGGTGAGTAAAAATCGGTCCCATAGGTGGTTATGTGATTTTGTGTACTTATTTGATACTGTTGTTTTATTGTCAAAATGCATAGAAGTGACGAACATTTTGAAAGATTGCTGCCGCAAAAGATGTCGGATAAGGAAGCTATGCCAGGCGAGGTTTGTAGTGAAAAGGAACACGATGTGATGATTTCAAGAATATAACGAAATTTTACTTTAGTAGTAAGTGAGAGCTGCGTAGATCGTTTATTGCAAATGATCGAACCATTTAAAAATCTATCACCAAAATGATTCGATCATTTCAATCAAATTATGAGTAGGTATAACACATTTTTCTTAAAATATATCTACACATATTTTGTTTCATTTTTCAATTAAAATTTATGAAAGAATTGTATGGAGGTTGGATAGGATTTGGAGGCCCCCGGACACCGGAAGCCCGGGGCGGACCGCTCCCTCCGCCCTATCTTAGTCCGCCAGTGCGTGAGAGAACTTTATTTTGAATGGTTCGTGAGAAAGTCGATAAATAATGATAAAGATCCGTATTCTATGGTTCCTGAACAATATTATACGAACCCCAATAACACTAAGTCACACAAATACCCCTTCTAAGTGGTTTACTAAACAGAAAATAGGAATTAAAAGAACACAGGCTTGTGTTTCAAAGAAATGCAATCTTGCACTTTGATAAATATTAAGTTCGATATCATTGACACACTACAACAAAAAAAACTTCATTCAAATCCGTTTGCAGAAATTCTAAATAAAATTACTAAAGCAAATATACTTCTATGACTCCAGTCAAGCTTAAACAAATTTGAGAGCCCAATAAGTATTTAGTTTTTTCAAGCCATGATTGACATATGTACATATAACATGGTCAGTAGCGTTTGAAAAATGTGACGACAATTATTTAAAATTTATTTTTGTTTTTGATTAGAACATCAGGGAAAATACACTCAGCTTTTACTAAAAGCTGGTAGTCCAGGCAACAAATACCTACGCACAATATGACAAATTTGTAGAGAAAACAAATAACAACAAATAAAGAAAACGATCAATAATTATCTTTAAGTTGGTCATAAACAGCAATTGAACAGGAACTAACTAGTTTTAATCTTGGTATTGACCTCCTCCAACAAGATTCATTTTTCGTCACATGTCCTTAGCTGGCCCTACGAGATAACTCCCAATGCCACTGAACTAACTCCCACCAAAATTGGGACTTAGTTAATTATGAAATAACTCCCACTTTTTTAGGAACTAAGGTCCAACCGTAAAACGAACTAATTCCAAAAATGAAAACGAACAAAGTTCCTTATGAACTAAGTTCCAAACAAAAAACAGCTCCCAAATTTATGAACTTAGTCGTAAGCCAATAAAGGAGAGTGCCCAAAAAACCCAGAATCGATTAAGATAAAACAGATACTGAAACTGTAAGTAAAAAATTAAATTGCTTTCTTTAAAAGTTATCCCCGGGACTGCCTATGATGGTGTAAAAAATATAATTACTTGATAGATCCCCATAACGGCAAGTGGGTCATGTAACGAAAGCACAGTACACATATACTAAAAGTAATATCAATAAGCGTTTTAATTTGTCTTTAAATCGGTAGAAATGGCAGATCCAGAGGTCCCTTTACTTGTCAAATGTCAAAATGTTATGTTGTTGTGATTACGTGTTATTTGAGGGGCAATTTGAGCCATTTTCAATTACTGAAACTTTCAATTTTAACAACCTACGCAATATCGATACCTTCCCGTAAGAATGTATTAAGCGACATATTAAAAAATTTTAAATTAAATTTTTAAAATACCTCTTATTCAATTATATATTTGGGTATTTTGTTGTAGTAAACAGATTTTTCGAAGCATTTTGAGTTGAAAATCCCGTTCCAAATTTTTTATTTTCTTAAATACATAAATAAGTAACTGGACCAGAGGTTTTTATCGATGCCTTTAAAATTTTTGAAATGTCGCTTAATACATTCTTACGGGAAGGTATCGATATTATAAGATTTGTGTACTGTGGCGAATACTTACTTTTTATAAGGGACAACTATTCGAAATCTATGATACCAGATTTTTGTAATTTTTTTTTTTTACTTTGGGCGAGTTTGTTCACACTGTGTTTAATCTGTGATAATTGTTTCACAGGTTTTCTATTTCCTCAAGAGTGAAACCAGACTCGGGGCATGCAAAATTCTCTGAAAAATTCAGAATTTGACCATTTTTATACTCGGAATTATGGTTGTCAGGTAGGTTTACTACTTGGTTAAAGTGAGATAATCAACCAATATTGGCTGATTAACGATTCCAATAATTAATAACTCAAACTATGGATTCATTGATTAAAACTGTTACCAACTTTGTATTCTTACCAACTTTGTGTTATTAAAAATTTAAAAAATATCAAAGCCAGTCTCGGGGATAATTTTTTAAGAAAATAATTTAATGTTTATTATTTGCTACTGATGCCCTTTCAATCCACATATCGGCCATTTCAAAAATTTTGAAACCAAGCAACTCAATTTCAAATTAAGGAAGAAAATAAATTTAAATATGCCAATATTTACAGTATATATTAGAGTTAACGAAAAAATTGTAAATATAAAATTTTACTTGTTGTTGTAAAATAGGCAAGTGATCAAAAAAGCTCATACTTTATCTTTCGTACCTGGGCATTTTTCGGCATTCTTGCCGCTATCAGTTCTCTATAAACTGTGATGCAAATGGCGATGTGTAGTTAGGTTTTCATAAGTGTTTTCAATACACTACTTAAATTCGGAACTATTTTCTGATAGGACTGCTGTAAAAATAGTATTACGCCTCAAAATGACTGAACATTTCATGTCTTATCCGTTACCGAAAAATGACAAAAGTTGGTATAAATGGTGAACTATATTAGTGTTTGTAAAATTATTCCGCATACAAAGCAAGACTTGAAAAAGGATTATGGTGGATTTTTTATAGATTTTTAAATCATGTCTTACTGTCTAAAACAGGGTAACGGAGAAGACAAAATTGCACTTTCTCTCCAAATTTCAACGACTCACAGGCACTTTTTTTTTTTAAAGTCTGAATTTCTATGATCTCCTTGATCCTTGCTTAAAATGGATCAAGGTAACTAAAAAAAAATATGTGTTAAATTTCATTGAAATCGGTTGACGTTTACACGTGCTAGCGAGCACTTGAAGTTTTTCATATAAAAAACATGGTGTTTTGACAGTCTTTTACACAAAGGGCCCGAAAAGTTTAAACGTTGATGGAAAAACTTTAAACTTGACACATATACTTAATACCATAAGGAGTATACAAATTAGTCCAGTAACCTTGTAGTTTCATAGTACTGAGACCTTGCGTCAGGTCCGGTAGTTCTGATTTTTTGCTGAGTTGTTTATGATGTTGGCCTAGTATTAAATCTGATTTTTCGACCTCGAGCACCGAACGCAACATTGATAAAAATCCAAAAAACCGCTAATTTTTCGCGGTTTTTTCACTTATTGGCTATTTTAACTATTACGCCTTAACTTCCGAATAAAACATTGCTCTACGATTTCAACCTTACTAAATTTGCTTCAATTTGAGTCCAAAGCCCCGGTTCTGTAGACATAACGGTTTCCAAGGGACGGCATTTCAAAATATAGCAATAAAAAATTTAAAACAACAAGTAGTATATAAAACAGTATAATAACAAAAACATGGTCTTTGACATATTCTGTATCAAAGCAATAGAGCGTGTAGATTGGGCCAAAAGAAGAAAACAATAGTACCGGATGGGGGGTATATATCCCCCCGTTTAGGCGGGAGGGGCAATTTTAAGAAAAGTTGACTTCAAATAGAAAAATAACCATAAAAATACAATGGTAATATCTGGACGAAAATCCATTCCTCATCTCAAAGCCAGAAATCCATTCTTTAATTTTTTTTTTAAATAAAGTTTTCTTAGCTGATAGTTTTTGAAAAATTTACTTTCAAACTCAAAATTTTAAGAAAAAGGCGACTTTTTTTTGTTAATCTATTTTTTTTTTTTATGGTATTAAGTACTATTTTTGACTTTGGTTTTCAATGCCCTTATTAATTCTTAGTTAAAAACTGAAAACCAAATGCTAAAATGACTTCTAGTTTTTGAGAAAACTGAAATTAACATGATCAACTTCACTGTTTTCAGTCTAGTATCCTTTTTCTTCGGGGTGGGAGGGCTCTGCCTCAGATCCGGTAGTTCTGATTTTTAGATGAGTTGTTTATGATGTTGGCCTTACCAATAATACAAGTATACCATAAAAAAAAAAAAAATAGATTAACAAAAAAAAGTCGCCTTTTTCTCAAAATTTTGAGTTTGAAAGTAAATTTTTCAAAAACTATCAGCTAAGAAAACTTTATTAAAAAAAAAAAATTAAAGAATGGATTTCTGGCTTTGAGATGAGGAATGGATTTTCGTCCAGATATTACCATTGTATTTTTATGGTTATTTTTCTATTTGAAGTCAACTTTTCTTAAAATTGCCCCTCCCGCCTAAACGGGGGGATATATACCCCCCATCCGGTACTATTGTTTTCTTCTTTTGGCCCAATCTACACGCTCTATTGCTTTGATACAGAATATGTCAAAGACCATGTTTTTGTTATTATACTGTTTTATATACTACTTGTTGTTTTAAATTTTTTATTGCTATATTTTGAAATGCCGTCCCTTGGAAGCCGTTATGTCTACAGAACCGGCTTTGGACTCAAATTGAAGCAAATTTAGTAAGGTTGAAATCGTAGATCAATGTTTTATTCGGAAGTTAAGGCGTAATGGTTAAAATAGCCAATAAGTGAAAAAACCGCGAAAAATTAGCGGTTTTTTGGATTTTTACCAATGTTGCGTTCGGCGCTCGAGGTCGAAAAATCAGATTTAATACTAGGCCAACATCATAAACAACTCAGCAAAAAATCAGAACTACCGGACCTGACGCAAGGTCTAATGTATATAGTTACTGGACTGAATATATTTTTTTTTATTTTTGTAAACAATCGGGTCTATTATCGTATCCGATCGTAACAAATTTTTCTCCGATTTGTACGAAATCTACGAATTTTCTATCATCATAGCCGTTCCGATTACTCAATCGTAGATTCCTCAGACAAAATTCAAAGTATGCGTTGAAATGTCAAAATGAAAGCAACGCGTCACGATTTCATGCGGTGTATGGCGATTGTTTTGTTACTTTTCTCTCCGATTGTCTCCGACAGTCAAATGCTTGCGGAACTTTGGCGTATGCGGACGAAAAAAATAAAATTTGTTAAAAAGCAATCAAACATGGAATCTGCTATATTTGCTGTATTTCTTAAGGATCTTCTCTTTTCTTTACTAGAAGCTTTTTGCTCATACCGTTCTGCTTCCAAAAATAGTGCTGCACTTTCCATGATTCTTTCACAATGAAAATTAATGTTTATTTATTTGGCATACATTATTGTTTTATGTCAACTACATGCGTCGGTGCGCGTCTATATTTCTGTTACGATTCGGATACCATGAACAAAATTAATTCTCCGATCGGAACTTTTCTCCGATCGGAGATTTCTCCGAACGGATACGATGATAGACCCCAATAGTTACTCCATTTAAAATAGCAACAAATGCACAAAAACAACGATTTTTAATTAAATTTTTTGATGGGGTTAATATTATGCGAAACTATTGAAAATATTTTTTTTTGATACTCCTAACAGTAGTTAATTTATGTGCCAAGTTTGAAGATTTCCCATCAACTTTTACAATTTTGCTGATATTTTGAGTAAAAACTGTGAAAACCCCATGTGTTTTGAATGAACAATTTCAAGTGCTCGCTAGCACGTGTTAACATTAACCGATTTCAATGAAATTTTACACACATTTTTCAATTGCCTGAATCACTTTTCATTGATGAGAATAATTTAAAAATACGAGTTACAATATAACTGAACAAAAAAGAAATCTTTAATCGTAAGTGTCTTCTCCGTTACCATTAGCTGTCTTCTCCGTTACCATCGTTCATATTTTTTTCTGTTAGTAAAATGAAACTTGGCATTAAACCAAGGATGGTTTTTGATAAATGTTGGTTTTATGAAAGTGTGCAAAAAAAAATCAACTTCATATCTTAATTGACGGCGCAGAATTTTAAACTTCAAGGCAATGGTCGGAAATCTCTAAATCGTACGTGTCTTCTCCGTTACCGTCTATTTTTTTGAATAAACTTACTAAATTTCATAAGTTTTTGGTGAAACTTCTGTGTCATGTACTTTGTGATGAATTCTTAAAAACCACTGAGTTTCATAAAAAAATATTAATTTCTTAACAAGAAAAACCTTACTACAAGCGTCCGATTGTCTTCTCCGTTACTTTGGAATGGCCGATATGTAGGTATGTTTCTTTTTAATCGACTCTGGGTTTTTCGCCCACACATATTTTGGGAGTTCTCCTTTGGTTAGTTCATTTTGGCTTGTGGGAATTAAGTGTGTGTGGCAGTTAGTTCGTAAGGACTCCCTAGCAAGCTTCAAATCAAATTTGGTGAATTACTTCAGAGTTAAAAGGGCATCTTAGTTGACTGAGTAAGAGATAACTTGGATTTGACCTAGAAGTGAACAAAGCTTTTAATGTTTTTTTTTTTGTTAGCTCAAATTCGAGTGCACAGTCTGCAGGCATGATCCAGATCATATTATCGTTTTTTTCAAAGGTTCAAGCTCATTGGTGCGAGAGCTTTTCTCATTTAAATATAATAATGTTTTTACTTAATCCTCAATTTCTTAAAACTACATTCAAAAATGTGTACCAATCAAATCGAAAAAAAACTTCATGAAAAAAAAAAAAATAGTTTAATTCAGTCGAATCTAGTTTCTAGAAATGGAAGAAATTAAAATAAAACACATTTATGGTTTAAATTTCGGTAATAGAAAAAAATTTTATTTCAATTTAGTGTGAATGGAGTCATTCAAATGTCCTTCACGGGAGTTGTTGCACGACTTCTCGATACATCTCGGCTAATAACTCATCCCTAACTTGACAAATAGGTGTCAAGAGTTCGCAGATTGTGTGCATAAGTGCGATTTTTCGCTTATCGTCATAAAAAGAACCAACACGGCGACAAATCACACGATCTTGGAAGCCAATTCAGATAACCAAAACACGAAAAAATTCGTCCAGGAAATTTGTTTTTGGCTCGTGTTGTGTCAGATATGATATCGTCTTGTTTCAACACATGTCTTTTTTATCCATATGTTTCGATTTCAGACCAAAAAAAAGTTAAAATTTGTATAAAGCGATGCGAATTGACAGTAATGTGATTAGATACTCCTCATTTTTGAACAAGTATAGACCAATGACACTACCAGACCATTTTCGGACCTATTTCATTGGAAAGGTCTCAATGAGCTATTTTTTGTTGTATGAGCATAAATTTGTATCTTGAGCAGAGAAAGTGTTATAGCCTAATAACTGTTGCACTGACCTATAACTCTCTCCCTGCAAAAACTGCGTCCAAAGTGTTGTAACGCTCTCTGACCTTTATCATTGGAAATGTTCAATGAGTGCGATTTTTTTGTTGTATGGGCTGTCTGTATCTCGTGCAGGGAAAGGATAAAAGCCCATAATAGCTGTGGCACTGGAACTCTAACACTTTTCCTGCACAAGTTACGTCCCAAGTGTTGTAACACCTTCAGACATATGTCAATGGAAAGGTCTCAATGAGTGCTATTTTTTCTTTTGTGGGCGTAGATCTGAGCATAAGTCTCTATCTCGTGCAGGGAAAGTTTTATAGCCTAATAACTGTTATAGGTGTTATAGCGCAGTGCAAAAGTTATTGGGCTATATGCCTATACAAAAAATAATAGCACCCATTGAGACCTTTCCACTGTTGCAACGTATGAGACGAAACGCCCTTTGCAAGTCTGCCAGCTACTCCGTGGCTTAAGGCGCGAGCGGAGGCTTAAAGCCAAATTGAAGTGCGAATAAACATATAAGGGATATGAATTCTAGTAAAAGAGAAATGCTCTTTTAGTCCTAATGAAACGCGGAAAAGTGTTGGCAGACGGTCTGCTAGTGGCAATAAGCAAGCGGTGCCATAATATGGCATTAAAAAAAGTCAAGGTACATGGATGTCTATTTTTAACTTAACATAATTCACAAGTCAACGAAATTAAAGGAACAAATTTTTTATCAATTTTTGTTACCGTTTTTCAAAGAGCTGTATCTTTGTGACGAGTGGTCGTATTGAGTTGAAATAAAAAGCATTTTACAGCTTTTTGTCTTTTGTTTCGATATTTATTTGCCAAAAATTGTTTTGAAGTACCGTTATTGCGTCATTGCAAATAATGAGACGAGACAAAAAAATTTTTTTTTTTTTTTTTTTTTTGAAGGTCCTCATTTCTATAGATAAATTTTTTTGAGTCAATTAAATGTCGTGATCAGATACCTTGTTTATTTAGCTCAATTCAATTTGTTTTGTTGTTGTCGTACGAATTTTTTTGACATGGTTTATCTGACTTTGAATGAAAAAAGATACTTTTTGCCTTGATTACCAATATCTCAGCAAATAATGATGTTATAAAAAATTCAAAGACAGTTTTGGAAATTTGAGAAAGCGTTTTACAAGATAGATTTTTTTAAGATTTTGTAGAAATTAATTTTTTTTACCCTTCACCGTTAGTTTAAAAAAAGTACTTAAAACCGACGTTTTGTGGTCTTTTCGTAAATCTTTTTTTTTCTTTGCAAATATTGATTGCACGGCTTGCGTTGGTATGCAAATTTATAGACTTTTTAATCATCAATATTCTTGTACATTTTCAAATTGATTCATCAAACCGTTTTTCCTCACCAAAACTTCAAAGTCTTACAAACCAGGTAAAGGAACAAATTGTGTTGTTCCTGAACATGCGTAGTCGTCATCAAAATGACAAGAAAACCGCAATTCCAGTGCATTTTTTTTTCGCAGTTTTGCATTAGTAAGATACTTTTTTGAATTGAAATGAAATAAAAAGTACATTAAACAAAAAAAAATGTATTTTAAAAATTTTTCAAACAAAAAAACTTGATTTGCAATTTTTTTTTTTTTAATGTATTTTTTATTTCATTTCAAAAAAGTATCTTATCTTTTGTATCTAAAGTAAGATACAAAAAAGTATCTTACTAATGCAAAACTGTGAAAAAATCCACTGGAATTGCGGTTTTATTGTCATTTTGATGACGACTACGCATTGTTTAGGAACAACACAATTTGTTCCTTTAACTGGTTTGTAAGACTTTGAAGTTTTGGTGAGGAAAAACGGTTCGATGAATCAATTTGAGAATTTACAAGAATATTGATGATTTAAAAGTCTATTATGTAATTTGCATACCAACGCAAGCCATGCAATCAATATTTGCAAAAAAAAAAGATTTACGAAAAGACCACAAAACGTCAGTTTTAAGTACCTACTTTTTTTAAACTTACGGTGAAGGGTTAAAAAAAATTAATTTCTACAAAATCTTAAAAAAATCTATCTTGTAAAACGCTTTCTCAAATGTCCAAAATTGTCTTTGAATTTTTTATAACGTCATTATTTGCTGAGATATTGGTAATCAAGGCTAAAAGTATCTTTTTTCATTCAAAGTCAGATAAACCATGTCAAAAAAAATCGTACGACAACAACAAAAAAATTGAATTGAAGCTAAACAAACAAGGTATCTGATCACGACATTTATTAACTCAAAAAATGTATCTATAGAAATGAGGACCTTCAAAAAAAAATTAAAAAAAATAATTTTGTTGTCTCGTCTCATTTTTTGCAATAACGCAATAACGGTACTTCAAAAAAAATGTTTTGCAAACAAATCTCAAAACAAAAAACATAAAGCTGTAAAATGCTTTTTATTTCAACTCAATACGACCACTCGTCACAAAGATACAGCTCTTCAAAAAACGCTAACAAAACTTGAAACAAAAATTTGTTCCTTTAATTTTGTTGACTAGTGTATTTAAATACAGGTATCAGGAAAGCAGTATTCCGAACGGAAGACAAAAGTGTTATCTAAGACTGTGGCGTTGACGAAAACGTTATCCATGCGTCAAAAAAAAAGAAAACACTTGCTAACTGTTCTAAAGCGCAAACTACAAAAGTTCCTTGTCCAAATAATCAATGATAACACTGCAATTAGCATTGCAGTTAAACAAAGTCAAATGTCCGAAAACATAATTTGCAGTGCAGCTGTGCAGTGAAAAACTCTAGGTGTGCAAACAAAGGCAGTAATAAAAAGTTAAGAGTTATATCGTGCTTCCTTCCCCCATACACTGAAACCTACATGGTTTTTTCATATACCCAGCAGGAAATTTGCTCCTCAATGAAAAATAAAGGTGCATTCCTCGTCGAAATCATCTGTCACATTCATTGAGGAGAAGCTCTGCATTGATTTCATTCATGGAAAGTCATGCAAAAGGTAAGTAGATTGCCATTCCAGTTGCATCTTCTGCTTTGCTCTCGAAAAAAGGTAAAGAAAATACGAAACAAAGCAATAACCTTTTTTGACATCATAAACTCAAATGAATTCAATACTGAACGGGAGAGATAATTCCTGTACCTTTTCAGTGGTTATTGCAATCCACACAGCATTGCGTGTTTTATGCATGCTATGCGAAAGAGAAAAGAACCTTTTCTTTTCTTCCGCATCAAAAAGTTGAATGAATTCTATATAAACCGTGATACGAAGATTTCCTGCATACAAAATTATGCATCCTTTCAGTGGTTTGTCTGCTCTGAATTGTTACGATCGTAGCTGTAGGTAGATACATATTTCTTTTTTCTGCCTGTTGAATAGATATTTGACCTGAAACAAAAAATTCCGATGCGAAAGTAAACCTTTTTTGTTTTGGTTTTCCTCGATCGGTCACGTGACATTTCTTTGTTCTAGAATATTCTAGAATAGATTTTGTGATCGAAGAGAAAAGACGTATATTTTTTAAGTGTTTTTCAATCAAATTGATAAACATGTTCCTATTTGATAAAATTATAACCATGACCCAGGAGACTAATCACATTCACCTAGGTAATTATATTTTATATTAGATAGATTATTTTCTATAACTCTTAAAGTTTGTATTCCTCTATTCCTTAGCTCCAAATTGAACAAGTGTGACGATGATCATCATTTTTAAGAAAATTGCATCCAAAAAGACGAGGAAGTACCTACTTTCTAAAATCGAACAAACATATACGTATGGTTATTTGGAATAACATTGTTTGTTCTGTTTATCTTCTTTATTTTAGTTACTTTAAAAAACTAACTATCCACTTTTCTCTTTAATATTTTATTAGTTAATAAACTTCTTAAATACATTATACTAGTAATTTATTTTATTTTATTCGTCATAAGTCCAGCTTCATTCCAGATGCTTCGCTTCTTTTGATGAAATCAAAGAAGAAATGCATAATGATTTCAGTCACATTTTTTCTTCTACGAAAACATCCCCTCACAGTTGGCCCATTTTTCATGTATTCATTTGCGTTGAAGAAAGCATCACATAACGAGAACCATTTTTTTCTGATAAGAAAATGAAGTTATGAATTCGAAAGTGCCATGAGCATAGTGATTTCATTACAAAATATTCATGGAGAGAGTGTGTAGGTACTTCCTTCCAATGACAAGCCCATGTTAAATTCATGATAGGATTCCCTAGGAAATTCATGGGTGCAGCTCCTTTTCCGTGAGGAAAAACCTACTTCTTCAGTAGTGAATTTTTGGAAATTTCCTACTGGGTACATACATATGTAGGTATGTGTGTAATTTATAGGTTTCCAGTTATGAGGGTGTTAGTTGCAAATTATATCTGATGCACATTTCTCAGCAATTATTTTTTTTTTTGGGATAATAATTTATTACAAGCTCCATAAGTTCAAATTTTAGCTATAAACTTTCTTATTAGACCCATTTTGTTTTGCACTTGCAAAATTTTGATTTAATGTTTTCGAAAACTGCTACGATTTTAATATTTTACTTTGAAATACATGTAGGAAACTCTTTCTTCAACTGAATTATGAACTTTCAAGTATGTGCTTGATAAGTTCCTCCGATCACCAGACAAACGCTTTTGGATCAATAGGTAGGCTTGACGTCGTTTCCTCAGTGGTTTTAAAATTCCATTTAGATTATATTTCGGTAACAACAATTTTTTGGGCTTCCAATAAAAAAAAACAATCTCTTCAGATGAAATACATAGAAAAAATTCCTTTATAAATAGAATTTGAAGCTAAAATTATTCCATATCGTCGGCTTAGAGTGAAAAGCGGCTAACTCCACATTTTTTTTTTATCATTAGAGATCACTTCAAAAATTGCTAAAAAATACAAAAATCTATCAAATCTTTTCAATTTTACTGAATTTCACAATAAAGAGTGTTGAAAAATACTTAATGTAATTTTGGTTTAATTCAAATAATGCGAATTTTTTTTTTAAATAATTTTTTATAAAAAATGCAAAATAGGAGTTAGCTGCTTTTCACTCTAAGCCGACGATATGCTAGAAAATAGGAACTTGAAATACTTGGAAAAATACTGGTACCTACTTGCAGGGTGCTACAGTACAAGTATTTAGATTCTAGAAAGGCACTTATTGTACTTGAGAGGATTGAAGTTCTGAAATACAAAAGTATATTACAGATTTACTTACAACTAACACCTAAAAACCTTTGCCGGTTCTTGATCAAACTTTCACAATATTGATTTCAAAGGAACATACCTACATAATTGTCAAATTCAACAAATATAATAGGAAGGTATGAATGCATAACATTAACTCAATTTTGACAGTTAACAGAGACTTGTATTTGATTCATTGTAAATCTATCGCCTTAGCTTGTATTTCTTCCTGCCATATTACTGACAACATTCTCAAATTTCATCTTCATAATAGTTTAAAAACCAATGAAAGCAATCTAACCACTTCAATATACAAATACAAACCTCTTGTGAATACCACGGGCAGAGGCAAAGAAAAATCATGACCAGACTTTGAATAGAAGAAAGGTATAAATTATAAGCTCACACACATGTACATAGTAGAGTATAGCTACATGCAAGGAATGCTAAAATATAGAACAAAATACGAAAGATGAAGCAGTGTAAGCACAGAAACTGTGTCAATGGCCTACTTTTATTCTTAACAAAAACAAAAAGCATACAAAGAAATAAAAAAACTAACAGAATAAGAAGAAAAAGAAGACAATAATAAATGTTTCTTTGCATTTCTCTGTGCTTGTGCGCGAGTGCGCGTCTGATTCGGTGTCTTGGCCAACATTTCTTTAACATTGACTTCGAAATTACTCGTACAAGTGCAAAAAAGATCGAATATTTAGATACACACAGAAACCTCTGCGACTATCACGGTATCTGAGAGAGAATCAGAGAATAAAGTAAGCTAAGATGAATGCATAGACAAAAGATAGAGTAAGTATGTTAATGGATGTTTATTTTTTGTTTAATCATTTTCTTCCTACATTGTTAGCACCCTTTTTTCAGTGCCGGACTATCAATTAAGGAATATGTAGTTGATAACGAAATAAAAGAGTTGTGTCTTTTAAGGGCTCTACTATTAATAATGGTAATGTATTGGCTTAAAATTGCAGTCAGCGTGAGTTTATTGGAACCTATAAATAAAAGAACATAGATTTGATTTATTATTTTGTTTTAAAAAACAATTCTAACTAAATTAAAATGAATATTTTCTCAAAAATGGGGCTCGAAATCAAATCGATAATAGCCCGGGAGGTAACGACAGATTTCACCAACCCATTTTCTCAAGCTTCATTTTTTGTGTATCAATTATTTGAGTGAAATACAAAAATATTTTCAAGGTCTTACAACACAGTTGTACAACGGGGGGTTACAAGAGGGGTGCAAAGTCCGCAAAAAAATGACAAAATTAACTCATTTTCTCAAGCTTCAAACTTTCTGTAGGCATTATTTGGGACATAAGAAGCAAAAATGATGAGGTCTTACAACTTCATTCTACAACGAAGGTCGTCTTAAAACCACCTAAAACCCGAAAAAAACTAAAAATCAACTCATTTTCTCAAGGATGGAACCAATTTTAATTTATGGTTGGCATCTTAACAAATAAAAATTAGTAGGTCTTACACCCATAACTTACAACTAAGGCCGTCTTAAAAATTCATGAAAGTGAGGGAACAGTGTATTTTTCTATTGAAATGCATATCATCAAAGCTAATTATCTCAGAAAGTATTGATCCTACGTCAAAAATTATAACACACAAATTGTTGGCGACAAATTTTTCAACAACTTTTGCCCGAAACAAAAACTAAGATTCAAACTTCATTTAAGACATTTATACCAACCAACTAGTGCTTATGCAAAAAGGGCGTCCCAAAAGTAATAGTCAAAATGGAAGCTAATGACAGACTAGATTAATTTCCCTTATGAAAAATATTTGATCAGAAATACTAAATTTTAATTTCTGTTTTTGACTAAGAACTTCTTTTATCAATGTACAGGTAAAATAGAAGGGGAGAGGGGGGTAGTTTGGGACAGGGGCAGCTTAGGCAAAACAAATAGTTTTTAATACCTACTTAATCACAATTTTACAGTGGCAATTCTTCCTCAAATAGATATCTGATGACATTTAGGACGATATCAGCTTTCAAAAAATAATTAAAAATAAATGTTTGTTTTCCGGTACACGTTGTATTTTTTTGTCGATCTAAGACGTAAGCATTTTAGAAAAAAGTACCTGGAATAAACGCTGAAAAAGTTCTTTATCATCATATTTAGTTATTTTGTGATGATTTATTAAACAATATTTGTATTGCTTAGAATTGTTTAAAAAAAAATAGTTTGTATGTCTACTTGGGGTACTTTTGGACAGTAGATGAGGGGCATATTTGGACATGTCTAAACTAGACTAAGATTTAATATAATAAGTAGCTTTTCAAAAAGTGAACAGTGGATACAGTTTAAAACATACTGGCGACCAAGTGTTTAGAACCTCGGAAGAAGATATAGACGTTTATTTCAACAAATCTTCGAAAGTGAATTATGGCCTGGTTTATCTTCAAGCAAATAATCTTCCTTTCCAGTACGCTAAGGCATTAGAGAAAGACAATCTCCTACGACTTATTTTAACTAATGTTATGTATTGAAATAATTTATTATTGTCTAATAATGCGTGTTTAAAGGCATGTCAAAACTGCCCCAGGGCTGTCCATAACAACCCCTCCTAGGGGGACAGATTTGGACACTTATAACAGTTTTTTAAACAGAAAAATATATATGCATAAAATACAAACTAAGGTATGAAAGGGCATCTTTTTCCAGGGAATAATAACAAAGAACAACGTCATTCAAGAATAAATTTTATATTGTGATGTACAAGTGTTCCAGGTTGGTTTTTTGTAAAAAGTGTCCTAGGGTGCCCCCTCTCCCCTACGAAAAGTCTTTTGAATAAGACAAAATTACTTCCATCATGAAACTTGGTGAAAACATTTCATGTACTATAAGAATGAAAAATCAAAAGAGTCTATACAAATATTTCACATGGAAGGGTGTTTTTTTGAGGGGGAGAGGGGGGAAATTGTGGTGTATCAAACAGAAAAATTAACTTTTGTGCAACTTCATATGACACATGTTTCTAAGGAAGTTTTGAGTGCTGAATCAAATGACATAATAACCAAGATGATACGGCCTCCGAGAAAAAAGAAAAAAGTTATTGTAATTTTTATTTTCAGTATAAAAGTAAAATATTACCGGAAACCAGTAGAAAATACTGGTTCGTCGATAAAACTTGGCATCAATGGTTCATTTGTCATGAAAAGCAATAATAAGAAGAGTTAATAAAAATATCTGTGGTTAAAGGGTGTTTTTTTTTTAAGTTTGGGGCTATGGTGAGATTATCCTACCATAAAACCTGTGACAAAATAGTACCCTCATTAAACTCATGAAATGTGTTTCATTTACTATGAGAATGAAGAAAAAATGGAGTTTATAAAAATATTAAGAGAGAAAGGGTGTTTTTGTGGATTTGGTAAAGGCTGTTATTTGTTTTTGGAAACAATTCTTGTTTTTGGAAAAAGTATTCTACTTTCCTTCACCCATATTAAAAACATCCTTCTACCATATAGATATTTTTAAAGACTCTTTTGATTCTTCATTCTGGTAGTTCATAGGACATTTTTGTAAAGTTTCTGAGGGTACCATTTTTGTCACAGGTTTTAAGGTAATTATCAAAAAAACACCCTTTAACCAGATATTTTTATAGACTCTTCTTATTTAGTATTTATGATCAAATATTTTTCATAAGGGCAATAACCTAGTCTGTCATCAGCTTCAATTGTGGTTAGTACTTTGGGACGCCCTTTTTTCATATAAAGAAGCAAATATATAGGTAGATAATGTACACTGTGTATGGTTTATTCATAATGTCGAAAAAACCATTGTGACAGCAAATCTAGTTTTCAAACACCTACAACTTTTATAACTTTTTATATATTCAAAACTTTGAAAAAAGTTTCGGGCAAAAGTTGTTGAAAAATTTGTCGCCAACAATTTGTGTGTTATAATTTTTGACGTAGGATCAATACTTTCTGAGATAATTAGCTTTGATGATATGCATTTCAATAGAAAAATACACTGTTCCCTCACTTTCATGAATTTTTAAGACGGCCTTAGTTGTAAGTTATGGGTGTAAGACCTACTAATTTTTATTTGTTAAGATGCCAACCATAAGTTAAAATTGGTTCCATCCTTGAGAAAATGAGTTGATTTTTAGTTTTTTTTGCGGGTTTTAGGTGGTTTTAAGACGACCTTCGTTGTAGAATGAAGTTGTAAGACCTCATAATTTTTGCTTCTTATGTCCCAAATAATGCGTACAGAAAGTTTGAAGCTTGAGAAAATGAATTAATTTTGTGATTTTTTTGCGGACTTTGCACCCCTGCTGTAACCCCCCGTTGTAAGGGTGCGTTGTAAGACCACCTAATTATTGGTATAGATTAAGGGTACTTCACATACAAGAAAAATGAAGCTTGAGAAAATGGGTGTGAAATTTCTGTCGTTACCTCCCGGGCTATAAGACATCCCAGCTGTGGAAAAACAAATTGGTTTTTAACGATGCCCTAGAAAGTTTTACTAACAAGGGTTTAGCAAGGGTTGCAGTTGAGATTCTCAAGGCAGGGCCTCACTGGATATGTAACGCAATATGTCTTATCTGGCATTCCATCCTGGGATCTTCTGATCATCAGTTCAATACGCTCACTACTGGGCTAATTTGAAATATAAATGTGCAATGTTGAAAAAGAGCTATATCCTTTTTCATACCGTATTTTATGATGGGTGTAAGGTATTTGTTCTCGTTATAAAGAGGGTATTGGTGACGGGATAACAAGACTTCTTTTTACAATTTGCGCGTACTTAGGGCGTTATGAATACCCTTAACAAGTTAAAACACAGTGCGAGATTTAGGAAAATTGGAGAGGATTTGAAAGGAGATACCCGATGCGCAGTGGTTTTGAATGTCTGTCGGGTAAAGCATTGCACATTCGTGTAGTGCGGCTTAAGAAAGAACTTCTGTACTTAACAGTACCGTTCGAAGATAGGCTCAAGGGTAAACTAATGGGCATTTATTGCGATGCGAGTGTTACGGTGGAATTGTTTCACCGGGTATGCAGTTGGCAATCTCACAGAATTTTGTATAAAATTATCGACAGAATAAGGTGACAGATAGCTATATCATTGAAACTCATCATTGAAATTTTTAATGATCGATTTTGAGGCATTAAGGAAGCAAAATAATCTATTATTATGATGGACGATTAATGCCCAAGACTTAGTTCATATTTCTAGTCAAAAAAAATTTCAAATAGGCCCAACTTTTCACAAAAATTGCCTTTTAATTTTTCAATGATCATTGGCAAGGTAGTTCAATCATTGAAATAAGAAAAGTCTTTTTGTGTGGAAAGTTGGGCCTATTTGAATTATTTTTTTAGCTAAAAATATTAACTAAGTCTTAAGCTTCATTTGTCAATCAAAATAATAACTGATTTTACTTCTTAAAAGTCTCAAAATCAATCATTAAAATTTTCAATGACGAGTTTCAATGATAGCTATAACTGGCGCCTAAAGAGAGACATTTCGTCGATGTTCAAGTGACTCAATTGTTTTTGTTATCGATATGTCACCAATTAGTTTCAAAGCTCTATTTTGAATTCTATTCAATACATGCAAGTATGTTATAGATGCACTAGTCTATAATTGAGAATTTTACTCAAGCTTTGGGCGAATGTAAGTTTTGTAGATCATAGCCAGATCAGAAGGAGAAAAGAATGTCTAACATCGTCTGAGGAACCTAGCACTTCACGGCATTTCTGGTGACGTCAAATATGTAGTCATTCCAGAGAAGGTGATTGGTGATGCACATATACCAAGTAAGGATAGATTATCGGTTTCCTCGATGGAAGTGCCTTTCATGGATAATGGCAGTGGGGTACGTTTTGTTTTAACGACAAGAGACAGCACTGGGTTTTGGATGCTTTAAATTCCACGTGGTTATTTATTCCCCATTTGACGATGCTGTTAAGATCGGAATTTAAAGAGATTATCATACGCTGCCGTTGCAGTTCTACATCCGAAGCACAAAGTTGTGAGTATGGAAACGAATACTAAAAGCTGAAGGTACTGTCGTCTGCCAAACAATTAAGTGGGATTAGAAGTTTTAGAGAAAAGATCTTTAATAAAGATAAGAAAGAGAGCCAGAGACAAAACGGAGCCTTGGGGCACACCAGCATTTATTTGGTGAATATAAGACTGAAACAACTCGGATTGAACGGTCCAACAGGAAATTTCTAATTCAATGAATAAGAGATTCATCGATACCAAAAGCATGCACTTTCGATAAGAGATTGGTGTCAAACTATATCAAATTCTTTAGAAATATCAAGCGCAATAATCTTATTTTCACCAAAACAATGTGAAGATTGATTCCAATATTCGCTGATTATTGCTACGAAAGTCATACTAACGGTCATTAAGAAACTTCCGTTCTTCTATACATTTTTTCAGCTGATAATAAATTAATCAGCCGCCTTTTTTATGGACTGCCTGGACAAACGCTGTTTTCCATCCACTTGGAAAGAGGCCAGTGGAGTGCGATAGTGGGGTGAGATTTGAGGACTCTGGTCACTGTACAAGTGATGTCACCGTTCACGTTCTCAAGTACAGAATGAGTCATGAAACTTTGTGGGAGCGTCGAATCAGCAGCAAACTGTGCTGCAAGGCTTTATCTTGCGAGCTTACCACAGGAGTAATCATTTGAAACGAAAGTTGGAATCGACGATGTAGTGGAATTCCGTATGTTTTTTATAAGCGACCAACAATTTTTACTACCTTCGGGATATTGTAGTATTTTTTTTCTTCTTAATTTCTGTTCATGTAAGAATTTGGTTTTTTGAATATGACAGTTACAGATCTTCCTATAGTTTGTTTAAACTTGTTCCGGTTTTTCTCAGTGGAGTTGGCCTTGTAACATCGGAAGCTTTCTTCTCTCCTCCTGATAGCCTCTTTGCAGCTCACATCTTACCATGCGTTTTCTTTGGATTTGATGCTTTTGGTACTATTACGAGTAAAAAATCTCATGCCACTAAGAATTATGTTTGTAACCATATCAACACAAGAATCTACGTCAGTATCGAGGAAGCATAGTGACCAGTTGAAAACCCTTACTTACTTACTCAAGAAGTTTTTACTAGCGATCTTTATCTATTTGTAACGATTCCAGGGGGAACTGCTCACGAACGAAATTCGATATGCAGCGACTATTACACTTTACCTAGCCTTCTACTTACAAAGATTCTCATAATAGATAAAAATACTTTTAATTTTGAATAAAACGCACGTATTTTTGCAATTCCTCGATGTTCACCAAAATGTTTAACGAATATTTTAAACTGTACCTACGTCTGGCAACTGATGCTGCTGTACGCTAGATGATTTGCAGCTTAAAAAATAAATTTGGTGGTGCAACAGCTCGTGGAGAACCAGGGCCTAGTGACTTACAACTCTCAACCATTTCTGTGAGCGTATTGTTGGCAGGAATTGAGGGGCCTACAATTTTTTGCTGAAAAATATTTCTATTTTTAGATGGCAGGGGCTGGGAATCGAACCAAGACCTTCGGCATGACAGTCCAACGCACTAACTATTATGCCACGATTTGCAGCTTATGTGCTAGGACAAATAATGGAAGCTTACGCTTGGTGTTCTTATAATTATTACTTTTAAAACACTCGACTATAGCTAAAACAACTGCTATACTCTGATGTTCAAATTCATATTTCCAGTACATGGAGGGACAGAGCTGTCGATCGCAGCAACTGCAATTAGAGTATTGGTACTGCTTTTTGAAACTCCGTACTGCCTTAGTGGGGATACGACCAAAGTACCTACTGTTTGTTGAGAACTTTTCCGTGTAAGTTGTAATCCTTTCGAATTGGTGAAACCAAATAAATGTTTTAGAAGTTTCGGTGTCTTGTTGGAGACCAACTACAATTTTGTTTCGCGTCCGCAGCGTATTAGACTTAAGGACTTACAAATTAGCCAAATTACCGCATCAGTTTTCGAGTATAATACATGACTGAATTATGTGAGTTTCGCATTACTTTTTACATTTCGAGCAATCGAGTATACCATAATTTGAAGTGGTTACTCCTTCATTCGATCATGATGGCACTCACTCTCAACCGGTCACTGAAGCGGTAATTTTAGAACTGAATTTTGGTGGAGAGCTTTCTTTTGACGTCTCAAGCCTTTACCAAAAATTTGGACCCTAGCAACATAACGTATTGCTTACTTCTATGGAAAAACATGTTGTCTAATCCCAATATTGTAAATAGGCATCAATTGTGGAATAACCTTAAGATGTTGAGCGAAAACTCGTTCCTTTACCATATGACTGTTATGCTAATACCTCCGATGATCTTTTAAACCGATGCAATGGTTCAGTCAAATCTGGTTTGGTTTTGATTCATTTAACAGTACTGATGTTGATGACAAAATTCCGAAGGATGCAAAATCCCGAATGCCAAAATACTGAATTGCAAGAGAATTCCGAATGACAAAATCTCGAATGGACCAAGTCCCAAATGTCAAAATCCCGAAAGGACAGAAACCCGAATGCCAAAAATCCTGAGTATTATTTCGGTACTTAAGAAAAAAAAAAACAAACTGCTATGTTTGGCTTGACATCTGTTCTTTTTGAGATCTCAAATGACAGGAATCTCGAATGCAAAAAATCTAGAATGTAGAAAAATCACGAATTAGCTATGTGATCTCCCACAGGCCCAACATTCTTATATGAAGGGCAAATCTGTTGAGACGGCACTTCATGAAGTGGTGGGCACGATTGATTAATCAATCAACTATAAAGAATTTACCTTAGGAGCATTCCTTGACATAGAAGGGGCCTCCAACAACGTTGAAAATGGAGCAATTCGACAAGCCCTGGACTCAGCCTGCATCTACCCGACTTCTGCAGTGTTTTTCAAGCGGATGTGTTTACAGTTTGCGAGGTGGCAAAATACCTATCAACATGTTAGCTGACGAACAAAAAAAAGTATCTTCGAAGATAGCCAGACGGCAATCAGAACTATTTCGTCATGAAAAAGTGCTTCTCATTTAGCCGTTCGGACTCGGCAAAAATCTGTAGGTCCCCTCCATTCCTGCCAACAATACGCACACAGGAATGGCTGAGAGTTGTAAGTCACTAGGCCTTGGTTCTCCACGAGCTGTTGCACCACCCAATTTATTTATTTATTTTAATGAAAGAGCTAATAGTCCAGTAAATAGAGAGGTTTTACCCTACAAAAGGTCGAGTAGTTCTAAATGTTTGATATGCTATATAGTATGGTTGGTAGATGAAAATTCCAAAATTCCACAACCACGCCCCCTCCGCCCCCTTCAAAATCCAAAAATCGGCACTTTTTTCAGTTTTTTGCTTATTACTTCTTTCCGGTTTATTTTAACGGAAAAAAGTATTAGGGAAATTTGTAGACAATAAAATTTCCTACAAATATGAGGCAGAAAGTATTTTTGTACAACCACTACAACCGGCGATATGGAGCTCCCAAAAATGGCTAAAATTTCGTATTTTGTAAGATTTTCAGTTTCTTCCCTCTTTTCAGCACAACAACTCCTTAACCGTCAAGTTTAGGGCAAATTTTTTCATAATCAATTTTGTAGATAATTTAATTGGCTACCAGTTTCATGTAACTACAGTCGACACCCTCTAAGTAGAACTCCCCCTAAGTCGAATTTCCTTCTAACAAGAATTCTTGTCACCATGTTTGTTGTATACTCCTCTCAAATTTCGCTCTAAATCGAATTTTTGCAAAACTCTTTCTAACTCGAAATAGTTTTGATATCCCGTGAGAGTTCGACTTAGTGGGAGTCGACTGTATTTTCATTTTGTGTTAATGTATGCAAATTTTGTCCACGTTGTTTGTATACGGAGCAAGTCTTGTCATCCATCTTACTCATTGGAATTCAAATTGTAGGTAGTTATGATAAAGGACATTAAAACGAATGCCAGTAAAAGATCAAAAATCTTAATCCTGAGGAAAATTCTGGAAATGACCAATGAACTTCAAGTCGAGACACAAAGTTTCTGCATTAGCTTCAAGGCCGCTTATGGAAGCATATTCATCGTCAATAGCTCTATATGGCGATAACTGAGCTCGAGATCCCGAGAAAAAAGATCCAGCTGTATCTCGTGACATTATAAAACATAAAATGCAATATGCCAAATGCAATGTGCAACTCAAGAATAGCTTCTCTGAACTGTTGAAAACGTGTACAGTGCACTCACCGAGGAAATGCGATAGTATTTTTGTCTTTTTTAATCTTCTTCTGGAAAAGATAGTGCATAAAGCAGCTGCTAACCCAGAATGCCCTATGTTGTGTTCCATTGTGTCTTTATAGAGTTCTTGATGGTGATTGAAAAACAGGTGAAATATATTGGTTTTGAAGTAAGCAAGTAAAAGTTCAATTTACTACTGTCAAGAAAAAAGCATACAAGCTAGGCCAAAACATCCCTTTTATTAGCAGCAGCTTCGAAGTAGTTTAGAATTTCATTTACCTTGGAGTCAATACTCGTATTTACTCCACGTATGACACCAATGTGAATATTCAACGAAAAAATACTTTTGGAAACCACTGCTTTAATCAGTTTGTCAAACAATTAGGCTCAACATTCTATTTACGCCACCCCTACTCTCGGTTAGATGAAAATCAGAAATGAAAACTGACTCTGGCCTCTTTCATTTTTGGAGGAGAAGGCGCTAACGTGAGCTCAAGGAGCCGTTCAAAGACAATGTAGTCCAAAAAGTCAAAATACGTCCACTTGGCTAAGGTAGATTGTGCGAATGGGAAACAATGCTCCAGCCTTTTGAGTTTCTCAATCCGAAGTTGAAGGCAGTAAAGAAGATCAAACCTCTGGTTAAGAGGATAATGCTATGTTTCCACCAAAGGATTATCTCAGTTCAGATTTTATAAATCTATTTGGTGTTTCCACCGCACAAAAAGATTAAAAAAAGATTTACTTTGACAGCCCCTTTAAAAATGCAAATGGTGTTTCATTTTTTCTCATGAAGAGGGAGTGAGATAGAACGTTTCCTCTGTGAAGAACTGAATTCAGCCATAAATGAATCCTTCAGCACCATACAGGAATAGGTTAGTTCGATTTGTAAAAGTGTTTGTCCTAGGAAGATTTAACAAGATTAATTTCTAATCTTGAAGATTTACGAAATAAATTTGTGCGGTAAATCTTCGAGATTTAAAGGAGATTTGCGGTTAATCTTATTAAATCTCAGATTAGCGTTAGGTGGAGATGTAGCATAAGTCATCACCAGAGCACTTGTGGTTTCGGCCCTTCATGGGTCATCTGAACAACACCCGAATTTTTATAATTTTTTCCGAAAATATTATGTATGTTCTAAAAAAAGTGGGAGCGGCAGTAGGTGGAAATTAATTGTATTGGTTTTTCATTTCGTCAATTATCATGTCTATAAATTTCATCAAAACCAGTACCTACAGTGGCTTATTTTGTATGGAATTTTGTGCACTACCTGAAAAAAATTGCGACTAAAACACCGGGCTCAGAATATCGTGATGTCTATATCCAAGTTTTCTGACTTTCCTATGTAAACCTACTTCAATCGATTCTGGTGGTTAAACAAATCGGTAATAAAATTTCTACGGGACTTTAGTACACTGTATAAAACAGACAGAAAAGAAAGTGAGTTTGTAAAAACGTTGAATAAAAAACACTTTCTCAAAACTCACCCGATTCCCGATTGTATTGGTCACCAAATGAAGGTGCCTTATGTCAGGCCAAATTTAAAAGTTTGGCCTTAAGTCACTTTCCAAAAGCGAAATTAGGCCAAATTTTATTAGTTGGCTTTATGTCTCTTTTACAAAGTGATTTTTTAAATGCAAAAGAAATTTTGTATACACCCTCGGACCCACCCCAAGTCCTATAATGAGCCCAGGCAGGGGGGTTGCATTGTTTATTTAGAATTATAAAATCTCACAGACCTAATGAGTCCTCTCCTTTGTTTGGTTTGTGAAATATACAAATTTGCTAATAAACAGTGAGGTATGTATGGGGTGGCATGCTGCCCCCTGCAACCCTTCTGCATGGGCTCGCTATAGGATTTGGATTAGGTTTAAGGTTGGGTGTGTGCAAAGATTCTTTTGAGTCTATAAAAAAAGTTTTTCTGCGCTCATCATTTATTTCTTTTTTTTCATATTTTTTCAATGAAAAATGAAAATAATAACGGGTACGCTAATTTTGAAAGTGACACAAGGCCAAATTTGCCTTATGTAACTTTGTAAAAGCGACATAAGGCCAACTCTTTAAATTTGGCCTTGTGTCACTTGGCCTTATGTCACGGCACCAAAAATGAAAATACAGTCGACCCCCTCTAAGTCGAACTCTCACGGGATATCAAAATTATTTCGAGTTAGAGAGAGTTTTGCAAAAATTCGATTTAGAGAGAAATAAATAGGTTTGGAAATTTGAGAGGAGTATACAACAAACATGGTGAAAAAATTCTTGTTAGAAGGAAATTCAGCTTAGGGTGAGTTCTACTTATAGCCGATCCACACTATCCCATTGAGTATTAATACATGTCAAAAAAGTGTGAAGAAAGTCATGTATAATAGTGTGGAAGCAAAATATGAAATTTCATCACACACAACTTGACATGGCATCCTACACGATTTGACATGTGTTTATACCTGAAAATATTTAAGATCGGTTCTAAAACCATCACACATTCTATCCCACTTGGGCGTTTGAGGTTATGGTGAAACTGATTTGTTTTGATGCAAGTGTGGAAGCAAAATATGAAAATCATTTTCATCACACAAATTTGGCAGTCGTATGAAATTCTTTCCCACTTTATTCTGACATGTGTTAATACTTTGTGAGATAGTGTAGAGGCAATTTTAGAGGATGTCGACAGTAGTTACATGAAATTGGTAGCCAATTAAATTATCTACAAGATTGATTATGAAAAATGTTGCCCTAAACTTTACGGTTAAGGAGTTGTTGTGCTGAAAAGAGGGAAGAAACTGAAAATCTTACAAAATACGAAATTTTAGCCATTTTTGGGAGCTCCATATCGCCGGTTGTAGTGGTTGTATAAAAATACTTTCTGTCTCATATTTGTAGGAAATTTTACTGTCTACAAATTTCCCTAATACTTTTTTCCGTTAAAATAAACCGGAAAGAAGTTATAAGCAAAAAACTGAAGAAAGTGCCAATTTTTTGTAGTTTTTCCAGGATTTTGAAGGGGGCGGAGGGGGCGTGGTTGTGGAATTTTGGAATTTTCATCAACCGACCATACCATATAACATATCAAAAATTTAGAACTACCCGACTTTTTGTAGGGTAAGTCCCCTATTTTAACCTCTATTTAGTGGACTAAAATGAACTGGCCAAAAACGGTTCAATACTTGAACCGAGCCAATCTGTACCTTGGGTACTTCTGCCACTGGAGCAGGAAAAGAGTAAAACTCACCAAAGTTTCCTCAGAGCCGCTAAGGACAGATGATCAACAATTTATACCTGCAAAAATGTCCTTCTTTTCCAATAAATAAACAAAATGTTTTGCTGCACACACCGGGTATCTGTTTTTGTCTATTCGGGATTTTGGAATTTAGAATTTTTTTGCCATTTCGGGATTTTGGCAATTGGGATTTCGTACCCATCCCATTTAAGACAGTTTACTAAACGAGGTCTCTTTTTTCTCATTTAAGTGCCACAAGTTTTCGTAACTAAACAAACCTTACGCCCTTTACATTGCCAAATCCAGCCATGCTAAGCTCTTAAAGTCTTAAGATCAAGATAATAGAAAGGCTCAAGTTCCTATGAGTGGATTATATTTGTTTTCCGGTTGTTGTTATAAGCCTACAAAAACCGTAATTTATATTGATTTACCACTTGTTCTTGCTTAATTAACCCAAAGCTATAGATGCTAGAAGTTTTTTATGGCTGGTGGATGTAGATTAAAACAAAGAAACAAAGCTAAACTGATTAGTACTTTACTCCAATATAGCATGGCGAGTTCTACGCGAAGTTCTTTTTTGTTGTTTGTAAAATTCGTTAGTTTTATGCACTAAAAACGAATTATTTCATAAGATACACATTCGATTGGATGGGGTCTAGTTGTTGTTTTTTGTTTTGTTTTGCTCAGTAAGTTAATTGGTTAATTTTGATTTATCACAAAACAATGTTTATGCGAGAACGGGGGGGTTAATGTAATTAGTGTGGCTTATGCAAGTTTTCAAATCCAATTTAGCCAACAATCTTTTTTTCGTAGTTGTTCCGTTGGCTTTGAAGATGAAGTCAAGTGTTAAGATTGCTGTAATAAGAAGGTTCACCTGAGCTATATTTGTTTAAGACCTGGGTGACTCTAAAGATCGGCAAAGATCATGCGCATAATATTGTTTCTGATGGAATGCGGAAGAGAGAGAGACCGACGGAGAAAGAAACAAAAAGTTAAAGTAAAGCCGAACACGGACGTGATGAAAAAGACAGTTCTGTGAAAAGTCGGTCATGAAATCGCAAGTGACCCACTTTATGAGAACGATCGGTAGTCGATAACACAGTGCAAGCACACAAACTACACACACACACACACACACACACACATCAATTGTTAAAAAGAATAAATTGAGGACGGCACATAATTGGCAAAACTAACAACACGCAAACAAAACAAACGTGCCTGAGTCCGTCAGCTTTGAATATATATATGTACATACATATGCACCTGAAGTATATGTTCTTCAGCTTTAGTCAGTAAAGTAAGTACAGAAGTTATATATCTAATCTGGGTTTCTGGAATCATTGGGCAGAATAAAGTAAAAATAAAATAAAAATATAATTAAGTCGGGCCGGGTAGGTATATTTTTTTTTATTATTATTATTGTTTATTTTGTATTGATATAGGTATGTGCATACATACATACAAGTAAGTATTATTTAGAATAGAATTACTAACGCATGAGAGCAGTTATAATATAGTTGGTTCACGATTGATGACACACAACTCCATGCGCCATATATGTATGAACCTACATCATCAACCTGTTGCAATGATTTCTGGGGAAGTCTTTCTTGCGTTTGGAGTTAACTCTTCCATTATTATTTAATTAAAATATTTTATTTACTCGTTTAGAAGAATATAGTTGTTTTTTCATGAATGCAATAGTTTTCAAGACTTAGGTTATTTTTAGAGCCAGTTTTTCAGTGCGAGATCATCCTAGGTAGGGACTAAGCCTGAGTTTGCGCCAGAAACGTGTTTTTCAGTCAATTGAAATCATTAATTAACTCCGAGTTAGCTCATCTACTTTGATAAGTTAACTCCGAGTTACCAAATTTAAAGCTTTTTGTTTTTACGTTATGACGCCATCTCTATTTGAATATAGAAAGTTATTGATAATGCAGTTTGCATTGTGCGGAGGCCGAGCGGACGCTGATCTGAGGCCGAGGCCGAACGGACGCTGATCGGAGGCTGAGCGGACGCCACGCGGGTGCCGAGCGGACTACGAGCGGAGGCGGAGCGGAAGCCTAGCGGACGCCGAGCGGACTCTGAGCGGAGGTCGAACGGACGGTGAGCGGAGGCCGAACGGACGCTGAGCGGACGCCTAGCGGACGCTGAGCGGAGGCAAAGCGGACGCCGCGCGGACGCTGAGCGGATGCCGAGTGGACGCTGAACGGACGCCAACCGGACGCCGAGCGGACGCTGAGTGGAAGCCGAGCGGACGCCGCGAGGACGCTGAGCGGAGTCCGAGCGGGGGCTGAGCGGACGAGCGGGTGCCTAGCCGACGCCGAGCGGACGCTGAGCAGACACCGAGCGGACGCTGAGAAGACGCCGAGCGGACGCTGAGCGGACGCCGAGCGGATGCCTAGCGGACGCCAAGCGGATGCCTAGCGAACGCTGAGCGGAGGCCAAGCGGACGCTGAGCGGAGGCCGAGCGGACGCTGAGCGGACACCAAGCGGACGCCGAGCGGAGGTGGAGCAGATGCCTAGCGGACGCTGAGCGGACGCCGAGCGGATGCCTAGTGGACGCCGAGCGGATGCCTAGCGGACGCTGAGCGGTGGCCGAGCGGACGCCGGGCGGACGCCAAGCGGAGGTGGAGCGGATGCCTAGCGGACACTGAGCGGACGCCGAGCGGACGCTGAGCGGATGCCGAGTGGACGCTGAGCGGACACCGAGCGGATGCCGAGCGGACGCTGAGCGGAGGCCGATCGGACGCTGAGCGAACGCCAAGCGGACGCCGAGCGGACGCCTAGCGGACGCCGAGTGGACGCTGAGCGGACGCCAAGCGGACGCTGAGCGGAGGCCGAGCGGACGCCGAGCAGACGCCAAGCGGATGCCGAGCACAGGCCGAGTGGACGCTGAGCGGACGCCAAGCGGACTTTGAGCGGAGGCCGAGCGGACGCCGAACGGACGCTGAGCGGAGGCCGAGCGGACGCTGAGCGGACGCCGAGTGGACGCTGAGTGGACGCCAAGTGGACGCTGAGCGGATGCCGAGCGGATGCCTAGCGGACGCCAAGCGGAGGCGGAGCGGATGCCGAACGGATGCCGAGCGGAGGCTGAGCGGTCGCCGAGGCGGGGTTGATGCCTAACAGACGCCGAGCGGAGGCGGGGCGGATGCCTAGCGGACGCCGAGCGGAGGCGGGGCGGACGCTGAGCGGAGGCAGAGCGGACGCTGAGTGGACGCCGAGCAGACGCTGAGCGGTCACCGAGCGGAGGTCGAGCGGACGCTGAACGGAGGCGGAGCGGATGCCTACGGACGCTGAGCGGAGGCCAACCGGACGCTGAGCGGAGGTGGAGCGGACGCCGATTGGACGCCAAGAGGATGCCGAGCGGAGGTCGAGCGGACGCTGAGCGGACGCCGAGCGGACGCCGAGCGGACGCCGAGCGGACGCTGAGCGGTCACCGAGCGGAGGTCGAGCGGACGCTGAGCGGACACCGAGCGGACGCCGAGCGGACGCTGAGCGGTCACCGAGCGGACGCTGAGCGGAGGCCGAGCGGACGCTGAGCGGAGGCCAAGCGGAGGACGAGCGGAGGCCGAGCGGAGGCCGAGCGGAGGCCGAGCGGACTACGAGCGGAGGCCTAGTGGACGCCGAGCGGACTCCGAGTGGAGGCCGAGCGGACGCTGAGCGGACGCCGAGTGGAGGCCGAGTGGACGCCGAGCGGACACTGAGCGGACGCCCATCGGAGGCGGAGTTGACGCTGAGCGGAGACCCAGCGGACGCTGAGCGGATGCCGACCGGACGCCGAGCGGACGCCGAACGGACTCACTGTAAGATTACTTTTCTCATCGGCCACGCAAAAATTGGATGCCAACCGATAGCTTTAGTCCAAAAATTTACAAAAATGCTGGTCAGACAAGCTTTATCTGGTCGCAATGGTTAAAAACTGCACTTTTTAGGTTGCATTTTCCGCTAAATGTACCTATAATACAAGCAAGTTGTATAAATGGGGTATCAAATGAATGGACTGTCCTCTACATGTTACCAATGGTCGGACGGACTTTTTTTTGGCTGTTGCCACGAGTCCAACCACTTTTCTAAAATTAGGGATTTTTGGCATCTGTGGATGAAAATGAAAAAAAAGTGGTTAAGGCCACTTTCCCAAAACATTTGATATGATTTTACTCAGTTTTTCCTGATGTAAAACGCAGTGTTAAAAAAAGGCCATTTTTAAAAAAATAAAATTCTGTCCGATTATTGGTATCGTGTAGACGACAGTCTAAGCTTTGATTTTATACCCCATTTATATAAGTTGCTTGTATTTTAGGTACATTCTGCGGAAAATGCAACCTGAAAAGTGCATTTTCTAACCATGCGAACAGATAAAGCTTGTCCGACCAGCAGTTTTGTAAATTTTTGGACTAAAGCTATCGGTTGGCATCCAACTTTTGCGTGGCCGCGATGAGATAGGTAATCTTACGGTGGGCTCCCTGACTATAAGAAGGCAATTGGGAAGCAAAGCCCTCTCCCTGTTTAAGACGTTTATCATCCCGGTCCTGATATATGGTGCAGACTGCAGAGGCATGGACACTAATAACGGTGGATGATAGCGCGATAGGCTGTTTTGAGAGGAAAGTTCTCCGGGTGATTTTTGGTCCCGTCTGCATAGATGGGGAATGAGAAGAAGATACAACAACGAACTGTATGGGCTGTACAGCGACACCGACCTAGCCACAAAAGTGAAAAGCCAACGACTAAGATGGATACCAATGCTCCTGCCCGGAAAGTCTTTGAATCCAACCCTGTGAGACAACGCAGTAGAGGTGGACAGCGTAAAAGGTGGCGCACGCAAGTGGAAGAGGACCTCAACCAACTTGGCGTGCGAAACTGGAGACAGCTAGCTAGAAACCGAGCCGGCTGGAAGAAGCTTGTTGGTTGAGGCCCTGGTGCCACCCCGGACTGTGGCTTACCTTAAGTAAGTAAGTAAGTATAAAAAAAATTATTGAAATCAGTCATACCGTTTTGCAGAAAATCGGAAATTAAAACAATTGAAAAATATTAATTTATTGAATTTTTTTTTAAGAAAAGTTGTGGAGCCGTTTTTGAGAAAGATACGAATATGTAAAATCGCTAAGAAAAATTGTATGGCAGGTGCCGTTATTTTTGGTTCTAAGAAAATATTAAAAATACGAAATACGAAATCACCAAAAACCACTATGTACCAAGTTTGAAGAAAATTGATCCAGCCGTTTAGGCTGTCGACGAACAGACAGACAGAATTGTGCCACCCACTTTTTTGGTGTTCTCTATCATCGGAATGTCATGTTTGATTGTTAAGTCAATTTTTTTTCACGAATCCAAAACTTGCCTTATAGTAGCATATGGGCGATTCCGCTGGAGACGATTCTCGACATTAATTTTTAAATTACAAATTTTTTTACTTTTTTTCATAACAATGCAAAGTAGAAGAACTATATTTATCAATAAAACAAATTTTTGCTCACCAAATTTAAAGACAACATTTTTTTACGCTTCGCAATACTATCATACGAAAGGTCGGTGCAAACTGCAATTATCATGACTTTAAGAAAAGCGTGAAATAGACATTACCGACAGTTTGAGGTTATGATTAACTTGTTAGACTTGTGGTCACAAATGTTATTTAATCGTTTGTCCAAAAATATTGAAATATTTTGTATTACTTTTTAAGTATCATTTATCGCAAAAAGCCATTGTAAAATTGTTGCACCCGCGATATAAAAGATATAAAAGTTCGTTTTTATCACAAAAATAAAGTTCTATCGTTTTGAAACTTTGTGAAAGTAAGCAAAAACCAAAAAAAAAATTAAGTCAGTCGTATCAAAAGTAAATTGTAAATTGAATTTTGAAAAAAACGTTGATTCAAATTGGTTGCACCCGCGATCCTGAAATTAGAATCGCGGGTGCAACTTACTGACAACTAACATTATTGAGTGATATTTTATATTTAATTTTAAAATATGCCTTGAATTATATTTTTTGTTGTTCAAGGTTGTTTTTTTTAACAATTTAATATAATATGTTATTCTTTTTTATAAAAATATAAATTAAATGGTAGGGAAACACGGAATTTCGCAACGTGGCACGAAATCTATTTATTTCTGAACAATAAATTGAAGAAGGGAAAGATGTGTTAGTTTATAAATAGGAACGATTGAAAAACATATTGGGTTTTCAATAAAAATTTTTGTTTAAATCAGAAGAGGGCAACAACATAACTGCGGCACGAACCTTATTGTCTCGTTTCAAGAGCACAGTTATTTTGAAATCTATCATCATCGAAACAGATAGTGTTAGGGAAGATGATGATTTAAAGCCACTTATATGATCGGTGCACAAAGAAACTCGGTGTTCTGATATATGTGTGTTGCTCCTTCTTCATACATATATTGGGCCAATCCCTCCTCAATAAAAACAAAAACTGCGCGCTTTCAATGTTTTTAGTGATTCAGAAGATTAATCTTCAACAACCTCTATTGAACATTTTATATAAGCAGCAGAAGCATGCCTTGAAACCTGTACTATTTTCACTGCAACAGTCTTGCAAAAAGATATTTGCGCGGGTTTGTATCTATGTTATCTTTCAGTTCCCTGCTAGTTCGGTAGAAAAATTACACTGTATTGTTACGTAGGGTTGTGTCTAAACGATATGGATGAAGAGGAAATTGTAAGATCAAAATTTCTGAGGACAATTGAAGACATGATCGTAAAATTGCGAGCACCAGAACAAAATATTGATGGCAATAATATACACACAGTATTTTCGAAAAATATTGACATATTTGATATAAACTTAGTAATAATTAATAGAGAAGTGGACTAACTGGCAATATATGTTACTCAATCTCTAATCCTGTTCCGTTATATCATTTTTTTATATAAATATTCATTAAATTTAGACGCGTTGCACCCGCTATAATTTGATGTTGCACCCGCGATTGCATTAAGATCGAAAAAATCAATCTTCATTTTTGTTTTCTAACTTTATTTTTATTTCTTTAGTTGTTTGGATATACGTCGTTCAATAAAATGTAAGAAGAATATAATAAATGTTTCTCAATTAACAGACTTTTGGGTTTTTCATACTATGATCCAGAAAGGTGGGCCAAGTTCGTTGCACCCGCAATCGTACTTTGAAATCTTTTTTCCGACGGTTTATTTATTTCATTTAAATTATATAAAAGAACCCATAATTAATAGGTCAAAATGTAACCCTTCAAGTAGTTATTTCATTAAAATAAGTTTGTATTTTACTATAAATATACTCAAAGTGAGTCTAAATGTTGCACCCGCGAGAATGGAATCGCCCATATCGCAAGTAAAAAGTGTTTAGTTATGAATGGTAATTTTTGGCGTTATCAGCATTACCTACCAAACAATCAATGGGAAAAAGTTTTGTTTTTTTTTTTATTTTTCTCAAAAACTAAGAAAGATTTTCACATTTGGTATTTACATTTTTTTTTCAAAATATTGACTTCAAAATTTAATTTCTCAAAAACTATTCACTAAAACCACAGTACACATATTAAAGGTAATATCATTAGAGTTTTGATTTTTGTTTCTTTTGCGCATATATCAAAATTTGTGTCAAATGTCAGTATTTGTTGTTGTTTTTACGTGTATTTAAGTCATCACCCTTCCAGCCATTTTTATTTCTGACAATTTCAATTTTAATTTGTTGTTGTTTTTACGTGTGTTTTCTTCCTCACACTCACAGCCATTTTTTATTTTCGACTGACAACCCGCGCAGTATAATACCTTAGATTTGTGTACTGTGCACAAAAACAACTTGGATAAAAAAAAAAAAAACAAATAAAAGAGTGGAGTATTGGTTTAAAAAAAAAAACATTATTGTACAGTGCGCGTCACTTGTTTGAGGCCACTATTTTCGCAATCGTTTTTCTCAATAAATACCTGTCAAAAATGTTTTCCCTGGAAATGTTTGATACCTGTGAGTAAGAATAAATATTGTCTAACAAAAAAGGATAACAGGTAAGGGGTAGTTTGGAAAATCCATAGGAATTTCATAAGTTATATGAATAAACTGCCAAAAATGGATATAAAAAATTGCTTCACTTGATTGAGGCCATGGCAAATATTGCTTTGCACAAGTTAATATCGTGCATTTTTTTTAACGAAAGCTTAAAATGTTTGAGTAAGGGTTGAAAGCTTGATTTTATTTTAAATTTTAAGTACAAATGGGCACAGGAAATACTTTGACTATATCAGAAATAGGGACCATAAGCAGATGATTTCAAGGAACTTTGACTTCCAGACCGTGCAATAGCTAGAAGAATGAAAAGAAGTGATACTTCTGAGAACAGTTACCTAGCAAATACTACACGCTATGGTAAAAAATGAAAAGGACGCAAAAGCAAAAACATCCGAGAAAAGTGGTCAATTCTGCAGAAAACCAGGAATTCCGCAAAACAAAGCACTATGGTCAAAAAGTGGTGTTAGCCAGTGATTCGACGCGTTTGAAGGATAATACACTCATTGTGAGAAAATGAAAAAGAAACCAGTTCTACGGCAACGACACAAGGAGCTTTATATAAATTTCGCCAGTGCTCTTGTTGCTTATGGAACAACGAATGGAAATGGGTTGTCTCTTCGGATGGAAAAGTTTCAATCTTGACGCATCCAATGGTAACATCTTTTATTTTCATGATTCACAGTATGGGGTTGGGAGTTATCACCTACTATGGATACGGTGACCATCCGTCCTCTTTTTTAGAGGACAGTCCTCTTTTTCGGAGTTCTGTCCTCTATATTTTATTTTATTAAAGAGGACAGAAAATTGTCCTCTTTTTACTGAATTGTCCTCCAAATGTCCTCCTTTTGTCTTTCAAACCATTTTTCTAAGATTGAAACCATATCAAGTATCTACTTTTTTCATTCCTTAACTAATTGAACACATTACTTTATGACAGCACTAGTTTGAATCTAAACGCTTTTTCCATGTACTAGAATTTGGAAAAGATCTAGAAATAAATAGTGACGAATTATTTGGCTAGATTTGTTTAATCAAACGATACGTCAAAGAAGAACAAATTAAAAAATGGACAATTGGTTACCAGATAATAAAATTTTAAAAGAACATATGAAAATCTATTCTAGCCAGTACAGTTGTCGCTATTATTTCTAACTTGAAATGCCCTGACCGAAAGAGTGTTTTCAAACTCAAAACATATTTAGACACCCGAGACATCGCAATTTAAAGTTGATAAACTAGAGGCAATGTCAATAGCAAATTACAACTTTGGCTGTGCTGATTTTTAAATTTTCTCAAGAACAAAAAATATCAAAGAAAAGAATTAAACACTGTTTCAGCCCTATTTATAAAACGTGCTCGGGTATCTTCTCATTCATAATTCAACTAAAATTCTGATCAAAAGTTAACTACCTAACTTTTGATCAGAATTTTAGAATTTTACTAATATAAATTTTGTAACAATAAAGATACAAACTGCTAGTCTACGTTAAGTTTTATATCTTACCAAACATCTAGAATCTAGTACAAACAACAAGAATTCTGATGTTACCAAAGAGTATTTATTAAAGTGCACATATTTGGGGTTGTAAATATAGTTTTTGTCACCACGGTCTGTTTCCTTTTATAATTATAATTCGTTCTTAAATTTTAGAACGTTTTTAAAAAGTTGTCCTCTTTTTTGCCCCTGAAAAAATGGACACCGTAACTATGGAACAATTAAATTGGAGTTTATAACTACAACACCTAACGGAAATAGTAACAAATGTCTATTGCAATGAACACATCCAAGGTTGACAGACATTATTGAACTTGTGCCTTGGATTTGTCAATAACATAACACCTAAAAACAAAATAAAAAAAGTTAATATTTTTATTAATTTTTCAAAAAATTCTTTGAGTGGCCTCAATCAAATGACGCAATTTTTGATACCATGTTTTGCAGTTCATTCATATAACTTGTGAAATATGTATGGATTTTTCAAGTAACCCTTTCAATGTAATCCATTTTTATTGGACAGTATATATACCTGATCACAGATATCCAACACTTCCAGGAAAAATATTTCTTACAGGTATTTATGCGAACAATAAACTTTTGTGGAAATAGTGGCCTCAAACAAGTGATGAGCAGTTGGTTGATTTTAAATAATTTGTTTCTATTTAAGGTCAATCCTTCAGAAATTGCCCCCTTGCCTCAGGGGGGGGATACAATTTTGTCCCAATACAATTTTTTAATTTTAATACTGAATCCAGAAATAATCCCCCAAAATATCAAGCACGAATTTGGGGACACCCAGTATACAAGAACATTTATACAGGTTCTGGCAAAACTTAAAAAAAGTGGCTTGAGCACCACCCTCCATTATACCTAAGAGGTTTAAATTTTGTGCCCATAAAACAATTGATGGAGGTAACAAGATTATGAGGTGGGCGTATCGTAAAATTAAAAACGAATTTTTTGGACCACCCTATTGAACATGCAAAAGATCATGCAAGTTCAAGAGCTTAACAGATTTTTGTATTCTTCTTATTATTACACCTAGATCACAGTACACAAATCTAAGGTATTATACTGCGCAGGTTGTCAGTCGAAAACTAAAAATGGCTGTGAGCGTGAGGAAGAAAACACACGTAAAAACAACAACAAACTAAAATTGAAATTGTCAGAAATAAAAATGGCTGGGAGCGTGATGACTTAAATACACGTAAAAACAACAACAAATACTGACATTTGACACAAATTTGATATATGTATGCGCAGAAGAAACAAAAATCAAAACTCTAATGATATTACATTTAATATTTGTACTGTATGCACCTAGATCCCATTCAATACTTGATCTCATAAATGTCATGTATGAATTTAAAATTTTTACGAGTAGGTAAGTCAATTCTTTATTTAAAAAAAATGTAAAATATTTATTTATTCCTCTGACCTTTTTTCAGTGCGGTGCACCGTGCCAACAATAACTACAAACAACCTACAGTCATACGCTGCATTGAATACAGAATATGGAACACCAACAAGTTTACCTAAATCTTTTCATTATTTATTTTATATTTGACTCAGACATTTTTTGGCTAAATAATTACATGAAAACCTTAAATTTAGTGAGTAAGATGACCTCAATAATTCTTAACTTGATTTTATTTTCACTCACTTCCACTATATACCTGTCTGCACAGCAACTTGACTTTTTCTCAAACCAGAATACGAAATTCCTAAAAGCTAACCAAGCCATCACCAAGAATGGATAATTCTTCTGATGATGAACAAAAAAATACATAATTCCAATCACTTAGTTATTTCGCCTTGGAGGTTACAATGGTTTGCGAAAAAAAACGGTTATATTACTGATCAAATGACATAAAACTTTTTACTTTTTTTTTGTTCTTTCTCTTAACAAAACGCGCTTTGGTTTTAAGTCTTCGCTTCGCATGGACTCTTTCCGGTTCTTATTCTGAGCTCGTTGTGATTCACTTTCACATTATTAATGTAAGCACTGTCCTACATTTGAAGTGTGTGAACGATGCCGATGTTGATGCCGACGCCGATGTTTGCTTGCTTAACTAAATCATTACCATCATGATGTTTGGGCCATATTGAAACCGAACTTCAGTGACATCATTCTAAAAAGTGAATTTCGGCTTCATTTTCGATTATTCTCAAATTAAATAACAACAGTTAAATATTTCCTTTATTTAGCACCTCTTCTGGCAGGTAACCTCAATGCGTTGTCGTTTGTGAGATGATACAATATCAACAACTTAAAATCTTTTACTGTTAAGCTGAACTGGGTTCAATCATTCAACCTGCCTACTAAAGTTTGGGTAGGGTGTGGTAGAGAACATGAAAAGTGTGATTTAATTGCGAAATTAAAGAATTGACGCAGCGGCAACGTGGGGTCCATTAAACGTTATTTCGATGATCACGATCAGACATGTTCGAATTCGAAAACGCAAAGGTAAAAAGTGACTAAAAATGCATTTTTGCCCAAAACTTATAAGTCAAAAAATATTGCATGAAAAAGGTGGTAACGAATCACGTTGCAATATTAAAAACATCAGTTTGATGAAATTGATAAATTTTTATAACTTATTCACAAAAACAAGTTAAATTCAAATAAAATTGAAAAAATACTAATTTTGAGAAGTTGTAGGTTAGAAAGAGACAAACGAATGAAAACTAAAAATTAGAAAAACAGTTTTTAAAACTATCTCACAGGTGATCATTATGCCATTATTATTGTTGTTATTATTAAATATTCTTTTTTCTAAACAAAACTGTGATAAATGATTAAGAAAATAAATTTCATAATCGAGAAGAAAAAATTACACTCAATAATGTATTATTTTGAATAAAAAGGTACAATTGAAAGTATACACAATTTCCAATAAATCCCTATTTAAGGTTTTTTTCTGTGACAACCCATTTGGACTCAAGCGCTAGTCGAAAATTGACGTGTTTTTACTGTTTTCGAAAATCGACTCGAAAGCACTAAGAAATTACTTTGTGTGACAAAATTTGAATTTTTGTCTGTAACATGAACTAAGACATACTTCTCTGATGGTGTTTAATGCACTGAGTTTGAATTTGGCCTTGAAATCGCTCTATCACGTCACGTTTTTGAGATATTCGAATCTAAAGATAAAAAAAATGCATTTTGTGTACAAATTTGGGGTTATATTTTTTTCTCGAGGTAATTTTTTCGAAAAAATGTTTATGGTCATTCTGAAGTATGACCATTTTACTTCAAAATTCTTTTTGAATCTTTAAAATACCTCCATTCGTCTTCGAGAAATCGTTGGTTTTCGTCTTACTACCTAATTCGAAAAATCCCACCATTTGCCCTTTTGAGCACAGATTGACTGGATTTTTCGAATTAGGTAGTAAGACGAAAACCAACGATTTCTCGAAGACAAATGGAGGTATTTGAAAGATTCAAGAAGAATTTCGAAGTAAAATCTTCGTACTTCAGAATGACTATAAACATTTCTTCGAAAAAATTACCTCGAGAGAAAAATAAAACTTCAAATTTGCATAAAAAATGCATCCAACCATCGTATTTCAGGCGTGTTTTATTATCATCAGGGGATCTGGATATACATCTAACACGTGTTACAAAAGCAATTTTAGAAAATTTCACATTATTTTGTTTCTGTATTACTTGTAAAACTTTATCCAGATCCAGAACCCGATGATAATAAAACACGCCTTTCATTTCACTTCTTTTGTTTGTATTGATTTGGATTAAAAATGTAAATAGTTTGTACTAAATTAATAGGATGCTATTTACTTTTAAGTCTTTTCTTTGCGTAGGAGTTAAATTGTAAGCAATAAAAATCAGATCTCCAGATTGGTTGAACCGATGGAATGGAAGGGAGCCCAGACTTCGCTTAGGGAGTTTTTTCAAATTCGCGTATGAATAAAAATGGTCAGATATTGCGTTGGAATTGAACAGTTAAGGACCACTAGAATGAGATTCATCAAAGTGGGGAGGGTGAGTATTGTGTTTCCTATAATATAAATTAATTAATTAAAATCTTCTTTACACAGGTATGGGATGACCTCAAATCCAAAAAAAGGACTCAAAATAAAATAGAAATTGTGAAGGCTGGTGGTGGTCCTATAAAGCTTCATCGACTCACAGGCACTCCGTGTCGATCCCCCGGGCACCAAAGTTTCAGTGCTGTCGAGGTGTCATCGCTTCGCGTCGGTGCAACAAAAAGCTCCAAAAGGAAAGACCCTGAAAGAAAACAATGATGCTCCACCGCTTGAATTTCTTAACAAATCTGACTATGGCGCAGGAAAAATTTTATAGCTCTAGGGTTAGCGTTACCACACGCAAAATTATTTTTGTGCCCCTCTGAATGAAACAAAATGTGTCCTTTTTAAAACAATGTGTCCCCGAGTCCCTTTCAGTCAAAAGTGTCTCCGGGGATACTAAAGTGTCCCAGTGGTAACTCTGTCCATGGTTGATATGACCAGTGTGCAACAAAATATCTGTGGTGTTTGGTAGAAACATGATAACTCCATTTTAAAATTTGCCTCCTTTCCTCCACTTTAAATCGAGCTACAGACGAAACGGATGAACCGGTTTTTTCTCAAATTTGAAACATAACTTTTCAAGGACTTTGTTCATAAATGTTCCAAATTTGAAGAAAATCGGTAAACTTGTTTAAGCTCTAGCACGATTTAAAGAGGACGTAAAAACGCAAATTTAAAAATGGAGTTATCATGTTTCTACCAAACACCACAGATATATATTACCTTGAACTTAGCAGACAATTTGAATATCATATCAGTGCAGTGGCGTAAAAATGGTTCGATTTAAAAAAACGGGACGAAAATCGATTTTCCATGACAAAATCTCGATACGCAATTTTGTATTTTTTTTTTTTTTGATTTACTGTAGTAAAAAAGTTATCACGAAAAAAGCAGGAAGAGCCGACGAAAAAGCTTTGAAAGGTTTTGGACTGTCACCAGCGTAGGGTTACCAGGCGTCCCTCTTTAGGGAGGACAGTCCCCTTTTTTCATACCAAACTGCTGTTTGTCCCCCCTATACAAACCTCTGTCCCCTTTATTTTTTTGATTAATTTTTTAAGGAAAGTCATTTACTTTTGTTTCTCATTAATTTATTTTAGTTGATAAGTTATAATTTTTTGATTTTTGTGCTTTTTTATAATAAAAAAATCGATTGAAACTTTTTTACTTCACTTTTTTTACTCTGGTATAAGATTTTTAAAAATTATATTTTGTCTCCCCTTTTTGAACACCTGTCCCCCGCTAGAAAACTCGCAATTTACCCCTCTACGCCATTTATAATCTGGTAACCCTACACCAGCAGCGCCGTAAAAATGCCTCGATGTTTTAATTTACCGTAGTAAAAAAGTTATCAAGAAAAATCAGAAAGTGCCGACAAAAAACTTTGAAAATTTTTGACTGTCACCAGCGCCAGATTTTGCCGTGGCATATCGACTTTCTACTTTTTTAGTGATAACTTTTTTACAATGGTAAAAAAAAATGCCTATCGATATTCTGTGGTGACAAATCGATTGGATTACTTTTTTTTTAAATCGAGCCATTTTCTAAAATATGATACTCAAATTGTCGGCGAAGTTCAGGGTCATAAATATTTGTGATATTTAAAAGAGTTTCAGCAGAAAAAGACTATGATTAAAAAAAAGCAAAAATGTGTATTCAGAAAGAAAAATTAAAATTTTAAAAAGAATACATCAAAAACAAAGAAAATATGACAGAAAATTGAAGCTAAAATTACAATTACATACTAGTAATTGCAAAAAAAAAAAAAAAAAAATTATTTTTCATTTGTTTTATTCACCCGTTTGTATGAGAATTAAGTAGGTACACAGCTAATAAAATATGTACCTAGTGCTTGAAGTATTGGGCGACTATTTCATCTTTACATTTCATATTCATTTTAGTTTGTACTCTTGCTCATAACAGAATAACGCAACTTATGTGGAGTTACTCTTAAAGTTTGTGTAATATATTCTCTTACTTTTTATAAAAATAATCATTCCGAAAAACGGTACTTTTCAAAGAAAAAAGAGTGAAAATTCATCCTTAGGCGTTTTTCGTTTTTTAATTCAGAAAAGAGCTCTGAACAGAGTCCGAGCATGTTGAGCATGCTCTGAACACCATCTGAGCAAGTTTTTTCTGAGCACCCTGAACCATTTTTGAAACACACCTGAACACTAGCTGTCAAATGCTATGTGTTCAGCATTGAACTCTGTCTGCTCAGTCATTTATTCTAGGCTTATAGAGCGAACTCTGAACAAACTCGGAACAAACTCAGCACGAAAAAAGGAATACAAATTTTTAGCTCCGAACGCTCAGAGCTAAAAAAGAAACACAACTTTTTGTTTGACAGTTCAGGCTCTGCTCTTAATTAAAAAAGGAAAAAACCCCTCTTATTAACTCTGATGGAATGTGAACTGTGCGACGACATGGTAAAGACCACTGACTAAATCCTGAATGCCATAATGAAGAACGGGGCGGCAGTATAATGATTTGGAACTGTTTCTTTGCATATGAATTGAATTGAAATTGAAGATACAAATGGACTCCTTCAAATATAAAGATATCCTGGAAACGTCCCAAGTGTTGTAAAACTTTCTGGCCTATATCATTGGTCTGTAAGAGTGCTATTTTTGTTGTAAAGGGTGTTTTTTTAGGGGTACATAACTTTGAAATGGAATAAAACAAAGACGATTCTTTTCAAATTGACATAAAATTAACTTTATTCGAAAGATAATCTTTTGGCATTATAATTTAAATATGATTTCTGGCAAATGACTGCCATGACTGACTCGGACGTAGTCTAATCTGGAGGCCCAATTTTCGATGATTTTTTCTAACATTTGTGGCCGTATATCGGCAATCACGCGGCGGATGTTGTTCTTCAAGTGGGCAATCGTTTCGGATCTATCGGCGTAGACTAGCGACTTCACATATCCCCACAGAAAATAGTCAAGCGGCGTTAAATCGCACGATCTTGGAGGATAATTCACGGGTCCGTAATGTTACCAAACGTTTCCTTCAATAAATCAATTGAATCGGGCTGTGTGACATGTTGCGCCGTCTTGTTGAAACCACAGCTCTTGCACATCATGGTTATTCAATTGATGAATGAAAAAAGTCAATAATCATGACTCTATAGCAATCACCATTGACTGTAACGTTCTGCCCAACATCGTTTTTGAAGAAGTACAATCCAATTATTCCACCAGCGTATAAGCACACCAAACAGTCAGTTTTTGTGGATGTAACGGTGTCTCAACAAACACTTAAGGATTATCATCACTCCAAATACGGCAGTTTTTTTTATTGACGTATCTATTCAACCAAAAGAGCTTCATCGCTAAACAGAATTCACTTATGAAAATTGGGATCAACGGCAATCTTGTTTTGAGTCCATGTGGCACTATTTGGAAGCGTTGTTCAGGCGTCAGTCTATTCATGTTGGAATGCCAAACCAAACTAAAAATAAATTCCTTGACAGCTGACAAAATGGCTGCCAGTTAAAATAGTGTCGCCAACTTAAAGTTCTATACCGGTAAAAAAAACACCTGTTATAAGAATAAATCTGTATCTCGTGTAGGGAAAGTGTTGAAGCCCGAGATACAGGTTTATGCCCACACAAAACATTATAGCACTCATTAAGATATTTCCAATGATATTGGCCAGGAAGTATTACAATATATGGGACGAAACGCCCATTTTTTAATATCTTCTATCTACATACAAAGGTAAATTATTATGTTCTGCCAAATTCAGAGGATTCGAAGCATCTCTTAATTTTCTTCAAATCTTTCATTCCTCAAATGTTTTGAATGTTTATTGTTATTGTGTATCCTAAAATGTTTAAATATTCCTTATGAAAATAATTTATCAATAATAAAGAAACAATGGTACACTAAGGCGTATGCGTACTTTTTTTGTTTTATTGTTTATTTTGACTATACCTTAACTGGTAAAGTGCGAAATACGTTAATGTGCACATTATCTAGTTAAAGTAAACAAAATTGAAGTAACAGATACATTTAGGTTAATATGTTACCGTTTAAGTACGAAAACCAGTTAACTGGTTCGACCCGTTAAAATGCGAAATTTTACTTCAATGACTTTACTAGTGAATCTGCGAATTAACCGTATACGGCTCAATTTTAAGTACGGGATTTAGATATGGTCGCAGTCTCGCCTAGTTTTCTTGGCTTATTTTTCTTTTTCCGTTGTAAACCCGTTAAAAGAACATCGTGTTTCCTGTGTGAGCTTATACTTAGCAAAACAACGAGGTACTTTCTCCTGATCCAAATAAATTATCCCCTTGGCGAAAAGTTATAACAACAAAATGTTTAATTATTTCTTTTTTTATAAAATTTCCCGTTCTGCCCAAGCAGGGGGAAATATAACCTTTCCCATAGAAATTTCCTTTGGAGTTCTAAAATAACCGAGAAAAACATGTTTCAGGAGTTAACTCGGATTTAACCTTGAAACTATAGGATGGTCTATCACTGAAAATTTTCGATGACTATAAATCTGCGATTTAAGATAAGTGTAAGTCAGCGATTTACGATAGCTGTGTGGCACTAAGCACCATCTTGCTGTCAGGGGCCCTATACTATGCAACTTTATTCTACTTTCAAATCTGTTCGAAAGTTGTTTCCAATTATTATTTTAAGACATTATATGTATGAAAGTTGGACGAAATTTTAGTGCTTTCGACTTCTTGCCACAGAATCTTCATTTAGCGCTGTTCTATTCCCGTTTATAAGTGTTTGCTAAAGAGTTAGCGAGCTGAGATTTTGCGAATTCGAACGTTTTTATTTTAGAATCGAGTTACATAATTGGGCCCAAGTACCCATATAATCAATAGTTTAGACTAAAAGCAATTACTTATCATTAATACGTTACTCTCACCGTTGACAGTTACGGAAAGGCTTCGTTTGAGAAGATGTTCTGACCGAAAAAACTCCGCCAGGGCTAGACTAAAATCTGCATCAAATAGTGACTTTTTGGGATGCATTTGATGTTGATGGTGTACTTGGCACTGATCCATATCATCCCAAACCTGAGAAATTTTAATGTTCACGCAACCATTCATTCAAAAATTGGCAAACAAATCACATATTGTGCGAAACGTTTCTCAAACAGAGAAACAATTTTTAAGGTCCAGTGCCAGTCACACCGTGCAAGTAATTGCTGCAAGTAAAACTTGCCTGGTGTAACCACCCGAAAAGTACTTGCAAGCAAGTTATTGCTGCAAGTGATTTACTTGCGAGCAAGAACTTGCGCAAGCAATACTTGCACGGTGTGACTAGTTTTTTGATAATAATAATAAGAATGACTGGGTCGTACGTTTGCTCTTATAGTTTATATCTTGCGTGGAACTTCAGATCTTTTAAAAATATTTGAGTAATTAAAGAAACATGCTACGGAGCATGAAATTCTTTCTATCAATTGTAAAAGCAACTCGCCAGATTTTGCTTAAGATCGGTAGAGTCATTAATGAGAAAGACGAACAAAAAATTATGTGGAAGGAACCACTTATAACTGTTTTTAGTAATTTTTTTTATCAGAAAGTTTAACTCGCTTATAATCAAATCACTTGCTGCAATCAACCCTATGTTTGTTTTTTTACTAATAATACTCTACAAGAATCAATTGCCTCAATTTCAACAAATATTCACGTTCAAAAACTATTTCCTCGTAAAAAAGTTCTTCTTCCAAATCTGGATTATCCATTTAGATCTATGTATTTATGAAGAAACAATAAGCCAAACTGAACTGAAAATTGCAAAACAACATCCGTTTACACACGCAAGTACTTTCAGGTGCCGTCACATCAGGCAAGTTTTACTTGCCGCAAGTACTTGCAGCAAGTAAAATGATTGAATGAGTACTTGCTTTATCGGTGTGACGACCTGAAAAGTACTTGCAGCAAGTTTGTTTTGCATGCAAGTAAAAAGTCGTTTCAGCAAGCAATTTACTTGCCTGGTGTGACTGCTCTCTGCAAGTACTTGCACGAATATTTCAAAATCGAAATTTTTGAAACAATTGCTGCAATTACTTTACTTGCACGGTGTGACGGCACCTTAAATTCAGCAAGTAATTTCAGCAATTACTTGCAGCAAGTATTTTCAGTAATTAATTTCAGCAAGAACTTGCTTGCACCGTGTGACGGCCTAAAAATTACTTGCAGCAAGTTTGGTTTGCAAGCAAATAAAAAGTTGTTTTAGCAAGCAATTAGCTTGCCTGGTGTGACTGCGCTCTGCAAGTACTTGCACGAATATTTCAAAATCGAAATTTTTGAAACAATTGCTGCAAGTACTTTACTTGCACGGTGTGACGGCACCGAAAATTAATTTTGATTATTTGCACACGTTATAATTTTCACCAATATTACCTTCCATGGTAAAAGTCCATTGATCAAATCTTTTTCATTAATTAAATAGTATAAAGTAGTTTTTGTTTATATTAATGTTTTTTTTTTCAAGTCATCTTGTTTAAAATTTAGTATTCATTCATTTCATGTAAACCAATTGTAAAACTGAAGCTTGTACTACCTTAAAAGATATTGTATCTTACTGTGCAAGACTAAATAATATGTAATAAATACAAATACAAATGGTGATTTGCTAAACACAACTGTATAAATTCACAACAAATTAGATATTGTTTTTTAAGAGCTATATTGAATGAAACTATTACATTCAATTTTTCATTTTTTACCAAAAAAACACACTTGATTTTGTTGTTCCTAAAAGTCCATTGCAGAAAATATTTAGTTTCCGTATCCCCAGCCATTGTTTCCATTTTTTGCAATAAAAAAAAGATGATTATTCTTATCTCTATTGTTCAGGGGGAGGGGGGATGAGTACAAACTGACCCTCCCGCCTATAGGGGAGAAATAGATCCCGTTCCCACACGAATTTGTTCTTGTCGTAAGCCTTGACCCAGTCTTTTATTAACTTATAATGAACTGAAACTGTTTTTTTTTATCCAAATTTTGTACTTAAATTTTCTTAACAAATGATTGCCCCAATTCGATTCCAACGGGATATTGTGCTTCGAAAACACTTCCAACATTACTCATTTCAATGCGTCATGCACAGACTCACTGTATCATTGAAATGCATTTTATTAATTTAATTCATTTTAAAATGTGCTTATTTTTATACTTCTATCAACTTTCCTCATTATTAACCACATGGGTATGAAGCTTATTTTTGTTTATTGACACCTTATGGCTGCGAGGGGGAAAAGCGAAAAGGCGACAAAAAAGCACACATTTAAATTTGAAGCACTCTCATAATAGTCTCATTTGGAGAACTTAGCTAAAGCTTGCCCCATGCCCATCCAGTATTATTTCGTCATCGTTCCAAAGTATGTTTATGTGTTCAGTTGATGTCGATGATGCCTGCTACAAGTTCTAAGCTGTTTAGATTTTTTTCTTTCGACAGTTTCCTTTCCACATTTGTACGTATCAGCGGGACACGCGTTTATTTTATTTCAATCTATTTTCTCAAAACTGGGCCAAAACGTGTATGTGCCTCGGCCTTTAGTTGATAATAAACCAATCAACCAACCTGTTTTTTCTCCTCCTACTTCTGGCATTCGAATATAAAAAAAAACATAATGTATTAAATAAAAGAAAAAGCTTTCTGCCTTTTCAATATAATTATTATAAGTTGCATCTGATTAATAGAAAGTAACGCACACTTCGAATTAATTAGCATAATTTGTTTAACCACAAACAACAACAAGGCCTTTAATTTGGAAAACAAAATAAACACCAAATAAAATAAAAAAAAACAGGCCAGGCCAAAGCATGAACAGAATATTGCGAGGCATTTTACTCTATCGGAATACCGACCGTCTACAAATGGTTAAGGAATTTGAACAAGTTCGCGACCACCCTGAGGTGAGTAAGTGAATGCAACTGAGACCACATCACTGACTCCATTGAATGACTTGACAGGTTGACACTGAGTATGAGTCTGCCTCCCCCATTGACATTGACTTAGAGAATCTTAATAGTAGTGAGACAGGCTAACTTTAATTCCATTGGCTTGTGTTGAGATTAAAAAGCATTGAACTTTGGACTGTTTACATCGTGCGATTACATATCAAATAACATATTGAATGTTAGCTTTAATATAATGGTATTTGTGAATCTAGGAGATATTTTGATTGAAATAATGTCAACACTGGCGGTTAAAAATTATTGGAGGCTGAGAGTGAACTGAACATGAGTAAATCTGCGATAAATAAATCATATTTATAGCAAAATACTTTCCCATCGTACTTAATTAAGAAGAACTATATCTAAAAGAAAAGCAAACGCGTCCTTATTAATATTCTTGGCTAGTGGCCAGAAACATGCCATAAAGCATAATATTTTTTACTTATTCTATAGGGCTTATTCAGTTTGGTGTTGAACAAAAAATAGAGGTTTTAATCAAACTAAACTTTAAGTAGGCACGCAGAAAAGTTCAATTTTACTTCAAAGAGAATGGAATCGGTGAGTGGTAGAAAAGAACAAACAAAATCTTTTGTGTCGATATTTTTTCATTCAATTTCAATAGAGATATTTGTTTACAATTCAGCTATGAGGTAGCTCTAACTCAGATAACTAAAATTGTCTTCTATAAGATATGAAGTTATTTCTGTTTTTCCTACAAAACTATCATTTGGTAGTTGTTGTGTTCTCCCACTGAACTATTCAGTTTCAAATGTGAATTTGTTTTTTTTTTTACAAATATCCAATGAATAAAATTATATTAACTAAATTAAAACTTGTTATAGAGAAATCAAAGAACATTATACCTCGTTTTTAACATTTTCATTTTTGTTTTTTTCTTTTTCTAGTATAAAACAATATCAACATTTTATCTACATACACATAGAGAGAACCTTTTGTTCAACTCAAACTATTTATAATTATTTATTTTGACGCGGACAAAATAATAACAATAAGAGACGCCGAAAATATTCAATAAAATAGATACATAATGCTTATTAATCGTTATCAACTTGTTATAATATGTACATTAGGGAATTAGGGTAGTCCTTAGATTGAACATAGTCTTGGATAGCCCTCATTCGATTCAACACATTGAAAAACAATTTCCCTATTATTTTTCAGATTTTTATTTCACCCCCTTCGCCACCCTCTTTTCACTTTAAATTACTAATTACGGGTGTTTGATGATTCTTATAACACACGAACAAAAATCAGAGCGTATAGATTAGATTCAGACGAGAAAAAATCGTATCCCCCCCTTCTGTGTTGGGAGGAGTTATTTTCTAAAAAGTTGAGTCAAAATAGAATAGAATTAAATTATTAAAAACAACGGGAATACTTAAAATGCTTTTAAAGCCACAAATCAATTATCTAATATGCTTTTTAGATAAAGTTTTATTGTAAATAGTTTTTGAAAAAAAAAAAAAATAGTTTTTGAAAAAAAAAAAAAATAGTTTTCAAACTAAAAAAAATATATTTTTGAAAATTATTTTTATTTGACATTTTTCGTCCGGAAACATCCTTCTGCTGTGTAGTTGGGAAAGAAAACATCTCAGATCATAAATTGACTCCCCAGGAAAATAGATATGCAATGACGAAGTTAGCAAAAAAACAAAAACAAAACAAAATCTGAATGCGTAAAGTTCTTTTTTCCAACGAAAAAGTATCAAATACGACGGGATAGATTGGATTCAGCTTTTATTTCCATGACTAAGCATTTTTTAAATCTCAACCATAGTCGTATCAAGGATTCAAAAATGTGGGGTTTAATTTCTTTTCATTGAAATTTTAAATTGGAACTTCTTTCAACTAAGTGGTGGTTTATTTTATTTTCAGTATGAAGAACTTTTAATTACACTCTGGACTGTAGTAATACTAGCGCTAAACCCAGCTTATCTCCTTTTAAGGCCACGAAAACCAACGCATTAGTTGCAAGTAGTAGGTTTTTGGCATCCTTCCATATCGACTTAATTTTTTAGTTTATTTCTCAAATAATTATAGATCGAAGAAAAAATTCTGTTAATTTTTTTTCCTAATTTTTAAGTCCCATTAGTCCTTGATCTTGAAAACTATGAATTGGAGCAAACTCAACCACGCCAAGAGGTTTTCCTCCACCACTTTTACTCTTTTTTTTTGTGAAAAATCAAAGAAACCATGATATAAAGCTCAAAAACAGCTTATTAAAGGTTTGACCTTCAACTAGTTCAAAGCCAAAGTGATGATATAAGGCGGTGAACCTATTCAAATGAACGATTTTAATATTAAATTAAAGAAATGTTAATAAAACGTGTAATAACGGTAGGATTGAGATTTTTCTGTTTTCTTATTCTCTCCTACATTGGATGTTGTATCTAATGCCATTCATTTAGCCCACACAGTTCGGAGATATAACGGTTAATCCAACTCGAAAATTTGGAACCTATTCACATGGACGGGAGTGTACATGCACCTGAAAACACTTATACCCAAATTTTTGTTACTTTTTTATTTAAAAATAATTTTGCTGCCGGCTTTGTTCTATCAAAACCAATTACAGCAGTGTGTTCTAAGCTGAGGTCCTGGCAGTGATGAATACGAAAGCTGCTAGACAAGTCTCAATGATTGCAATATCACAAGCTAATATCACCTTTTTCATTGGTAGCCAAGCGGCAATAAAAGCGATTTCTACCATTGAAATCAAATCGAAGTTTGTCACAATGGTGTCAACAGTGGCAAGAATAGGATCAACACTTGATCTTAATTAGGCAGAAGCAATAGTTTAGATCCCACCCTGTAATCTTAAACAGTTAATCGAAGGCAAAGTTCTAGCTACGACAGACAAGAGATGGAGCTTGCCGTTACCGGTGTTAAGACCAGGTAACGAGCCAGTTTCAATTAAGAAAAGACCGATAACATCATCCAACTGAATAAAAAGTCTCTATCTCTTCTCGTGAGTATCACCACCGGTCACAATTGGTTCCAAAAGAAAATAACGAAACTCAGAATGAACGACTTATGCAGGGGAAGTGGTGACGAAGAACACCTCACTACCTGTATCATTGCCCTGCGCTTTATCATCTGAGAACAAGCTCCTAAGGAGACACTTCTTCAACGACTTGGAGGAAATCTGTAACATATCAAGCAAAAGCCCGTTGAAATTTACTAACGCTACCAAATGGCTTGAAATTCTTAAGCTCTACAAATTACCTGGACCACGAGATTTTGATTTGTCAGTATTTTTCACAAAGTTTGTTTGCTATTTTTCTAAAAAATAGTTGATTCGTTCCCTAAAATATCCACTGTTTTACCATGTCGACTTAATACAACAAAATACGAACTGTGTTGTAATTTTGCAAGTTCATCTCCGATAGTGATTAAAACATGTGTCCCCTTGGGAGTAACTCTCATTTTCGAGAGTTAAAATTCCGCGAGCTGCTTTCACTTGTCAGTTTGCCCTCGGTATCTAGAGTTCCTAGAAGGCTCCTCGCACCATTTTTACACACACCTTTAAAGCCTACAAAATTCAATCAAAATTTTCTATTTTTGTTTCACTTGTCAGTTTGCTCAGAAGGCTCCTCGCAGCATTTTTACACACACCTTTAAAGCTTACAGAATTCAATCCAAATTTGGCCGTTAAGAAACAATAAAATAAAAAAATCCAATCTGTTTCAAATATTCTGTGAATTACCCTTTTCTTTAGTAAACTACAAAATATAACAAAAAAAATTGCCCCGATATCTCGAAAGCATACAAATCAAATTAATTTTTTTTTTAATAGCTCTTTAATCATTGAATATCCAAAATTCTGTAAGCTTTAATAGCTCTTTAATCATTGAATATCCAAAATCAAACTTAACTCCCTTATTATGTTCCTTTTTGAATTCTTTTAAATTTAATTTTAGCCAAAAGCTGTATTCTTCACATGCATGGACAGCCGAATGATTCCCACCAGATTTACAGAGACTCATGTTGGAGATATGTTTGTTGGTAAGATTAAAAAAACAAAAACAAAACTTATAAGAAGAAATGATGTTTATCATTTTTGCCTAATTAGAAATGTGTAAATATGAAGAAGAGCTCTTGATATGCAGATATTGTCTTATTAAGATATACATAAATGTACATTCATTCATATTATTTTAATTAAAAATACTTTCAAAGAATAAAGAGAGTGACATACTTGAGTCATTGAATATATAAAGCTAAAGGTAATGTTGAGATTGTATATAAGATTATGAAACTAAATTATCATGGGACTACCTTAATTAACACAAAAATTGCTATAGTAAATAATTGCTAACACAGTGTGGAGATTTCAAGATAAGAATTTTATCAAATTATTGACAAAAAGATTTGGTTGAGCTTTTAATGTAATGTGTTGTTCCCTTCATCAGAGAATATGGTTTTTACTTATTTTTATTTATTTTATGCCCAGATTACCACACTCAAGTGAACTTTTTAACGGTCATTTTAGAAAAATGTCGGCCCAGTGATTCTGCCAGCGCAAGATCTGCACCTAATAGTGTCGTTCTGGAGATACCTTTGTAGAGTCTATTTTCTTAATGATGTTGAACTGATGACTTTGAACAAACAAATTTAAGTTTTTTTCGCAATTTAGTATTTCAAATGTAATTTTTCTAAACTATCCGGAAAAAACTTGATTTAAAAAGGAAATTAAAGATTGAAATGAGACGCTAGCGACCAGATGCCTTTTCGTCTTTTTTTATGGGAAAAGGAAGAACTACGAAATCTTTTACATTTTTGTTTTATTTTATTTTTATTTTATTCTTTTAGCAATATGCGACCCAAGAAAATATGTGTTCGCAAACGTGCATATGATTGGAATTGGGTGATATGCGGATCTTGTAGCACATCGTCTGAATACCTCGCATATAGACCACAACATTTGCGTTCATATTTGCGGACACATGATGTGCGAGCACCTTGATCGCAAATGGTTTTGCAACTTTTGGGACAGTTTTTACACATCGTGTGAACACCCTATGTGTAAGTTTGCGGACACTGACGTAGAAACAGGATTTGCGACATATTTGCGACTTTTTACGTGACGTCAGAGTCGCAAACGTTTGCGGCTTTTTATATGCCGTCTGCTCTTAGCTTTAGACTATAACACATTTTGAGCGTCCCTATAGAAAAACCCTTACAATCAAATTTATTAAATTACCTTACCAAACTCGTTACAGTTTTCCAGCTGATCACTGACTTAGTATATAGTTAGACTAAAGTCTTTTCAACCAATTGTCTATTTGACAATACCATTTATAAGGTACTTAGAATCCTCAACGAATTTTCCTTTTGTTTGTCATTCATGCAGTTCTGCCAATTCGGCTTCTGGTGGAGAGTTCTCCAAAAGATCGTTTGCATGCATGACCTTAAGTTGATTTATTGACTCTGTTAATCCATTTTGGCTGCTCCAGCTTATAGACAGACGCCATCATTATGAAACGTTCATTCAATTGATATATGTATAACTGAGAATTCTCTGATTCTTCTACACCATACTTTTCACGAAAGCACTTTTTGCTTCCGAGGGTTGAAAAACTCAGGTGTGTATATTATCTGCTATGTTACTTTATGCCAAATAGTTACTTTATCTGTTTTTTTTTTAACTGCTAAACACGTTCAGCACATGAATCATCCAACTCCTGTGCTTTCGAATTCAGCATAAGTTCCCACAGAAAATCCGCTAACTTTATATTTTCCTCTCTCAATTCAGTTACTACATCGAAATACCTATCATTTTCTTCCTCAGACTCATTAACGTGTTAAATCTTGATTTTCCTCTTCAGCTTAGCCCTAGTGTATAAGTTATTTCTGCATCAATTGCTTTTTACCTGCCTCCTAAATGAGGTTCAACGTGCTCTTTATTTATCACGTATTTGAAAAATAAAAAAAAAAACAAAAATTACCTCGAATTGTTATATAACCTGTAAAAAACGAAAAGACGTTTTTAAAGAATTTTTAAACAGATTATTTCAAAAACCTGACCCTATACTTGACTATGGCATCTATTTATGTGCTGCCTGCTCTTTGGGCAACTCACTCTTTTTCGGGATAAAAATATTTTCGTTTTTAAATTTTACTGGACCAAAAATCTCACAAGATTTCTTTGCAATTAACTTTATAAATAACTTAACAACTTTTAGTGCGAAATCCAGGAAATGTCATTCCTCATGCCCATCACTTTGAAGATGAGTATTTTAGCTGTGAACCGGCTGCTCTCGAGCTAGGCTGTGTGATAAACAGTGTGCGGCACATTATTGTCTGCGGCCATAGCGATTGTAAAGCAATGAATCTACTCTATCAATTAAAGGATCCTGATTTTAGCTCACAAGTAAGTTTAAAAAGATATCATTATAAGAAAAAAACTGACTACAAATAATTTTTTTTAAAGAAAAACCGTCGCCTATCTCCCCTCCGCTCATGGATGTGTACTCACGCTGGATCAAGTTTAACTAAATTCACTGAATGGAAGAACAACGGAATGAAGGATCCTCTCATATTTTCTTCAGAAACACCGACAAGAAAGTTCGTAGCTTATATTGATCCTGAGGATAAATTTGCACTCGAAGACAAACTCTCACAAATAAATACATTACATCAGGTTTCGAATGTTGCCTCTTATGGATTTCTTAAGGAAAGATTAAAAACTCACGATTTGCATATCCATGCTCTTTGGTTTGATATCTATACAGGAGATGTATATTTTTTCAGTCGAGGTGCCAAGAGATTTGTTCCAGTCGATGAAGATAATTTCCATAAGCTATCCGAAGAAGTTCGAAAATATTATTCTTAAAAGATAACAAACAACAAATAGCCCCTGATTGATGGTTAAAAGACAACGTGATATTTTTGTGTAAATAGCTTAGTCACTGGATATTTTTTTATATAAGATTTTAAGACAATTTATTTCTTTGTATATTAGTCTATAGATATATTGTTATTATTATGTTTATAACGATATTCAAAAAATATATATTATTATTATTTATGTACTAAACCTGGAGAAAACTTTTCTTCTGTTAAAAAAAAAAAATCAAGAAGCAAATAACTAACTACAAATATGGCGAATTTTTGATATAATCTCAGTGGTATTGCTGGCTCACAGCATTACTGTTAGGATTCTCTAGTTCTTCAAAGTATTTTCGTGCATTGCGAATATTGACTAAAGTCGCTTCGGACGGCATGCTGGGATCCGACATAACCACCATAATGTACGTGTTGCTAGTAAAGGTGTCGATAAATGCAGCAAATACACTGTTCCTGACTTCCATCGATTGGAACTTTGCACCTAGTTTCGAACAACTTAGTTTGAATTGTTTTATGATGTTGGAGACTTTTTCGAAACGATGAGAGTCTCGATATTGCCGACTCTGGCAATGAGATATCACAAGAAATGTAGCCTTTTCAAAGAGAAGCACTTCATCGGCATCTATGACATTTGCAAAGTGGGCTAGAGAGTTTTCTAGTGCGGCTACATTGGGTATTAGCATTGTAACAATGCTAGACCAAGCTCTTTAAAGAGGTAGTAATTTTCAATAGAAACCGGATAATAAGAAGTTGATTTGTTTTACCTGTATAGGGTTTCATCCCAAATGCTTGTCCTAAAGCACGTGATGTTACCGGGCCGAGACAAACGAATTAGATCTTCTTCACGTCCTTTAAATAGACTCTCACGTTGTTCTTCCGCAACCAGATCCATTTTATGAATGAGGCAGAATATTTTTGCATTTGGAGAGTTCTGAAAGTTTTGCAATTATTAATAAATTCATACATCTAAACAAAATAAACTGAAAATTATAGGCTGGCTTCAGATGCTGGCAATTATTTAAAACAACTATTCGAAAAATGAAATATGGTAGAGTCGGTATTTCCAGTTTTTCTGAAATAAGGAATAGAACAACCAAACAAATCAGGATATTTAAACCTTACCTACAGTTCAAAGACAAATTGCTCTTTTCTCGTTTGAGTGATTATTAACTGAGGCAAATCTATATACTCATCAATTTGAAGAAAATTGGGAATAATATTCTTCTGTAAAGGTGGAGCGTTAAGCTTTACTCTATATTGAAAAATCTATGAGTCTGTAAAAATTGACTTTCGTCTTAGAAGGGTAAGGCAGATAACACCAACTGTTGTACCTGGGCGCAACGCCTACCTGGAGTAGAGCTCACTTAAACTTTGAATTGGACATAATTACAGTGAGAAAAAATGTCCGTTAATGTTTGGTCCCAAGGAGAGATACAACAACGAACTGTACGGATTGTACAACGACACCAGCCTAGCCAAAAAGTGAAAAGCCACCAATTCAGGTGACTGGAGTACTAAGAACGGATGGGAAGCAGAAATTGACATCCAGAGGGAGGTCAAATATATACATACATAGGTATTACACTAGATAGCAAACTCCGCTAGAACAAACATGTCTGGATAATTGTCGGAAAAGCCACAAAGACTCTCATGATATATAAAAAACTTGCAGGTAAATCATGGGCTTCAATCCAAACATTCTCAGATGGATGTACATTATGATGGTAAGACCCACCATTACCTATGGAGCAAATTGTCTATAATAACTTAAGTTTGTTATTTTTTTGAGTATAAATCTGTTTGATGAGCTGCTTATACACTTTCACCGAAATTCAGCGAGAATGCCATAGGGAAATGTGCAATCATGTCGGATAGCTAGGCCGAACTCAGAGCATTAAGATTATACAGCATAAGCTTTGAACTGTTATGGGATTGTGTGGGTAGGCTAAACGAACTGGACAAACATAACTATTTTACGGTTCATTGGGTTCCTCCTCAGCGAAAATAGTTTCAATGACACCTCTAACAGGACCAAAGCCTTATTGCCGAGAAAGAGAAAAAGTGATAAGAAAACAAAATCAAAACAGCTGAGCCGAAAAGATAACAAATCTGGAATAAACTCCCCAAGCTGAGGTAGGCCAAACTTCTACTTCTGAAATTTATATAACCAATACCGATTCAACTAAAATAAAAACAAAAACAAAAAACTAAGACAAATATCGGAACTTTTCACAGGCCACTGCAAGGCCTATAAATCGGTGCTACGGACAAGTTCTTAGTGTTCACGAGGAGACAAAATACCAAATAGTAGGTAGATGTGATGCACTTGTAGACATCTGGGAAATCACCAGATAGAAGTGAGCAATCTACTATCATTTAAAGTACCTCAAATACTCGTTTCTTGAAGAAACTTATTTGGAATATGAGCTGTAGAATAAGGAACTTTATCCAGTTCCAAACGGGGCACAATAAATCTTAATGGTCGCAGTGCACTTATACCCCGGATCAATTCATTCATTCAAAGGTTCGTATTAATTTAAGAGTAAAAAGGTTGAGAACAACTCTCAACCAGCTTTCGAGAGTAAGCAGGCGTAAGCAGGCGCAAGTGGGCGCAGTTAAGAATTAGCTCAAAGAGAGGTAGACAGCTATCTGAGTCACTCTCGAGAGTATCTCTAATAGAAACGCACGTTTAGTTCCTTTTCATGGATTAACTTGTTCAAGGGAAAAATGCTTCAAGAAACCATTCTTTTAATTGGTAGTGTATAATTTTGGAAAGATGATTTTTTTATAATCCTTTGGAATCCGAAAGGGGAGAAAAACAAAATAATCAAATGGAAAATGACATATGTTAGTCATCGGATATTAATTTCTAAGTTGGTGCATAGATTTATTTCTTGATATGTAGGCGATACATAAAAACAAAATCCATTCAGTTTCTATTATTTTGGGCTGATTGAAACACTCAGTAAAAAAAAAAAAAAACAGTAGGTATGACACATCAGATGTGCAGTTGCAAATTCACAAGGAGACACAGGAATGATGCCCTTATCTCAGCTATTACTTTTTTCAAGTTAGATTATCTTCATATATCGCATATCGGGTGTTTGCCACTGATCTCTATAATATGTGTGTTGTGTTTTATAGAGATCAGTGGTGTTTGCCCTTAAAAAATAAACATTAAACAAACTGTAACCCTGCCGGACTATGAACAAGACTTTCTAGGTATGTATTATCATTATTTCATTATATTTATTAACTAAACTCTTATAAATTAATCATACTCACTTGCAACAATGCCTCCAGACAAGATTGATAATAGTGAACATCACGCTCCAATTCCCTGCTCTCTACATCGAATACATAAATCAAAACCTCTACATTTCGGAAAATGTTATCTTTTTGCGATGCAAAGTATTGCTGCATAAACGACTCCTGCCCTCCACAGTCCCAAAGGTTAAGCACAAGATTACCCAAAAATCTAACATGTGAATGTTCAACATCGACTGAAAACAAATTCCATTAGTTATAAATGTAAAAATATTGTTTAATAAAAACAATAAAATCACTTGTCGCTCCAAGTCGGGTGGTGTCTCTGGCTATGTAGTTGGCAAATATTATGGATCTCATACTGGTTTTACCAGATCCACTTTTGCCCATCAAAAGGACCTTTAATAAAAATAACTTTTGTACAGTAAAGTATTAGAGATGGTAGTTTATATGATAAAAACCTTTTTCTTCATATTAGATTTGGTTTTATTTGGGAAAATTGATTAAATGTTTTGGCTACTTAAATTCTTTTTTACTTTTTCTCTCCACCTTTTTGCTCTGTTCTCGAAAACAGATAAAAACAATAAAAATGTCAAAACATAACATGAACTCATTCAGAGCCAACGTCATCATTTGGATGGTAGGGTAGTGAGATGGTAAGGTGGTTTCATCTAAATCAGGTTTTGTTTACTGAACGCTTATTAAATTTTCGGATATTATTTAAATAATGCTGATTGATTACAATAATTTGTATTTATATTCAAGTGCTTTTTTTTTATCAAAACTTATTCAAAGTGTGGATTAATCTAATCAGTATAGTTGTAGATAAAGTTTGAGATGGGGGTAGAAGATGAAGTTGGAAACTTGTTGGTTGTCGCGGCCACTTAAAAAAAAACACAGTTTACTTTTTATAAGTTCTCACAGAAGTAATGTGGTTCTCTTCTCTTCATTTCACATTTTTTGCTTCGTGCGTCATGCAGCTATCTTAAGAATTAGCATTTTTCCTAGATTTCGAATTTTTACTCTCGTATCTTGGCCTATAATAGGTGTGTTTTTTTCCTTTCCCGCATGGGCTTGGACGAAAGAAACGACCTCGGGGCTAAAGCAGTTTACATGTTAAAAGGAACAACAACTAATCCCCTTCGGGCTTAGCTAAGCCCAGAGAATTTTCGGGGCTTAACTTTATCCCAGATAAAAACTGTGTTACCGGCACGAATTTCATACATGTTATCGATAGTTTGTATGGAAACTCCATTTTTTTTCTGTAATGGCGTCGCTAAGCCCCGAAGTCGTTTTTTTCGTCCGATTCCCCCGGGCTTGCAAAAAAAAACACACCTAATATAGGTTTTAATATACACCTAGATGGCCAACATAGGATCTTTTGTACAGAGAAAAAGTGAAGCTTTGCGACCATTTTGTTGGAGGCAAAAAATGTAAACAATGGAATTAAATGCCTCTCAGTGGTTTCTCTTAATAAATGATTATATTTTTGAATTTAGAAGAGGTAATAAAATGATTTTGGTATCAAATGAAAGGTATTTTTGTCATCTCTTAAATGGTAACAAAATTATATAGCTATGTTAAATATATTTTGAGATATTTACATTTAACTTCTGGCGAGACATTTTTTCCTAGTCTTGCTTTTGTACACTGATATCTTTTAAAACTCTGTGATGACGTGTACAAGTTTTGGTATTAAAAGAAAGCTTAAATTGTTGGCTTTAATTGCAGATATAATTTATTATCACTTCTCAAATAAATATGGCAATAACACCATTTCTTCTTGTTACTGTTTTTACACACACAGACACTACCAGAACTAGGTATTTTAATATTTTTGCAATCTTGCACACCTTAAAATCACGTCTCATAAATAAAAAAACCAATTAAACAAATAGAAATACTTTATTTTAGAAAAAATCTCCTTTGCAAAAAGTAAACAACACACAAAACACAATAATATATTTGTTGTTGTAAATGCCTCCAATAAAATGGTGGCCGAGCTTCACTTTTGAGGGCGAAGTTGGTTATCTAGGTATATATTAAAATCTATGGCCTATAACGACTTTATTTTGAAAAATGTCGGCCGAAAACAATCATGAGATAACGGAGAATGAGCAAAAATGTATGGGAGCTGGTCCATTTCTCAATACGAATGTATCATACATCCTTGAAAAGGTTATTGTGAGTACATCATTTTATTATATACATATGGTCTGCTCTTAAATAATGGGGTTCGGAAAATATTCGGCTACAAAAAACCGAAAAGAAAAGTAATGCAAATCCGCTCCCGAATAGTTCTGCCACCCCATGGTTACGAACTTAACATCTAAACAAAAATAAGACTTAATAATAACATTTTCAACAATGATACATATGATACATATTCGTGTGCTGAAAAACTAAACCATCACCGCCTAATGCATTTTTCTATTTGTGTTTTTTGATGCCAATCTCTCGAACTCCATGTTTTACAATTTATCGGCAGTATAACAAAATGAAGTACATCCAATAGCCTTTTCAACGATGTATGACTCATAAGTGTTGACTTGGTAGACCAGCTTCCAATGCGAAATTGCATTACTGTTCTATAATGCGTTTTTGCTAAATATCTATCAAACCAAACCCCATAGTCTAAAGCCTAACGGCTATATAATAAAATGAAGTACCTACATGTTATAACCTTTGCAACGATGTACATACATGCGTCACATTAAATAATGTTGACTTGTTAGACCAGGTTCCAATTTGCCAAATATCTCTCCCCACCAACTTCACTTTAAAATTAATATAAAAGAAAATGAAGTACACACAATAATCCTTAAAGATGTTCGAAACATTGATGTTGAGTTGGCAGATCTGCACCCAATGCAGAATTGCATTATCGTTTTATTTGCTTTTTTCAAAATATCTCTCAGACTCCATGGTTTACAGCTTAAGGATTCTACAATAAAATGAAGTTCATGTAGTAGCCTTTGTTATGATTTACTACACATTGATGTTGAGTAGTAAGAAAATGACAAATTCGGAGTTGGATTATTGTTCCTTTCGGTGCTTGAAGCTGAGTATCTCTTGAACCCCATAATTTAGAGCTTAACGGGCTTATATTGAAATGATGTCCTAACAATAACCTTTTCAAAAATAAATGACACATTTGTATTGAGCATATGGGCCAATTTTCAATTATAAGTTTCAATGATAGCTATAACTGGGGCCTAAAAAGCGTATACAAAAAATAAGTCAAAACACCCCAAAAAATAAGCATTTCAAAAAACTTTTAATTTTTCTTTATATATTGTAATAACTTTCCATATTTGAACTATAACGACTCCGAAATGCAAACAAACGGACACAATAAAGCTTACGGTCACAGTGCAAACATACCCTTATTAGCTATAATTATAGCAACTCTCAAACGAAGGAAGCGCCATCTGCCGGATTATAGCAGATTTACCAGCTGTCAAATAAAAGCTTTTGGAAGGGAAATTATTGGGAAATTTCCCCTACGGAAAGCTCTGGAAGCAGAGACCAGAACGTTCTCCTTATTTCCAGAGTTTGGAAAACAAGTATAAAAGCACATGATTGAACGGCAGCGACACAGTTTGTTTTTAATCGTGAAAGAATAAAGTTGGTTATAATAAAAGTGAAAAGTAAAGTTTGTGAATTAATTTCAGTGGTGAATAATAAATTGTTTTGCTTGTAGTAAGAAAAGTAAAGTGTTTTATTTTGTGAAATAAATAAGTGGACATTTTGAATAAAGTAAATAAGTTTTATTAACGAACCTGAGAAAATATTACATTGGTGTCAGAAGTGGGATAAAACTTATTTTATCTGTGCACTCAATTTAATGTGTGGAAAGTGAAAAAAAAAAGACAATGGGTAAATCTTTGAATGATTTAAATTTAGTGGAACTTAAGGCAGAACTGAATAAGCGAGATCTTCCTACTGCTGGAACAAAGAATGATCTTATAATTCGTCTGCAAGAAGATTTAAGAAGATGTGGAAAAAACCCGGACACGTTTATATTCGACATTGAAATGGAAGAACAACAAGACCAAGTAAGTACATCGGGCATGACCAATATGCTGTCTCAGCTGCTCGCAAAATTTGAAAGCCAGGAAAAGAATCTTCTCGAAAGATTCGAGCAACAAAGCCAAGAACAAAAGAATCTTCTCGAACGTTTCAAACAGCAAAGCTTAGAGCAGAAGAATCTTCTAGAACAACAAAGCCAAGAACAAAAGAATCTTCTAGAACAACAAGGCCAAGAACAACGCAATGAACAAAAGAATCTTCTCGAACGTTTCGAACAGCAAAGCCTAGAGCAGAAGAATCTTCTAGAACAACAAAGCCAAGAACAAAAGAGTCTGCTCGAAAAACAAGAAAAGAATCTTCTTCAACAATTCCAAGAACAGACAAATTTACTCGAAGGTAAGTTAGATGCCTTTGACAACAGAATTGTTGCTCTTGACGAGCGAGTCGATAGACAATTTTCAACTGTCGATAAGCAATTGTCAACAGTAGAAGCAAAGTTCGAAAAAATGGAAGATAAAATTGAATCCATTACCAAGGAATTAGACAAAGTAAGGAAGATGAAGGTTCGAGAGGGTTCTGGTGACTGTCCTAGGAGAAAGGAGATGCATCCACCAACCTTCGATGGACAAACTTCTTGGTCAATCTACAAGAAGCAGTTTGAGGCAGCTGCAGCAACGAACGGCTGGGACGACGAAGACAAATATATAGCTCTGACGCTTGCTCTTAGAGGAACTGCTGCTGAGCTGCTGCAAACCATACCAGCAGAAAAGAATGGCAACTTCAGCGCTCTTGTTCAGGCCATTGACAAACGCTTTGGAGATGGCCATATGCAAGAAGTCTTCCGTGTTCAACTCAATACAAGAGTCCAGAAAAGGGGAGAAACTCTGCAACAGCTTCAAGCAGACATCGAACGACTGGCGCATCTGGCATATCCAGCTGCAGGAGATGAAATCATTAACCAATTCGCAACAGAAGCCTTTGTTCGTGCTGTTTCTGACATCAACCTTCAGCGAGCAATTCGAACGGCTGGAAAACGCACGCTCCCTGAAGCATTAGCGTTCGCCCTGACTATGGAAGCAGCAGAACAGGCTTCTCAAGGAGTTCATCGGGTAAGAGAAATAGAAATTGAGGAGTGTTCTTGCCAGAGAACTGCATTCCAAAGGAACCAGCGAGATGGACCTGCTCGATGCTGGAACTGTAACAAAACCGGACATCTTTAACGCCAGTGCAGATTGCCACCTAGAAGACCTGCATGTCAACATTGTGGAAGCAGAAACAGCAACAACAACAATGTCAATACTCCTACTCGGCCCGTTTCTCAACCGGGAAACGAGTAAGAACCAACTTCGAGGGGCAGAAGCTGGTTTCTGGTATCGATGGCCCCAGAACCACCATCCAGGTATCACAGACGAAACGAAACAATAAAAGTCTGACTGTGGAGGCAACACTAAACGGCAAAAAGCAAGTGGCTACGATCGACACCGGTGCCACTGCCTCCATTGTTCGAAAGGACTTGGTGAAGATGACATGGCTGCATAACACCAACACTTACCGCCTGAAAACTGCAACAGGAGAGGCAGCCAGAGTTTACGGGGAAGTTCGTCTTACAATTCGTTTGGCAGAACTGGAGTTTTCACATCTGTTTCTGGTAGCAGATATATGTGACGAGTGCATCGTTGGAATCGACTTTATGAAAGAGCATGGAGTAATTCTCGACATCGGGAAGCAAGTTCTCAAGTACCGAAATGTGGAGATTCCTATGGTTTACGGCAATGAAAACTCATCAACTCTCAGGACTGTCATAAAAGAAGATATATGCCTGCCACCTTCTTCAGAAGTGTTCGTTTGGACAAAAATAAAGGGAGATTTGGGTAGCCATCGATACCTAATGGTGGAGCCAGACTCTGAACAGTCTTCTCAAAACATCATCTTGGGGAAGACCCTTGTGGCACCAAAGAACAACATGGTACCCGTACGGATACTTAACATCAAACCGTACGAAGTTAAGCTAAGAAAAGGAGAAATTGTTGGAAAGTGTGAATCTGTTTCCGCCATAACTACGATCACAGAAGCTGACGCACAAAAATCTGTGGACCCCGGCAAAGTGAACCCTATGAAGGCAAAAATTCTGAAGTCATCCAAATTAACTGAACGTCAGCTAAGTGTTGCTGGAAGCCTCCTTCACGAGTACGGTGATATACTCTCTTCACCCAGTGGGCAGTTTGGTCGAACACAACTGGTGCAGCATCGAATCGACACAGGAGACGCAAGACCTATTCGACAACCAGCAAGACGTCTCCCATTAGCCAAACAAGCCGAAGTTGAAGAGATGATATCGACCATGAAGAAAGATGGACTAATCGAAAACTCTAAAAGTCAATGGGCATCCCCAGTTGTTCTTGTCAAAAAGAAGGACGGAAGTACTCGATTTTGTGTGGACTATCGGAGGCTGAACGATGTGACAAAGAAAGACAGCTACCCTCTGCCAAGAATCAGCGATACTCTGGATGCGATGGAAGGTGCTGAATGGTTTTCAACATTGGACTTAAAGAGTGGCTACTGGCAGGTAGAAATCCATCCAGAAGATCGAGAAAAGACGGCTTTCTCCACAGGAAATGGTCTGTGGCAATTTAAAGTGATGCCTTTCGGACTATGCAACGCTCCGGCAACATTTGAGCGTTTGATGGAGTGCGTTTTACAAGGACTTACTTGGAAATCTTGCCTAGTCTATTTGGACGATGTCATTGTTTATGGTAAGACATTTGATGAGCATTGTGGAAACCTTAAGGCCGTGTTCCAGAGGCTTCGAGAAGCAAACTTGAAATTGAATCCAGACAAATGCGAGTTTTTCAAGTCTGAGGTAAAATACTTGGGACATATCATCTCTTCCCAAGGAGTGAAGACTGATCCTGAAAAAGTTGACACCGTAAAGAATTGGCCAACACCACAGGATAAATATCAACTCCGGAGCTTTCTTGGTCTAGCCACGTACTATCGACGATTTGTGAAGGATTTTGCTGGGATCGCGAAAAGTTTGCATCAGCTAACAGAGAAAGGCAAACCGTTCAAATGGTCAAGCGAGTGCGAGAAAAGCTTCCAGGAACTTAAGCAGCGCCTATGCAATACACCAGTTTTGGCCTATCCGACACCAGGGAAACCTTTCATCATCGACGCTGACGCAAGTAACGTGGGAATTGGTGCCGTACTATCACAAGTCCACGAAGGAGAAGAGAAGGTCGTTGCCTATTACAGCAAGGTGCTCTCAAAGCCAGAAAGAAATTACTGTGTGACCAGAAGAGAACTTCTAGCTTTAGTATCGGCAACAAAACACTTCCATAAGTACATCTATGGACAGAAGTTCCTTCTTCGAACAGATCATGGCGCACTTAATTGGCTGTTGAACTTCAAAAATCCAGAAGGTCAAGTGGCAAGATGGATTGAGAGATTGCAGACATACGACTACCAGATCCAACATCGAAGAGGAAGGTTGCACTCAAATGCAGATGCCTTATCTCGGAGACCATGCAAACCGGACTGCAAGCACTGCACACGTCAAGAAGAGAAAGAGGTTGCTTCCATCCAGCGATTAAGAGCCGACCCCATTTACGGTTGGAGTAATGAAGAAGTAAGAGCTGCCCAACAAGAAGACTCGGATATTGAACCCATTCTTGCATGGAAGGAACACCAAGAGAAGCCAGAATGGGGTGACATCTCCGACAGAAGTCCAACTCTTAAGGCGTATTGGGCACAATGGGACTCGTTTCATGTACAAGAAGGAATACTAAGACGTAAATGGGAGTCCACAGACGGCAAATCATATGTGATGCAGCTAGTCGTACCTCGTTCCAAAGTTAATGACGTTCTTCAAGAGATGCATGATGGAGCTTCCGGAGGACATTTGGGTGTCAATAAGACACTGGAAAAGGTAAGGCAGCGATTCTACTGGCTACATGCAAGAGAAGACGTCGAAAAATGGTGCCGAAAATGTGATACTTGTGCTGCAAGCAAGGGACCAGGCAGAAAAGTTCAGAGTAAGATGCAGCAGTATAATGTGGGCACGCCTTTTGAAAGAATTGCAATAGACGTTGCAGGCCCTTTTCCAGAAACCAGAAACGGAAACCGATACATCCTGGTAGTAATGGACTACTTCAGCAAGTGGCCTGAGGCATTTGCCATCCCAAACCAGGAAACCAAAACAGTCGCGGATCAGATTGTTTTCAACTGGGTAAGCAGGTTTGGTGTACCTATGGAACTCCATTCAGATCAAGGGAGGAACTTCGAGTCCAAAATCTTTCAGGAAGTTTGTACACTCCTTGGCATTAAAAAGACGAGGACAACACCGCTTCACCCACAATCTGATGGGATGGTTGAACGATTCAACCGGACCCTTAAAGAACACCTTTCCAAAGTTGTAAGCGACAACCAACGAGACTGGGATCGGCATATTCCGTTATTCTTGATGGCCTATCGAAGTGCGGTACATAGCTCAACAGGACATACACCATCAGAAATCCTGCTCGGGAGCACAATACGACTACCAAGCGAAATCAAATTTGGATGTTATACAAGTGAGCCACAAGGAATAGACGACTACGTGGACAACCTCAAAGAAAAGCTAGTTGACATTCACGAAAGGACGAGGGCAAATATAAAGCTGTCGAGTGATCGGATGAAAACAAGATACGACGCAAAAGCCACAACGACAGGATTCCAAGTGGGAGACCTTGTGTGGTTTTATAATCCCCACCGTCGGAAGGGACTCTCACCGAAGCTTCAACAAAATTGGGAAGGCCCTTATACTGTTGTAACACGAATAAACGATGTCGTCTACCGCATTCAGAGAGGATTAAGAGGCAAACTAAAAGTAGTTCACAGCGACCGTTTACATCATTATAATGGTGATGGAAGTGATGGATTTGCTCGGGACGATCAATCCTAAGAGGGGGGGCAGTGTAATAACTTTCCATATTTGAACTATAACGACTCCGAAATGCAAACAAACGGACACAATAAAGCTTACGGTCGCAGTGCAAACATACCCTTATTAGCTATAATTATAGCAACTCTCAAACGAAGGAAGCGCCATCTGCCGGATTATAGCAGATTTACCAGCTGTCAAATAAAAGCTTTTGGAAGGGAAATTATTGGGAAATTTCCCCTACGGAAAGCTCTGGAAGCAGAGACCAGAACGTTCTCCTTATTTCCAGAGTTTGGAAAACAAGTATAAAAGCACATGATTGAACGGCAGCGACACAGTTTGTTTTTAATCGTGAAAGAATAAAGTTGGTTATAATAAAAGTGAAAAGTAAAGTTTGTGAATTAATTTCAGTGGTGAATAATAAATTGTTTTGCTTGTAGTAAGAAAAGTAAAGTGTTTTATTTTGTGAAATAAATAAGTGGACATTTTGAATAAAGTAAATAAGTTTTATTAACGAACCTGAGAAAATATTACAATATATTTGCGATCATATTGATTTTTTTTAGTGGGCGGAAATTTATTGTAAAGATGTTTTAGGCCATCTTTTTTTTAACTCTATCAGATCTTTGCCGAAGAGAGCTCTTAGTACAAGTGATATCTTTGCGACCAAAGAATTGCCAAACACAAATTAAGTGCTCATCAGGCTCATCACTTAGTGTAGTGTTAGTAGTTAGTAAGCAACAAACTACTTAAGACATGTATGTATCCTTTACAAAATAAATATAAAACAATAATTAAAAAATAACATATACAATGACATTGAAAAGATTAACAAACATTCAAGAGCGTGGTTCACTGGTCTTCAATTTAGCTTTGAGTCTATTCTTAATTATATTTAAATAAAAAAAAATCAAGATTAAAAGTAAAATGAACTAATAGGTTTTTGAAACTTTCAACACGACGCAATGTGTGCTGCGATATTTCATTATCAAATTAACTAGGAATTCTTTTTTTTAGAAAAAATCATCACCTGACATTTAATAGGTTCAAGATTTAAATCGTTTTTACTACACTGTTGGGGAAAATTTCCAGTAACATACACAAATATACTGTCATGTACACAAGAAAAACAGACGATTGAAGACACAGTACACATAATATTTAAGGTAATATCATTAGCGTTTTCATTTTTGTTCAGTTCTGCGCATCCATCAAAATCAGTGGAAAATGGCGAATCCCGTGACCCCCACTCGTTAAACATCAAAATTTGTTGTGTGTTATGTGTTCATTTGTTACTTATTTATTTATTTTTAGTGTTTATTAAGATTATTTTGTCATGCAAACAACATTCCTTCCTGGTTTTTAGTGTTATTTAAATTATCTTTTTGTGTTTGTTTTCTTCGTTGTTGATGTAATACAGCGGACGGGGTCACGTAAGGCTGCCATCTTGAATTTCTTTGACAGTTCTCATTTCGGACAACATGCGCAAGATAATACCTTAGATATGTGTACTGTGGATTGAAGAAGGCCGAAAAGACGAGCAGTTGAATTTTAGACTTGACACGATACAGTCCACTTTAACGTGAAAAACAACTGAATTTTTAAAAAACTTAAAACTTTTATTACTTAAGCCCATTACATACATTAGTTCTAAGATCTCAGAAAAATAAAATCTATAAGTTAAAGTTCAATACGGTTATTGTGATGTTGTTTATTTATTTACATTACTATTTTGGGAACAAATTTTAGATTACATTCGTGCGTGATCCTTCGAGCCAAATAGAATCAACCCTCTGGACGTGGTTAGTGTTGTTCCTAAGAATATAAAAAAAAACCTGTGAAATGCCGGTGACGCCGTTACGTAAAAGCGAACGCAAAAATAAAGGCCGTTTGCCGGTACACCTTAGAGACCATGATCTCAGTAAAAAAACAACCCCTGCCATTCGCAAAAGATCGTCGTCGTTAGTTACATGCATTGGTTTCAACGGCGATGAGGAATCGACAAAAAATTCTCATGACGCCGCCTTTGCAGCTGCCAAAGGAAGGCCATCAACATCACAAGGATTACTCCAGAACCATACCAATGCAATAATTGGTTTGTACGACAGACAGGCACATGCAGACGACGACGGTATGTATGGTGATATATGCACAAGTGATGATGACCGGTGCCAGACACAAATCTTTGATGGTGGTAAATCAGGGGAACGACGACAACAACCACACATAGAAACTACTCCTTGGAAGTATACAACCAATGGAAGACACCAAAAGAAACGACAACTCAAAAAAGGACAGCCTGCTTCAGCATGAACGATGTGGATAACGTGCGAGAGAGACGACGACAGCATGATGACTTGGAAATTGACTTTCAAAGAATTGACAATTGGCGAAAGTCCACAATGTTCCAAGCAGATAAAAAAAGTATCAATTCCGATTCCAGAATATTTGAATTGAAAAATAAAGTAAAAAAATTAACCGACGAATTGAAAAAAGTAAATACACGAAATAATTTGCCTACACCTACACAAAATTATATTCAAGAAGATTCCGAATCAGAAGAGGAAACTCGACCATCTTATTTGGATTTGATGACAACATTTATGGCCAGACAATCCTAGTTGGATTTGCCAAAATTCGACGGCCACAATCCAGAGGACTGGCCTTTATTCAAAAATGAATATTCCCGAACCACCAAAATAGGCAAATTCACTTCTGGTGAAAATGTGACCAGACTCAGGAATGCTTTAAAAGACAAAGCATTTGAGACAGTAAGTTCTTTGTTGATTCTGCCCAACAGTGCAGAAAAAGTGATGACTATTTTGGAACGGAAGAATGGGCGTCCAGATATTATAATAAAATCACTAATTTCCAAGACTAAACTCATTGACTCCCCCAAAGAAGATAATCCGTCATCTGAGTTGTTAATTTTGCAACTGCTGTTGAAAGATTGAGTTGTTAGACAGACCAGAGTATCTGGCGAATCCTCAACTTATCGAAGAGCTCGAAAGAAAACTGCCACCTATACTCCACATACTATGGTCTGACACAATTTATGAAAAAGAAAGATATAATTTGCGTGATTTTTCAAACTGGCTAGATCGAAAATCCCATGCAGCTTCGCTTCGGATTTTTGCAGACACATCAGCAACAGCAGGAGCAAAACAAAGACGATGGATTGGACGAGTCAACACCGTGACCATCAAGAATGACAACGAAGAGAAATGCTGTATCTGCTCTTCAAATTGCAAAAATTTCCCAAGCTGCAAGAAATTGCAAGAGATGAATATTGACGACCCATGGAAATCTGTGACAAGAGCAGCACTTTGCTTTTCATGTCTGAAGAAAAATCATACTACATCTGAATGTCGCCAAAAGACACAATGCAAGGTAAGTAATTGTAAACGACATCACAAGTCTTTGTTACATTCAGACAGGAAAGCACCTCAAAGTGACATGAACATCAGAAATGCTACTGAGTTATGTGCCCATAGCTCGGCAACAGACATCTCAACCAAACTTCGTATTTTGCCGATCTACTTAAAACACGATGACGTATCGGTTAAGACACTGGCTATACTCGATCCAGGAGCAACCTTGACGCTCATAAGGCGTGATATAGCTGATATTTTGAAAGTAAAGGGAGTCTCCTCACCACTTTCAATTAAATGGTTTAATGGTGACTTAGCTGAGGAAGCTGACTCAATTTGCTTTCCGACAACGATCCAAGGAACTCATGACAGATTCAAATCTTATCAACTCAGAGACGTGAGGACAGTTAAGAAACTTCCACTTGTTCACCAATCCATTGACAGGGAAGTACTTGTAAAGAAATGGCTTTATATACAAAAAATTGATTTTCAAAGCTTCAGTGGACAGCCAACAGTTCTCATTGGAGAAAATAATGGTCTTTTGACATCCACTCGCCAATTGATTCATGACAAGTGAAATTCTCCAATTGCAAGCAAGACATGGCTGGGCTGGACAATAAGTGGAAATGATGGCACAATACGACACCCAATGAACCAAGTCTTCAGTGCAAATCTCATGGCAAAGGTCGAAGACGACGAACTTCACGATTTAGTTAAATCCTTTTGGGTTCTGGACAATGCAGCAACTGCCAATGACGACAGCAAGATTTCCCGTGAAGATCAACGAGCATTGCAGATTTTAGAAAACACGACACTAAGAATTTCCCACAACCGTTGGGAGTCCGGTCTCTTGTGGAAGCAAGACGATGTGCCATTACCCAAAGGCAGTAAGACAATGGGCACGTTCCACTGGCTATTCTCAGTTATCCGGATAGCTTTGTGTTGTTGTAATCCCTTGTTAAAAAACAGCTGATAACAGCTGACGCAACAACAACTCAAGTTATCTCAAAATTTTTGGGATAGCGAGATAGCATAGCGAATAAACATTGGAACGCGAGGAATGGCTGCTAAACGACTTCTGTTGCTGGAAAAACGATTGGATAAGGATGACATTCTTAGATCTGCATATAAAAACATCATTGATGACTATCTCGAAAGAGGCTATCTAAGAGAACTACCGATTTCAGATCATCGTAGTGGTCAACAATTCTACTTGCCACACTTTCCCGTGTTGAATCCAAATAAACCGGGCAAAGTTAGAATTGTTTTTGATGCCGCAGCGAAATTTAATGGAATCGCTCTGAACGATGAGCTCCTTCAAGGACCAGACTTACTAAAATTATTGCCAGGCGTATTGCTTCGATTTCGACAAGGATCCATTGGCTTCATCGCGGACATTAAAGAGATGTTCCACCGTGTTAAAATTCGTGAAGAAGACAGCTATAGTCAACTTATTTTGTGGCGTGGAGATGAACGAGAAACTTATCCGAAGACTTATGAGATGACCGCGATGACATTCGGTGCAACATGTTCACCATGCACTACCATATACGTAAAAGATCGTAATGCTGAACATTTCATTGACGAACATCCAGAAGCAGTTAAAGCCATAAAGAAGAATCATTACATGGACGACTATTTGGGAACAGCAAGAGATGTAAAAGAAGCTTCATCCCTATTCAACGACATTATCAAGATTCACAGTCATGGTGGCTTTGAGTTGCGGAATTGGTATTCATCATTATCGGTGATCCTGAGGTCTATTCCTACACATTTGTTGCCTGCGGATCCAAACCGACCAATTGAATTCGACAAAAAAGTTGAAAGCAGTCGAGTTTTGGGGATCACATGGGACACCGAAAAGGATGTCTTCGCCTTAAGTAATAACTTCTGCAAAATTGACCCAAATCTATTGAGTGCGACCAGAATGCCAACGAAACGCGAATGCTTGAAGATCATCATGTCAGTTTTTGACCCATTGGGCTTTATTGCTCATTTTGTTGTAGTTGGAAAGATTTTATTACAAAAAATCTGGAAGACTCCAACTGATTGGGATGACGAGCTACCAGACGAACTACACAACCTTTGGAAAGACTGGTTAACAGATTTGAAAAACATTTCCATTGTGAAAATCCCTAGATGCTATTCCAACATGTTCTTAGATGCGGATCACGTAGAACTTCATTGTTTTGTAGACGCCAGTGAAGAAGCATATAAAAAAAAAGTGGAGACTTTTGCGGGCCAAGTGAACACAGCTCATTTTGCCATGTAATAGTGGAGCCCAGGTAGACAAAGTCCTTGACGACTTCGAAGTTGTACCTATTCATCGTGACGTTGTGCCCGAGTCGACGATGTTCCTTTTTCATTAACAGCCAAAACCATTCTCGCCACCTCCGATTCAATACTTGTAAACGCGCCGGTAACAGCTACATAGCTTCGTTCTCCCAATGATGTCAATATCATCTGCATAAGCAAAGTAGTTGAACGGACTTTTAAAAAATTGTACCTGTGCAGTTTACTTGAGAGTTGCGTACAAACTGCTTCAAGTACAATGTTAAACAGGGTAGGGGCCGATCAGATGTTGACAAACGATTTTAAGCGATCACACAGTACAGAAGATGACAGGATTTCAAAGGGTGTAGTCGGTGGAATGCCCAGTTCGCTTTGCTGAGTACACTTGTGTGAATTGAACCTTAGCAACTCGTTGAAGTTGATCCCCAGGTATTTGGTGTTCCTTTTGGCGGAAATGGTGGATCCATCAGGAAGTTTCAGAACTAAGTTTCTGCAAGTGGCTGCTGAGCATCTTCTGCCGTCACGGGGTCTCCTGAAGCAAACAAGCTCCGATTTTGCTGAGTTGATCTTGATGCCCCATTTCTTATAGAAATCGAACAGTCTATGTATGTGAGCCTCTACTATCCGGACTACGACGAATGGTAACATTGAGGTAGCGTATGTGAGCGAGTCATCTGCAAACAGCAGGTTTTCACAGCGAGTTGGGACGGGTTGGTCTGATGTCATCAGGCTGTAGAGGAAGGAGCCAATAAGCTTCGAACCTTCTGCGACTCCGGCTTTGATGTTCTTCACAGTTGAGGCGCAGTTTCCCAATTGCACAAAGAAATTCCTGGAAGAAAAAAGAATTTTTAGTAGTGGCGAAGGTGTATGACCCTTCCATTCCAGCCAACGAGCAATGCGTAAAAAGATTTCGTTGAAAGTGAAAGCATTGTATGACGCATAATATATTTGCCATATTTTCTATGATGCATTGATGCCTATCAGTTATGTTTCATTTAAAACATCCACATTTTGTTTACGAGCACCTTATATCTGCCTTATAGATATCAATTTAAAATTTTAGTACGTATAGATTAGGGTGGTCCTTATATTGTTTTTGTTTTATATTCCAAGCCGAAACTTTACTTAAAATTAAAAACAAAATATTAGTTTTTAAATTTGAAAATTATTCCTTTCTTAAACTATATACATACATACTAGACTGTTTAAAAAAAAAGATGTCTTGCAAACAGGCTCAAAAGTTTCGGAAAAAGTGACTTTTTTTTTTAGTTTTCAAACGGCAATATCTCAAAAACGTGACATAATAGAATATTTCTGACTTCCGATTTTAGTTCAGCATACCAAAAACTTTTAGAAAAGTATATTTTAGTTTCTGTTTCAAAAAGTTTTCTGACCTGTTTAATTGAAGAATTTCTATGTATGTAATTTCCGACTAGAAAATCCATTTCGAAGCGACTAATTATTTTACTATAATTGTATTAATTGAAGTGAAGTAGTATTGTAAGGCACAATTTGAAAGGAAAATTGGTCCTCTACAAAAAAGGTCTTAAGTCATTTTTCGATAAGAATGATACTAGTTACCATAATATCTTCAATTACTAAAAATTGCTAATTTTATTTTTATAAATGTATCAAAGGGCACGAAAGTGCCCAGCCAAGTTCGCGGCACTACACCCTTTTTACAGGCACAAACTCAGGCGATTTTCAACCCCCCTCTAACTTCAGTACCAATAAAGTCAGAAACTTCAAATTCGCAGTATTTGTTGAGCTGATCAAACACAGGTGGCTCACCAAGTTTCAACTCTTTAGCATTAGCGATTCCGGAGATATAGGACTTCAAAAATCGCAAAAACCGTAACTGACTGACTGATTCACTGACTCACTGACTCACTGACTCACTGACTCACTGACAGATCATCAAAATTATGGAGCACTTCCCAACATCGTAGAAACTTGAAATTTCGCACAATGGTAGGCCTTGTAGTGCATACAAAGGAAAAAATCGAAAATCTGCAATTTTCTATTCAGGGGGCGTGGCATCCACCCACTTTCTTCAAAACTCTTATAAATTATATGGAGCACTTCCGTATGTTGTAGAACGATGAAAATTGGTAGGTCAGTAGGGCTTCAAGTAGGTACAAAGAAAGAAAAAAATTGAAAAATTGGAATTTTCCACTCAGGGGGCGTGGCATCCACCCACATTCTTAAAAACTCATATAAATTATATGGAGCACTTCCGATTGCTGTAGAACGATGAAAATTGGTAGGTCGGTAGGGCTTGAAGTACTTAAAAAGAAAAAAATTGAAAAACTGAAGTTTTCTATTCAGAGGGCGTGGCATCCACCCACATTCTAAAAAATTTTTGACGTTTGACGTGCACTCAAAGATAAAAGTAAGAAATTTTGATTTGCACCTCAAGAGGCGTGGCATCTACCCACTTTTTAAAAATTGTTATCACTTATATAATGTACTTCCGATTTTGTACAACGATGAAAATTGGTATGTAGGTAGGGCTTGAAGTATTTTGAAAGACAAAAATAGAAAAATTGGAATTTTCCATTCAGGGGGCGTGCCATCCACCCACTTTATCAGCATTGCTATTATTTAAATGGAGCACTTTCGGTTGTCGTAGAATTATGAAACTTTTGTAGAGCAGTAGGGCTTGACTTTCACCTGGCAAAATAAATCTTTGCAAAAAGAAGTGAAATCACAACAAAAACATAAATGTTAAAAAAGAGCCAAGTTCTTATATGTACAAGTAAAAAGGCAACCAAAAAAAGTAATGAGATCCTAAAAATATGCCAAGTTTTAAGTTCATGAAGTTGAATATCAAATATCTTAAGTAAAGTAATATCGAAACAATTCCAAATCATGACAGAAATTTGGTATTTAATGATTACTGATTAAAATTTGGTGGATTTACTTGGCAAGTTTTCTCTTACTTACTTACTTATTTAAAATGTATGAAAAGTTGACCAGTGAACCCACCAAATTTTAATCAGTAATCATTAAATACCAAATTTCTGTCATGATTTGGAATTGTTTCGATATTACTTTACTTAAGATATTTGATATTCAACTTCATGAACTTAAAACTTGGCATATTTTTAGGATCTCATTACTTTTTTTGGCTGCCTTTTTACTTGTACATATAAGAACTTGGCTCTTTTTTAACATTTATGTTTTTGTTGTGATGATAATTTTATCGAATGAGTTTGACTGGCTGTTACTTTAAAACGGCTGGATTTAAGATAAAACATGTTAAGACCTGTTTTGTAGAACGTTGAATTTTCTACACGAAAAACGTATAAAGCTAATTTAAATACTTGCTATTATTAAGTTATAAAATTCCAAATACAAAACAGGTGATTTCTCCCACACAAATCGTATGGAAAACCGAAATTTGCGATGCGGCATGTCTAAACATGAATTTTAGTGCACAAAACCGAAAAACTATTTTTTGAACATTTTCTACGTAACTTTTCAATTTCTTTTTTAAATATATATGAAACATTTTGTTCTAATTTGATAAAAATATTTTTTTATTTTTATTGACCTTCATTTGATGCCAATATATTTTTAATATTTTTGTATTCACCACAAATAAATTTTTTTACAAATTTTCAAATGACCAGCAACTGCGCAATTGATTTAGAAATTTACATGAATTACTACTTTTATCGCTAATCCTCTTTTACCCTTCTGTCTCCCAAAACTTAAAAACTTGACATATTAATAAACACTCATGTCAACTTTGAATCCTCACTACAATTATTTTAGTTAGTTTCAATTTTCCATTTTGAGCATGCTTTCCATATAAGAGGTCCCAGTGTGCGTCGTACATACATACAATAAAGACTTTATTTAAAAACAGTATTGGAGAATGAATTTGTGGCTTTTAAAAAAGCTATATCGTGGCTTTGTAAATGTTCCTGGTTGTTTAAAATAATTTTTCTCAGTTTTAAGTTTTTTTTTAGAAAATGACCCCTCCTATCTGAACGGGGGGTAATAGACCCCCCTCCAATACAATTCTTTTTTCTTGTCTGAATTTAATCTATACTTTCAGTTTTTTTTCGCTTGCCCTATGACTATGCCCAATTTAAGGACCACCTTTTAATTATATTATGTACATACGTCCAAGAGAAGCAGATTACAATTACAGCATTATATACTATCGTACAAGAAGTTAAAGCAGTTCCACATTTTTTGAAAGTAAACAACTTGACATTAAAAACAAAACATCTGAAAGTAACCATAGGCAAACAAAACTGGTCAAACACGCAAGGCATTAAATAACAGCTATACCTACTATTCAATTCATGCATTTTAAACTAAAATAAGTTGCATGTGCATGCTTAAAGCTTTCGATTTATTGATAACATATAGAGAATGTTATAGATTTATATCAAATTTGCTCCCCTTTAAATATTTATCTGCCACATACCTATTCTCTGCTGTAACGGTGCGGAATTCAACGAACCTACGCATGGTAAATGTCTGACAAATCTTTTGATAAATTTTCTTTAACAGGGTGATCCAAAAATTTAAGTCCAACAATTATTGAAAAGTTTTACTACTGAGACGATCAAAAGCTAGTTCCTGTATCACTATTAGAGCCTGTTTAGATTGGGAAGATTGAGACTGGTCTCACGGCAGTTTTTGGGCAAGAGTAGTGAAGGGACAGAGATCCTCCACCGTCTTAGTTCAACAATATTTTATTTCTATTTATTGCATAACTTGTTTTGTCTCGTAGTAGCTAAATTAAATAATTAAAATTAAATAATGAATATTTGTTTTTGTAAACACCCGTGCAAAATAATGCAACAGTTTAAGTAACAGAATTTATAATCTCTTTTGCCTCAAAAAGCGTGAGAGGAAACTTGAACCAGGGTTGCTACGTCTTGAACTAGTTCCATAGCCCAATTTCAAAAATTGTGTAGCCCAAATCGGAGCCGAATAAGTAGCCTAAATAGTAGCCCAATATCAATTATTTTTTTTTTAACTTTCTCATAACTTCAATAACAATTTATTATTTATTAAAAACAAAAGACAGAATAGAGGAAATTGAATATGTCACAATATTATTAATTTCAAATATGTTTGCTTGCTGTTAACAGTTATTTTGTTTTTTTTTTTTATAAAAAATGGGAACTCTGGGAACAACACAGTAAATGACTAATGCCAAAGTGAATTTGTTGCGGTTCCTTGAAATGTCAAAACCAATGAGTAGGTTTATTTAGTGAGTAAAAAGTGGTGCCAAATTTTGAAATACGTTAACGACATGTTTTCTTATATAATTTATTTATATACAAAAAAAGTATCGCCCAAGATTAGATTTGGGCTATTTATAGCCCAATTATGATTGGGCTGTCATACCGAAATTGTGGTCGGCAATTTTGGAAAAAGACAGCCCAAGCCTGACTTGAACCACTATTATTGTTGAAAGGACGTTTGTCCATAGTGATAGCGGCGAGTGGTATTCGGACATGTACTTTTAGGGTTGGCATCATTTGCTATATAATCACACCTCTTGTGGTTTCTTCTTTATCTACGTTATGTTCCAGTTGAGATTTAATTTTCAACACTTCTTGTTTTTTTTTGAAGGCCAAAATTCTAGTCCCAACGTTGAGGATTGGATGTCTGAATGCCAAACTGCTATGAGTTTCCATCGTAATATTTTGAATTTAGTTTTAAATCGATCCGTCGACATTTTAAATTAAAACGACATTTTTTCCAATCGGTCCAGCCGTCCTTGGGCTAGGGCGTGACAAAGGGGCGCTCATTTTTATATAGACAATTTTAAATGGTGTTTTTTTAGACGTGTGGTTTTCAATCTGGAGTTGGTCTCACTCCTGAACAACGTTTGGAAATTGTGCAAATTTATTACAGTATTTATCGCTTATAACAAACACGCTCAAATGAAAACCTCTCTTAGAAAAAACTTGAACAAAAGCACCGTGTACTATCCCATATATTTTAATGTTGAATTGTGTGTTTATAAGAAACACGTTCATAAGAAAAACACTGATAAAAGAAACATTTCTCAAACACGAACTTTCTTTTTTCCATGTTAAGTAGGTTGGATTTAAGAAACTTGCAAAAAACTCATAAGACTCATACAACATGAACAGACCCTTAAGAAAAAATCAAAGCAAACTATGGAAATTTCATTTATATGATGCAATTTGAATTTGAAGAGAAGTTCAGTTCAGTCTTTATTTTGGCATTGGATTTGTTATTCGTGATTGTGTTCTCTTTTGTTTCATATATCCGTATAAGAGACTTATTTCTTATATCCGTTCTAAGGATATAATGTGGTATCATATGAAAGCTTAAGCTTAAAACAGATTGAACCATCACCAGCAACAGCGGCGGCCATTGTTTTAGAGCCAATGTATAGTATATAATCGTTCAGCACAGATTAGAACAGCAACAGCAACGTCAACAGTGTCGTTAGACCAAAGTCCTAAATTTTCTGTTGCTGGTGCATTGCTGGCAATTTTTCCGCTGGGTTAATCTGTTTCGCGCATAAGACCAATGGTCGGACAGACTCTTTTTGGCTGCTGCGACGGTTTCGACCATTTAAAAAAAATATTCTTTTTTTAACATTGCATTTTTCATAAGGAAAAACTGAGTAAAATCATATAAAATAGCTCAAATAGCTAAGAAAGTGGAATTAACAATTTTTTTGTCTAAGTATCAAGATAGTCCCTAATTTTACAAAGGTGGTCGGACTCGTGGCCAATAAAAGTCTGTCCAGATATTGGTATCGTGTAGAGGACAGTTATAGCTTTCATTTGATACCTCATTTATAGAAGTTGCTTATAACGGGTGATTTTTTAGCTGGTTTGGTTTTGGCAACACTGGTTTTGACAGCTGACGTGTGTTTAGTACCTTGTGTCACTGTCAAACAGCTTCAGTTTGGTTTGCAATTTAACCATGGATCGTCTTACAAATGAACAACGCTTGCAAATTATTGAATTTTACTATCAAAATTCGTGCTGGCCGAGGATCCGCTTTTTTATCGAAAAATTGTGTTCAGCGATGAGGCTCATTTTTGGTTGAATGGGTACGTAAATAAGCATAATTGCCGCATTTGGAGTGAAGATCAGCCAGAAGCATTGCAACAGCTACCAATGCATCCCGAAAAAGCCACTGTTTGGTGCGGTTAATGGGCCGGCGGCATTATTGGGCCATATTTCTTCAAAGATAATGCGAATCGCAGCGTTACTGTCAATGGTGAACGCTACCGAGCGATGATAACAAACTTTTTTTTGCCCGAAATGGAAGTTCTTGACTTGCATGATATGTGGTTTCAACAAGACGGTGCCACATGCCACACAGCACGCGAAACAATGGCGCAATTGCGAGGCTAGTTTGGTGAACAGTTAATTTCACGTTTCGGGCCGGTCAATTGGCCGCCTAGATCGTGCGATTTGACACCATTAGATTATTTTTTGTGGGGGTTTGTCAAGGCTAATGTCTATAGGGACAAGCCCGCTTCGATTGACGCACTGGAAGCCAACATCCATGCATTCATTCGTGAGATACCGGCCGATATGTGTGAAAGAGTATGCCAAAATTGGACTCAGCGGATGGGCTACCTGAGACGCAGCCGCGGTTAGGTTAGGTTAGGTTAGGTTGGAAGGGGTGATAATACGGCAAGCCGCACCATCTCACTCGGATCTCAGTGGATCCATTGCGCTCCCCGGGGTATTAATGGTTAGTGAGGAGGGATAGGAAGGGAGTTAATAGGAAGTTTTAGGTGTGGGGGGCCTCCTTGAACCATCCTGAGTTCTGAATGAATTTCAGGATGTTCTTTAGTGGCAAGACAGAGATGTCGCCCAGTTCGTCGAAGAAGTATTCTCCAAGGGCCTCTTTTCTGGTTCTTGCTAGACTGGGGCATTCGCAAAGGAAGTGAGGGGAGCCCTCCTCTGCCTCTTTATCATGACACCCTCTACATAAGTCCGATGAGCTGATGCCCATTCTGTACATGTGGGTTCCCATTGAGTTGTGGCCCGTAAGGACACCAACCATGAGAGATAATTGAGGCCTGCTTAGCTTGAGTAAGTAATCAGTTTTTTTCTTTGAAATATTTGGCCATAGATTCCTAGAAACCCGACAAGTGTCGATGGATGACCATCTGACATTTGCAGCCTCTAAGAAACTCTGGTGTATTCTACTTTGTTCTTGCTCCAGTGGCATAAGCACCGAGAAGTCGGTTTGGCTCGGATCAAGAGACGATCCGTTTTTGGCCAGCTCATCCGCCATTTCATTCCCATATATATCACAATGTCCTGGGACCCATCTAAGGGTGACTGTGTTCGTTGCACCTAGTAAAGATAACATATACCGGCAACGCTTTATCAGCTTTGACTTTATAGTGATTGAGGAAATGGCTTTGATTGCCGCCTGGCTGTCTACAAAGATGTCAATAATTTTGTTTATTACTTCGCGTGAGGAGAGATGTTTTGCGGCTTCACAAACTGCAAGTACTTCCGCCTGGAATACGCTGCAAAAATTTGGAAGCTTTATAGATCTGCTAATTGGTGGGTTATCTGAGTAGATACCTGACCCAACCCCCTCTAAGGTCTTGGAGCCGTCAGTAAAGACCGAAACATGGTTTTCATTTATGACCCGGTTTTCATTCCAGAGTTTCCTGGTTGGGATATCTGTTATGGCTACTAGGTTGAAATCAATGTGCGGTGTAATGTAGTCTGTTTGAATGTCTATGTCAGTGAACTTCACTATAGTTCTATGACCGTAGTGGCCTTTTTTCCAGTTATTACACTGCTGAAGTCTTAAAGCACTTTTGGCCGCTAGCTCTTTCGTAAACAGATCGAGCGGGGCTAGTGAAAGGAATGTCTCTAGGGCTGCCGTTGGTGTGGTTCTAATCGCACTGGTTGTGCCAATACATGCAAGTCTTTGAATTTTAGTCATGGTTTTAAGATTGGTTTCCTTTTCCAGGGCTGGCCACCAGACCAAACATGCGTACGTTAGGATTGGCCTTATTATGGCTGTGTACATCCAATGAATGGTTCTAGGGCTGGGACCCCATCTTTTACCAAAAATTCGACTGCAAGTGTAAAATGCAAGTGATGCTTTTTTCTCTCTTTCTTTTATATTCTCTTTCCAGTTCAGTTTACGGTCCAGTACAACACCAAGATATTTGGCGGTATCCGAGATTTGAAGCGGAGTTCCGTTAATGGTTGGCGGGTTTATGTTGGGAATATTATTTTTCCTTGTAAACAACACCAATTCTGTCTTAAGTGGATTAACGCTAAGTCCACAACTATTGGCCCAATTACTGAGCTTGTCGAGGGCTGTTTGTAGGAGATCGCATAGAGTTGGGACAAATTTGCCCGAGGCCATTAACACAATGTCATCGGCGTATGCAACGACCTTGATGCCACTCATACTTAGTTCAACTAATATCTGGTTAACTACAAGAAGCCAAAGCAAAGGAGATAGGACTCCACCCTGTGGAGTTCCTCTGCATGTTTTAACTTTTATCTTGGTGTTACCCATTTCTACATTTATAAGTCTTGTCTGAAGCATGGAGTCAATCCAGTTTATCAGTAACGGATCGATGCTGATGGAGTTCAGGGCTTGACGAATTGCATCGTTATCAACGTTGTTGAAGGCCCCTTCTATATCAAGGAATGCTACCAGGGTGAATTCCTTGAATTGGATTGACTTTTCGATTGTGCCGACCACTTCATGAAGTGCTGTCTCGACAGATTTGCCTTCATATATGCATGTTGGGCCTGTGAGAGAACACCATCATTCAGTTTTAGGCGAACATGTGTCTCCACTGGTCTTTCTAAAGTCTTGAGAAGAAAAGAGGATAGGCTTATAGGCCTAAAATCTTTCGGTTCGGTGTGGGTGGGCTTGCCAGCTTTCGGAATGAAGATGACATTGACCTCTCTCCAACTAGAAGGAACATAGGTGATGTTAAGACAACCCCTAAAAATGTCCACTAGAATTGGAACAATTATGTCTTTAGAGCTTTGGAGCATAATTGGAATTATTCCATCAGGCCCTGCAGACTTGTATGCTGAGAAGGAGTCAATGGCCCAAGCTACCTTCCTTTTATCTACAATTTGGTTACCTATGTTAGAGATTACACTTAAGTTAAGGCCTCTGTCCACAGGAGATGTATCAGTTGAACATCCTGGGAAGTGAGTGCTCAAAAGTGACTCTACAGTCTCGGAGCAGGAGTCAGTCCAGGTTTTATCAGGTCTTTTTAAAAAGCCCGGGGGAGTGTAAGCCTTAGACATGACTTTCCTTAGCCTAGCAGCGTCATTTGTTGACTCAATGTCAGTGCAAAATTTTTGCCAGGCTGCTCTTTTTGCGTAGGTTGTCCGGTTTTTGTACATATTTTTGCTGATCTTGAAAAGATCCCAGTCAGCAGGTTCATTACTGTGTTTTGCTCTATTGAAAAGCCGCCTTGAGTTTTTCCTAAGGACAGACAGCTCTTTGGACCACCATACGGGGTTGAGCTTACCTTTTCCTTTAGTAATGGGGCAAGAACTTTCATAAGCATTATTGATGGCTAATGTTAGTTCATTTATTTGTTTTTCAATCTCTGAGCAGTTTGTCAAGGGTTGATTTTCATAATGACCCAAAGATGAGGCCAATTTCATATGAAAGGCATCCCAGTTTGTCTTCCTGGGGTTTCTATAGGGTTTCGGGTTTTCTATATTGTGTTCAATTTGGAATGTTATCATTCTATGGTCAGAGAATGTTACATTACTTGAGACTTTCCAATCACTGACTACGATAGAGTCCGAGTTATTTGAAAGCGTCACATCGAGCACTTCTTTTCTGTTCCTGGTAACGAAGGTTGGTTCGTTACCTTTATTTAAAATCAACAAATTTTTCTTAATAATAAATTCAAAAAGTGACTCACCTCTTTTATTTGTATCAGAGCTCCCCCACTGTAGATGATGAGCGTTTGCGTCACAGCAAACCAGGAGGTCCCAACCGTTCTTACCTGTCGCTGAAACTAGGTCATCAAGAGCAGCTGACGGCGGAGGCCCCGGTGAATCACCTGGCATGTAGACGGAGGCTAGGATCAGGGGCGGGGCCCCTTTTCTTTCGCACTTCACCGTCGTCATGTCTGCACTACTGTGGGAAGATAAGAGGAAGAGATTTAAAGATTTTTTCGCCACTAAACATGTCCGATAATTACCTTCTGTATGCCCTTTATTAAAGTAGAGGATATAATCTTTGGACATTAGTCCGCAGATCCGGCCGCTGTTGATCCAGGGCTCCTGAATAAGGGCGATATCAATGTTATCTTTTGACAGCAATGAGGTCAGGGTGGCAGTGGCCAACTTACTGTGCTGGAGGTTTATCTGTAGCACCTTCATCATCATTTTTGTTTTGCTTGTTTTTTAGGTTGGCTGCTGACATAGGGCGCACCCTGACCTCACTGATGCCAACCATCAACTTAAAACCTTTAGACGGAAGCATTGCCATTGTAGCATGGTTCAACATGACAATGGCTTCCTGTCCTGTTTTCGTGGGAGCTTCAATGTCCAGAACCTTCCAGTCGCTACTCGGGAAGCTAGAGTTTTGACCTCGGAGGAGGTTCTCTAGAAGTTCCTTAGAGACGCGAGGGCCCGGCACATGAATGCGGACTTTGGGTTTGGTCGGGAGTTCACTTTTAGAGGCAACATTAAGAGTTACCCCTTCGAGTAAACCTTTCATCTCCTTGATTCTTGCTTGGAGCCATTTTAGTGTGGGTTCGTCCCTACACGTCAGGATTTTGAAACCCTTGACGGTCGACAGTGGCCCGAATTTCGGCACAAAACCAGTGGAAGCGAGAATTTCGGCGTTTATAAAGTCAAGGATCTTTATCTCTACCTGAGCCCACTGCTCACTGGTTAGCAGCCTATCGGAGCTCCCTTCATTGATGACAGCCACCTGAAGGCTTTGTGTCACTACGTCTGCTAGCGTGCCTGCGCTAGCGCTGTGTGCCATCTTATGTCTTTTATTGGCCGCGGTCAACATTTGCATGAAATTATCTTTAAACATTAAATTGCAAGGTTCAAACTATCGATTCAAATAAATATTTCATTAATTTTTTCGATTTTTTTGTGTTTTTTTTTTTTTAAAAAGTTCTAAACCTCTTAAAAAATCACCCTATATTATACTTATTGCTTATTAGCAAAAAATGCAATCTGAAAAGTGCAGTTTCTAACAAATGCGACTTGATAATAAAGCTTTTTCGACCAGTAGTTTGGTAAAAGTTTGGACTAAGCCTATCGGTTTGTATCCTCTTTTTGCGTGGGCGAATTTCATTTGGTTTGAGCTATTGGATTGTGCCGCCAACCCCTATGCTCTTCAAAAAAGTCTAGAGTTTACTGCATTGTGAGAATTATTCCACTATTACTTACTTATCTTTATCCATTTTTTTCTTGAACTATTCTATTATCAGAGGAAAGTCAATCAGGAATAAATTATTGATAGAAATAAAAATTCTATCAAGTAGAAAAAAATCTATTCTAATAGAGATTCGCAATACCGACGGTAGACTTTAAGTCTATTCGACTTTAATTATATTCTGAATAGACTCTCACAATGAGCCCCTTTGTCTTTAAGTTAATAAAAACTTGAATTCGACTATATAATTTCTGATAGATAAATAAAAAAAAATTATAAATTTCACCTTTAGTTCTGCACTAAGGGCACCGCACCGCCAGTAACCAGCTTATTCCAGTTGATTATAAAGTGATATTTTATTTTTTACTGAATTTTTATAAAATATACTTAAGTATACAAAGCCACATAATTATTTTTATTTCAATTTTTTTGGTTTTGAGCTTAAAGTTAGTGTGCTTTATACTCTCTATATTAATAATATTATCATCCAAAATTTCGCAATAAAACAGACACTCTATATTATATTTTCCTATCAAAATCATGACATAAGATGCTAATTAAAACTTTATTTCCCAAAAATTTAATATCTAACACCTTTTAAATAGTAAATACAATTTTAAAATTTCCCTTTCAATTCCACCCTGTTAAAGTCAGTTAAGACTTTCTAAAAAAAAAAACAATCTTCAAAGTTGGAGCAGCAGTTATACAAAGCGCGGTTACATGGAAGGTGAAATGGGAACAAAAATTCAAATTGAAACTACAGAGCAATATTCTAAGATGAGTCGTACAATAGGTTTAAAAAGGAGCTGAGTTTATATGGGCCAGAGAACTCCTTGGGATTTCCCGATATGAAACTTACATCTTTATGGAATCTCTAGATAACTACATAATATATGCACGTATTAATTAAACTATTAATGCAGTCAGGGACAGGAGAAATAGCAATATTACATCTTGTGTGTTTGTAGACTGATTAAAAAAAGTAAGCAAATAAATTGCAAATTGTGAGAATGTCATGGGTCATGGACCCTTTTTGAGTAAAACATTTTAGTATCTATAGGGTAGACTCAATATCTTTTGTCAAAATAGACATATTTAGACCGAACGACGCACGTGGAAACATATAACATTAAGAAAAAGTGAATAAATAAATAAAACACCTTATTGTTTCACACAAACAAAAAACGAAGTCAATTACAATAAAAAAGACATTAAACGCGAATGCATTTCAAACACTTCTTTGGCGTTCATCATCAGCACTAACTCGATTGTACAATCAGCATCATATATTTTGTTAGCACCGAAGAGTGGGTGTGCGACATGAGCTATACCAAAGGGAACAGCGGTGTTCTAATCTCGCCTTCCTCTGCATTCAAGTTATTGTTTTCCTTTTCAATATAATAACTTTCATAAGCATCAAGTCTGTTGTATTTGTTTACATGTTTAATCAAAGTAATGCTATGCTCTTTCTCCTCAATTCCATGACCATCAGTTACAATGTGATCCGCAAAGGCTGATTGTTTTAATTTGTTCTTTTTGGCACAATAACAATGCTCTTTATATCTCACTTGTATGTCTGCTATTACACGATGAAACTAGATGCATGCGCCTTCTTCGAATTCTTCTTTGTTCTATCGTCCGCTGATTCAAGCGCTATTACACGTTGAAACCAGATTCATGGAACACATTTGACAGTTCTCTTTATTTTTCATTTCCGAGTTGGACTGTGTCAAGGTTGCCACTTTACTGCAATTGCAGTAGATCTACAGCATTGTTTTCTCATAAAGTGAAAATCGGATAGGTAGGTATATAGATTTACTTCCCAAAACTACAAATTTTATTACAATTAAATTTTTTATATGAGCTTTGATAGTACTTGCGGGCTAAATTCATAGTTTTGGGAAGCACGCGAACAGGCATATTATTAAAAATATTTGAGCTTATTTTTATTTATATTTTTCATTTTTACAATTATATTTATTTTATTAATGAAAAAAAAAAAGACTAAATATAAGTTTACTGCGAAAAAAGTTTTTTTGCAAATTTAATGTGAAAAATTTTGAGAGAAGTGGTAGCCCTGACTGTTTGTTGCGTCGATGTTTACTCCTCGCACAACGAAATCATATGAAACAAGTACTAAAGAAACGGACAAGAGAAAAGAGAAACGTCAAATAGTTGCACCGAAAGTTTTACCCACGCGACACAGGGCAGTTTTTCTCCGTCTCATCTTTTCGATTAGTTTGTTCTCTTTTGCACTTATGGTGTTCGAAAAGTTGCATGCGTCTAGTTTCATCGTGTAATAGCAGACTATACTGCGTTTGGTTTGGCCTATGTAACGTCGTTTACACACACCACATTCAATAGCATATATGCCAGATTTTTGTTCATCATCGACTTTATCTTTCGTAGATGCAAAAATATTTTTAAGTTTTGGATTATTTGAAAAAACTGGCAAAATGTTGTGCTGTTTTAAACGGTTTTTTTAATTTGTTCATTATTTCCGGAATATAATTAAAGACTTCTCTTTTTATTTCATTTCTGACTTCTAAATTATTTTATCTAAATAATGTTGTATTTTTATTTTGAGACATTTTTTTTTCGCGTGTTTTTTAACGATAGAGTCAATAAGAGTCTTCGAATAACCATTTAAACCAACCACTTCAACTATATAATCATAATCTTTTTTATAGATTGCTAATGAAAGTGGAAGATTAACAAGCCGATGCACCATAGAATGAAACGAAGCATGTTTGTGTTGAATGGGACAATGAGAATCACAAGTAATCACTCGTTTTGTACTGGTGGGTTTCTGGTACTCTGCGATATTTATTTTTACAGGTGTTCTTGTCAATTCCAAGTCTAAAAACGCGATTTTTTTATCTTTTTCTTCTTTAACTGTGAATTTTATGGATTCACATTGATTATTTAACACAATTAAAAAACTCTCACTTTCAGACTCATTTAGCACTGTAAAAATATCATCAACATAACGATGGAAGACTTTCGGTAATATACCTTCTGATTTCAATTTCATTTCCAATTTGGCCACTAACTAACCACCTAGAAACTTTGTTTCCCGCCGTATCTATGCTCGGAACTATTGGCCTTAACGAATTTCCAGGTTTGTGGATTTTAGGTAAGCCTTGAATACGAGCCACTTTTGGATTCGACTCTATTAATGAAAATTGCAGTTTCTTACAGAAAACGTCACCAATTTCTTTCCTAAGGCTGTTCACTTCATCAATCATTTTTGGTAAAGGATTTTTAGCAACTCTTTATAATTTCCGTCTTTTTTGATTAATTTTAACATTCTATTATCATACCTAATCCTCTTTATCTAGAATCACTAATCCATTTCCTTTATCAGCCTTAACGAAAAAACAATCCTTTTTAATTGAATTGATTGCATAATTGAAAACGTTTTTCACAATTTTCCGCTCTTTAACGTTATAAGAATATATTAAACTTACGGCAGCCGATCTAATACTTTTCTAAACATCGAACGGTTTGTATTTAAGCATGGTCTCAATGTCAATCACCAAATCAAGTAGAGGTTCTTTTTTAGGCACCGGTGCAAAGTTAAAACCTTTGTTTAAAAGTTCCATCTCTACTTCCGAAAAAACACAACTCGATTGGTTCACAATATAATCTGTAATAATTGCAGGCTTGCATACTTTTTTCATTTATATGTTGTTTATTCTTTTTCAAAATCAAGAAATCAAATTTTTTCTTGTGAATTGATCTTTTCTTTTCTAATTTAAAGTTCAATTTGCACTCACAATTAGTTACGAATTGAGACCACTTTCCATAACACACACCGTTCATATTTTTTATAATTCTCATATGTAATTCGTATAAAGACAATTCAACATCGGATAGTTTACGAAATAAATGTTTAAATTCACACATTAAGGGCGGTATTCACCGAGTGCTCATAAACGGCTCTTAAGTTTCTGAGGCTCTTAACTCAAATAATATTTGTGATATTCACCAACCACTCATAGCTCTTTTTCGAAGTTCGAAAATGAGACCAACTCTCTCTTCTCTTTAAAAAAATGAGTGTTGTATAGTGCCCTTTCACACGAGGAAACTGAGTTGCCAGCAACTTTTAGTTCGTAGGTGAGAAGGGCAGGAGGAAAGAGGGGCGAACAGAATCTCCCCGGTCGAAGATTTGAAGAGATTTTTTGACATTTCCTTTCACACCTAGGTTAAGGTGTGTTCAACCAATAGAATTTCAAGGGGAATTTCAAAAATTGCCTGGAGATTTGTTTCCTCGTATGAAAGGTACAAGAGATTTTTAAGGAGATTAAAAGAAAACGTCAAAAAAATCTCCAGCAACTTGTTTCTTCGTGTGAAAGGGGACATACCCATACTTAAATTCTTTGTGACTCCAGTGATTTTATTTTATTTCCACTTATTTTCTTCTAGTTTAGTGTTTTAAGTCCCGGGGTGAAGATCATTGCATGTTTTTCTTACTTAATTTTTAGTTTCCCTTATTATTTAATTCATACTTTGTTTGTTTGCAGATCCAAAATGGACTCCCTTGCTTGAAGGAGAGATAGACGTAAAACGTTGCAACGCGTTGGTTTGTATAAGCTGTGTTTAATGAAAAAAAAAACTAAATCAGAACAGAGCAGAAATGTGCGAAAAGTGTCAAAACAAAAAACAAATGCAGCTTTGTGTTGACGGGATTGACAGTTGTCTATCGACTGTGCAATTTCAAAATTAAAAATGTTTCAATTTTAATTTGTATGCATTATTTTTCAATTCAACTTTATTATGTATGAATACACACTTCTTTTATTTATGTATCTTTTTTTCTTCATGTTAAGTCCAAAAATATAAGAAAAGTACTTCTGTGATACATTTTTGCTAATTATTATCCCAAACAAATAAATCAGCTGGTACTTTGACATTTCTAACTCACCTGCTCCACCTCAAAAGTAGGTGCAGGAATATTGTTCTAAGCTGTTCCGAAAAACTTCAAGGGACACAAAGTGATGTAGAATATAGAACAGTTAGGGGCAAGGTCTTTACTCATGGAACACATTATCCTTTACTTTTCTGCTTTTTTCTCTAATTTTCTGTTAGAAACAGATATATTAAACACACCTATTATCTACCATTTTTTTTTTAAGTTTTCATGACAAAACGGACTAAAACAAGCATCTTCACAGCGCGACTTTCAAAAATGAACTTAAAAAAAATTGTAAAAAAAAATAAAATCCCTGAAGACAAATGGAAACATAGCATGTGTGCGTGCGACACTCAATTTTGTAAGGATCCAAGAAGTACCGACAAAATGGGTCAGTGAAGGGTTACTTCAAAGGTTTTCGAATAAGTTTTCGAAGAGGGCGCTCATAACTTTATGAGTGGTCGGGAACACTCATAACTTTCATGAGCGCTCTTAAATATCACCCTAAGGGCGGTATTCACTGAGCACTCATAAACGGCTCTTAAGTTTATGAGGCTCTTAACTCAAATAATATTTGTGCTATTCACCAACCACTCATAGCTCTTTTTCGAAGTTCGAAAATGAGAACAACTCTCTCTTCCCCAGGTACCCCCAAACTGTGAAATCAAACTGTTTTCAAAAATGACCGCACTTTGTCGGTACTTCTTGGATCCTTGAAAAAATGAGTGTTGCATGCACATAAATAAATTCTTTGTGACTACAGTGATTTTAGTTCTCTCTACTTATTATTATCTTAGTTGTGTCTCGGGGTGAAGATCATTGCACGGTTTTAGTTTGTTTCATATAGGGAAATGTTTTTACTTTACTTTTTAGTTTCGCTAATTATTTCGTTCGTACATTGTCTACTACGTTTGCGGATCCAAAATGGACTCGTTCGCTTGAAGGGGAGATAGACGTCAAACGTTGGCTTATATTAGCTGTGTTAAATTAAGAAAAACTACATCAGGGGCCCAATTCCACAAGAGTGAGTTTTTTCTGTGTACACAGAAATTCGTGTACACATCGATTTTTGCAATTCGGCAAGAGTGAGTTTTAAGTTTTTGACAGATAACGCATGCACAATCAATCAAATTTATTTACATTTGTTTTGGGTGTAAATAGAATGTGTACACAGAAAATCAGTCACCCTTGCGGAATTGGGACCCAGAACAGTATACGAATGTGAAAACTGTCAAAACTGTCAGATTTAAGCAAAAAGTTTTTCTGAGATAAATTTTTGCTTATTATTATTCCAGACGAACAAATCAACTGGTACTGGTACTTCGACATTTCTCACTCACTTTCTCGACCACAAAAGTAGGTGCAGGAAAAATTGTTCTTCACTGTTCTCAAAAACATCATGGTTATAGAATGAAGAACAGCTTGGGCAAGGTTTTTACTCATGGAGTACACAATCCTGTACTTTTCTGTAATTTTCTATCCGGAACAGATTCATTGTATACACCTTTTTATTATCCTATTTTTTCAAATTTTCACCGCGTGAATTACAAAAAGAACATACAAAATTGAAACAAAAAATAAAATTCCTGAAGACAAAAGGATTTACAATATGTGTGCGTGTGAGACTCATTTTTGTAAGGATCCAAAAAGTACCGACAAAATGAGTCAGTGAATTTTCTTGAAGGGTTACTTCGAAGGTTTTCGGAGAGAGCGCTCATAACTTTATGAGTGGTCAGGACCACTCATAAGTCTTATGAGCGCTCATAAATGCTCACTATTATTGCTTGGTGAATAGGTTAATGAGCCTCATAAGTTATGAGCCGTCGGTGAATACCGCCCTAATAGTGGTCAGGATCACTCATAAGTCCTTTGAGCGCTCATAAATATTCACTATTATTGCTTGGTGAATAGGTTTATGAGCCTCATAAGTTATGAGCCGTCGGTGAATACCACCCTAAATATTTTAACTTTGCATATTTTACTGCTTCTTCTGCTCCACTGTTCTTTACAGTACAAAAGATGGATACAAATCGCGGCGTCACTTTGTTTTTTACACATATTCTAAGAAATGCTACATCAGCACAAAGAAACATTACTTTTTGTTTCAACCGAGTAAATTTGGTCAGATCAGATTTGGTAATCAATTTATCAATATCTTTTGTCAAAATAGACATATTTAGACCGAACGACGTGGAAACATATAACATTAAGAAAAAGTGAATAAATAAATAAAACACCTTATATGAACACAACATGTATATAAAGTTCGCAGGACACTTTTGGAAATTCATGTGTCCTATCATTATAATTGCGAATTAGTTACGAAAAAAAAAAAATTAATTGCTTTTTTGATTTAAGAAAAAATTGGTGTCCTGCTAACTTCATATGAACTTAGCAGGACAACTTTCACAAAAATGTGTATAAACGATTAAAAAAAAATCGATTTTGAGAACTAATTAATTGCGAATTAGTTACGCAAAAAAAAAATGTATAGCATTATTGGTTTGCGAAAAAATGGACGTCCTGCTAGCTTCATATGAACCTAGCAGGACAACTTTCTCAAAAATGTAGATAAACGATCCGAAAAAAGTTGGTTGTTGAAAACTAATTATTTGCGAATTAGTTACGTAGAAAAAAATGAATTTTTTGTTCGTTTGCGAAAAATAGGCGTATTGCGAACTTCACGTGAACTTAGCAGGACAACTTTCCGAAGAAGTGAGGATTAATGATTTTAAGAAATTTGGTTTTTGAGAAATAATTAATTGCGAATTAGTTACGCAAAAATAAATTTAATTGCATTTTTGGTTTGCGAAAAAATGGGTGTCCTGCTAACTTCATATGAACTTAGCAGGGCAACTTTCTCAAAAATAAAGATAATCGAGGTTAAAAAAGTTTATTATTGAGGACTAATGATGGGATAGTTTTTAACCTGATTTTCCAAAAGTGTCCTGCTAACTTTATATACATGAACACAACACCTTATTGTTTCACACAATATCGTATTGGCTAGAAATATTAATTAAGTCTTGAGCTTTGATTGTCCATCAAAATAATACATGATTTTGCCGTCTAAAACATCTCAAAATCAATCATTAAGGTTTTCAATGATTAGTTTCAATGCTATAACTGGCGCCTAAGGTCTTTAAATGAAGCCAAAATATAAAAATTCCGGCATTTAAACACAATACACAACACCCAAAAAACATCTGATAAAATAACTCATGTACATAAGTCTTACCCCTTTTTGAATGCATTTCTAGATCCGCACCTGAACATATGTACATATCAATACCAAACAAGTCACAAACTAAAATGTTAGCACAACAAACAGAGAGACCAACAAAAAGTTGTAACACAAAAATTTAAATCCATTGACAAGTCTTGAGGGGCGGTGCTGATGGTAGCTTTTTGTGGCAGTATCAACATTTTTTTGGTCGTCGCATTCATTGGCAAGATTGGTCTGGTAGTAATAGCCATCAGTAGTACTAAACGGTCGGAGGAAGCGAAAACTGCCTCGAAGAGAGCTCCTACATTTTTTTTTAAGTTGACAAAATAGTTATAACCCAGTTTAAAATTTATTACTTATAAAAATGCTATCAAATAAAATAATTTTCGTCTTGATTGCCAGTGCAACTATTTCAATAACCAGTGCTATTGAAGATAAGGTAAACTTTGAATTCCCATAAGAAAACTCTCAAACGTTGATCGATTTAAGTTGTGCAAACAAAGGCGATGAGTTGGCGCCAAAACAAATATCAGAACTTTATTTATGTAAATTGATTACAGTATAAACAGTTCGGGTTCGGGTCATTCACTTTAAACAAATATCTTTGATTTCTCATTTTTGCTTTAATTAACCTAAATTCTTGATATAAAATTTTGCATGTTTGATCAAAAATTTTAGGTCAGGTGAAAAAGGTTGATTCTTTTTAATATTTGTTATTAATTAACTCCTTATTCATATGTACATAAAATAAGTGATTTTTAAAGTGATATAGAATGCATTGCACTTGCACAATACACTACATTAATGCATTTCATTTACATCAATATAATTCATCATAATTCAAACTCTGTCCAAAATATTTTTTTTTATAAGAATTGAACAAGTAAATTTGACTGTTAATTTGTTTGAAATAATTAAAATACACGATTGGATCGCACGTACATACTTGTTGTGTGTTTGGCCAAAGCTTTAACGTAGTAAGATATTAAATATGTTTAATAATGGTCTGAGAGTATAGTGAGTAGCTAAGTAATTAAGAGACAACTAGCCAAGTAAATCCACAAAATTTTATTCAGTAGTCATTAAATACCAAATTTCTGTCATAATTGGAGTTGTTTCGATATAATTCTTCTTAAGATATTTGATATTAAACTTCATGAACTTAGAACTTGGCGTAGTACCTCGTGGCATAATGATTAGTGCGTTGGACTGTCATGCCGAGGGTCTGGGTCGATTCCCAGCCATTGCCGCCTAAAAACAGAAATGTTTTTTCCGAGGTAATCCCTCTTGCGAGGAACTGACAAATCCTCCAAGAGTATACTCGTACTTTACCTGAATAAGTGTTTCTCATCTAGCTGTTCGGACTCGGCGAAAAATTGTAGGTCCCCTTCATTGACTAAGAGCCCACAGCAGATTTTGGGTGTGATTGATAGCAAAAAAGAAGTATAGGCGTCGAAAGCTTCATTAAAGGCTATTCAAAAAATCAAGGTCTTGCAGTCCACAGCCTTTGCGAGAAATAGTGCATCGAAAAAAAAAATATGAATGCAACTTCGAGGATAATCGCGTTAGCCGAAATTGGTTTTCACCCCTCCCTAGATAAGCTCCGCGGATCCCATATCACGGATTCTGAGATCATTTGAGTGTTTAATTCGCCCTGCCAGACTGTCTAAAAAAACCGTTTTTCACTTTGAATTTTGAATTTTTTAATTGGTCCTTAATTGGTCCGGTAGAGCGAACTATACACTCAAATGGTCTCAGATTCCGTGATATGTGATCCAAGGAGCTTATCTAGGGAGGGGTGAAAACCAATTTCGGATAAAACTATTATCTTCGAAGTTGCATTCATATTTTTTTTTTCGATGCACTGTTTCTCGCAAAGGCCCCAGTTGTGGACTGCAAGACCTTGATTTTTTGAATTGCCTTTAATGAAGCTTTCGACGCCTATACTTCTTTTTTTGCTATCAATCACACCCAAAATCTGCTGTGGGTTCTCGGCCTATCATTCCTGCCAACGCAAACAGGAAAAGTTGAGAGTTGTTATTCACTAGGACCTCGTTCTCCACGACCTGTTGCCCACCAAATTTATTTTTTTTTATTTACTTAGAATTTTACACTTTAGATTTCATTACTTTTTATGTCTGGCTCTTTTTTTTTAATATATGTTTTTGTTGTGATTTCACTCATTTTTGCAAAGATTTTATTTTGCCAGGTGAAAGTTCAAGCCCTACTGTTCTACCAAATTTCGTCACTCTACGACTGTCAAAATTGCCCATATAAAAAGTAACGATTCTGAGAAAGTTGGTGGAAGCCACACCCACCAAATCCCAAATTGTTTGATTTTTCTTTTTATATGCACCTGAAGCTCTATCTCTCATCAAATTCTCATGGAGTCAAAGTAGTAGGTTATGCAGATGATGCAGATGCAGATGCTCCAATCGGAGCAAATTTACTACAATTTTGAAGAAGAAAACAAATCTACTCCAACACTCCGCTTTTTTGAGATCTACTCCTTTTTTATCCAACCTGAAAATTCTGCAGCCAAACCATATAAAATGGCAAGACTGTGTTGTTCAATTTCACAACCAACTCTGGACTCTAAAATATGAATGTTTGCATCTGAAAGTCAGCCCCGGATCTATGGGGGGGGGGCAAACCGGGGCCTGTGCCCCGGGCGGCAGCTTACAGGGGCGCCAAATCCATGTGACTGAACAAATTTAAAATTGCGACGCTTAATCAAATTAAATGAATTGAGATGCGGCAACGGAATATCAAATTGTATTTCTCTGTCAACTTTTAGTAGTTTTTTCTATCATTATTGCACGATTTAAAATAATTTTTAAAAAACTGTTGAAAACTATAACTTGATTAAAAAATTAAATAAAATAAACGAACTACAAAACATTGTTGAAAGTTTTTCTGTTGTATTTGAACAATTATTGTTTTATGCATTGTAAGTGCATTTTTACAAAACTTCCCCTCCTCTCTAAGATCCCTCTTCTAGAATAATATAACACTTGAACTGTGCCCATCTCCAAGCCTCGCACCACGCCGTTAAAATCGTAGTCTTGCCTAAAGAATTATTTGCATTTTTACAGTTTTTCGACAACAATTATTCATGATTTCGAAATTCAAAAGATATTTTAACCAACAAAATCAAATAAAAAATTTAGTCTTAGTTCTACAGGAGCCGAGAAAATTGCATTTACCTTTTTCAACACCCATTTTCAAAAGAGTGGATACTTGCATTTACGTTTTTCAACACCCATTTTCAAAAGAGCCAAAAAACACGCACACAGGAATGGCTGTGAGTTGTAAGTCACTAGACCCTGGTTCTCCACGTTATTTATTCAAAAGAGTGGATATCAAAACATTTTCCACAACCAAAGGCTGCTCTCACGCTTATCAAAGACCCAGCCAATCTAAAATGACTTGTGTTTTGACGTTGCTTAGCTCTCGTACTATTAAAGGTTGAAATTGAGTGTGTCAATTTCATTAAAATCGTTCAAGGAACAACGAATTTATAATATGTTGACATTTTTCGAAACATCCTGTTTTAAAATATTTTTTTCTGTTAAAACTCTGTATCAACTACCACGTGTAAATTTCATTGCAATCGCTGAAGGAAGAACAAAGTTGCATAATGTCGAAATATTTTTGAAATATCCTATTTTGAAAATATTTTTTTCTGCTATAACTCTGTCTCAGCTATCACCTCTGTCAATTTCATTGAAGTCACTCAAGGAACAACGAACTCCCGAGGATTTCAAAACTTTGTACTTCGATACTTTTTCTTGCGTAACTTTGGCTTTTCGAAATTTTGTCCTTTCGTAAAATTACATTTTTCTTTCTTATTTGAATGGTTCGTGAAAGGATCTTCAATAGTTCTCCTATGATAAATTCGGGAACGATTCATATTCTACAGATCCTTGCAGTTTTGATTCGAATGAAAACGAATTTAATTAGGAACCAAAAAATAAGATTCGCGATTGAATCAAAAATTAAATTCCCTTTTTCCGTGTATCGTCTTTGTGTCGGCATTGTCAATTTTCTTATCTGTAATGAACATTTTCTGAATGGACTACACATCCATTAAAAAGTATTATTCTCCCAGTGACAAAAAATCCAAACATGTATGTGTTTTTTCATTTTTATCAAAAACGGCAGGGGTATCAAAATTAAGTTTTTGCCCCGGTTCGGAAAAATCGTAGATCCGGGGCTGCTGAAAGTGTATGCTGAACGGAATCATTTTTTTTTCTTACTTTGTTCGTCGCTTCTCGTTCATATCGGGTGCTTTTTTTTTACATAGCGTTTTATTTTTGTTAAAAGTACAATTTTTGAAAACTTGAGTTTTTCCTTCGTTTTAAACTCTTCTCCGGTAATTTTCGTTTTACTCCACTTTTTATACGAATCTGCTCCGAAATTTTGTTACTGAGGTGCGAACCCTGCTTGCGACAGGTAAATTCCCATCCACTATTAGTGAACAAATAGAACATGCCCTGTCAAAGGTCAACACATGGGCAAAGAATTGTGGTCTAATGGTCAATCCACTGAAAACAGAATTGGTTCTATTCACTAACAGAAGGAAAATACCAATGTTTAGATTACCATCAATTGCAGGGACTCCACTCAAAATCTCGGATCAGGCCAAATTTAGTTTGGTGGAACGTGACTGAGAAAGCAACAAACCTGAAAATCTTGACAAAAGTTCAAAGATTAGCATGCGTGGGTATTACGGGGCGTTGAAAGCCACTCCCACAGCGGGACTTGAAGCGATACTCAACTTGAGACCGCTAGATCTATTCGTGCAAGAATCTGCAGCTTTCATGCGGCACAACTAGAAAGTTATGGCCAAATTTCAATAAGCAGAGAACAGACAAAATTATTCAAAATGAACAAGAAACATCTCCGTTCCCTTGTCAGCATAATCACCGGGCACAACCTACTGAGATACCACAAAAAGAAAATGAGGCTCAGTACTGACGACCTTTGCAGAGGGTTCAGTGACGAAGATGCACATGAGGATACCTTTCACTTCCTTTGCCACTGCCCAGCACTCTGTCATTTAAGAAAGAAACACCTAAGAAATCATTTCTACCTAGAGGAACTTTCTAGAACTTCAGCTAATAGCCTTCTGAATTTCAACAACGCCTCTAAATGGCTTGACTGCTAGCAGAACACATAGGTTTTTACATTAAGTTGAATACAATTTCCTAGGGTATCACAACGGATCTACATAGATCTAAGTGTGACGGTAACGAGATCAACTGTCAGCCCTTCTACCTAACCTAACCTTCCAATTCTCACCATTCTACGCATATAATTGATAACAATTTTGAGAATAATTTAGGTGGATGCCCTGCCCCCTGAGCGCAAAAAATTTAAATTTTTTTACTTTTATCGTTGTATGCATACTTCAAACTTCTAACCCTATACAGATCCACCAATTTCCATAGTTACACAGCGGTCCGAAGTGCCCAATACAAATTATGAGAATTTTTAAGAATGTGGGTAGATGCCACGCCCTCTGAATGAAAAGTCTTAAGTTTTCGGTTTTTTCTTTGTATGGACTTCAAACTCTACTGCTCAACCAATTATCGTCACTCTACAACAATCGGAAGGTGCTCCATATAATTTATATGAATTTTTGAGAGCGGGTGGATTCCAAGGAAAATTGGAGATTTTCAATTTTTCCTTTGTATGCACCACAAGACCTACCGTTGTACAAAATTTCAAGGCTATATGGTGTCGGGAGTGCTTCATGATTTTGATGTTCTGTCAGTGAGTGAGTGAGTTAGTCAGTTACGGTTTTAGAAATTTTTGAAGTCCTATACCTATCTCAGGATAGAGACGTTTTGTTGACGCCTTATGCCCCAGCCGGGGTTACAGGACACGATGATGATGATGATGATATCTCAGGAATTTCTAATTCTAAGGAATTGAAATTATGTGAGACGATTGTGTTTGACTTGCTCAGCAAATACTGTGAATTTGAAATTTCTGACTTTATTGGTAGGGGGGGGTCGAAATTGGCTTGAGTTTGTTCTTGGCTGGGCACTACGGTGCCCTTGATTCTACATCATAATTTCTCAGTTTTGCTGTCAAATTACACAGGAAAAAATATTTGATCGGCTTGCTCATTTTTTGGTGGATCAAAATAAGCTGATGGCTCTGACATCTCATTTTTCTGAACATAGATAAGCCTATTACTTTGTTTACTTTTCGCTTCAAAACTACTATCAATTGGCACATATACAGTCACAAACAAAAAATTTCGGCTTTCTCATTGGGTTTTCCATTGGTAAATTCAGATTTCAATCTAAAAAAAATCGATTTGTTTTCGTTTCAAATCAAAACCTACATTTGTAAATTGACAGCTCAAAATTATTTTGGTATTAGGAGAGGTAAATCTGCCGGAAAAATTAGATTTACGAAATTGATTTTAAATCAAAAAATAAATCAATTTTACAATCAATCAATTTTACATTGAAATTTTAGAATTAAAGTAAAACTAAGGCTTAGCTGGAGCGAGGACCCTAAAAGGGAGTTAAAAGCCTTGAAACCTATACGAAGCGGGTCACCCAATAAAGTATTATTTGCCCCCCCCCCCTGGCTCTGGAAAATAAAGGGTGTTTTCTTAGACGTATGCGTTTGATTTCTTCTTGAAAACCACATGTCTAAAAAAAACACCCTTTATGCTACCAACTATGTACCTACTTTAAATTTGTTTACTATGGACTTTTACAAAGAGTCTATAGTTTACCCCCCTGGCATATTCCTCCCCCCTGGACAAAATGCTGCAGGCGTCTATGACATGAGGTCGTAGAATTAGCATTCAATCATTTTTAAACACGATTCAAATTAGAGTTTGCACTCGATGCATCCAATTTCTATACAAATAGTTATAGTGTGCTACGATTCAATGCATGGAACACACAAATTAGAACTCGTGAATTTGTTTTTTTTATATTTTTTCGAAAAAAGATCAGTAGGTATTAGGTAGCTAGTTGGTATGCGGCCTAAGCTCAGATGTGACAGGAAGGTCTTGTTGGGATATCATATAGTACATATCTACAATGGTTCAGACAAAATTAAAAAATAAAACAATTTGTAGGTGATTCTATGAATTATTTCCTTAAGAATTTCGCTTTTTGAGTGGCGAGCAAGTAGTAACCGTGTTTTGCGCAAAAATTTTCCCATAAATGTGAATAAATTTAGCTGGATAATTTGGCAATTCTGATTAACAAATATAACATTACTATACTCTATCCAACAAAAATTGTCAGTATAGGGAAGATATGACGTAGGGTTTCCGTACTTTGAATTATAAATTACCGCAAATCGAAGAACAATGTGCATATGGTTACCATGGATACCATTTCAAACATATTAAAAAAAAGATCAATTTATCTTTTTTTCCCACACCACACCCTTTTAAATCAATTTGATCACGTAACGCTCTGTGAACGTTTCAAAACTTAGCACAAATAACTTTTTTTTTCTTAAAGACTAAAATTGTACAAATTTTAACTGCATTTTATAGGTGTATTCAGAAATACAAACAAATAGTAAGAAGACAATCTAAACGACAACACTGTTGGCTCTCACCCTTATAAATTTTGTTCTCAAAAGCTTCAAAACCAAAAGTTATTTCATAAAAACCACTGAAAAAGCTCTGTTGTATTGTTGCGACTTGGCAAAGGCAACTCTGTTGGAATGTTAATTTTATTTCAAACAGCGAAGGTAGAAGCGAAAGCGAGTATACGATCGGATATCAGAATGCTTTTGGCATTGAAAGACAACGGTCATGTTGTAGCGTAGAGGATGTTTCAAAGAATTACAACAACAATTTCTGTATGTTAATCAGTGGCTTAGTATCTTTTTCAGTGGCAGAATTGTTATTTTAGTTTTGTGATGGTATACACAGGCACCACTGTTGTGAAAAAAGCTCTCCCATAAGCCCTGTACTGACAATTTGCTAGACAGACTATAGTTGCTAATTAATTGCAATTTATTTACGCAAAAAATACTAATTGCTCTTTTGGGTTGCGAAAAAATTGGTGATAAACGGTGAGGATAGCCATATCTAAACTTAAGTCCAATAAAGCTGCTGGAGCTGATGGCCTTGCGGCTGAGCTATTCAAAGCGGCTGGCGATGAATTGGTTAGGAGTATGCACCAGCTCATCTGTAAAATATGGTCGAAAGAAAGCATGCCCGATGAATGGAACCTCAGTATTGTTTGCCCGATCCTCAAGAAAGGCGATCCTCTGCACTGCACCAACTACAGAGGCATCAGTCTTCTTAATATCGCCTACAAGATCTTCTCTGCCGTACTTTGTGAACGCCTGAAGCCATTCGTCAACAACCTGATAGGTCCATATCAGTGCGGCTTTAGGCCAGGGAAGTCCACCATCGACCAAATATTCGCACTACGGCAGATCTTGGAGAAAACGCAGGAGTTCCAAATCGATACCCACCACCTTTTTATCGATTTCAAGGCCGCGTATGACAGCATCTATAGAGACGAGCTATATAGAGCAATGTCTAGTTTTGGCATCCCCGCCAAACTCGTCCGTTTGTGCAGGATGACGATGGAGAATGCACGCTGCTCCATCAAGGTCGGCAAAGACCTCACCGACACCTTTGATGTCAAAAAAGGTTTTAGGCAAGGCGACGCGCTGTCATGCGACTTCTTCAACATCGTTCTTGAAAGAATAGTGCAAAACTCTCACGTCAACACCAGAGGCACAATCTTTCAAAAGTCCGTCCAATTACTCGCTTACGCTGACGACATTGACATAATCGGACGAACAAAGCGTGATGTCAGTGGTGCTTTTGTGGGCATTGAGAAGGAAGCCAAGAAGATGGGTCTAACGGTGAATGAAAGCAAAACAAAATATATGCTGTCCACAAGAAAGGGCACCCAACACCGACGTCTCGGACAGAACGTCACTATAGACAGCTATAATTTTGAGGTAGTCAGAGACTTTGTCTACCTAGGATCCGCTATAAACTCAGCGAACGACACCAGCGCTGAGATCAAACGAAGAATTACTCTTGCCAATCGCTGTTTCTTTGGGCTAAGAAGGCAATTGAGAAGCAAAGCCCTCTCTCGAGCAACTAAACTGTCCCTGTATAAGACGCTAATCATCCCGGTCCTGATGTATGGTGAAGAGGCATGGAAACTGCTAACAGTGGATGAGAACGCGTTAGGCTGTTTTGAGAGGAAAATTCTCCGGGTGATTTTTGGTCCTGTCTGCATAGATGGGGAATGAAGAAGAAGATACAACAACGAACTGTATGGGCTGTACAGCGACACCGACCTAGCCACAAAGGTGAAAAGCCAACGACTTAGATGGCTGGGTCATCTAGAGCGAATGGACACCAATGCTCCGGCCCGGAAAGTCTTTGAATCCAACCCCGTGGGACAACGCAGTAGAGGTGGACAGCGTAAAAGGTGGCGCACGCAAGTGGAAGAGGACCTCAACCAACTTGGCGTGCGAAACTGGAGACAGCTAGCTAGAAACCGAGCCGGCTGGAAGAAGCTTGTTGGTTGAGGCCCTGGTCCACCCCGGACTGTAGCGCCACCTTAAGTAAGTAAGTAAGTAAGTAAGTAAAATGAAATACTGCATAAGTTCTACATACATACATGCATATATTTTTGCCAAACGTGCGATTTTCCTGTACGATTATTTGATCAGATACATATATCGAAAGCTACAAGGATTATTTTGAGACCATGATTAAAAATAATCGTACACGAAAATCGCGTAATTTCCATGGACGATTGTTTAATCACCATCCCAGAGTAACAATTAATTTAAAATAATAGGAAAAAATGGCTTGACTCTTATCTATGTACGTCAATTTTTCGAAAAATAAGTGGATTTTTTTGTCCGATTTAGAACAGCCCATTTTTATGAGTTTTTAATTTAAGATAAGTTTTGGGGCCTTTTTTCATTTAATTTGGGGCTATATTTCCATTTTCAAATTGCGGCAATTTTTCATAATGAAAAACGGCCCCATTTGTTGGGGTTATTTTTCATTATTGTTTAAGAATGAAAGTGTGGGGCCATTTTTCATAATGAAATTTGACCCCAAATTAAAAATGAAAAAAGGCCCCAAAACCATGAAAAATCACCCCGATTCACAAAATGTTATTTAATTTTAGTTGTTGTTGCTTCTCATATAAATTTTTGGGGCCATTTTTCATTTTATGTTTGGGGCCATTTTTCATTGGGGCCAAATTTCATGTAGCCGAATTTGAAAACAGTATCCCAATTTCATTCATATTACTTCAACTACTTTTAAGAAAATTCCTTATATAAGTCCAAAATTATATTTAAATTCGTTCAGATTTTAAGGAATGGTCTTTAGAAATTATTCCAAAAAACAATAAGAACGTGGAATTTATAAGTAATTCTAGATTTTTTAAATGAGATTGGGCTATTTTTTGGGCTACATTTAAGGCAGCTATTTTGGGCTACAAGAATTCTGAAGTTGGGCTACACAAGTGCTTCTTGACCTGGCAACCCTGGGACGTATTGCGTTTGAAATGACTTTCATCAAAGCATTTCGAATTACCTACATGATTCAATTCAAAATTCATGGTTTTCACAAGGTAAAAATATTCAAGTAAGGCGGGTATACATATATGTACATGCAAAAATGTATTTTGAAAACATGGCAATGGCAGTCCATGGAAAATTACTATGATCGTATTGAAAGATGAAAGCCTTAGCTACTGTGAACAGCACGAACAATCAGTCTCCTATTTTATAATTCTAATCGTTTAATCCAACCAACGATAAATTTGTGGACTATAAACCAAAAATATTTTTGAAAAGGCATTTATCAGATTGTTTTTGTTTGTATTTTAGCTGCATATGTGGGTATACATATGGCGTTGCTCTATCTTGTTTTGATGCAGTAGATATATCTTGTGATAGGTTTCTAATCACTCAAAGTCCGCTTAATCTATTTATTATAGATTGTGAATTTTTTGATTAGTTGACAGCAAAAAATTATAATCCTATTAACTCTTTTTCTTATTTGTTATTACTTATAAATATGTAAGATTTAGGTATAGAAATAGGAACACATACATAAATGTATAGTATATCCCATACTAGCAAGTTGTTTTTAAGAACCTCAGGTTATCTTGTAGTTTAGGTTTCATTGCTCATATTTCAATTTTATCGCCTATAAACTTGGTTTTCCCTTGGTTGAAAAATTGCCCTAGAGTCCAATACAGTGTTGCCTGTTCAAAAATAATATAATGTTGATATTTATCATGATTTTGTTAAAGTAAATCATGAGAGATTATTTTAGACCAAGAACCGAAAGCTAATTTAGCAATTTGACGTTAATAGCCATAACCATAATTAAGAGTATGATGAAGCATTTTTACCCAAAAACAAATTCCCGTGCCACATTTATCATATCTAAATAAATTCAAATTGTGACGGAATTTTTAGTATTGATTTCTGACTAAAATTTGGTATGGTTTAACTAGTCCAGTTTTCATAGATTTTAAATTGTGAGTAATTTAAAAGATTAGTAAAAAGCCTGCCAAGCAATATATTCACCAAACTTTAATCAGTAATCACTTAATATGTAACAAATTTCTGTCATAATTTGGGGTTCAGGCCTTGCCATTCTACCAATTTGCATCGCTCTACCACAATCAGAAGTGCACTATATAATTGATAACAATTTTGGAAAAGAGGATGGATGCCATGTCTCTTAGCAGACAATCTCGAAAATTCGATTTTTGTTTGTATACAATTAAAGTCCTACCTCTTTAACAATTCTCATCATTCTACGACAACCGCAAGTGCCCCATATAACAATTTAAAGCATGTGGGTGGATGCCAAGTTTCGACGATATCCGGAAGTACTCCAGTATCATAAAAAAAAACTCAGAAAAAAATCGGAACAACCGGATCTGCCGCAAGGTCTCCCTCCCTCCTAGGGAACGACAAGGTTTCTAGACTATTACGTACTCGCGCAGTTTACGAAAAAAGTTAATTGGTAGTTGAAAAATAAAACATGCACAAATGAAATAAATAAAATTTAAAATTTTAGTATATCACGTGTATGCGCCCCATGACTTGGGGTTTGGGGTTTATTTTTTTTTTATTGTGTTTTACCTCGTGGGAATATTAAACTTTTGTTCCCGAATGAAATGATTTTTTAAATTAAATCAGAATTGAATTGAAAGTCTGAAACAAAAAGTAATTTATTCGAAATTTAATAAATCTTAATCTAAAGACTTTGTTGCATGCATACTTAATCGGTAATAAATAAACTGAATGTTTTTGTGCTTTAAAAAGACGAGCTACTAACTTAAGTAGAATTTGTTCCTATTTGCAATTGCAATGATGTACGCAGCACAACAAAATGAAATCAAACTAACCAACTTGTATATATTAAAAGCTACAGTGAGTGAAATTCTCATAAATACACAGTTTTTTTTAGTAATGTTTGCTTTGCTGTATATTGCCGTCTGAAACATTATTATTTGTATGTAGGTACATACATAAATATAGGGTGTACGTTAAAAAAAACGGTCATCGCGGCAGCCCCGGATCTACGTTTTTTTCGAGCCGGGGCAAAAACTTGATTTTGGCACCCCTGCCACTTTTAACAAAAATGAAAACAAAACCACGTATCTACTTGGTTGATTTTTTTGTCACTGGGAGAATAAAACTTTTTAATGGATGTGCAGTCCATACCTATTCAACAACTTTTCATCATAGATAAGAAAATTGGCAATGTCTAAACAAAGACGATACACAGCCAAGATTCGCAGAACGATAACATATGATTCGTTCTCTCGTGAAAAATTCGAAGAATAATTTTATTTTTTATTCGATCACGAATCTTAGTTTTTGATTCCTAGTAAAATTCTTTTTCATTCGAATCAAATCTGCAAGGATCTCTAAAATATGGTTTGTTCGTCGAATTTATCATGGGAGAACTATTGAAAATCCATTCACGAACCATTCAAATAAGAAATAAAAATTTAATTTTTCGAGAGGACAAAATTTATCGAAAAGCCAAAATTACGCAAGATAAGGTGCCGAAGTATGAAGTTCCGAAAAGAGATTTGAAATTCCCGGGACTTCACTGTTCCTTGAGCGATTTCAATGAAATTGACAGAGGTGATAGCTGACAGAGTTATAGCGAAACAAAAATATTTTCAATAATTGCAATGAAATCTACGCAGGTGGTATAGTTGATACAGAATTGCAACAGAAAAAATAATTTCAAAATAGGATGTTTCAAAAAATGTCAACATCTTATAATGTCGTTGTATCTTGAACGATTTCAATGAAATTGACACACACAATTTCAATCCGAAACAGTACAAGAGATAAGCAACGTCACAACACAAGTCATTTAGGATTGGCTGGTTCCTTGATACGCGTGAGGGCAGTCTCGGGCTGGTGGGAAATATTGTGTTATCCGCCATGTTGAAAAAGGGGGTTGAAAAAGGTAAATGCAATTTTCTCGGCTCCTTTAGAACTAAGAGTAAAATTTCTATTTGATTCTGTAGGTTAAAATATTTTTAAAATTTTTTGTTTATCGACATCATGAAAAATTGTTGTCGAAAAACTGTAAAAATGGTTTTTTTTTATACTTTTGTTCATCTGAACGAAAAAATTTTATCAAACAATTTTTTGTAGAGCACCTGATTTCCTACATTTGTTTGTATTTTGATTTTTTGCGAGCTAAAATATATATATAAAATACTGTGTAATAAAGTTGTTAGTATATCCAGTAAATAATTCTTTACCCAAGAGTACGATTTGTGCGGCGGCGGCGCGGCGTGGTGCGACGCTTGTAGAGAGACACAGTTCAAGTGTTTTATTATTCAATAAGGAGTAGGTACCTATCTCCTACAGTTCAGGGAGGAGGGGAGGTTTTGTAAAAATACAATTACAAACAATGCAAAAAACAATTGATAAAAATCAACAGAAAAAATTTGAACAATGTATTATACCTCGTTTCTTTTATTTAATTTTTTAATCAAGTTATAGTTGTCAATAGTTTTTGAATAATTATTTTAACTGGTGAAATAATGTTAGAAAAAACTGCTAAAGGTTGACGGAGAATAACAATTTGATATTCCATTTTCCATTGCCGCATATCAACTCATTTAATTTCATTAAGTGTCGCAATTCTCAATCTTTTCAGTCATATACATAGATCCGGAGCTGCATCGCGGATAGGCCTAAATCAATTCTTAATGAAGAAAAAAAAAATCCCTAATATTCTCCGATTTTTATTTTCATCCTCTATATTCGCTGTAGAGGTAAATTAAATTTCCCCATTTTTTTGTGCATACTATAGGAAATTCGCGTTAAGTCTGCCAAAAAATTCAAAGCATGTACATAGGTGCATGGGAAATAGACAAGAAAATAATCCTACAGAAGGGGGTTTAGTTTTGAAAATATTGTTCCAAAATCAATATTTTGAAGGAAAAACAATTTGTTGTCTTCAAAACTTTAGGTTCGAAAACAGTTTTTGCTGAAATTGTTTATTCAAAGAACTTTATTTGAAAATAAACTACAAAAATAGACTTTTGGCTTTCCAAACAGCTATAAAACATTAATGTAGGTGTTGCCATTGTTTTTTAATTATTTTTTTCTATTTATGCAATTTTTTATTAAATTGCCCCTCCCGTTCAAACAGGGGGAGATATAATCCCCCTCCCCCAGGAATTTTTTCTTGTCTACTTTCCACCTAGATTTTACACGAACTTCCCACACAAAAAAAGCCCGGTCGAAAAACATTCTAGTTTTTTTCGAGGGACTAGAAAGTTTTACATAAATACTAGCAAGGGCCCAGCAAGGGTAACTTTAGAAATTCTCTAGGGCCTCGCCAGTGAAGTAACCTTTTGCCTCGAGCGACAGCAAAAAAAAACTAAAAAGTTGTCTTTACTGAGATTCGATCCTGCAATCTTCTGATTACCAGTCCTATACCTTAATTACTGAGTTATTTCGCAATACAATTGTGCAATGTTGAAAATGACTTACTATTGTATGATGGGTATAAAATATTTGTTTTTTTTTTTGTCATATGTGGGGTATTTGTGATGGGATAACAAGACTTATCCAACAAGTTTTTACTAGCGAGGGCCTCGTGAGTATTTTACAAGTTTGCTTTGTCTAGATTTCCCCTACCGAAGCCTTTCCAGGGCCTCGATTAAACTTGACAAAAACTTGCCATTTTTCCAGGTGGGAGGAAATTTATTTTGCCTTCATAGGTTATAGGGGATGAAAATAGAAATCTGAAAAAAAATAGGGATTTTTTCTGCTTCATTTAGAGCCGATTTGGGCCCATCCAAATATAAAAACTAAAAAAAGACATATAACGACCACCCTCATAAATATATATGATCATATAAAATACTGGGTGAAATTTCGTAACCGGAACTTTTGATTAGTTATTATTGTTATGTTATGTAAACGGTTAACCCTCTATTTGCTCTCACAATAATGCTTATATTTGCCTCAGCATTGGGAACTACTAATGCTAAAGAGTTGAAATTTGGTGAGCCACCTGTGTTTGATCAGTTCAGCAAATACTCCGAATTTGAAGTTTCTGACATTATTGGTACTGAAGTTAGAGGGGGGTTGAAAATCGCCTGAGTTTGTTCCTGTAAAAAGGGTGTAGTGCCGCGAACTTGGCTGGGCACTACTGTGCCCTTTGATTAAATTGTGTATTGTATATTGCAACGTTTTTATGATACTTCAATTCCACCGCAAGGTATTTAAATTTCGCCTTGACTTCCTTGTTCTTGTTAAAAGTTGTTAATGATGAGGTACGATTGAATGAAAATAAAATTAGTAATTCTGAAGGGTAGCCGTTCAATAAGTTTGCAGGTGAGCATTTTTGGACATTGTGTGTATCTCCGCTTTTGAAATAATTTACATGTAAAATCTAACAACTATAGACTCCTCAAAACAAAAGCATACTGCAATTCAGACGAACCGCTGCTGTGGAAACCAAAGACAGCCAACAATGACACGTCCGGAAAGTGTGCTTGAATACTTCGCTATACTAAGGTAATGAAAGTTGTGGCCGTAGATGACATTTGAGGTCTGATCTCGGCTTTAGAAGGTTTTGCGGTCGATTGTTTTGTAGAAGTGAATTCATTTTTAACGAATAATGTGTGTAACTTAAAATTTATCGAAAAAAATAAATGCATTCCTAACAAAAAGTGTAAGTTCTACAAATTTAGTTACATGGTATATTTTAAATTTTGTGTATTTAAAGAGTTAGAGAGAAAATGGAGTTCACACTTTTTAGTCAAATATTTTTTATTCTTTCAGTGTTACGTGAAAATTTCTTTCAAAAGTTCTAGTAATCACTATATCCCAGTTTTGTCCTTATCATTTTCTGTTTATAACTGTATTGCCTGAAAGGTATCCGCACATCATCAAGTGCTTTAAAAGTGTGAGTGGGTTTTTCTCAATATGGAAACGGGTAAAATATTTTTAATTTTGAGTTCGATGAAGTACCTACTATAAAGAAAGCTTAAATCCAAATTTTCGACCATCAATCCATAACAGGGTTACCACTATCTTCAATTAAGGAATGAACTAATTTTTCACAAAATAAACCCATATTTTTAATATTATCAAAAAAACATATGCATTCCATGTTCTACAAATTTGCTATGTGGTATTTTATCATGTTTTGTGTATTTAAAACTGTAACCAATTATAAGCAAAAAATGGAGCTTACATATTTTGTATTCAATTTTTGTTAAGTACAAATATTCTCCTTAAAGTTCTTTAAAAATCTTTTACTTACAGTTTTATCTTTATATTTTTCAGTCCAAACAGTTGTTTACTTACTGTAGCACTTGAAAGGCTTCCAAACACAGCATCACACTTAAAATATTGCAAGCGAAATTGTAGCTGCTCTTTATTACCTCTGGGTCTGAGTCGAGGTTATCTTTAAACATGTATTACAAAAACAATATGGGATCTAGATTTCTATAGAGGTTAATTTCAATAACCCAGATACAGGCTTTCACTCTCACCGGCAGAGGGCTATTTACCATTGTGAATGATGTCAGCGATTTTTCAACAGTTTTACATGAAAAACAAATAAACATAAGAAAAAAAGAGATTGATATACAGCACTGTTTTTGCACTTACCCGCATCGTTTTATTTTCAAGAGGTGAACCCTATGGATTATGAGCGATAATAAAACGCGGCTTGTACCTTCCTACTTTTCTGGTTTTGAATCAATAGCAAAGCTCGGTTGTTAGTTGCGAAAACAGAATTTACCCTTTCACTCAAGATGGTGAAAGCTTGCAGAACAAGTATAACCACGTATCTGATATGCAAAATAACATTTATATATTTGAAAACTCAAATTAATACATGCTCGCACTTTACTCTTATAATCTGCTATCTAAAAAAATGAATGTGACTTCTCTGGGCTCAATATTATATGTGATGAATCGATTGATCAAAAATAAAGATTGATAGTCCACATCATTTCTAATGATTTCCGATTTTTAAACCCATCCGTTAAAAATGTAAAAATCAAATAGTTACTTAAAAAAACTTGATCTCGAAAAAATGCGATTTCCAAAATTTTGCTCCAAAAACTAACACATCAATCAAAAATTCATCAAACATGGGTAAAATAATTTTTTCTTACCTTTCCAAAAATATAGAATTTTCTAAAAACAAAGTTCATTCTGTTTTATAGCAAATTATTTCTTAGCCATCTGCTTTCCCGTTTTTGACTTTTAAACGCGTTCATATCTCCATTCCTTTTTTTTCCGAATTTTTCACTACACTTACAACTGTCTTGTAATTGCATAATCTATCGAATACATCTTCCTACCTTCCCCCGTTTAGAAAATAGCAAAAACCAAGTTCACTCTTTAAATCAAGATGGCGGGGATGATGGTCGAAAACTTGGATTTAAGGTTTCTATAAAGTAGGTACTCTTACGATAACAAGAAAAAATGTCTTCCCCAAAGTTTTGTTAAATTCCCATTGAAGCTATGACTAAATATACTGGAATATTATTATTTTGAAGTAAATAAAAGTAAATAAAAGCCAAACAAAAATTCAAATAGGCCCAACTTTTTACATAAAGTTACTTTTAATATCATTGATATAATGCATTCCAATCCTTGACATAATAAAAATTTAAAAAAGCTTTTAGCCAAAAATAATCACCCTGATTACAGAATACGACGAATGAGCTGCGGAGGGAGTCAGACTCAATTTTAACATTTGGAAATTTGCCTCATAGTAAAAGTGTCAAAATTCAGTCTGATTGGCTCCGCAGCTCATTCGCAGGATTGATTTTCAAACTAAAGAACAATGCTCTACCTAACTTGAAACATTTGCAAGAAATGAACACAAATTCCATGTATCATAGAATCTTTTCTTTGGGAAAAATAGATGAAGTAAATACTCTTCCCTGATCGGAAGTGATTTGCGAAAGATTTCCAAAACGCATATCTAACCAGTGATTTGGGCGCTTGCGCTATGGTCATGGCCACTTTTTTGAAAAGTAGACCGAAATCGCAGTAACTGATGGGAATGGTACTAGTTACAGGAACATGATAACGGAGAATGGCTTGGATCGGCATGGCATGGATCTGAACGAAATGTGCTTTCAGCAGGATGGCGTGCAGAGCCGCCTGTCACACCATATGCATGAAACATTTACTATTGCATCAACAATTTCCAGAACAAATCATCTCATGAAATTTTGATGTCAACTGGCCACCAAGATCATGAGAGGAATCGGTTGACAGTCACAACTATCACAAATCACCTAAGCCAGTTGCAACCATGGGATTTAACGCCATGAGAATGAGTATCATTTCTTTTACTCCTGTCCCTGTAGTGAAGTTCCGTAAAAATTTCCGTACTGATTTATCTAACCACCAGAATCGATTAAAGGACATGTAGGAGAGTCAGAAAAACTTGGGTAGACATCCCGTATTCTGGACGGGGTTTTTTAGACGCCATTTTCCAAAATGGCCGACAGATAGTATAGTATAATTTGTATGGGAGAACGGAAAAGTCTCCATAAAAACTAAACCACTAAACCGATTCTGATGAAATGATCAAACATGATGAAAAACAAGATGAGAAGCCAACATAATTAATTTCCACCTACTACCACGCCCCCTTTTTTGAAAAAGTGATATATTCGTAAAAATTAATACAAATCCGAATTTGTTTGAATTGTTGTTTTAGTTAAACTTATAAAAATATTTTTGTATGGAATATAAGCTGTTAAAAGTTCCTACCACGCCTATTTTGTGGGCGTTTATTATTTTTTGACTGCTATGGAGTTAGTTTTAGTAAGTTAAAATCTGAACCACTTCACCCAGTGTAATGAAATTTTCATACATGATAGCGAACAGTATAGGAAATGATTGCATACAATTTTCGCCCATTGGAACGCCCACAAAAGCCTATCTTATCACTCTTCCTCATTAGCTGCTAAAAACTGAAGGATACGATATCAATTAAGATGCTTTTTGATTGATATTTACTAAAGAAAATTTGTTATTTTTGATTTTTAGTAAAAAAAAATTAAAATTATAAAAAATACAATTACATATATTTGCACATCATTTGTATACACATTTATCTCTTACATTGTTCACCACATTTGCAATACTCTGTGCATGTCAAATACTTAAATTTACATTAACACCGGCGGAAATTAATTATGTTGGCTTCTCATTTTGTTTTTCATCATGTCTAATCATTTCATCAGAATCGGTTTAGTGGTTTAGTTTTTATGGAGATTTTTCCATTCTCCCATGCAAATTATACTACAATTTGTCGGCCATTTTGGAAAATGGCGTCTAAAAAACCCCTTCCAGAATACGGTGATGTCTATCCAAGTTTTTCTGACTCTACTATATGTCCTTTAATCGATTCTGGCGGTTAGATAAATCAGTACGGAAATTTCTACGGGACTTCACTACAGGGACTGTATTATTTGGGGTTTTGTGGATTCTCGGGCTAATGTGAATAAACCAGAAATAATTTTGTAGCTCAAATTCGGGATCCCACACGTCACCTGTGAGATACAGCCACATCTTTGTCAACAAAAATTTCATGAAAATAGCAATGGCGGCATTTCATCAGACCTGCGGGAACATCGTTGGAACGAATTTACTTTACAATGCGATAAAAATAACATAAACTTTTAAGAAGCTACAGCATTTCAAAGTTCCCCAAGTACTCTCCACCTGTGAAACGTTAAGTTGTCCCTTGCCTACAATGAGCGATGTTCTGCCAGCCCACAAAAGACCAAGAGGAACAGGACCCCTTTGGATTAAGTGGGTTGTAAGAAAGGTTGTCCTGGGTAGTTGAGTGCGGCAGGCATGCTTGCTCACGCGCGTCACTAGCTCGTCGGTGTCGTGGGATCTTGCACTGCTACCGGACATTCGGTACTTTTAACATGCCTATATAGTATCATTATATTTATTAAAATCAAAAAAGAACACTTTCTTCCACCCTAGGGCCCCAGTTATAGCTTTCATTGAAACTCAGGATTAAAAATTTTATTCTTCCATTATTTGAGGTGTTAAGAAAACAAAATCTTTTTCTATTTTGATGGCGAATTAAAGCTCAAGACTAAATTAATAAGGGTATTCATGCAACAGCGTAAAGTCGTCGTAATCGTTGTAAAGTTGTAAACTTCGTAAATCTGTCAAATTTTCCATACAAATTCTGACAGAACTACGAAGTTTAAAAGTTTACAACGTTTACAAAGACTTTACGCTGTTATTGAATACCCTTAGTATTTCTGGCAAACAGTGTTGCCATTAAATTTTTTAAAAAAATCTGCAAAAACTACGAAAAAAATCTGCAATGCAGATTCCTATAGGAAAAATGTATTCATACAAAAAAATATTTTTAATTAGATACCAATGACAAAAAAATAACAAAAATTAATTCAAATAAAAATAACATTGTTTCTTTTATAATGTACATGCTTATATGCTTGAGGCATTTCATATATTACTTTAAAGTCTGTGCAGTTATTATGATTTGATTTTATGGAATAGAACTTTATGTAAAGATGACAGCATACAGCAAAGTTATTGAAGATTTTTTTAAAGAGAACAAAAAATATTAAAGAAAGCACGAGTGCAGATAAATCTGCACTAATGGCAACGCTGCTGGCAAACAAAAATCAAATGAGCTCAACCTTCCACCATTGAATAAATATAAATAGAAGGTGACACCATTGAATAAATATAAATAGAAGGTGACACCCGGCAAAATGTCCGCATGATTTTATAATAGCTCTGCTTTCGCTTTAAATATTATGATGAGGTTGGTGTATAACATAAAATTAATTTCCTTAATTAAATAAAGTTGGTGTATTCGAAAGGGAATTTTTCAATAATAGCATTGTTTGTTATTTTTGTTTATTATGAATTGCTATGGAAACGATGGGTGTCAGGACGATTGTAGTGTCTGCTTTGGGTGTTAGTTGTGTTCTAATATGAAATTTAAATTTTCTTTAGAATTTGTAGTTTTGAATGATTTTCGTTGCCTTTTAAAATTAAACTTTTTTTCAAAGCTTAGTATATAAATAATAAATGTACTGATTTTCTTGATACGAAATCTGCAAAGCATTGCTGAGGTATTCAACTTGAGTTCAATTGATCTGATCTTTTGGATAAAGTTCTTAATATACAGGAGATAAAATAAGCTATGTATATTCTAGTACCACTTTTTTGAGATAGGCATGGGAGCAGAATATAGGTTGGTACACAGAATTTACAAACGCCAAAAACTTTTTATTCATTTTTAGAAAATCGTTCGATTTTATTATGAATATTTTAAAGATAAGAAAGTTTTTGTATACATAATACAAATTCTATATACTACTGAAAAAAAAAAATTCAACAAGTCAAATCCTTAATGCTTAGTCTTCTACTTGGCTGATTTATTTCAGTAATACTACATAGAATTTATATAGTAAAAAAACCTTATAGGAGCTATGCCTGGCCCAGACAAAAAAACTTCCAGCTTAATGATTAGGAACTCTAATCTTGTTAGATATAGTTTACAGTGGTTTTTGCCAAAAAGTTAAACTGAACTTAATACAAATTGCGTATGACAAAGGCCCGCACTATGTCACTGATTAGTCCAAGTGAGTAAACCGGACGAAACGCCATTTTTTGGACTTAAGGCCATAAAAAGCTATTTTAAATATACATATTCAAGTTTAAGGTCTATCAAGGCTTTTGAATAAATAATTAAGTAGATGTTAAGATGTAAGTATAAGAACTAAAAATAAAAAACATTACCGTCATTTACTTTGAGCGCTTATAGTAACAGCTATAGTTTGACTGTGGATGCATCAACAAAATATGAATATAGGGGTCTGGTACGTGCGTTTTGATATCGAATAAATCGAAAATTGAGGAACTGAGAAAAATAGATTTAACAGACTAAATTCTTGTACTACGTATATTACAATTTATCGTTCAAAATCCATCGTTTTCGTTACATTGCGATTTAGTCCAGTCATTGTGTTTTTAGCATGCAAATTGTGGGGTAGTTTTGATTTGTTCCCTGCTTTATGGTTTCGGGGTTGCTGAATCGGAATCTGGGGTTTTCGAACACAATTTCGTGACGCAACGTGGACAAAAATACAAAAAATGATGCAAAAGTGGAATTTTTGGGAGGTTTTTACTTATGGCTTGAAAACTATCCATTATTCGTGAGTTACATCAGAGAGCAATTGAAAGTATACAAAATTTCCAAAAAATCTCTGTTTTAAGTTTTTGTTCTGCGGCAACCCATTTGGACTCAAGCGCTAGTTGAAAATTGACGTGTTTTTACTGTTTCCGAAAATCCACTAGAAAACACTAATTTACTACCTACTTTGCGTGACAAAATTTGAATTTTTGTCTTTAACATGAACCAAGATATACTTTTTTGGTGGTTTTTGATGCGCTGATTGAATCTGGTCTAGAAATTGCTCTAGCACGTCACGTTTTTAAGATATTCAAATCTAAAAATAAAAAAGGAATATGCGTTTAGATGCAAATTGTTTAAAAAAAAACTCGCGGTAATTTTTTTTTCGAATTAATGTTTATGGTCATTCTAAAGTATGAACATTTTGCTTCGAAATTCTTTTTGAATCTTCCAAATACCTTCATTCATCTTTGAGAAAATCATTAATTAGTTGTTAGCTTTTGCCTTAAGCCAGATAGTATGAAAGTACGCTAAATTCATATATTTTAATTAAAGATTTCTTAGAGAGAAAAAGGAATAGACCAGGAAAATTAGACAAACAAATGGCAAAACTTCGAAAAAATTCCGTCAAAGCTGAAATTCGGTGGAGAGCTTTGTTTTGACGCCTTCAGCATTTCCTTAAAAGTTCCGTAGGTTTGGACTGGGGCTTAATTTTTTAGGGGGGGTAAAATTCAGTTGTTTCTTTATTTCACGAAAACTAGCAGTTTTTTTTTTTTAAATGTGAAGGTAAAAATTGTAACTTATGAAATCTTACACAAAAAAGATTAACATACTTTTTTCATACAATTAATAGATTCAGAGAAAATCGTACAAGAACTTCATGGTGAAGCTAATTTTGTCAAAAAATGTATTCAAATTTCATTAATCGATGGACAAAATTTTTTGTACGAATTGTGTTTGGCTATATCTCTTCAATATAAAACCAAGTTTGTGAGTTGCCTGCCCAGGGTAAGGAGAAGGCCGTATTGGAAAAGAAAGTGATTTGGTTTTTATTCAACAGCTCGATCGAATTTCATTTTACAACAAAATAATGACAGAATAACAATAAGACAGTAAAATTATCTAAAAAATGAGCTATTAACAAACTCTGTAGGTTAATTAATGAATTTATATTATTGCTCATAAAATTCTACACAAAAAATATTGTAACACTTTTTTTCGTAGGAGTAACAGATATTTGAAAAACGTGCACAAACGAGCTCATTACCTAAATAAATAAATAAATTGGGTGGCGCAACAGCTCGAGGAGAACCAGGGCCTAGTGACTTACAACTCACAACCATTCCTGTGTGCGTGTTTGTTGGACAGGAATGGAGGGGACCTACAGTTTTTGGCCGAGTCCGAACGGCTAAATGAGAAGCCCTTTTTTATGACAAGTATACTCTTGGAGGATTTGTCAGTTCCTCGCAAGAGGCAGTACCTCGAATAAAACATTTCTGTATTTAGGTGGCACGGCTGGGAATCGAACCCACACCTTCGGCATGACAGTCCTACGCACTAACCATCAAGCCACGAGGTACTAGCTCATTACCTACTTTACCCAATGAATGATGAATGATGAAACAAAATTCTGTACAGTAAAAAGCTCTTATTATAAACGTCTTTGTCGATTTAATTTTTGAGGAAGAAGAAAAAGCTTGAAAAGAAAAGTTTTGAAAATTGGTAATTTTTATATGTACTGGGATGCGTATGTAATTCTATTTTCTATTATACTGCGCTTCTCACGTTATGGATGACTCCACTCAACTAATTACGAATTGGAATCAAAAAAAATAAAAAATCAACTATAGAACCATACTAGAATCAAGAAGAGTCCTCGTTGATGTTGTACTAAAGACCATGAAGAGTCTTTAGTACAACATCTGCGCAAAGAAGGAGGTTCTAGTAGTTTCCTGGCCTATACAGTGTCCGTATTGTGGGCTGCCATTGGCATGAATGGAGAACGCCTACGATTTTCTACTGACTGTAGCCGGATATAATTGATATAATCCCTCGAATATGGCGGGTGAAATAAGCAAATATTCGATTGCAAGTCTTCCAGCGTGACAGTTCCCAATGCAGTAGCTATTTTTAATTATGATGTTAAGTTGCATGAGTATTTTTTTAACAAAATTTTATCTAAGCAGAAACAAAGGATATCCTTAAGTGTTATGATTTTTGCAACGAAGACTGATTTTTGAACACAGTGTATCGACTGTTATCAAGACCAAAAACAACGTCTATCTAGGCGTGGATCTGTCGATGCTTCATGACAAATCACTTCAGGTCTGAATTCACCAACTAAAGCTTCATTATGCGTGGATGCTCCTACAGGGGAGAAAGATTATGACGTTAAAGACATCATAATCAGAGCTTCTGAGCAAGATGTTATAATAATTAATGTCCTAGCAATGGACCTGTTGCACTTCTCATGGTTGAAGCCACGCACTTTAGCTTCCGGAAAGTGACCAAACGATTTCAAAAACAAAGTGTTTGTCTTGTTTAAAATATGACTTACTCTACTAAGCCAGTAAATATGTATGTACAGTACATATGTATGTAGCTACATCCCTAAATTAAAATCTGAGAGCAAGAACTATTTTTCACAGAAATTATGCAAGAAACTAAATGAAAATGAACCCTCCACCCTACATACATAAATAATCAAAATCAACAAGTCTCTAAGCTTCCCACATATATATTATTTGTATCTAAACACATTATGAAATAATAATAAAATTATCCTCAAATAATTTTGTTCTATATTTCAATAAGAAAAATAAAATCTTCTGCTTAGCTTGAAAAATCATAGTCATGGCAACAAAACCAATACCACCATACCTTTATAACACAAATTGTAAACAAAATTTAAATACAAAATAATAAATTGACCCATAATCGTCATGGAAACCAGTAATAAAGGAAATATTAAATAAATAAATAAATATCCGTTTGAGAATTGGTTTGCGTACGCAAAAGTTTCATAATTTCTATTTATTTGTTTCTATAGGCCAACACCTTCTAGTATCGCTTTGAATAATGGGGTGTCACTTCTATTTATATTTATTCAATGCTTCCACATAAAAAGACTTTGAATATTAAGGCTGGGCCAAACTGAAAAATGTTTTTGACTAGAAATTATCACCCTTATTACGATAGTCGTTTTACTGAAACTTAAAGTTAAGCGTTCTCTCTGCTCTCCACTATTCTCACCACTTTAACGGTATTTGTTTTGCTGAAACGCCAAATGTCACTTCTAGAACCGTGTCGTTTTACCGGCGTTTTAATAAAACGACTATCGTAATAATAGTGCAGTAAATAGAGAAATTTTACTACTGACCAAATGGAAAAAAATAACGGCAGGCTGAAATTTTGCAGGTCGTTTCCGGGGTAGGTAGGTATACAAGCTAAATCTAAGTTGGTGACCTTCTTACCCTTGCAGGGGCGGTGCCACGCCCACTTTTCTTCAATCATAGTTAATGAAAATTTCAGCCTGCCGCTATTTTTTTCCATTTATAATTCTAATTTTACTGTACTATAAGAGTAAATAGCTTATAGAAGACCTTTATTTTTACATCAAAATAATCACAAATTTCGCGTTTTAAATGTCTCTAAATCAATCATTAAAATCTTCAATGATTTGTTTCAGTGATAGCTTTATCTGGCGCCTAACTTAGAGGTCAAATACCACATGAGTTTTTTTTTTGGAAAATTGCCTCAGTTGCATATTTGTCCAATAATTTTGTTTTCCTAAAACTTGACGTTTTCGTGATATTTGGCAAAATATTATTATATGATTATATATAATCATATTGGCATTTTGCTTGGTTTGATGCATCGACGATGATCGGTCATAGCTTCCTGAGACCTGAGAGCACTCGGTATCGAACATATATATTTGCTAGTTATTTCTTTATTTGCTGGGCATCACGTAAGGGTCACTAATTTAATTTATTGAATCAAAACTTGAATTAAAGAATAAAATAAATAAAAAATTTGTATTTAAAAATAAAAAATAAAAAAAACGCATTGTTTAATCTATGTAACTTAGTTACAATAATTAATAAAAGAATATTACAAAACAAAAAAATATTTTAGAATATAATTAAATAATATTAAAAACAAAAATACCATATTTTTCTGAACAAAACAAAATTCAGCGATATAATTTATAAAACTTTTAAAGTTATATCGATTTTGTTAAATTTAAAAAAAATCTAACTTAATACACATTTTTTATTATAAGAAAACTGCCTCTACATATGTATACTCATAATGTATCTTATTTTTCATTTATTTTACAGGTAAACGTTTTAGTCCTCTATGAGTCACTTTGCCCTGACAGTATTCGTTTTATGACAAACCAATTAGGACCAAACTATGATTCCTTAAAAGATGTCATCGATATAACGTTGGTGCCATTTGGAAAATCAGAGGTAACGTAATAAAATTTGTTTTATTCAAAAAAAATAATATATGTATGTACTACCTAACTTATTGAATGAATCTGTGTTTGATAGAGCGTAAATAATGGAGCTCAGTTTTTCTGTCAACATGGCCCACAAGAATGTGAAGGAAATCGTATGCAATCATGTGTTCTACACCAAACTACCAACCAAGAGGCTCAAGTGAAATTTGCCGTGTGCCAAATGAGTGGCCAGTATGATTCATCTGACCAATATTGTGCTCAATCAGCTGGTCTATCAGGAGATATTAAGCAATGCATGACTACAGAATTAGGAACACATTTACAGTTGGAAGCCGAAAAGATACTCAGATATATGATCCTTCTTTTGTTCCAACTATTGTCTACAATGGCGTAAGTTTAAATGCGAAACCTAGTTCAATAGCAAATTATTGTTAAACAATGTTTTTTTGTTTTTAGAAATTTGATCAGCAGTTGCAGGATAGCTCTCTTTCAAACTTCAAAGGTGTAGTATGCAGTCTTCTCCAGAGACGGGGTTCTATTGCATTTAATACTGTTTGTTAAAAAGTTTTAATATTTATAACACTTGCAACAAATAAAACTTAAAAGAAAATGAGAATATTGTTTCAGTTTGCTTTATTAAGGAAATTATCAAAAAAGCCCATGTATGTATGTAAGTGCATTAAAAATTGAAAGCATTGTTATTTTGGGCTGCCAAAAATGTTGGCACATTGCTACAGTTTCTTGACACAGAAGATACTACCGGTATGGGGTATCAAATGAAAGCTAGGACTGTCCCCTACACGGTACCAATGGTTGGAAGACTTGTTTTTACTTTTCTAAAATTAGGGATTTTGTGCATCCTTGGATGAAAATGAAAAAAATGTGGCTAAGGCCACTTTCTTAACCATTTGATATGACTTTACTCAGTTTTCTTTGATGTAAAATGCAGTGTTAAAAAAAAACCTTTTTTTTAAATGGTCGACTCATCGCAACAGCCAAAAAAAGTCTGTCCGACTATTGGCATCGTGTAGGGAACAATCCTAGGTTTCATTTGATACCCCATTTATATACATAAGTTGCTTGTATTCTAGCTAAATTTAAGGGAAAATGCAATCTGAGAAGTGCATTTTCTAACTATTGCGGCCAGATAAAGCTTGTCCTACCAGCAGTTTTGTTAATGTTTGGACTAAAGCTATTGGTTGGCATCCAATTTGTGCGTGGCCGTGATGAGATAGGTAATGGGTAATCTTACGGTGGGCTCCCGGACTATAATAATAAGAGTTTCCTCAAAAAATTGTCTTCTATATTTCAATATGAAAAATAAAATCTTCTGCTTAGAGAAGATATCTATTTATGATGGACTTCAAAAAGAAGTAAAAAGCATCATATAATCAAAATGCCATACTTTATTTTTATAGTTTTTAAGTAAAATGTACGCATATTAAAATATAACCTAATTTAAATCTACATATGTCCTTTTTCATTTTTTGTTTAACTGAATTGCCCATTCCCCATAGGTAGGTTGTACTTTACTTGTGAAAGAAAATTCTAAACTTTATTAAAACTTAATTAAACTACAAAAAATAGGTGCTTGGTGCTTAAAATTCTATGTAATTAAGAACTAATTTATCTTTTAACCTTTTATGCTCTTATTAATTTTTAGTGGAATGCTAAATTTACAGATGATATTAGCAGGTCTTCTTCTTTTTTGGAGAAAATTGAAAATCAAGAAAACCAACCAACAACGTCATAGCTGATAAAAAAATTATGACTCGCCCCATTTAGAATTTTTATTTCTCAAATCTGAAACATAAACAGCCTTATTTATTAAATTGACAAGTTGACTAGTTAGACAGTTTCTAAAAAGTACATAATTGTTGGAAATATGTTTTATTTAATTAAATAAAATGCCGAGTTAAACTAATTTTAGACAGCCGATGCCGTTGTCTGATTAAGACAACTTTAGGACAACAGTGAATAAAGTTTTTAAATAACATTTAGGAGTTGGACGGCTGTTTAAAGTTAGACAAACGCTTATTTTCCTATTTTGCTCCATTTTATAAACAAAAAATATTTTTATTTTATAAGAGTTGTGCGGGGATTGTTTAATCTAGTCGCCACCATTTCCTGACATTAAATGTCTCTAGAGCATTTCGAAAATACTTTTTGTATTGATTTTGCTTTGGTATTTTCAAGTAAAAGTCAACAAAACATCTAAAACCAGTCAAAGTTTGAAGAATAACGCATAATAAGCCTAATTAAAGGAGCAGTTTCAAAATAATGGTCGATTCAAAAGAAAGAAAACCTTAATGGTGTCCATAACTTATATCTTCAAAAATGTCCAATAGTGCCAGTAATAGACCTGTACATATGTCGGTCACTGAATTTACTGAACATTACATTTTAGTTATGAATACCGCACTTTAAATTGAGTTATTTTCTTATTTTAATAATAAATAACCAACAAATAGATCCACTAACTAATACTTCCAAATAATTTTGACCATTAACCTTTTTTACAATACACGGATATATTGTTAAAATAATGATTTATACTCGCATGTTTCTAAAGGAATTCTTAATTTTTTCGCCATTTACAGTGGTACCAAACTTAATTATTTTATTACAAAGCAACTAATTACCACAAAATATTAAGTGAAATTTGTTTTTATGACATTTGTATGCCTGAACACGTTAAAAATAGCTTCCGTAGCATCCAGAAACAAGAAAACCTTAGAAAACCAAAAAAATAGTGAAGGGTGACCATAACTGAATGGATGTCGGTCACTAGATAGTTTACCCTATCCCTTTGAGAATCGGGTTGCGGACGTAAAAGTTCCATAATATCTATTAATTTGTTTCTATTGGCAATCATCGTCCAGAAGCACTTTGAGTAATTAGGTGTCACTTCTATAATTGTGCTTGCTTACACGTGAAGAACGAAAGTGTTCACATGTGAAAGTAAATTGTTCTGCAGATTTTATTTTCTTCTTTGTGTTTTTTGTAGTTTCAAAATGAAAGCATTGTATCACAACATAAACATAAATGTTAAAAAAGGAGCCAAGTTCTTATGTGTACAAGAAACATGTGCGTAAACAAATATATGCCAAGTTTTAAGCTTATGAAGCTTAATATCAAATATCTTAAGTAGAGTAATATCGAAACAATTCCAAATCATGACAGAAATTTGGTAATTAATGATTACTGATTAAGATTTGGTGCACTGAGGGAAAAATGAATGCACTCCGTACAGAACCATAAATGTAAATTGTATGTACCGATGTTTGCAAAGGATTGCCTTCGAAGGTCTATATACTAAGTAAAGTTAATATGTACTAGTTATAATTCAAGTTATGTATCGAATAAAACTAACAATCTAGAGTACCGATTTGTGTATTGGATAAAGACGTAATATACTCATTACAAAACTATGGACCAGCTAAAGTCAAATTATGTTTCGATTTAATAAAATTTAAATTTAAAAATTAAGCTTATGTGCTGAGTATAAGCAATGTGTACTAAGTCCATCTCGATATCTATTCAATAGAGACGTTTAATACCCAACACATATCAAGTGCCAGCCATCTAAATAAAAAATTATTAACTACATTAAGTTATGTGCTGTGTAAAAACGACGTGTACTGAGTCTATGTCCACATTTATAGAATGCAGACGGTATATAATCAGCGCATATCAAGCGCCGACCATCCAACAATAAAAAACATTTGATACATAAAGTTATATACTGAGTATATGCAACGTGCACTGAGTCTATAGTGACATTTATTCAATGCAAACAGTTTATACTCAAGCGCCAGCCATCCACCAATAAAAAACATTTATTACATGAAGTTATGTACTGAGTAAATATGACGTATACTGATTCTTTGTCGAGATTTATTCAATGCAGATGGTATTTACTCAGTTCATATCAAGCACCAGCCATCAAAGTATAGAAAACATTTATTACATAAAGTTATGTACTGAGTATATGCAACCTGCACAGAGTCTATGGTGACATTTGTTCAATACAAACGGTATATACTCAACACATATCAAGCGCAACCCATGCAACTGAAACTGTTATAGGTTACATTAAGTTATGTGTTGAGTAAATACGACGTGTGCCATTTCGACATTTATTCAATACAGACGGTATATACTCAATACCTACACTCTACACATGTATCTATTGACTAGCTACAGTGCTGAGTCCACGCAACTTGTACCGACTCTATGTGTATATTGAGCACTTCAGCCATCCAAGCAATGAGTTTCAACTTATTCAGTTTTGGCACCAGTTTTTTGTGCCCCCAAGTGGCCTGGTGGATGCGTGCTATCTTCGTGTGTGAAAGGTTCCCAGTTCAAATCCGAGTAAGTTCACAAAGTATTTTTAAAATAAAATAAATATCTAGAAAATAAACTTTCAGAATAAGGTGAAAAGTTACAGAGGATTCTCTTAAATGTATGGATTCATAACATAAATGTGTAGTGACATATGAACTCATTACACAAATATGTGGAGTACATAGACATATGGACTCATTACATAAATATGAATTGAGTACATAGACTCGATACAAACATATGTAGTGAGTACATACACACATGGAGTACATAAACATATGGACTCATTACATAAATATGTACTCATTACATACAAATTGATCTGTCCTCACTACAAAGAATCTGTACTTATCACAGATAACCGGTTTGTTTTTGGTAAATGCATACATAAAATATTTATATTTATTTATTGAGTGCATAGACACTGTACTAATCGCAGAAAACTAACAATTTTTCAAAAATTGCCTAAATAGATTTATTTACATTTATTTAATAAGTGCATATGAGCTATACTCAGTACATCATCATGCGACAACCTAAATATAATTATTTACTGAGTCCATGGAAAGTTTATATTTACGCAATGATACCAAGAAATAGTGCATATAATCTATTCTCACTACATAATCGTAAGCTGGCGTGGTACATATTCGTGTAATGAGTCTACAGAACTATTTAGTAGCTGCTTCACTGCTAATAGGTTTATGTTGTCAGTATATATTTCATTAGGTAATGAGTACAGAAAAGTATGTGTGCAGAAAAATATAGGATGAGTAAATAAAATGATGTGCTGAGTGTATACATTTTTCCCTCAGTGTGGGTTCACTGGTCAAGTTTTCATAAATTTTAAATTTGTGATTAAGAAAGTATTTAAGAGAAAACTTGCCAAGGATAGGATAGAACAGGATAGAATTTTAGTTGTTCTCAATAATTCTTACTTATCTTAATAAATTCAATTTAAATGATCATTGATACAGGTAGTTCAATCATTGTAAGAAAGCTTGAGACAAAAGATTGTACCTTCTTTTTTGTTCTCTATAATGAAAAACACTTATAATTAGTAAATTATTGTACTTACACTAAAGTTTTTTTTGAAAATGGAATTAACTAATTGTAATGTTTATTTTTTGTATTGCTAATTTTTAATGAAAAGAAGAAGTAAATAAACTTAAACTGAAAGACTGACAAATTTTTTTTTTTTCAATAGAAATAATATTTTAGTCATGAGCTATATTATTTTATTTATCTAATTATTGACTTTGCTTTGAATTTTAATGAGGTCTTTAACCGGTGCCGGTGTAAAAAAAGATAAAATAAATAAATTGGGTGGCGCAACAGCTCATGGAGAACTAGGGCCTAGTGATTACAACTCACAACCATTCCTGTGTGCGTGTTTGTTGGCAGGAATGGAGGGGACCTACAGTTTTTTGCCGAGTCCGAACGGCTAAATGAGAAGCACTTTTTCATGACAAGTATACTCTTGGAGGATTTGTCAGTTCCTCGCAAGAGGCAGTACCTCGAATAAAACATTTCTGTTTTTAGGTGGCACGGCTGGGAATCGAACCCACACCTTCGGCATGTCAGTCCTACGCACTAACCATCAAGCCACGAGGTACTACAATAAAAAAAGATATTCAGTTGAATTTTGCATTTCGTTTCACTCTTCAAGAAGAATTCAATTCACTTTTATTTTTATTTAATTTTGTTTGTAAGAGAATTAAAGCAATTTTGAAGCAATATACAGAACAAAAGTTATTTTATTAAACAGTGCAATGAAAAAAGTCCTGGGGAGCTAAAAGTTAACTAACTGTATGTTGAGTTGGAAATAAATACCTTTATTGAAGTGGACTAAGGTTTCATGTTGTATTTCAGACTTTCCTTAAACGGCATTATGTACATTTGTTATTGCAAGAAAAAAGAAAAATTCTAACAGCTTATACACAATGTATAAAAGTAGTAATAATATGAGAGAAACCTACTATACATTTTAAAATATCAATAGAATTTTTCTTTAAAAAATAATTCAGATTTGGTTATTCCTCATCAAAACAATGTAGGAAATAAATATTCATAAGGATGCCTCCGGACCTCCGCTAACCATCTGCTAGGCATCCGCTCGAAGTCCGCTCAGCGTCCGCTTGGCATCAGCTCGGCATCCGCTCAGCTTCCGCTCGGCACGCGTCCGCTCAGCATCCGCTCGGCATCCGCTCAGCAGCCACTCGGCGTCCTGGGTTTATTTCATGATTTGTTTATTCGTCATGCTCCAAAATGATAGAAAAATACCCACATCCCCCCTAAAGTTTGTTTTTGTAAAGTTGGTAGTCAAAACACAGTTACCATAGTTTTCATAGAAATAATTAATGTTTGCTGTAATATATTCTTTAAAAGAGGAGAGGCAGGGGCGTCTTAAGACAATTTGGGGCCCTGGGCCCTTAAGGATATGGGGGCATCTTGAAAAATTTCTTATTGAAAACTATTTCATATTACAAGTCTTACCACAATTTTGTATTAAATTTAACTATGTATTAACTACTATCATTTAACTATTTCGGGAGTATCAAAAGGTTAGAAAATCTATTCACAAACAGTTTGCCAGTTTAAGGCAAGTTTTGAATATTTTATAATTAGAATTCGATTAAATTAATGTTATCTGCATTTTTCACGCGACACTTAAAACTTCTTTTTCGATGATAGCCCAGGAAAATTAGACAAAAAAATGGCCAAATTTCGAAAAAATTGCGACAAAGCTGAATTTTGGTGGAGTGGCTTATTATGACGTCTTAAGAGTTTCCTGAAAAGAACCCTAAATTTGGCCGGGGCTAAATTTTTTTAGGGGGGGGGGGGGGGGGGGTGAAAGGGGTTGAAGTTCAGTTTTTTGAGAATTACTCCTAAACTATCGGTTTGATTAAAAAAAACGTGAATATAAAAATTAAAGCTCATGCTATTCTACACAAAAAATGTTATCATACTTTTTTTCGTAGAACGGCCATTCCAAAAATTTCGAAACCAAGCAACTCAATTTCAAATTAAGGAAAAAAATATATTTAAATATGCCAGTATTTACAATATATATTAGAGTTAACGAAAAAATTGTAAACATAAAATTTTACTTTTTGTTGTAAAATAGGCAAGTGATCAAAAAAGCCCATACTTTATCTTTCGTATTTGGGCATTTTTCGGCATTTTTGCCGCTATCAGTTCTCTATAAATTGTGATGCAAATGACGATGTGCAGTTTGGTTTTTATAAGTGTTTTCAATACACTACTTAAATTCGGAACTATTTTTCTAATAGGAGTGCTGTAAAAATAGTATTACGCTTCAAAATGACTGAACATTTCATGTCTTCTCCGTTACCGAAAAATGACAAAAGTTGGTATAAATGGTGAATTATATTAGTGATTGTAAAATTAATCCGCATACAAAGCAAGACTTAAAACAGGATTATCGTCGATTTTTTTTAGATTTTTATTTCATGTTTAACTGTCTTAAACAGGGTAACGGAGAAGACAAAATTGCACTTTTCTCACCCTAATTTCAACGATTCATAGGCACTTTTTTTAAAAATGTCTCAATTTCTTTGATATTCATGCTTAAAATGGATCGAGGTAAGTAAAAAAAAATATTTGTTAAATTTCATTGAAATCGGTGAACGTTTACACGTGGTAGCGAGCATTTGAAGTTTTTCATATAAAAAACATGGTGTTTTGACAGTCCTTTACTCAAAGGACCCGTAAAAGTGTAAACGTTGATGGAAAAACTTTAAACTTGGCACATATACTAAATACCATAAGGAGTATACAAATATATTTTTTTAAATTTTTGTAAACAACAGTTACTTCATTTAAAATAGCAACAAATGCACAAAAACAACGATTTTTAATTAAATTTTTTGATGGGGCTAATATTATGCAAAGCTATTGAAAATTTTTTTTTGATACTCCTAACAGTAGTTAATTTATGTGCCAAGTTTAAAAATTTTCCATCAACTTTTACAATTTTGCTGATATTTTGAGTAAAAACTGTGAAAACCCCATGTGTTTTGAATGAAAAATTTCAAGTGCTCGCTAGCACGTGTTAACGTTAACCGATTTCAATGAAATTTTACACATATTTTTTCAATTGCCTAAATCACTTTTATCATTTATGAGAATAATTTAAAAATACGAATTTCAATATAACTGAACAAGAAAGAAATCTTTAATCGTACGTGTCTTCTCCGTTACCATTAGCTGTCTTCTCCGTTACCATCTTTCATATTTTTTTCTGTTAGTAAAATGAAACTTGGCATTAAACCAAGGATGGTTTTTGATAAATGTTGGTTTTTGAAAGTGTGCAAAAAAATCAACTTCATATCTTAATGGACGGCGCAGAGTTTTAAACTTCAAGGCAATGGTCGGAAATTTCTAAATCGTACGTGTCTTCTCCGTTACCGTCTATTTTTTTGAATAAACTTACTAAATTTCATCATTTTTTGGTGAAACTTCTGTGTCGTGTACTTTGTGATGAATTCTTAAAAACCATTGAGTTTCATAAAAAAATATTAATTTCTTAACAAGAAAAACCTTACTACAAGCGTCCGATTGTCTTCTCCGTTACTTTGGAATGGCCGAGAACCAATAGTTTCAGAGAAAAACGTTCAAGAACTTCATGGTTCAGTGAGTTTAGTCCAAAAAACTTATAAAATTTTTGCTTATCGCTGGGCAAATTTTGTTTTGTGATTTATGTTTAAGTACAGCTCCTTATTGTAAAATCAAGTTTTTGGGGTGGTAGGGGAAAGGGAATGGCCGCCATCTGGAAAAAAAGTTTGATTTTGTTTTTGTTTAATAACTCGTTGAAATTGCGTTTTTCAAAAAAATTACCAAAGGACAGATTTTAGACGATAAAATTATCTCAAAAAATGAGCCATAATATAGCTCTGTAAGGTTTTTAATCTAAAGTTACAGCGGATCAAAAGTCACCTATGCCTCATATAAGGGATAAAATGACGATTTTTTAAGGTTTTTCGCTTATTTATGATTTTTTTGATGATGTCTAAAATACATTTTGTACTGCTTTTGATTGTCTTTTAAATGAGTCCTCTATTATGACTATAGACATCATCAAAAAAATTCAGAAATAAGCGAAAAACCTTAAAAAACGTCATTTCATCCCTACCTTATATGAGGTAAATTATGAAATCCCGAGCCAAGGTATAAATTTTATAAATTTTTTGGACTACTTACTGCACCATGAAGTTCTTGAACATTTTTCTCTGAAACTATTGGTTCTACGAAAAAAGTATGATAACATTTTTTGTGTAGAATAGCATAAGCTTTAATTTTTAGCTTCACATTTTTTCAATAAAACCGATAGCTTAGGAGCAATTCCCAAAAAACTGAACTTCAACCCCTTTCACCCCCCCCCCCCCCCCCTAAAAAATTAAGCCCCGGGCCAAATTAAGGGTACTTTTCAGGAAATGCTTAAGACGTCATAATAAGTCACTGCACCAAAATTCAGCTTTGTCGCAATTTTTTCGAAGTGACAGTCTAATTTTCCTGGGCTATGAAAGAAATGTGGTTTTATGGTGTTTTCATCCTTAAGCGGATTTCAAAGCAGAAATATGCGAAGGCGCTTTTGTTCGTCAATTGTCGAAATATTTCTGAATAACGACTAATGGAAAAATTACGTTCCTGTTTTTGCAAATAAAATTGATAAAAATAAATTCTGATACTGGTGCTCTTTAGAAACGTATGCAGACAGTTGTCACGAGATTTTGTGTTCAAAGAAAATTTTCTTTTCATTTATTTTTGAAATACGTTCAGGGAATATCTTTTTTGAAACTTAAAACGGGATAGTCCCACAAAAAAAGATATTCACATTGCACAATGTACATGCACTTCACATGCTACTCTCAGTTGTGCGAGTGCCGTAAAAAAAATATTATAGTAGGTACCTATGATGTTTAAAAATGTTCCGAAAACGAAGTTTAAACAACAAAATTGGCCAAGGAAGACTGATTCCGGGTGTATAAATTAAAAATTATAATTTTCTCGTTTTCACCTTGTTTTGGATATTTTTATTCTTAACTAGCTCTACCTTTACCAAACTACAACTGATCTATTAAAACGAGAATTTTTAACCTTATCTAAGATTTGTTCTTCTGCAGATAACGATTTTGCAGAATTTTTGTACCAAACGTCATTTTTTAATTTTATTATTTTATTTATTTTCTTTTTTTAAACATGGCGACAAGCCCATCTTAAATATTCCATTTTAACTTTAACTTTTAATTATCAAATATTAAACGTCGACCGCATAAAAGAATGGAACGCTAAACGCTATTCCCCTCATTCCCCCAAATCTGCACAAAGGTCCACCGAATAGTAGATTGCGCGATAGGTAGCTTGTGTTGAGTTTTTGCCTTCCTCCTTCGTTTCCTCAAAAGGTTTAGAAAATTGTTAAAAGAAAATATTTGCCTTCTTCGAATAATTTTCAAAAAGTTAGAAATGTAGAGTAACTGAGAGAATGCTCAGAATTATGTTTTCAACTTTTTATAGTTTTTTTCTTCTTTTCTCAAAGTAGTTATTGTGAATATGTCTTGCTCCGGCCTTGGATTCGTCATGTTTTGGGACAACGCCAACAACTTGGGGAATCCTTTGAATGTGTGAGTGAGAGATAGTTTCGTTGGAATTCAACCTCGGAGTGGAACCGTAATAGAGTTCAACGAAAACCATGCGAATGAGTGTGAGAATGTGTGAGTAAAAGAGAGGCCGGTAGAAGACAATGGCTGGGCAGAAACAACCACTTCTTGGTTGACTGGTTAAGCCGAAAGAGGTTTTTTTGATTTTGAGAGAAGAAAAAGAAAAGAAATACAGAAAGTTGGAAAATTTTGGAAATTGTTTAATTAATTAATTACAGTTGGTAATAATAGAAAAGTGTTTTGAAAGTTGTTCGAGGAAGGAGTTAGTTGGTTGAGTTAAAACTCGCTTTAAGGAAAGGAGTTTGATAACCATCGCCAGAACGGGGCGGATATTAGAGGAAAAGGAAGAGGAAGGAATTGTAACCACAGGAAAAGATAAGTACAGTGATTGATAGTAGTTTGAAAGTTAATTCGTTTTGATTTAAAGTGTTTGAAAAATAGTAATTCGGTTGGCCTTTTAATCTCGTTTTTATCTCAAAATTGTGAGACTCGTGACCCCATTGGTAGCGTAGTTTTCTTTGTTCTTTATTTCGGGACCGGGTGCGGTGATAGCGGTCCATTCTTGCGGCTTCGGTTTTCTTTGTTTAGTTTATACATTGTTCTTTGTTTATCTTTGCTAATTCGCTTAAATTGTTCTTCGAACAATTATTTATTCTTTGTTAATTTTTATCTTGAAAAGATTCTGGGTTTTAATCCAGGCGAAAGCCACGGTTTCCCAGACATTTTTTTTTTAATAAACTTTTAAACTCCCCATCAGGGATTTAAATCATTGTGTTTTTCTTCCTACTTTGAAGAAACATTTTCATTTCGATCTAATTTTTCGCGTGTGCCGGTTGCACAAATTTATTATTTAATTAATTCGTTTTGTTTTGTTAGTATCTTGATTGGATTCGCATAATCCAGAGTTCGCGGTTTTTAAGTAGAATAATTCGTCATCCTAATCGTCCTATTCGCATTCTAAATTCGGTCAAAAATATTGCAACAAATTGGCAATATTAATTGGTCTTTCCTGATAAGGATGAAAAAATAATGCTCTATCACTTATTTTATTAGAGCCATATAAATCCAATCTCAACTTCGCATACCTGCTTTCAAAAATAACCATCGGTATACTGGTGCTGTCTAGGGGGCCCCTAAATCACGGGGCCCTGGCCCACCGGGCCCATAACTAAAGACGTCACTGAGGAGAGGGGAGGAGAATCGTTACGCCCATTTGGTGTCCCTAGAGTATATTTGTGTAACAAACTACAGACGTTTTTATTTTAATATTTAAGGACGTTAAAATGTTATTAAGAATTTGTTAAAGTGAATGAAGCTGAAGATCGCTGCGCCAAAAGTAATAATATTTTTAGGAGAGGATCTGGACGTATTGTGAAATTATTTTTCAAAAATTTAAAAAGGATTGTGTTCAGCATGAATTTTTCTAGACGTGATGTCTTTTCTTTTTTTTATTGTGGTGTTTAATATTTTGTTTTTATCAAAAATCGAAAAATGTAGCTCTCTTTTCCTTTTAAGAGAGGATCTCCGCCACAAAAATAGTTTTTTTGAAAAAAAAAATAAAATATGTCATAAGTAGAATAGCTTAAACTTCAGACGTGATGTTTTTTTATTTTTTATTTTTGTTTGTACTATTTAGGTTTTTTTGTATGATTTCTGAACAAAACTTTGGACCCTTAAAGCTTGGAGCTGAGATATGATATAGTGGGGTCGCTTAGCGACAAATTTCGAGATGATGTGTTTTTGCCGGACAAAAGCACCAAATTTTTTTAGGTACTACTTAGGTCCATAGCTTGAGATTTAGGGTAGGACCCATCTCGGCGGTCAGCCATCTTGGATTTTATAGCTGCCATTTTGAAATTCAGGTATGTATATTATTAATATCTCGGCTTCTAAATCACTTAGGATCCCAAACTTGGTGTCTAGGTATACATTTTTGGGGTCAGGGAATACAACCACATACTTTTCAAATGTTAAAGTTTGCAAATGTACGAAGGGGGCATGGGGGTCATGACCCCCTTGCTCCAAGACAATCATATATTATATTTAGGGTCGGATAATATATATACACAAGTTGAAAATGTATCTGACTAAACTTATACAAGGAGGGAAATGGGGGGTCATGACACCCCCCCCCCTCAGAGCCCAGGAAAAAGTATAAATAAAAAACAAACTTCATTTAAACACACAGAAGTGTAAAAACTGACGCGACGTACGGCTAGCCCAAATTATTTCATAACCGTAATGTTGCCATTTATGAGACCATGGTAATATTATTCGCGAAGACTGTATGTTTTGTCGTATCGAGTTTTTCTGAAAGAAAAATGAATAAGTTAAATGCAAATGCATTTAAGTTAGGTTGTATGAGTATATATTAATAACAAACTATCCAATTATTAAATCGAGTGACAAAAATATGTAATTCTAAGATATGTATAAGGTTGAAAATGAAATAAGATATATGTACATGTACATGTACAATTGTACATACATACATATATATGAAGTACCTCGTAGCATGATGGTTAGTGCGTAGGACTGTCATTCCGAAGGTGTGGGTTCGATTCCCAGCCATGCCACCTAAAAACAGAAATGTTTTATCCGAGGTTCTGCCTCTTGCGAAGAACTGACAAGTCCTCCAAAAGTATACTTGTCATGAAAAAGTGCTTCTCATTTAGCCGTTCGGACTCGGCAAAAACCTATAGGTCCCCTCTATTCCTGCCAACTACACGCACACAGGAATGGTTGTGAGTTGTAAGTCACTAGGCCCTGGTTCTCCACGAGCTGTTGCGCCACCCAATTTTTTTATTTATTTATTACATGTACATACATATTAATATATAAAATTTAAATACAAGAGAAATCACATATGAAAGATGTTGAATTGCATTGATCTACCTATATGGATTGCTTATGTCGTCTTCAAATATATTGACATTTACAATGATCAGTTCAATTCCAACGAGCAGCTTTGGAAGCATATCTACCAGTGTATTCTTTTTGACTCTTACAATTACAATTACCAATTCAGTACATGCCTTTGAAGCTATAGGTAATGTGTTCCATACAGGAACCCATGATCCGGACTAGGAGCACACTGTTGAATGTGTTCACTGGTACACCATACTCCTGCCTGATATATACAGCCCGCTTTGAGTGTTGAAGTAGTGCATCTTTTGTTGGTGGAAGTTTCTCCACTGTCTTAGTCTTCTGACAAAACAGCTCCTTGCTGACATCATTCACACTGTCCGAATTACTGTATTTATCATATAATATTACCGTGAAGCGTTCTAGCACAGATACTAGAGTTACATAGATATCGCATCCAGTACAAATAAAAATGACCATTTTTTCAATATTTTGTGATTGCAAGCTCTTTTGTTTCGTCCTCAAAAATCGAGTCGGCTGATCAAACTACTGATGATTTTGTTGCTGACGTTTTGTATTTATGTCTATGTATATAAATCTATCTTTTTTAACATCCGTAAATTACACAATATTGATATAACTGGGATGTAGCTCTACGTCCCACGATAAAAAAGTAGTCATTTTTATATGCTCTGCGTGCGATATCTATGTAACTATAGCATCTGTGGTTCTAGCCTTTTAAATGTTCACCATCAAGCTCTGTGTAGGGATGTAATGCTATGCGTGTTAACAATTCCATGCCTCCCACGCAGATTTCTTGCCTCGTCCGAAAAATGAAGATGTTGTATCGCAACCCGTAAAACTGTGAAATACGGGGAGGCCAAGGATTTTTTTACGCTCAGTTTCTCGTTAATAGCATTGATGTCTATATAATTAAATGATCTGCCCGTACCAAAGGCAACAGAAATCTTCAAATTTGTGCACAAATTCATCAGGTGATGGAACTTGCCAATGAGGATTACCACCACGTCCGTGTCAACAGTACGAATCATACACCTACTACAGCCATTCTTCATTATGTTCGAAAAGAGTCAGAGGCAAAGAATCATCGTTTAATAGGGGACTTAGAAAAATCTTGCTTAAATGGTCGCATTTAGACAACTAACCAAAACATAGATATTGCTTAAAACAGCTGACAAAGAAATTAAATTTTAAATTTGATTTATGATCATCTATATGATATTTTAAGATTTTTTCTATTTCTGTTTTCTTGTTGAACGGAGTCCAGGATGATGAAAATCTGCATTTTGTATTTGCATTGAACTTGTTCATTTTCCTTTCAGAAAAACTCGATACGACAAAACATACAGTCTTCGCGAATAATAGTACCATGGCCTCATAAAAGGTAACATTACGGTTATGAAATAATTTGGGCTAGCCGTACGTCGCGTCAGTTTTTGCACTTCTGTGTGTTTAAATGAAGTTTGTTTTTTATTTATACTTTTTCCTGGGCTCTGAAGGTGGGGGGTGTCATGACCCCCCATTTCCCTCCTTGTATAAGTTTAGTCAGATACATTTTCAGCTTGTGTATATATATTATCCGACCCTAAATATAATATATGATTGTCTTGGAGTAAGGGGGTCATGACCCCATGCCCCCTTCGTACATTTGCAAACTTTAACATTTGAAAAGTATGTGGTTGTATTCCCTGACCCCAAAAATGTATACCTAGACACCAAGTTTGGGATCCTAAGTGATTTAGAAGCCGAGATATTAATAATATACCTGAATTTCAAAATGGCGGCTATAAAATCCAAGATGGCTGACCGCCGAGATGGGTCCTACCCTAAATCTTAAGCTATGGACCTAAGTAGTACCTAAAAAAATTTGGTGCTTTTGTCCGGCAAAAACATATTTTCTTGCTAAGCGACCCTACTAATAGGAAGAAAACAAGAACATCAATATAACGGCATTTTGGAACTCTAAACGTGATTGATTCTATCTTTTTTTTCTTCACGATTAAAGCTCTTTTTTTTTTGTTTTTATTAAAAAAACAATGCAATTTTAGTAACAAATATTTAAGAAAAATTAAGTTAAAAGCTAATGGATTTTTTAAGGAAACTTCAGTGTGCTTATATCTATTACATAATCTGTAATGTCAAGCGAGTGTAAGGTTCATGTATGTACGTATACATTATATAAGGCAGTGGAGTTCAACCACAACGATCTTAAATAAGAATTGTTTGAAAAATGCTTAAAGATCTTACTTACTATTTTTTAAGGTATTCCCCCACTCTGAATTAAATTGGAAAACGGAAGAATACAATTATCCAACTCAAAATGATAGTTTCAACTGTGGGATATTTGTCATTCACTATATAGATAATATTCTGAATGAGAGGGTTTCCCACATTAGTCCGATTAATCCACAAGCTATGCGAGAAACATTAAAACATGAAATAATATTTGTCTACATATATTGTGGTCGTGGTGAGTGGCGAGTCAAATAGTGTTAAACAAACCTGGTGTCAGTCTCAGTGCCACACTTGCAAAAGGTGGGCTGAATTCTGATGCCTTGACAACTTGAAAAAGTCAGAGGAAGAAATTCAAAACAATTTTCTTTTCAACTGTGACAATTGTTCAAGATGGCTGACATCACAAGAAGAATAAAATCTTGTTCAAAAAATCCAAAAGTGAATTAATTTTGATATTTGTATTCTAATTTTAATAATAATACATAACTATAAATTTTTCAACTAACATTAAAATTTCTAATGGTTTTTAATTCTACTTTCAGATCATTGTGGTTGAACGCCACTGCTTCTTTTATACGTACAACGTATCTGAACCTTACACTCGCTTGGCATTACAGATTATGTAATAGATATAAGCACACTGAAGTTTCCTTAAAAAATCCATTAGCTTCTAACTTAATTTTTCTTAAATATTTGTTACTAAAATGGCATTGTTTTGTTAATAAAAACAAAAAAAAAGAGCTTTAATCGTAAATAAAAAAAAAGATAAAATCAATCACGTTTAGAGTTCCAAAATGCCGTTATATTGATGTTCTTGTTTTCTTCCTATCATATATCAGCTCCAAGCTTTAAGGGTCTAAAGTTTTGTTCTGAAATCATACTAAAAAACCTAAACAGTACAAAAAAAATAAAATATAAAAAATATCACGTCTGTAGTTTAAGCTATTCTACTTATGACATATTTTATTTTTTTCAAAAAACTATTTTTGTGGCGAAGATCCTCTCTTAAAAGGAAAAGGGAGCTACATTTTTCGATTTTTGATAAAAACAATATATTAAACACAACAATAAAAAAAAGAAAAGACATCACGTCTAGAAAAATTCATGCCGAACACAATCCTTTTTAAAATTTTGAAAAATAATTTCACAGTACGTCCAGATCCTCTCCTAAAAATATTATTACTTTTGGTGCAGCGATCTACAGCTTTATTAAAGTGAATCTTACGCATTTTGCTATATACGTGGTTATTTTATCAAAATTCACGTTATTGGTTATTATCATTTTTGAAAATATATTAAAAAACTCAAAAGATATGCAGGATGTATCAAAGATTGAATATTCTGCACGGTCATTTAAAAAAAATTTAAAAAAACTTCATTGGGAGTATACTCAGAAGAAAAAGGAAAACGTTTCAACTATGATTTTATGGACTTCGAGAGTAATCGTCATTTCCAAGGTCAATAAAATGAAACAATGATGGGAAATTATTCCATAGGTTTAGTTTAGCACATTCCAAAATCAGTGTTTTTGTTGATAAAAATTACCGTTTTAATGTTGGTACCAAACACTAAACAAAAAATGAAGAAAAAAGAAGTTTTTGTTATTTTCAATTTTATCAAAAATTAAAATACATACGACCGTCTGGTTTTTAAACTTTTACTTAATATTGGTGAAAGCATTGAATATTGAAAAAAAAAATAACTTTTTCACGTAAAATTAAAAAAATTTAATTTAAACAAAAAATAATATTATTGATTTCTTGTTTTCAAAATTCTGAGTTTGAAAATTAATTTTAAAAAAAGAAAACTATTCATGGAAATGACTTACTTTAAAAACTGAATTAAAGAATGGAGTATTAGCTTTAAAAAACAAATATACCATGAAATTTTTGGTGCTGCCGTTGTTTTTTAATATTTTTTTCTAGTTTAAGTAACTTTTTAAAGATAATAACCCCTCCTGCCTAAACAGGGGAACAAAGACACCCCTTCTCATATGTTTTTTTTTTTTTGTTAAGAACCAGCTTACACGCTGTAGCATTTTGGTGTATCTTAGAATATCTATATTAATTGATTCTAACATAGCACATTTTCATGAATTTTCAAATAATGTGCTCCTGACTACAAAAGCAAACTTTTTCAATCAAGACAATTTTATATTTATTAAGTAATATGTAAGGAATAAGAAAAGCATATGCAGAACCCAGGCACTAAATTTGTGTTGACCAGTGTTATAGGTACGATTTAGCGCAAAATACAACCTGAAAAATGCATTTTCTAACCATTGCGACCAGATAAAGCTTGTCCGACCAGCAGTTTTGTAAATGTTTGCACTAAAGCTATCGGTTGGCATCCAATTTTTGCGTGGCCGCGATGAGATAGGTAATCTCACGGTCGGCTCCCAGACTATTTTGTTTGCATCAAAAAATATGAATAAGCAAATCAATTTAAAATCATTAGAGCGGTTTTCTTAAAAACTACTTTTTTATACAGGGTGTCCAGTTGTTCGATAATAATGTTTAGGGCATGATTCTTTCGTATTTTCTTAGAAAAAAATCGTATGGGGGAAAACTCTACCTTCCCCCTGAGACAGGGAGCAATTTCTGAAAAAGTGATTTGAAAACAAAAATATTTAAAATCAACGAATTCACATACAATAATGAGCCATACTTTTTTAAAGCTAATACTCCATTCTTTTGTTTGTTTTGTAAATCAATTTGTTTAATTGAATAATTTTTATATTTCATTAAATTTAAAAAAAATGAAATTTTTCTTAAGTTCATATTTTTCAAAATTTTGCGTAATTAAGTCCTTTCTTTGAGCTCGATATGCAATGCCTTTATTAATTATTATTCAAATACCGAAAACCAAATGTAAAAATCTTTCTTAGATTTTGATAAATTAAAAAATTATAGTTCTTTTTCCCATTGCTTGTTTTTTTTGTTATGTTAATGGCGTGAAAATATTTCAATTCATAATTAAACATTTGTTCCGTGTTTTTCAGGTGCCAGCAACTTTCATTATTTATCCTATTATTTTTCCTTAGATAGTCCAGTATATTTAGTCATAGCTCCTAAGGGAATTTAACAAAACGTTGGGGAAGACCTTTTTCTTGTCACCGTTAGAGTACTTTATAGGAAGCATAAATCCAAGTTTTCGATCATCAACCCTTTGCAGGGTTTCCGCCATCTTGGTTTAAAGAGTGAACTCGGGTTTATTTTTTTCTAAACGGGGGAAGGTAGAAAAATGTTTTTTTTTTCTGCACTCGATAAATTATGCAATTACAAGAAAGTCGTTGGTGTAAGGAAAAATTCGGAAACATAAAGAAACGGAAATATGAACGTTTAAAAGTCAAAAACCGGGAAGTAGATGGCAAATAAATAATTTGCAATAAATCAGGATGATACTTGTTGTTAGAAAATTTTATATGTTTGGAAAGGTAAGAAAAAATTATTTTACCCATGTTTGAGGAATTTTTGATTGATGTGTTGGATTTGGGACAAAATTTGTTTGAAAATAGCAATTTTTTCAAAAGCCTATTTGATTTTTATATTTATAACTGATGGGTTTAAAAATCGGAGATTATTAGAAATGATGTGGACTATCAATCTCTATTTTCGATCAATCGATTCATCACATAATATTGAGCGCAGAGAAGTCACATTTAATTTTTTTTTAAGATAGCAGCTTATAAGAGTAAAGTGCGAGCATGTATTAATTTGGGTTGCAAACCTATATAAATGTTATTTTGCAAATCAGATACGTGATTATACTTGTTCTGCAAGCTTCCACCACCTTGAGTGTAAGAGTAGATTCTGTTTTCGCAACTAAAAGCCGAGCCTTGCTATTGATTCAAAAAAAGAAAATAAGGGAGGCACCATTTTGCTTGCAATATTTTAAGTGTGATGCTGCCTTTCAGGTGCTACAGTAAGTAAACAACTGTTTGAACTAAAAAAATATTTAGATAAAAACTGTAAATTAACGATTTTAAAGAATTTTTAAGAGAAAATTTAAAAGTATCACTGAACAAAAACTGAATAAAACATATTTGAGCTCCATTTTTTGCTTATAATTGGTTAAAGCTCTTTAAATACACAAAACATGAAAAAATACCACTTAACAAACTTGTAGATTTCATTCTTCTTGTCAGGAATGGATTTGTATTTTTTCGATAAAATTAAAGATACGGATTTTATTTGTGAAAAACGAGTTCACTCCTTAATTGAGGATAGCGGCAACCATGTTATGGATTGATGGTCGAAAACTTGGACTTAAGCTTTAACTCAAAAATAAAAATGTCTTCTCCGTTTCTATGTTGAGAAAAACCCACTCACATTTTTAAAACACTTAATTATGATGATGTGCGGATACCTTTCAGGAAATACAATTGGTAAACAATTGTTTAGAAACAGAAAATATTAAGTACAAAACTGTAGGATATAGTGATTACTAGAACTTTTGCAGGAAATTTTCGCGTAGTACTGAAAGAAAAAAATTCACTAAGAACTCCATTTTTTCTTGCTTATAATTGGTTGTAACTCGTTAAATACACACAATCTAAAAAAATACCTTACATTCAAATTTGAAAAACTTGCTCTTTTTGATAAGAATGCATTTTTATTTTGTCGATAAACTTAAAATTAGGGATATTATTTGTTAAAAACAAATTCACTCCTTAAATCAATATAGCGGCAACCCTGCAAGGGGTTGGATGGTCGAAACTTTGGACTTAAGCTTTCTGTATGGTACTTTAATAAAATCAAGAAAAAATTGCTTCCCAATCTTCCGCAAAAAACAAGTCTAAATTGACTGGACTAAGAACAAAAATATTCCACATACGCCACAGTAAACAATATAATTTTTTGTTTTGAAAAATAAAATGCTCGACATACGCCATAGGAAAATCTTTTGTATTTATGTATATCTATCTTTAGATTTAATTCTATATATACTCTTGTAAGTACATAGTATAGGTTAGGTGGTTAGGTAAGGTAGAACGGCTATTTTTTTTTGTTTTTGTTTATGTAGAAGGCCTGACAGTAGATCATGCTACCGTCACACTTAGATCTATGTAGATCCGTTGTGATACCTTAGGAAATTGTATCCCACTTTTTGTAAGAACCTATGTGTTCTGTTAGTAGTGAACCTATTTAGAGGCATTGACGAAGTTCAGAAGGCTTATAGACGAAGTTCTAGAAAGCTCCTCTAAGTCGTCAAAGAAATGACTTCCTAGGTGTTTCTTTCTTAGAGAACAGAGTGCTGGTCAGGGACAAGGAAAGTGTAAGGTATCCTCATCAGCTCCTGCACATGGTTGTTCAATTGGTCACCACTGACTGTAACGTTCTGGCCAGCATCGTTTTGAAAGAAGTACGGACCAATTATTCCACCAACCCATAAGGCACACCATTCAGTCAGTTTTTGTGGATGTAACGCTGTAACGGTGTCGCAACATACACTTGAGGATTATCATCACTCCAAATACGGCCGTTTTGTTTATTGACGTATCCATTAGAGCTCCCTATTACACGGATATCTAAGAACACGGATACACGTGTTCTTAGGAGATCCGGATTTGAATCCGTGTAATTATAAGAACACGGATAACCGTGTATCCGTGTATTCGTGTATCCGTGTATCCGCGTATCCGTGTATTCGTGTATCCGTGTATCCGTGTACCCGTGTATCCGTGTATTCGGATATCCGTGTATCCGTGTATTTTAAAATCCGTGTTCCTATAGTTTGTATTTAATTTTAAGCAATGCAAAAGGAAATAGATTTGAAGAAAACAGACATTTCTTATGGAATTATGGTATACATACGATGTTTTTAAATGAAGTTCGTTAAGTTAATGTGGGTTGGGTACGAAATCCCGCATCACAAAATCCCGATTCACAAAATCCCGAATCACGAAATCCCGACTTTTCTACTACTTTGCGACGGAGCATACAATTGTATCTTTCCATACGAATTAGTGCCTTGATTGAATGAGAAACAACAGGAACGAAGTTTCCTACTATTTCAGTACGCAAACGACTTATCATTATTTTGAATTTGATATTCTCTGTTTTGGTCCCTTGAAGAAATGAGAATCAACGAGAACGAAGCATAGTTATAAGTCGACAGCAAGTAGTATATAAGGAAATGTTATTCGGCGGGATTTTGAATACTTTTTAAACATTACTTTTGGAAGAATATTGTTGGTGATTTGCAATTAAGTATTATTTTTGGAACTTAATATATTTTTGAGAGAACAGAATTTTACGCGGGATTTCGTTACTCTCCCGATTTGGTTTTCAATTTTGGCGGGAGATTTCGTTAGTCTCACGATTGTAATTGGTTTTAAATAGGTATTTTGGGTTTGGATGACGGGGTGACGTGGTCTAAACCTGGACAGATGTGGGTCTGGATCTGGACAGAGGTGGGCCTGGATTCTGGACAGAGGTGGGATTTTTGTTTTTTCGGTTCGGGTAATGGGGTACGGTGTTCTAAACGTGGACAGAGGTGGGTCTGGATCTGGAAAGAGGTGGGTCTGGATTCTGGACAGAGGTGGGATTTTTTTTTTTTTTGAAAATATTATATTAAAATATAAACTTTTTCGAGATTTTTTTTTGAAAAATTTTGAAAGAAAACAACCTTTTTTCTACACTTTTTTTCATAGAAATTTTGTTTAAAAATGTCAATCAAAAATTAAACTTTTCACAACTTTTTGTATTCTTCTTTTAATTTTATGAATGAATTTATACGAAAAATCGACTTTTATCTTTAAACGCGATTTGCGGCTAAACTAAGCGTCCTTGAGGCATCAAAGTTTGCATCTTTAAACTTGATTTGTGACTAAACTATCCGTCCAAGTGGCTTTAAATAAAGAAACTTTGCATACACCCAACCTCGCACCCACCCCAATTCCTATAGTGAGCCCAGACAGGGGGGTTGCAGGGGGGCAGCATGCCCCCCCATACATATCTCACTGTTTATTCGCGTTTATTCGCCGCCCAAGGTGCTTTTGCTCAAGAAAACTTGAAATTGGAGCTCAATTATACGATAAATAAACTTAAATCTTTAAACGCGATTTACGGCTAAACTAAGCGTCCTAGAGGCATCAAAGTTTACATCTTTAAACTTGATTTGTGGCTAAACTATCCGTGCGGGATTTCGTACCCAACCCCTGGATTTGGATGGACGACGATGGTAGGTATGCAGGAGGAGGGTTTGGAGGTGGGTCTGGAACTGGGACAAAGGATACATTTTTTTTTTGAAAATTTTATTAAAAAAAAACAACTTTTTTTGTAAATATTTTTTACAAAAAAAAAAAAAATACTTGCGCTGGCACTTCCAAGATCACGAATATCCATTTTATAAGTCGCTAGGATGCTTAGTTTCGCCACAAATCAAGTTTAAAGATGTAAACTTTGATGCCTCTAGGACGCTTAGTTTAGGCGCCAGTTATAGCAATCAGAAAAACCCATCCGAAAAACTTGAAACAGTATGAAATTGATTTTTTTTCTGATGGTTGTTTATAGCAATCAGAAAAAATGTGTCAGAAAAACTAGATTCTTCGCAAAACAAACAAACACCCGCCAAGATTTTTTCTGATTGAAATATCAGAAAAACTTTTTCGGATGGAGTTCTTTCAGTGGAACAGAAAAAAATTGGAACACAAATCAGTGGAATGATTTGTTCCTTTTTCTGTCAAAAAGCAATCAGCTGATACGAAAAATGAAATTTTACCCGAAAAAAACAAATAAATCCATTTAAAACATGAAAAATTATTTGTTAGGCAATTTTGTTTCGCGAAAAAAATTCTACGCTGGATTACACGTCGATTGATATATCATTTGGCTATTAAATCTAATTGAAAAGTATTAAAAACTTCAATAATTTTTGTTTTCGGATGGTTTTTTCTGATCGCTATAACTGGCGCCTTAGCCGCAAATGGCGTTTAAAGATTTAAGTTTTTTATCGTATAATTGAGAGCCAATTTCAAGTTTTCTTGAGCAAAAGTACCTTGGGTGGCGAATAAAAGCGATTAAACAGTGAGATATGTATGGGGGGGCATGCTGCCCCCCTGTCTGGACTCACTATAGGATTTGGGGTATGAAAAGTTTCTTTTGCATTTAAGGAATCTGGATATAAGGAAACTTTGAAGAAAAAAAGTTGAACAAATTTGGTTCAAAAACTGGAAATATTTTTTAGAAAGTTTTGAAAAATACTTTTTTTACCAATTTTTGTTTTAATTTCTTAGAACTGGCACTTCCTAGATCACGAATGTGCATTTTTTAAGTCGCTAGGATGCTTAGTTTAGCCACAAATCAAGTTTAAAGATGTAAACTTTGATGCCTCTAGGACGCTTAGTTTAGCCGCAAATGGCGTTTAAAGATTTAAGTTTTTTTTATCGTATAATTGAGAGCCAATTTCAAGTTTTCTTGGGTTAAAAGTATATTGGTAGGCGAATAAACGCGATTAAACAGTGAGATATGTATGGGGGGTATGCTGCTCCCCTGCAACCCCCCTGTCTGGGCTCATTATAGGATTTGGGGGGGGGGGGGGGGTCGAGGTTGGGTGCATACAAAGTTCTTTTGCATTTATAAGTCGCTAGGACGCTTTTTTTAACGTTTAACCGCAAATCAATTTTTAAGGGTGTCAACTTTGATACCTCTCGGACGCTTAGTTTAGCCGCAAATCGCGTTTAAAGATAAAAGTTGATTTTTCATATAATGCGATGCATCAAATGAAAGGTGGCCTTCTTAAATTATGAATATGACGCTTATAGCGAGTTTCTTTGCCAATGTCAAGTTTTCTTGAGCAACAGTTCCTTGCCTGGACCGCTTCGCGGGTTCTCAGGATTATAACCCTCCTTTTTGGGTCCTCTGTCCCGCTCACGCAACTCCGTTGCTCCGCTTCGGGTATTTAAAGTCGTCTGGCAGGCGCCAATGTCAAGTTTTCTCGAGCAACAGTACCTATCATTCATATTTCGATGACAAATTGAAAAACGAAAAAAAAGCTGAGAAAAGTTTAATTTTTGATTGAAATTTTCAAAAAAAAAATATTTTCATTCATATTTCGAAGAAAAATTGAAAAACGAAAAAAAAGTTGAGAAAAGTTCAATTTTCCATTGAAATTTTCTACAAAAAAATCTTGCTTTTTCAAAAAATTTCCAAAAAAAGTAGAAAAAGTTAATATTTTTTATAAAAAAAGCTTAGAAAAAAAGTGTTTTTTTTCTAAATTTTACAAAAAAAAGTCGAAAATGTTTATATTTTTTTATAATTTTTTGAAAAAACTATTTGCCAATACAAAACCAAAAACGAATCCGAATCTGTGTATTAAGGATCCGTGTATTAAGAATCCGTGTATTAAAAGTCCGTGTATTAAGAATCCGTGTATTAAGAATCCGTGTATTCGGAATCCGTGTATTAAGAATCCGTGTATTAAGAATCCGTGTATTAAGAATCCGGATATCCGGATACACGGATTTTTTTTTGCGAATAATAAAAACACGGATTCCGTGTATCCGTGTTTTACAAATACACGTACAGAATCGTAGGCTCTAGTATCCATCCATTCAACCAAAAGAATTTAAGTTTTTATGATCCTAGCATATACCTTAATAGGAAACCAAGCTGGTGTTAGCCCCCACCCCCCTCAAAGGCTGAGAAAAAATCCTGGTAAAATTTTGTATACGATATCACGATACATGTACCTTTAATCCCTCATACTCTGATTTTGGTTATACATACACATCGACTCCCAAAATCTGCTTTAGGCTCTTGGTCTATAATATTCCATTCTAAATGGATCGGATGGCACGGTGGTGTATGGCCAGCATAAGAATGTTATGCTCATTTTGGGCCATTTTTGTTTATTACTTTCTGACTGTGGCTACCCAATAATAGATACTACTCTTTATGAAATTACTATGCAAACTAATGATGAACATATTCCTAATAATAGATATCATTAGTAATACATAATTCTTCCTACCCCAACATATAAATACATACATTAAAGAAAAGTAAAGGTGACTTCCTACCAATCTTTTTGGGACCCGCGTGGGTTAACTCTTTCAAAATAACAGAAAATACCGCGGACTTTTTTTTCTTTTTGGAAAAAGAGTTAAAATCCTGAGAACCCACCGAAGGTTCTTTTGCCCAAGAAAATTGCTAACATTGGCGCCTGTCTGACTACTGAACATACCCTAAGCGGAGCAACGGAATTGTGTGAGCGATACAGGGGACCCAAAAATTAAGCTAATATCCTGAGAATCCGCAAAGCATTGCATAAGCGCAGTTTGAGCTTCTGAAAGCTTTTCTCGCACTAATTTGACAATTTAAAGCTTACAAATGCTAAAATTATTTTGAAACCACAATCAATCTATTTTTCCTGTAAATCCATTTTTAAAATCAAACACAAATAATTTATGTGGTTATTTGGGCTATGATGATCAGTTGAATGGATGCAATTAATTAAAAAACTAATTCATCTTTTGTTTTACCCTACGTTTCGCTGGCTTTTTTCCGGCTTCCTCAGGGGTTTCTTTATTTTCTAAACCAATACAATGATATAGGCATACAAATTATTAATACAAGTTATGTATGCCTATATCATTGTATTGGTTTAGAAAATAAAGAAACCCCTGAGGAAGCCGGAAAAAAGCCAGCGAAACGTAGGGTAAAACAAAAGATGAATTAGTTTTTTAATTAATTGCATCCATTCAACTGATCATCATAGCCCAAATAACCACATACTTTTAGTAAATGATCAAATAAAATAACTAATACAAATAATTTAATTTAAAAAGTTCTTAGTTTCATATTTTCAATAAGTTTTAGGTATATAATATAAATTTCACAAATAATATAATGTTAAATAAAAAAACAATGCAACAAACAATCATTTTCGCAATAAAATTATTATCTTTTTCTTAAGTTTTAAAATAATTATACCTACAACTTTGTCTATGATAACTTAAAATAATACGGAGAGCGGAAGGGCGTTCATTAAAAGAAGACATTTTAATTTATACAAAATTTAAAACAATAAAAACTACTTTACAATTAACAACACATCAAACATAAACAATCAAACATTGGTTGAAACAAAATTTGTGCTGAAATAAATATTTTAATAAAAAAAAATGTCGTCATTACGGTAAGTATCGGTAAAATGGTTTTAAACTGCGGTACTCGTACTTGTACTCGCCCGCTGACTACTTGAGCTGTTACTGTTTGTCTTTTTAACATCCTGGTATTCTACATAGCCAGATTCATCGCTGCATTCAGAATCTGAGCCATCGCGGTCGCTTTTTGGTTTAAGTCGGGTGCTTTCTTTGAATGGCGAATTAGGCTGCTGCAGCTTTAGAGAGATATTCGAGCGAAACAGCTGGTCGTCATTTGAGTTTCTTTGGCAATTATCCTCTTCCACAGATGTTTCTTCTGTTGTCAAGGGTCCTTCAGTGGATGTAAAGCATGTTGTTTGGGTTCTTTGCTGTTGTTGAATGTGGCGGAACTTTAGTGACAGATCATCAGCATTTGCTGTCACTGTACTGGCAGTTTCGCAACCACTCGATATGGATCCCTCATCACTATCCATAGACAGTTGTTTACGATTTGCTATCACTGGAGCAACACCACTTGTTCCTTGATTCTCCAATGAGCTCTCTTCGCTGCTCATCGAAAGATGTTCTATTTTTCGCATCGAGTTCCGATGAAGCATATTCAATATGCTAGCTTGCCGAAAAAATAATTCTTCCGCTGAAAGCTCATCCTCATCATCATCGTCGCTGCAAAGTTCTCTTATTATGTTTTGACAGGATCTGTCGGCTTCTTCGATGTGACCAGCTGAAGGTTCGTAGTTTGGATTTTCCTCCACCAACGCATCTTCTACATGACTGTCTTCATCGTGATCATGACCATCTAAAGTATTTGTAAGGTCCGTTAAACTCGTATTATTCATACTTTTTATCATCTGCAGGTCAAAATACGGAAGAAGCTCTCCAGCTAGAGGAGAATTTGTGTCGTAATTATTGAAGATCAACAATTTTTCATAATCGTCTTCGTCGGATCCTAAATCTGCAGACTTTTTGCTTTCATTCCCATTGATTTCTCCATCTTGCTTCGTCATGTTATCTTTGTTAAATTCTTTGGTATTGCAGCATCCATTACTGCCAGTGATATTATCAAATGCTTCACAAAAATTCGGTCTGGCCTTCCCAGTACGCCTTATGGAATGACCTCGCCTGCATCTTCGTCTTCCCAAAGTCATAGCTGGATACAGTGAATCTTTCTGACAGCAGGCTTTCATTTCAGGTTCATTGGTTTCTTCGATATCTTCACCGTCTTCCTCGCCGATCGCTTCTTCGATCGCCATTAGCTTTGGTGCTGACTTCGATCGCTCTAAAGGCGGTCTGTAATTGTTTCCACCTACCGACAGGAGTATTTTTCTCCTGGGTAGACTTGGATTGTCATATGCCGAATTCGCCAAACTTAATCTTGCGTTCTGTTTGAGGATTTTCTCTCGTTTAAAATCTCTAAGAGCGCGATCTAGATTTTCCTGAAAATAAAACAATAATGAAAAGAAAAATTAGTTTATGAGGTTGGAGCTATTTAGCTTGACAACTCACCTTTAAGGTACTACAGATTTCCTGAACAACTTTCTCTTTGCTGCACAATATTGCATGACAACGCAATTCATGTTTGAGTTTCCTGCCTTCATGTCTGTAAATCCAGCAAAATACTCGGGGAAAGTTCTTCGGAGCACAGCAATGGGTTATCCGATTCGCCCAGTATTCGGTTAGTCCGTGTTGTCGTGTTGTTGCTTTCAGCCCAGAAGCACAAACTTTTATTCGCATTATCACATCAGGTTTGTTATTCTGTTGGTAATTGCGCCAAAGAGTATTTAATTGCTTTTCAACGCAACCTTCTCCTAAAATTAAATAAATTGAACGGTTGTATTAATCAATTTTTTAAGATAAACTTAATGTTAAAAAGAAAATATAGGTAGTTCAATAGGACTCTAAGACTTATGGACAGCGAGAATAGTTGTTTTCTGTGGAAACTGAATTATTCGACCGACGAATTGCTGTGTGAATTTTTATCCCTACAAAAAAGAATTCTTCGCACCATTTGGATCGAAGCCATTATAAACTGTGCAGAAACGCAGGGATCAAAATTAAAGGACGACTGAAACCTCAGGGTCAGATCTAAGAAGTGGAGAACTGGCACATAATGGCAAGACCACCTTTTCTGTAAAAGCAAAATAATAAAACATAATCGACTGAAACCAACACTCAGGGTCGAACCAAAAATCGAGAGCCGAAAGGTTGATGCTTGACGCAGACCCAAGGTGGTCCAAGCCATTCGAAGCAATATTGCCCATAAAAGAGAGTGAAAGGCTAAATATCTGTTAAGCTGATCAAATCTAGGTGTCTCCCCAACTCTTTAGAATTTGTGGTTCTTGAGATAACGGACAAAAAATCGCTAAGACCGTAACATGCATGCGCACTCACTGACAGATCATTAAAATTATGGAGCCATTCCCGACACCTTAATTAGAATCTTGTAATTTCGCACAAGGGTAGGTCTTGCTGTGGATACAAGGGTAAAGTTTGAGGTTTATATATTTAATATTACGTTTTCATTAGGCTAAGCGCTAAGGTAATTTCGTTGAAATTTTACATAGATCCCAAATTACCTCATTTCCCATAAAAAATCAAATTTCGAAATGAGATAATTTCAACCAAATTTGCACGAAATTAGGTTGGGAGTTTGCTGAAACTTATAGCCTTTTCACACCGAACCCAAAACGCGGTTTTCGCGAAAATATCGGTTTTGGAGAAAAACCTAATCGAAAACACAAGTTTTCTCATACATTTTTTGTAGCTTCAGGTTTTCGTAAAACACAAGTTTTATATAAAACCAGTCGAAAACATGTTGGAATTCAGAGATGAACAAAGCAAACATACCTTTTAATAAGTTCAGCGCCTATTGAAGTGTCAAAAAAGAAACTGATGGGATGCTTTCAAAAGAAATTGAAAACAGCTGACGAAATTATGTCATATCAAATATAAAATTCGAATCTCAAAATAAATTATTTTATTTAAAATTGATAAATAGTTGTTTGTGGCAAGTCAAATTGTTCATATGGATCCTCTTTGTAAAATAAATCACCGATTTTATTTCAAAAAAATGGAAGAAAATAAACAAAATTGTGCGTAGTTTGTGTAAAAAAAACTGGAGTGTCAAACGAAAACGTGTATTGTTCAGTGTGAATGGTTTTCGCGTTTTTGAAAAGTTTTCGGCGAAAACCGCTTCTGGGGTTTGGTGTGAAAAGCCTATTAAATCAAACACATCTAAATTCAATGCTATTGTGAATCACAATTCACAATGGTAAAACTTCTGAATGAAATGCCATGCCAAATCTGAAATTACAATTTTGTAAAAAATGATGCGCAAAAGTTTATTCAGGTAAATATATTAATCAATTTTATGATAAATATTATATATGTACTACATAGTTTGATCTTTTTCATAATTATTGTTGCAATGGAACTTGCTGTTTACAATATATACAAACAATGGTGATAATAGCAAATGCATTATCTAGTTTAAGCGTTGAGTTTAAGATCTGCTCTCGCAGACAAGAAAAAACAGTGCACCAGCTAAAAAGCATCATCAGCTAGCCTTACTTAATGGGTAAAACGCTGGTTTGTCATGACGATTAGGATTTGCAAAAATCTCATCTGATCCTAGAAATTCTGGCATGAATATGCTTACACCGACGCACAATGGGACCTCTTGTATGGAGAGCGTGCTCAAAATGCAAAATTGAAACTAACGGTTTCGTATAAAATTATAATGTGGACTCAAAGTTGACATGATTGCTTATCAATATGTCAAGTTTTGAAGTCTTGGGAGACAGAAGGGTAATAGAAAATAAGCGATAAAAGTAGCAATTCGTGTACATTCTAAAATCCATTGTGCAGTTGTAGGTCATTTGAAAATTTGGAAAAAATAAATTCGCGGTGAATACAAAAATATAATAAATATATTGGCATCAAATGAAGGTCAGTGGAAAATGAAAAAATATTTTTATCAAATTAGAACAACATTTTTCCCTTACATTTTAAAAAAATTGAAAAGTTAAGTAGAAAATATTCAAAAAATCTTATTTCGGTTTTGCGCACCATGCTCTCACGTTTGACTTCTGTTTCATAGAGAGGAATATTAATACTACTAGACCACGTATTCAGTTATAAAAGCATCATGCGCAAAATTAAAAAAAAAAATTTTTGAACATTTTCTACGTAACTTTTCAATTTTCTTAAAACGCAAGTGAAATATATTGATCTAATTTGATAAAAACATTTTTTTATTTTTACTGAACTTCATTTGATGCCAATATATTTTTTATATTTTTGTATTCACCACGAATTTATTTTTTTCGAATTTTCAAATGACCAACAACTGCGCAATGGATTTTAGAATTTACATGAATTGCTACTTTTATCGCTTATTTCCTATTACATTTCTGTGTCCCAAAACTTCAAAACTTGACATATTGATAAGCGATCATGTCAACTTTGAATCCACATTACAATTTTATTCGAAACCGTTAGTTTCAATTTTGCATTTTGAGCACGCTCTCCATACAAGAGGTCCCAGTGTGCGACGGCAGAAAAATCAAGACGAACCACCCTGCCAAGTTCAAGGGAAAATGTTACGTTCCTGAAGGAAGAATATTGGCGGTTGTTATTTTTATTCGGGGGTAAGTTTTGTGCACTGCAACCAATAAGTTTAAGTCGCCCATTATAGATTTGTTCATGTTTTCTTAAGATGTTTTTTCTTTTCAGGAAAAATTCGATCCAAGATATGCATTGACAATTCCACCATTAGCATGCGCATCGCTGGGAGCTACATCACTTTACGCAAAATACAAGTCAATCCAAACGCTGATCTTCAAACGGAGCATAACAAGCAGTACATCATTCAGACAGACAACTTCGTTATCGAGTAATATACTGGAAGTACGATACATTGGGTACGTTCAGACGACCCAAGGGACTTGATTTTCAGTCAACTGCATTCGTTGAACGCAAATTTGACCAAGGTAACTAGGTTTTTTTTAAATGTCAAACTCGGAACTTTACTTCAAACATTTACCTTCAGTTGATCGAAAAAAGCATACCGGTATTATTTTTATCTAAGAAACACCTCAAACCTGAAATAAACCCTTTACGATTAGCTTTTTGAAAAAAAAAAATTTCAAGACTATTTGATTTTGGTATTAGGAAACAAACATACAATTAATAAATCTCATACAAAACTTATATTTTTTACTTATCATAGTTTTTAATTTTATTTTTTGTTTTTGATGAGGAACCTTCCCACAAAATGGTTAAAACGAACGTGCAAAAAAAAAATTAATAAATCACAAAACAATAAAGTTCAGCTTTCAGTTTAGTGAAAAAATATAATCAGCTGATATTCTGACACAAGTGCATTTGCTTTGATATTAAGGGAGATTTTTCTTGACTTACTTTCCAGTCAACTTTCCCATAAAGTTGCCTTGATTGGAAGGCAATATTTTTGCAGCTGGCCAATCAGAGACTAGAAACTTGCCTTAATTTCTAGTCCCTTGGGTCGTCTGAACGTACTCACTGGAGTTGAACAAACCCGACGGCCGGCGGAAGAAGAGCAGCCATTGCGCCACTGATTATGACTACGATAACTGCAAGGGCATTAAGGCCCAGAAATACTTCCTAGAATTTAAATTATGTTAACCAATTAAAATTTGTAATGATCAATTATTTAAAAACAAATATAAAGAATGGTTTGGTTCAATTTTCTTTTATTCATACGTATGTACCTAATTAGTCTTTAAAATCTAAAAACATTGACCAGGGGGTCAATTCTCGATCTGTGAAACTGTGAAATGAAAACAAAGTTATCGCTTCAGTTTTCACAGAGTTTTATCATTCACTTCACAAACACGCGTAAGGCGATTCCCGAACTCATTATGAAAATATGAATGTCAAAGTGAGTACTAAAAAGTACTAACATGAAAAATGCTACCACTTGCTCATAGAAAAAGGTGATTGTGATGTCATAGAAAGACCAAGATGGCGAGTTGGGTGCATTAAATGAGCACAATTTGTTTCTGTTTATCATTTTTCTTTTCACAGGTTTTCACAAAACGAAATGATTGTGATAAACGAATTATCATATGAAAACATTTTGGCATTTATAAGAAGGTTTTATAATACAAATTCTATATACTACTGAAATAAATCAGCCAAGTAGAAGACTTAGCATTAAGGATTGGACTTGTTGAATTATTGATTCAAAATAGCTTTTTATGGCCTTTAGTCCTATAAATTGGCGTTTCGTTCGGCTTACTCACTTGAACTCATCAGTGACATAGTGAGGGCTTTGTCATACGCAATTTATATTAAGTTCAGTTCAACTTACATGAATTTTTCAACGCATTTGTTTTCATTTTTTCATACTTCGAGAATCGCATTTGGAGTGAAAGCGTTATCATATTTATCACTTCACAGTTTCACAGATCGAGAATTGACCCCAGGTTCTTCTTTGGATTTTTGGAGTTTTTCACTATAATGACTCGAAAACTACCAACTATCCGAAAATTACATCAAAGAACCATTGAAAGTACTTATACACAATTTCCAATAAATCCCTATCCAAGGTTTTTTTTCTGCGATAACCCATTTGGACTCAAGCGCTAGTCGAAATTTGACATATTTTTACTGTTTTTGAAACTCCACTCGAAAGCACTAAGAAATTACTTTGTGTGACAAAATTTGAATTTTTGTCTGTAAGTGCCCTATTACACGACGACTTTAGAGTCTTAACTTTTTTCGAAATTAAATGAGTGCGAAGGTGAGATCATATGTTTTTTCTCGTTCGCACTCACTGAATTTCGAAAAAAGTCATGACTCTAAAGTCGTCGTGTAATAGGGCACTAACATGAACAAAAGTATACTTTTCTGATGGTCTTTGATGCGCTGAATTCGAATCTGGCCTTGAAATTGCTCTATGACGTCACGTTTTTGAGATATTCGAATCTAAAAATTTAAAACAAATGCATTTTTTATACAAATTTGAGGTTAGTTTTTTTCTCTCGAGGTAATTTTTTTCGAAAAAATGTTTATGATCATTCTGAAGTATGAACATTTTACTTCAAGAAATCGTTGGTTTTCGATTTACTACCTAATTCGAAAAATCCCACAATTTGCCCTTTTGAGCACATAAATTGACTGGATTTTTCGAATTAGGTAGTAAGACGAAAACCAACGATTTCTCGAAGACCAATTTAGGGATTTGAATGATTCAAAAAGAATTTTGAAGTAAAATGGTTATAATTTAGAATGACTATAACCAATTTTTCGAAAAGAAATTACATCGAAAAAAAAATATAACTTCAAATTTGCATAAAAAATGCATTTTTTTAAATCTTTAGATTCGAATATCTCAAAAACGTAACGTGCTAGAGCAATTCCAAGGCCAGATTCAAACTCAGCGCATCAAAGGCCATCAGAAAAGTATATCTTGGTTTATGTTACAGACAAAAGTTCAAATTTTGTCGCACAAAGTAATTTCATAGCGCTTTCGAGTGGATTTTCGAAAACAGTAAAAATACGTCAATTTTCGACTAGCACTTGAGTCCAAATGGGTTGTCACAGAAAAAAAACCTTGAATAGAGATTTATTGGAAATTGTGTATACTTTCAATGGTTCTTTGATGTAATTTTTTCGGATAGTTGGAGTTTTCGAGTCATTAGTGAAAAACTCCCAAAGAAAATGCATTTTTCATCATTTTTTGTTTTTTTTTTCCATATGGCGTCACGATATTTTGTTGGGAAACTTCAGATTCGGATTCACGACCCCCGAAAACATAGAGGAGCGAACAAATCAAAACTACCCCACAATTTGCTCGCAAAGAGCCTTTTTGAGCAAAAATTGACTGGACTACAAGGAATGAGAAAAATTTGTCATTTAGGCCCATTTGCTGATACGAAACTTTAAAATTTAAGTAGAACATAAGCGCCTGTGACCGTTTACGCAGAGGAAAAGTGGAACATAAGCTTTTAAGTAAAACATATACGCTTTTAAGAAGAACATACCTAAGTTTCTTATCAGCAAACGGGTCTTTATGATTACTGACTAAAATTAAGTAAGTTTACTTGGAAATATTTCGTTTTATTGCTCAGTTCCTCACAATATTTAAAAGTTTTTGCTATTTTAGCTTTCAAATTGTTTTCTTTTGGTGAATACAGATTTCGATCTGAAATTTGATTTCTTTGATGTGAATGGACTACGATTTAAGATTGATTTTTTTTTTGTCATTGTATTGCTGAATTTTCGTCTCTGTGGATAAGTGAATACTTGTCGAAGCAATGACTGTCAATTATACTGGTGTACCTATTATAGTGGTGTTATAGTAAAAAAAGGTGTACCTAAATCTCCCGAAAAATCAGATTTGCTAAATTGATTTCTGATTTAGAAAAACGACTTTTTGTTTTGACAATTAGAAGGCCAAAATTGGCAAATTCAGTGTTTTGAGATTGGATAACCCCATAGGCAAATTGTCATCCAATTAAATTATATAAGACACATTAAATTTTCGTATGCTTGTTTGAACCTTTTGTTAGTTCATTGTTAATGATATATTCCAAGGGAGCTCGAACTTGAACTGCACGTTTGACCCCAGTTTAAATATTTTTATTTGATTGTTCACTTTGTGTGACAACCTGACAACTCAACTAACATGACAAAAATAATAATAAGATCTTCTTTGGATAGAAGAGGAGAAAAAAATTGTAATTTTTCTCCAATTTAATATGCATACCTTAACATTATCATAAATTATATTTTCTTTGTTTTTCTTTTTATATACTTAGATAGAACATAATATTTCAACACATTTATAAGAGACAAATAATACGTTTGTAGATGTAGATATATAATTTACATTATTGTATACATATGTACATGCATTTTTTCAAATAGTTCTGGATAAATGTATATATCTAGTTTATTATCAGCATAGCAGCTTAACATCATGGTTCACATTCATACGTATGGATGTGTTTTTAATTTGTGATGTGTTTTTTTTTTGTATTTTAATAAGTTTAAACCTGAGCATCAGGTTTTTGTGCGATTTAATAATATGAAGGTATTGTGAACAAAAAAAAACAATATTACAAATCAAAGAATAAAAAATACAAAATTTGAATAAAATAGATTCCAGATTTAAATGTGTTAATAGACTTTTTATTTGTTGACCTGGCCACACTCTTTTGTTAGAATATAAATATACATACTTTCATATAAATGAACATTTTGAATTTTAAAAGATATTTTAAAATAAGACTTTTTTGTCTTCTTAATGTTTCGAAACAAAAAAAAAGTTCTTTTCATTTCATAATATTTTGCCTTTTTTATTTGCTAATGATTTAAGAATTTAATCATTTTTGTGGTATTTAAATTGGCATAACTTTGTTTTTAAGTTAATGAGCTCAAGGAAGAATAAGTTCTTTCTCAATGCATCAGTTGTTCTATCAAGGTCTGAAAGGGCAAGATCATTACAAAATATGGTGAAATTGGTTAGCTGATACTGCTTTGTTCAAAAACTGGTCCTCAAATTTTATAGGTTGAAATTTCTAAGATTATAAACTCAGTCACTTTTTGATGGGTCATCCTAGGGCTATGTCATATGATACAACGGAAATGTCAGATGAACTGGAGAGAAACCGATTGGCAATGAAGCCGATTCAAAACGAATCCTCACAACATATGCTAATGGATGAGTAAAGAGTAGGCTACACCAAAATTTACAGCTAGCGGTAATAAGTCAATAATCAAAAAATAAGCCACCTGTGTAACGGATTTGATGATCTTATTTAACTAGATGCAACGACCTGTTATTCCCATGGCTTCCTCAGGACCACAGGATTCCCTAAGCTAAGCCATGGGGGTTAAATAAGTTGCTCAGACAGCTAAGTACTGCTCGGCACGCTTGCATCACCTTTGACCAGCTCTTCGGTGGGGTGGGTACTTGTACCTACTGCTGAACTACCGTACCATGTATCTCATGCCGATAAATAAAAGGTAAATTGGTTATCAAACAAGACCTATAAATGATCGCAAAAACTAAATTTTTCTTCTTATATTTTTTCTTACTAGAAACCCAAGGTGTATTCTGGGTTGCTGGAGTGTAGCCCTCCCACTCTATTAGAGTTGGGACCATAAAAGGCCACAAGCCACAACTCAATGGACTTGGCGACGATGGGAAGTGCAGAGGCTTCCAGGGCGAAATAGTCTGGGCTCACTTTATTTGTGAAGGGATGATAATTGTTTTACCTTCTGTTGAATAATAGAGGCACAATTTTTCAAAGTTCCATCCAATTACTATCCATAAACACCGAGGGCGGGTAACGCTAACGTGCAGGGGGACCGAATGGATGCCGGGATAAGCAGACAACCCAGCGATGCTGGTCAGGGCACAAACTTGTCCTTGGGATGGTTAAAAGCCCCCTAAAGGCGGATGAACTGCAGGTGGCGGTCAACGGCATGATAGTCTGGTGGCGGAGGAGCTTTTTTTTTGTTAAAAGGATAACGGCAGCAGAAGGTAGCGTCTGTAACCCATATTGGGCGGCTACAAAAGGCGTCGACCGAGGAAGACAAAACCGGTTTCTACACTCATCTTAACTCAGTTTACAGTGGTGTTCCAAGAGCCGACATCATAATTGTCATGGGAGATCTCAAAGCCCAAGTCGGATCAGACAACTACGGTCTGGAACGCTTCATGGGGAAAAATGGCTTGGGGTCACGGAATGAAAATGGCGTTTTGCTGGTCGATTTTTGTAACGCTAATCGTCTTGTACTGGGTGGGACTGTGTTTAAACATAAGACTTGCAACAAAATCACTTGGGTACATCCGGATGGTCAAACTGAAAACCACATTGACCACATCATGATTCAGCAGCGATGGAGGAAGTCAATGTGCGATGTTCGAAGCATTAGAAATGCCGACATCGAAAGCGACCACCATTTGGTTCTCATGAGTCTCAAGCTACGAACTGCAGCTGTACAACGTCAATCACAGGGTGCAGCAAGGAATTCGAAGTTCAATACAAATGCTTTGAGTGATCCCAACATATGTCGTAACTATGTCACCAACGACAGAGCTTCGTCATTAAACGGAATACAATATTCAACAATTGATGAGATGTGGGGTGATATAAAAAGTGTTTTTATGGATGCTGGATCCGAAACTGTACCCAAGCAGTCGAGAGTTAGAGACTCTTGGATATCCCAAGACACCTGGGACAAAATTGAGCTTCGCAAATCGTTGAAGATGCAAATAAATGCCGAAGCGGATGCTCAACGAAAGGCTGAATTGCGAAGAGAATATCGCTTAGCACATAAGATGGTCTATCGCTGTGTGAGACGTGACAAGAGGGTGAGGTTAGACGGTCTCGCAGAAAATGCGGAAAATGCTGCAAGAAGAGGAGATATGAGGGAATTGTACCAAATATCCAAGGAAGTTGTCGGGAAGAAAAGCAACACCAATCATCTTGTAATGGATGTGGATGGTACACTTTCGGTATCAATCGACGATCAGCTGCGCAGGTGGAAGGATCACTTTTGTACCTTGCTTAATGAGGATTCTGTCGAGCAGAGAGCTGAAATGCCCCAGCTTAACGAGATGCTTAGATCATATAGGGGTATTGACATCGAACCCCCTACAGTACTGGAAATTCAATCTTCGATAAATCTTCTCAAAAACAACAAAGCAGCTGGACTTGACGGTATACAAGCCGAGTTCCTGAAAGCTGACCCTGTCAGAACGGCTAGTATTCTGCTCCCGTTGATACAAGCTGTGTGGGAAACGAAATCTACCCCAGCGAATGGAAGGATGGTGTAATTGTGATGTGCCAAAGAAAGGTGATCTTAAGAATTGCAACAATTGGCGAGGTATTACAGTTTTGTCCGTTTTTCCAAAACTAATGGCAACCATCATTCTGGAGCGGATAAAGGATAGAAGCGAGTCTACACTCAAGAGGCATCAAGCTGGTTTCTGCAGTGGGCGGTCTTGTGTCAATCATATCAACACTCTGCGTTCTCCGTATCGTTATTGAGCAGTCTGCGGAGTTTCAATCACCGCTTTACCTCATGTTTGTAGATTTTGAGAAGGCCTTTGACCGAGTCAACCGTGAATGTATATGGAGATCACTTCTTGGTAGAGGAATTCCCCCAAAAATTGTTGCCAATATAAGAGAGTCCTATAACAACGCAAGATGTTTTGTTTTACACAATGGGCAGCTATCTGACTCTTTCGAAGTGCGGCAGGGTGTTAGACAGGGAGATGTTCTATCGCCAATTCTCTTTCTACTGGCGATTGACGATGTTTTGACGGCCAGCGTTGGAACAGCAGAGAGGCAGGGCATTCAATGGAGACCGTTTGAAAGGCTTTGTCACTTAGACTATGCCGATGATATATGTCTCTTGGCAAATAACATCAGCGGGCTGAACGGGATGTGTCAAGCTCTGAAGATAAAAGGAGAGTCGAGTGGTCTTAAAATAAATAGCAAAAAGACAAAAATAATGCTCACAGGCCGCTCCACGCATCAGCGTATTTTAATACAGGAGACACCAGTTGAAGAGGTTGAACAATTTAACTACCTTGGAAGTATTGTTTCAGCAAATGGTGGTACTGATCTGGACGTTCAAAGTAGAATAAATAAAGCTCGCGCAGCCTTCGGTTCTCTCTCCCAAATTTGGAAATCCTGTCAAATCTCCTTGCGCACAAAGTTGAGATTCTTAGAATCCAATGTCAAATCCGTGCTGTTATATGCTTGCGAAACCTGGAAAGTCACGACTACCATCTCAAAGAAATTTCAGGCTTTTGTGAACCGTTGTCTACGCCATATTCTAAAAATTCGCTGGCCACAAATTAAATTCAAACGAGGAATTGTGGCACAGGACAAGTGAAGAGCGGCTGGACGTTGACATAAGAAAGCGTAAATGGCAATGGATTGGTCACACACTGAGGAAACCAAACGATGAAATTGCAAAGCAGTCATTTGAATGGAGTCCTCAGGGTGCACGGCGCGCGGGTTGGAAGACCAAGAACAACATGGAAATCAACAGTTTTAGCAGAAGCAGACTCCCAGAGAAAGACGTGGCCACAGTTAAAATATCTATCTGCAGACCGTGAAGGATGGAAACGATTTGTTGGCGCCCTATGCCCCAACCGGGGTTACAGGACTTGATGATGATGATACACCGAAAATATTGACATAAATGGCACCAGATATAGATATATGAGCGCAAGACTATGCATGTGTTCATGAAAGGACAGACATACCCAACACTGACGACATTTTGGACAGTAGATTACTACATATACCATCATAGCATTAGGCTGTTTTGAGAGGAAAATTCTCCGTTTGGTGCCACTTGCACATACACTGGGAGTGGACCGTGGAGGAGAAAATACAAAAATGAACTGTACGTTTAAACTGTCCGGAAATCAAATGAGCAAGACCGCGACTCAACCAACTTGGCGTGATAGGGTCCGAGATGTTTGATAGAAGCTTGTTGGTTGAAGTGCTGGTCCACAACGGAGTTTGGCGCCACCAAGTAGTACCTAAGTTAGAATAGACTTCAACGACTTGGTATTATGGATAAAGGCTACAAGGTATCAAGAATGTTTTAAAAATCAAAAACCATTCGAGTACAGTCTGTTGCACCTATTAAATTAAATTATGTTTTTGCAACTATTTGGATTATATCTTCAAAGCTCGATTTTCTCATAACATTCTTTTTTGATTTGCCTTAAATTAGAAAGAGAGAGAAAGAGATAGAGAGAAAATTAAAATAATTACATAGTATAACTCACCTTTAGCCCAACCAGTGAGCACATTGCCCAAATAGGAGACCTTAAACTCCGGATCTGGATTGCTTATGTCTACGCTATGCGTCCTCTTCCACCACAATTTACCCAGCCCGCGGGAAATTGTTCGAAAAGCTTTCGCACTTAAGTCCTTGTTGCTGTCATGGAAATTCTCCAAATTAAGAGCTGCCACATCTTTATTACTAACACTTAAACTTGTCATTGCACTTAGTCCACCACTACCATGACAGCCACTGCCAATATCAGGCAGGTCTTCATCTTCTTTACAGTACTTTTTAAATCTTTCCATATAAGGCGCATTAGTTCTTCGTCGTCCACCGGAAAATGTATTGAATTTCGTTTTGACATCTCCACCACCAGCAGAAGCTGCCGCCGCCAATTCCTTTTCAAATTTCTTTGTATTGTAAGTGTTTCCGAGTAGCCTAGCTATCGAAGCAGCTTTGACGAATTTGTGATGATGGTTAGCACAATTTTGTGCATCTTGGGGCATAGTACCTATGAGTGACATTTGCAATTTGGTATCGTTCGTTTGTGTTGCATCATTTGTGACAACACCAGGACTTGATTTACTATTGATTTTCTTGCTAAACGCAAACAAAGACAATCTATCCAAACTGGACAAAGATGCCTTTATATTGCCCTTTACGTCATTATTATTATTATTAACGGTGTTATAATTTGTTCTATTTGGTAGCACTGTTTTGTTTAAGCCATTTTGATTTTCAATCTTTTTGTTGTGATTTTGTTTATCGACCACCACCACCGGTGCAACATCTTCCTTTTTCCAATCCTGATTATTGACAACTGCTGTCGATTGTGGTCGAAGTACAAAATCAACTTCATCTTTGGATTGGATTCCGTGATTTGTCATAATTTTACTGATGATGCAATTATTATTTGTAGTGGAATTAATTGTACTTAACATCATTTTGCGGCGAATTCACATTTCATCTAAACGTGTGTGTGTTAGTGAGTGTCGTTTAAGTAGGTTTATCTGTAATGAAATAAACAAAATAAAAATAAATAAATAAATTTAAAAATGGAACTAATTTGCACTTTGGTGTGCAAGAGCGTGTCTAATGTCTTTGTAGTCTTACATCGCTCGCCAGAATAAATATTAGAACAAAAAATTAAAATAGAATATAGAAAGATCAAATAAAAGCGTTCGACATGGATAGTGGGATGTGTTAAGTGACACTAATCCAATCTTTGTCAATTCACACGATAACGACAACGACGACAAACGAAGGGAAGATATTTTGAGAATTTTAAATTAATTGGGTTATTTTCCGCAAGGGCTGTTTGCTTTAGAATTAGTATGCTGCAGCGATTGTTGCCTAAAATTGGGTGAACGTATCATAGAACCAAAATCTAACATTTTTGAAGGTTGCGAAGTTTAGAGCTTTCAAATTGCACATCATAATTTAATGATAAACACCTAACTTACACACTGCGTCTATGGATTGAGATTATGTTTCGTTTTAAGTCGATGGAGGTGTTTTTGTTTGTGTATTCCAAAATGTGACTTTAATTTTCTGAAGTGAAGTGTGTATATATTGCCATAAGTGGGTGTGATTTTATTACCACTGAAAAAAGGCAATGAAAATGTTTTGATCTTTAGATAATTTGTCAGTTTTTATTTTCTAATTTGATATAAAATAAAATATTCCACTGTTGGTGTTAGCAATTTGCATACCCCAGATACTTTTATTTCGTTTAGGTTTAAGTCCCCATATCGTGCATTAACAAGGTTAAGAAAATACATACATACATAGTATATACATAATTCTGTTCGATTCTACTGGAATTTTTTTTTAAATTCGAATGACAAAGACAAAGATTAACATTGCATATCAACGGTTAACTATGAATACCGCCTATGTCGCATTTTGTAAACTTTACTGAAAAAACGTATAATAATGAAATTTGACAAGGTACCCATTATAAGTTTTGAATTTCAAATGCTGAAAATTGTGATTTTCATAAGAAAAAAAAAAAAAGAATTAAGGAGATTTATATACAAAAAAAAAACTCTTTATGATAGGAGTAATTTGTGTGTACGAAAAATTTTTATTTATTTATTTAAGAACTGAAATAAAAAATGAAAATTTCAACACAAATCTCTTGATAGGAGATGTAGTATCAAAGTGAATACCGCCAAGATACTTTGCGAAAGCTTTAAGACTTTTATTGTTTGTTATTGTAATAAAACTATACAATTTTATGACTTTAATAATATAAGAATACTAATTGTTAACAAAACAAACAAAAATTAAACAAATATTTTTTAATAAAATATGTAGCAAAAACTTCTTTGGGATCCTTGAGGAGAGATTTTCGTCGCCAAAAAATATTTTGACAACTGCTGACGATATAATAGGTTTGTTCGTTGAGCCCTAAAGTCCCCTGGGATCACCCCACAGCGCTTTTTTTTAACCCTGAACTCTCCTCTCCAGCAAATTCTGTGTTTTTTTGAGACCTAGGGTCACCACCGTGAACTCGCCCTGAAGTAGAACTATGTGTTTTGATAGGGCGAGTTGAGGTAAAGAATAAACTGTAAAAGTGGCAGACGCTCTGAAGCATTATTATGTTGTGGATTCACATGCTCCAGGTAGTTTTCTTGTTTTTGAAATAGAAACTCAAGGAATACACTAATTTACTTTAATAATAACAGCAGACATAGAAAACGGAGACTGTGGTTTGCTTCTATCCATTTTTAAAATAAATTTTGTTTCTTTTTTATCTCAACAACACAATTGAAGACCTTTTGGTTTTTTTGAGAACCGAAGAACCCAGTTTTTTGACAATTGTTGGTGTTGGCAAGAAAACCTGGGTCAACTTTGGGTAAATTTCAACAAACGAACCTAATACCTTCAGCGACGCAGATGTAATTTCTTTACCGAAACTGCATCAATAAGTGGTTAGTTAACCGGCAATTACATATGTACCTTTAATGTTTTTTTACAAATAAAAAAATAATACGCATGAACATTCTGAAAATTAAGTTCGAACTAAAAACTGTCATACATACATATACATTGAACATACTAATTTCTATGTTCTATTTAGAAGTGCATTATATCTTCACTATCCTGCAAAAGTTTGGAAACAATTCATCTAAAAATATTCATACTCGCTTATATTCTGCATTTCCATCGAAATCGGATTGAAGTCGATTTTCAATTTCACTCAAATTAAATTTCACTCTACATTTCGTTCATTTTCGAAAATTTCGAAATCACTGAAAACTGAAGGTATATCCATTTTTTTTATTTTTTCTGTAAAGTGAAATAACTACTGCATATGAAAAGGGATACAACATTTTTGGCCATTTTTATGGAAAAAACACTGACTGAAAGGATTGTACTACGAGTTTTGCGATGCAAATCTAATAAATTAAGCCATGTTTATGTTGAAACTGTGATAAAAGATTCGAGCAACGATAGGACTACATCACCAGCGCCGTTTAAATGTATCGATTAAAAAAAATGAAACGTCAATCGATTTGTCACGACAAAATCGTGATTACCATTTTTTTATTTACCGTAGTAAAAAAGTTATGGTAAAAAAATAGGAAGTGCCGGTAAAAAATAAAATTAATCGGTTTTAAAAAATGTATGGGCAATCTATTTGGCACGACAAAATCTCGATACTTCACTTTATGATGAAAAAGTAGGAAGTACGGTGATTGGATTGTCGCCATCACCGTTGAATTATAAGGGTATTCATGCAACGTCGTAAAATACTAGATAAATTAACGATTTTGTTAATGAATTGTCAAATTTTGTATGGGAAATGGTTTACACAATTTGGTTAATCCTAGATTTGTTTGGTATCTTTTTACAAAAAAATGTGTAAAACCTGTCAAATTTTGAAAAGAGGGGACAATTCTATTAGAGTTGGGGAAATTTGAAAAAAGTTAACAAACGCATTGAACCATGAGCTGCACCACTTTTTGTTAGTATCGCCATTTTTGTGTATAAATAGCGTTGCCACTTTGCCATTATTTCAATAGATCTAATGCACTTTTTTCGTAAAACAAATCTACTGCCTTTAAATCAAGCGTACTGCACTTTTATTTTTCGGAAAAGTAAATTATCATCCATCAAAATTCAGTCCCCTAATTTAACAATTCTATTCTTATGGCTTCCATCTTTGATAACAACCGAGACAGCATAATTAATTATATTATGCTATTTTTAATTTCTTTTGTTCTTATTTTTTGAAAATAAAAGTAAAAATTGGAATATGTAGATCTTCTGTAAGAAAACTGAATATACCTACTGCATTTTTTTTTTTTTTTGAAAACCTACTTCAAAAATTTTTCCAATTAGTGGCAACGCTGTAGCAGAATCTGACCACCATGATTTTTAACAGTAGTTGTAACACTTCGTGTTCACAGAAGTATAGCAGACATTCGCAAGTTTTCCAACGGAGGGGAAATTATTTGCTCTCTCACTGCGCTCTCTCAATGCAACTTTTTTGAGTTAAAAACAGGAAGTTGTGACAATTTGTGAGAATTTGTGAAAATTTGCTAGATATTTGAAGATAACAAACAGACCTTTTTCTTTCGGAAGAGAAGAGCGATCCCGAGTGCACCCCACGGAAATGAAATTAGGAACGAAAGAAAGGAATGGATGATTCATTTTACTAAAGTGAAATAATTATAGCTCTTTTCCTTTTGACTGTTTTGAAAGCTACTTTTCCGTTAGTTTTTGACATTAGCTTCTGACTATTATATTTCCGGTTTCGTGTTGGTTCTCCATTTAAAAATGACTTCGAAATCTAAGCGCGTCTAATCTGTCACACACCTAATCTGTCAAATACATTTTTGAAGTTTAATATTTGACCCATAACTGATTCAACTACACAACATTTAACCAAACGTTCATGCAAGCTTTTGCGTAAACTTTACACAATTTGTAAGCTCACGACACGACGTTGCATGAATACCTTCCCTATTTATAAACATTTTTACGACGCTGCTGGTGACAGTAAAAAATGGCGTATTGAGATTTTGTCGTGGCAAATGGTTTGCCGTTACATTTTATAAGATCGATACATTTTTACGGCACTGGCGACAGTCCAAATGTGGTATTAAGAAAGCATTTTCAGTAAGCGCCGCCGTTCACAGTGACTTCACCTCCTTTATCATTTTCAAAGGATTTGATTCCGTTTGTACTGAAACGAAGAAGAGATATACCGTTAATAAACATGAAACGCTCAACACACAAAAGCTATCAGGCTACTAATGGGAAGGATCGTAAATAACAAACATGAACAACTCACGGCTACCAACCGTCATAAGACAAAATGGCACCCGGACACCCTTTATATAATTATCCTGATTGGTAAAATCTTCATTATTCTATGTCCCCAACAAACCGAAATCTGAGATTTCAGTTGAAAAATTTGGGAATCTCGACTTGGTGGAGCGGGATTTATTTAAGATTTCGTTGAAATCTAAAGTTTTTATTGAGATTTCGTTGAAATTTCCATGAAATCTTGTTCCATCAACTTGAAATTTCAAGTTTTCAAATGAAATCTCGGATTTCATTTCGGTGGGATAAAGGGAAAATTCGAACTCTGTGAATTTCAAAAAGAGAATACATAATATAGAGGTATGTACACAAAAGGTACGTTCATCACGCTTTTAACTGGATTCTTCAATTTTCTAAGTTATAACTAAAAATGTTTATATCCCTGTTAGAAAAGTCACTTCTCAAATGTTGTAAAAAAAACAACTACCGGACCCCACTTGAATCGATTTGAAGTTCGAAAAAAGTATTTGGGTAACGTTTCAACTGGGGCTAAATTTATTCTAAATTCCAAGACACCGCGCACCGGTAACAAAATTGGGATTTATAAGTGTCATCCACATATTCGCTAGAGTGAACATTGATAAAAGAAAAAAGTTTCGTTCCACCCAAAAAAAAAATATTTTTCATTTTTAATCGACTCATTTTCCATGAGGTAAAAAAAATAATTATTTATTATTTATGTAAATTTTATTTCACTTTATAAATATAAGCTGGACATTGGAGGGGTTTCGTACTATAAGAAAAAAAAAACGCACTTTTGCTGCTTTCTTAACCTTTGGCTGTCGCCTTCACCGACCGCATTCTTTAGCAATTAATTTCAAAATATAATAAAAACAATAACTCAAATCAGTCAGAAATTAATACCTTGTCTAAATGTCTGTTGCTGATAATAAAAAAACGGGAATATCTAATAAAGTATCGATTCATTTCAATAAAAATTGAACCGGGAGCCTGGCACTTAAACAAAAAACTCTATTCGTTTTTGGTAATCACAGTGATGCTGTTTAATATTGATTTTAATAATGATTAATAAATTATGTATAAATGCAGCTGCATACAAAATTTTTATACCATGTCCACTGATTGTGATTTAATATATCGAAATAAACGCAGTCATTCACAAAAGAGGCATATGGTGAAGACTTGTCAGCTTTTCAGTTATCATCGATAAGCTACATATAACGACGTGCTCATACAAACAAAAGCTCTTAGCTTCGTCTTGAATTGACTCACGTACCTTTCTTGTTTTTTTTTTATTTCAATATTGATTAGTCTATTTATGATTTATAGACATTTTTAAGTGCAAATATTTGATTTATATATTCTATTATAATATGAATTGTTATAATTTTAATCAATAAAATTGATAACGTAGGTATTTCCTGTCATTTGAAAGTAAAGAATTGCGCATTGCTTGCATAAGTAAATAATTTTTTTCAAAAGTTTTATACAAATATGGACATGAGCCAAATACTTCAAGATCGCAGATTTGGTAAGAGCTTAGAAACTCACGCCAAGGGACGCAGGACTAAGTAGCGCTTTTTTCGTGTTCCCTAAAGTCGTGATATTTAAGTTTTATCGAAATTTCGAATAAGATTTTTATATTAAGGGTATTCATGCAACAGCGTAAACTCGTCGTAAACGTATGATAAAGTTTTAAACTTTGTAAATCTGTCAAATTTTCCATATAAATTGTGACAGAATTACGAAGTTTTAAACTTTACAACGTTTACGACGACTTAACGCTGTTGTATGAATACCCATATTATTTAAGTACTAACTCACTGCTATTGGACGATTTATCAATAGACGGATAAGTTAAGCTTTCATCCCTTTCCAGTTCGATTTTTTTTCAGTCTGTGATAACAGGAGATTGCTGTTCTTACGAAAAATTATTGTTCTTACTTCTGACATACACTCCATTTTCTTAATAAAGTTGTTACACGATTTGTTCATCAGAATCCGCAAATGAGTTCGTCAGAACAGATTCCTTTTTGATTTTGAATTTGATTTTGTTTTGTTCCATCGTTCGATAGAACTGAAGAGGGACAATTGAAATAAATGGAACGAGTATTTATAAGAAAAAAGTATTTATTCTAACACGTTCACTGTAACCACCCTTCGTCAGATAACACATCCACTGTTACGTGTAGCCTTAAGGTACTTACTATGTAATTATATTATATCACTTACATTAAGCAATACCTATCTGTACATCTCTACAATAAAATAATTATATTAAAAAGAATCAAATACTTAATAATTTTAAAAGGTTTATTTAATTGTTTTTGCTTTGGCCTTACCCTAACACTCGACTACAATAGTTCAACATACATAAGATTCTTAAGAAATTGTATCTCTATCTTTAATAGATGAGGTTCATGAAGTTCAATGTATTTTGATTTAAAAGATCAAAGCTTTATATTGTATGCAAGAGAAATAAAAAAAAGATATGTGCTTAATTGGCGGTTTAAATGCCCACATAGATTGTATTTGAAATAAAAAAAAAAACTCGTGTTTTACAAAGTTCCGCATAGCCAATAATGCTCTTGATTGAATTATTCATATTTATGTAGATATATTGTACAACAAGCATTTCTATATCGGAGAGTTTGTAGATAGGAGAATTCTCCCAGATGTGAATCAATATGATATGTAGTTATGAATATAGATGACCACAAGAATGACGAATAGCAAAGTAGTAGAACTAAATTAGTTGACTTTTTCAAAACTCATAGCCGCAACCAGATGTTTTCAGAAATATGAAACAATAACTAAGACTTAAAAAAGTGTTGCCACATTTATATCAAAAATAAAATAAATCACACTAAGCAAAAGTTTAATAATCGTCTGATTGTAACCAATGATGAGCCCAAGTGAGATCGATGAAACGCCAATTTGCGTCAACTTAAGATCAAAAAATCAAGATTATGTAATTCTGTACAAAAATAGTTTTGATACTTTTTCTCAAACAATCAATAGCCAGTTTGTCAGTGCATAGTTTTAACTCTGAGTTAAATCAGAGCTAGCCAATCCTGATGAAAATAAATTAAACCCAAGTTAGCATCAGCATATGCTGATGACGTTGCCATTGCAATATCAGGAAAGCATCTTCAAATCATTATAGAATTAATGCAAACCGGTCTCAACAAACTACTTAAATGGACACACATATGTGGACTAGGTGTAAATCCCCACAAAACTGAACTTGTCCTCTTTACAAGGAAATATAAAATTCTGAATATAGACCCTCCATCAATAAATGGTATCCCACTTAACTTCTCAGATGAAGCTAAATATCTAGGTCTGATTTTAGACAAAAAGTTGAGTTGGAAACCAAATATGTATACAAGAAAGAGTCAGAAAGGCCACAGTGGCACTTTTCTCCTGTAAAAAAGGTATTGGAACCAAATGGGGCTTGTCCCCATATATCACCCACTGGCTATACACAGCGGTCATCAGACCGATACTCACTTATGGGGTGGCAGTATGACTGCTTTAGATAAAATAACTTATTGTGATAAGTTAAGCAAAGTGCAGAGATCAGCTTGCATGTGTATCAGCGGAGCTCTCCCTTCGACACCTTCCACTGCCTTAGATATACTGCTTAACATAACACCCCTCGATATATACACTAAACAAGTGGCAGCGAGCACAGCTATTCGTCTCAGAGCCATCTCTCAATGGTCCAATAACTCTATTGGCCATACTATCATTCTGAACAAATTCGAATCAATCCCTAAACACTCCGACTACACCATCCCTCAGCCGATTTTTGGCAAAAATTTCCAAGTCACAATTCCAACAAGATCCACTTGGGATGATGAGGAATTCTTGAGAGATGAAGCAATTCATTTCTACACGGATGGCTCAAAAACTCAAGAGGGGGTGGGTGGTGGCGTGTACTCAGAACGACTAAACATTAGTCTCTCTTTCCGTCTCCCTGATCATTGTAGCGTGTTCCAAGCGGAAATCCTGGCGATAAAAGAAGTTTTATCTTGGCTCAAAAAAAACGTAATATCTACTTAAAATATCCGTATCTTCTCAGATAGCCAAGCGGCCCTTAAATCACTAGGCTCTGTTTCTACAAACTCCGTAACTGCCCGAAATGAGAACGCGTTAGGCTGTTTCGAGAGGAAAATTCTCCGGGTGATTTTTGGTCCCGTCTGCATAGATGGGGAATGGAGGAGAAGATACAACCACGAACTGTATGGGCTGTACAGCGACACCGACCTAGCCACAAAAGTGAAAAGCCAACGACTAAGATGGCTGGGTCACCTAGAGCGAATGGACACCAATGCTCCGGCCCGGGAAGTCTTTGAATCCAACCTCGTGGGACAACGCAGTAGAGGTGGACAGCGTAACTGGCTGAACAGAATGCAAAACGGAGCTGGAATAGATGTCAAAAATGCTGCAGCCGGAGCTGCAAGAGTTGAACAATTTTTAACTTTTACTGCAGCATTTTTGACATCTACTGCAGCTTTTTTGACATCTATTCCAGTTGCGTCTTGCATTCTGTTCAGCCAGTAAAAGGTGGCGCACGCAAGTGGAAGAGGACCTCAACCAACTTGGCGTGCGAAACTGGAGACAGCTAGCTAGAAACCGAGCCGGCTGGAAGAAGCTTGTTGGTTGAGCCCCTGGTCCAAACCGGACTGTAGCGCCACCTTAAGTAAGTAAGTAAGTAACTGCCCGAAATTGTCGATCGTCTCTAATGGAGATGGCAGAACAGTTCAACATTCACCTTTTCTGGGTGCCGGGACACAGAGATATTCCAGGAAACTGTAAAGCCGATGAACTCGCCAGGAAGGGAACTATTACACCAATATTACCTGACAGGGTGAATATTGGAATACCAACCGCTACTTGTAAACTTATACTTAAGCAAGATTCCATGTTGATGACAAACAGCAGATGGACAGGTATCACTACTTGTCTGGCGACAAAACGGATCTGGCCAACACTGGATCCGAAGCGATCGAAATGTTTGTTATCTCTTAGTAGATTGCATATTAGCTCCACAATTGGTGTCATAACTGGACACTGCCTCATAGGCAAACACGCCAATAGACTAGGCGTTCTTTCAAATGACTTCTGCAGAAGCTGCATGGACGAGGAGGAGGAAGAAACTATCCCACACCTTCTTTGTTCATGCCCTGCTCTTTCTCAAAGACGTAAAATATACTTAGGAAATTTTTTCTTTGACGATCCCAGTGATTTAAATAAAATCGATATTCACAGTCTCCATCGCTTTATTAAAAGCTCCAATTGGTTTAATTAGCGAGGGTCATCTCGCAGTCTTTATGTGGTATCACAATGGGCCTATTCTGGACTAAGTGTGTCAGTAGTTTTCCTGGCAGCCACCTTAACCTAACCTAACCTAGCTCAGAAACACAGTTTGTCATTCTAGTTCAGTTGAGCGAGGATTAACTTAATCTTACAGTTGTCAAATCTATTTGAATCGATGTGCGACAATATGGATATCACCTTCTTACGCTTTTAACTTACACAATCAAGATGGCGGGCGCCACAATAAAAATAACACTTTCCAAAGATTTCAATGATTTTCATTATCGAAATCGATATGGCGCACAGTGTGACCATTTTAATGAAATTTGGACATTAATATTTTCTTGGAATTATTTCTACTTTTTAGAAGCTCGTAATACGGTGATAAGTAGGACAAGGTTTCCACGACCAAGAATCGTCAATAAACGTGGCACTCTCCAAATGGTCCAGGCCTGTTCACTATTTCGAGATTGTTCACTTTTTCGAGCGGGAGTTTTCTAAGGCTTTCTATTTCGTTCGATGTGAATGTTTTCAATTATAATTAAGCATTAAACATGGCTTTTACTCGGGTTTAAACAAAAAACTGAAACAGAGCTCTCAAACTATGTAAAATGCTTGCGCGAAATTTTTAAACAAAATACGTTTTTATATAAAATTTTGTGTGTTCACTATAGTGGACAGTTCACTATTTCGAGATTCACTAAATCGAGCGTCTACTGTATACCCTTTAACATTTTAGACGTGTCTACTTTTCGAGGGGCAAATGTCGACTCTGACCTCTTCTTTTTGCTAGAGTTCGACTTTCAAATGAAAAATGAAAAATTATTGAAGAACTTTTCTGTCAAAAAAACGTTGATGCAAAAATACCACCACATACGTATGAATGAAAATTGACAATAATTTAAGGTAAAATTGTAGGATTTAGCTGCAAGAGTGCTGCATTGGGTGTATCAACGAAGGATGACTAAATTTGTTAGTAAAGTAGTTGTTGTTAAATAAAACAAAATTCTTTTTCAATTTTGTTTTAATTTTGCCATCAATGAATACAAAACTCAAACTAAAAGATTAAAGCTTTGACAGTTACATTGTAGAAAATCAAATCGTTGACAATAACATTGAAGAGCATACGAACGATCAATACTCAGCGAAAAATTATTTTTTCGCTGAATATTGACAATAATCATTGATCGTGTGTAGGGCGCTATAGAGAGCATCTGAGCGAGAAGTTTTCCCGTTTTGCATTCACCTGCCGTAGATGCCAATAACCAGTGGCCTCAGTATCGCGATATCATCAAAAAGGTAAGGCCGAAAACACAATAGGCTAGCAAACATCCCCAAAAAAGAACCTTTTATATAATGGTGAATGCGTGAAAAAAGGTGACAGAAGATGCACATGCGAATATGCTGCAGCGTAAAACAAAAGCAGCAAGAGAGGAGTATCGAGCAAGCAGAAAGGGGGGGGGGGAGAAGAAGACCCTGCTTAGAAAGAGCGAGGGTAAGCAGCCTGGAAGTTTTTATAAAAAAGCCAAGCAACAGGTTGCTGGTTTTAAAATCGGAACGTAGGCTCTTCGAAAAAGTAAAGGTAGGTTAGGTAGAAGGGCTGACAGTTGATCTTGTTACCGTCACACTTAGATCTATGTAGATCCGTTGTGATACCCTAGGAAATTGTATTCCAAGTAAAGGTAACGTTGTCACAAGCGCAGGGAATGGTAGACGTATTAAAGCAGCATTTCCAGCAGCTGGTAAAGGGGCATCCAGTAGTGCTTGAAATAGGACAAGAAGAGAACCAACCTCCAGTAAATGAAGAGCCAGTAGCACCAGTATAGAAGAAGTAGACTTAGCTATAAAGAAGCTCAGGAACAACAAGTCCGCCGGATCCCCGCGGAGTTCTTCAAGCACAGAGGGGATGTGTTGAAAGGGTGCATTGCATGCATCAACTCTTTAACCAAGTTTGGGTGGATACCATGCCCTATAGCTGGTCTATTAGCTCTATATGTTCCATCTATGTAGTACCTCGTGGCATGATGGTTAGTGCGTAGGACTGGCATGCCGAAGTTGTAGGTTCGATTCCCAGCCGTGCCACCTAACCACAGGAATGTTTTATCCGAGGCGCTGCCTCTTACGAGGAACTGACAAATCCTCCAAGAGTATCCTTGTATTTGTCATGAAAAAGTGCTTCTCATTTAGCCGTTCGGACTTGGCAAAAAACTGTAGGTCCCCTCCACTCTTGCCAACAACACGCACACAGGAATGGTTGAGAGTTGTAAGTCATTAGGCCCTGGTTCTGCACGAGCTGTTGAATCACGCAATTTATTTATTTATGTCCCATCTACAAAAAAAGCGATTCTACACATGAATGTCCTGCAAGAAGTATCGAGGCATATCCCTGATAAACAGCGCATAAAAATCCTATTCAACGTACTGCGTGAACGTCTTAAACCGTTCTGCGACACTATAATCGGCAAATCCAGTTGTGTCGTGTGACAAAACGGAAAAAACGCGATGCAAAGTGCAACTAAGGAAAAGCTCTCCCGAACTTTTCCAAACATGCACAGGGTTTCAGCAAGGAGATGCGATATCATGTGATTTCTTCAATCTCGCTCTGGATCCAAATCTACGCAGGGTAGGCGTTAACATTAAAGGTACTATTTTCAACAGATCTGTCCAACTTCTACGATATGCCGATGATATCGACATCATCAGCCGCTCCCAACAGGCCGTTGAGAAGTAAGTTGGAAGACAAGCAAGTGGAAGGCAAGTAGAATGCAAACTAAATATTTGACAAGCAGAGTATGTAACCAACTTGCATGCCAGTACTTGCCCGTGTGGCATCAGGGTTATCAACAAACAATTAGAGATCTGTCAACCAGCTATGACGAAACTGGTATTTTCGAGGTTTGACCATCTTTAAAGTCGCAATATTATGTTGGCACTGAGCACTCGTATGGAAAAAGTGTTATCAAACTTCTTTTAGGAATATTATTATCTACGCATAATTTATGTTTTAAAAACTTCGCCGTTTAAGAGCAAAGAGCAAAAAATCGGTATTTTTGAGTTTTTGACAATTTTTGAAGTAATAATCAAATTTATCACAGGCCCCGACACGACTTAAAGGATTCGTATTCGTACTGGGAAGGGAATGCAAAACAAAAAGTATCGTAGCTCGCGTCATATCAGAAATATAGTTACGTAATTCTGAGATTGTGAAGCCTGGAACACAAGCCTGGAACTCCGTAGCAAAATTTCGGCGATGACGGGAAGCATAATACTTTTTTTTTGGGATTCGAAGTACGAATATATTACGAAAGGGCCCGTGATAAGGCCGAATATCTTGTTGATTAACCTTTTTTGTACGTTTTTCCTATGCTCTGGACTTATGTTATGTATACATACATACCTAATAAAGGAGTACCTGTTCACGTATAATCCAATTTTGAAACCCTTTCAACTGTGAATATCTACTCTTTATATTTTTTTTTATTTTTTCTGTCAAGCAATCTATTCTTCATACATAAGCAATAAAATTACAAACATTTTTAATTTTTATTGATTAGACATGTTCTCCCATCAAAACCCAAGTACCTACTTTAAATTTTCGTTAACCTGCACTTAGTTATTATATTTTATATCAACTCAAACAAACAACTTATAAAATGAATGTTGCGCAAAGTCTGTTTGATAATAATTTAAAAATAAAATCAAAATACCTGATCAAATATTAAAACGTTGAGATTGTTTTTTTTTTTAACTTAATTTGCTGTGACTTTAATTGCATGTCTACACGATTAATAATTTTTATTTTAGTTAGTTTTTTGATGAGTAATTTTAGAGTAATGAAATGAAATTATAGGTACGTTGATGAGTAAATGACAGGAGAAGTAATCGCATGTTAATAAACTTTTTACGTTTTGTCATTGTTGTGAGCAGGATAATTGTTTAATAACAAATACTTTGCATGCCACCACAAAATCAACGAAAAAGTCATTTGATTGTCAAGAAAATGTTTTCAATTATTCGATTAAATTAAAATATAATTAACTAACAATCTAACTGACGTGTTATTTCATATGAGTATCTACAAAATTATCTTTATATAAAAAAAATGTTATACTATGTGTGTGTGGATTTCTTAATGAAGTGAGTTAGTATAATATTAAAATAATTATTATAAATGTTCAAAGTAATTGATAATTGTTGAAAAAAAAAAATATTTAAAACAATATCGCACATACACTACACACATGTACATATGTATGTTTGTTTGCAATACTATCTGATAAATAAATTCGATTCATTCGGTTTGAAATTCTGCTTTCAAAATTGTTTACCCATCAGGTGCTCTAATATACTTACCTCTATTATTTACCCTTAAAATTTGTACTGTTCAGTTGAAATGTCGTGAATACTTATTTGTAGTTTTCTGCATTGATTTGTACTGCCTCCCCTTAGAGTTACAAGGCTCCCGTTAACTTACTCTGCTTGCTCTCCTCCCCTCTCTATCGCCTTATCTTTTCTCACAGTCTCTAGTTCCTTTATCAACTCTTTCCCCTCCCCCGTTTCGTCCATTATTTTTATCATCCTTTCCCCTATTGATTTTCTTTCATCTCCGTCAGACCTGCATCTTTCTAATACATGTTCCCACGTATCTTGTTCACCCTCACATATTCTGCACATTCTTTCCTCTTCCCGTTTCTAGTACCATCTTTCTCTCACCTCATTCTCTAGCCTGACTCTAGCAATTCTCCTTGTTCTTTCTGTCTTCCTTACCGCTTTCAAATATTGTGGGATCCCTTCTATCATTACTTCTTTATACCACCTGTTGTAACTGGATTCTTTTATTCATTCCCTTCTTTCCTTCTCCTTCTCCTTCTCTATCCCGCCTTCTCTTTCTACTCCCTTGTATCCATTCACACTGTCCTCTCTTCCCTTCATTTCTTCTCTCCCTTGTTCCCATCGTGACCCTCTTCCCCGTCCATCTCTCTGTCTCTCTTTCATCTCCTCTAAACATTCCCTTGCTATTTTGCTTCCTTTTTCATCTGTCAATTTCTGTTCATAATTCCATGCCCTTTTCCCTGCTCTTATCATTATCTTATCTCTTTTTGTTTTCTCTCTTGTCATGTATCCTGGAGTTTGCCATTCTACCCCTAGCGTCTACTTAAGGTGCCTCTCTTGCATCCTTTCCATTTCTTGTCTCTCCTCTTATCACCGCCCCATATCCCATCACCGTCCACACCAGAGTGTCGAAAAGCCACATCTTCATCTCCTAGTCCTTCTCGAATTTCCTCCTTCCAATCCCCCATGCTTCCTTCATGGCCGCTGCTGCCATTTTCATTCTGTGCTTTATATGTGCTTCCTGCACTAGATTCTTTTTGAACACTTACCCCAGGTATTTAAATTATTTTACTTCTTCTATCTTATTTCATGCGATATCAGATGGACATCTAAGGGATCAGTGAAGTTAGATGGTTGGGCTCGGGGAAATATAAGTCACCAACTCGTAACACATGTACTACTCTACTCCGGAAAGGCACCTGGAAGTAACCGTGAATCTGGCGTTGGATTGTTGCTTTCTAAAACAGCTCTCAAGAGCTTAATTTCCTGGGAGCCCTTAGATGACAGGATCATGAAAGCTAGGTTCCGGACAAGAGTACGTCGCGTCACCATCATACAGTGTTACGCCCCAACGGAGCTCTCTTCTGTCGGGGAGAAGGAGGCCTTTTATAATCGGCTGTGTGCTGCTTATGATAGTACACCACGTGGAGACATCATAATGGTAATGGGAGACTTGAATGCCAAGGTTGGCAATGACAATGATGGGCTTAGGCATGTAATGGGAAAGCATGGTGTTGGAAACCGCAACGACAATGGCGAACGTTTTGTCGATTTTTGTAACGCCAACCGCCTTGTTATAGGAGGAACCATGTTTGAACACAAGACGTGCCACAAAATCAGTTGGGTGTCGACGGACAGACAAGCAACTTCCAACCAAATTGATCACCTCGCGATCAGTCGGCGATTTAGAAGCAGTCTCCAGGACGTTAGAAACAGAAGAGGTGCAGACATGGGAATTGCCCGGGACCACCATTTGATGGTTGCTACCGTAAGATTACGAACAGCTGCAGTTCGGAGATCCCAAGAAAACACCCGAATGCCTAAATACAACACCGATAGACTTAAGGATCCCGCAGTCCGCCAACAACTAGGGGACCACCTTTCGCAAGGATTGAGTGCAATCAGTAGCACGGAGATCACCTCCATCGAAAACCATTGGTGTGCTGTGAAAAATGTTTTCATATCAGGTGCTGAAAGTATAGTCGGTCGGTCGCAAGGAAGAAACAGTGCCTGGTTTTCCGAAGAAACTTGGGCTAGGATCGAGGAAAGAAAACAGCTCAAAGCTCGCATTGCAGCAACTCCAGCAGCAGGCAGAAACGAGCTAGAGTCTGCGTATCACATGAAGATGAGAGAAGTTCACCGTAGCGTGCGACGTGATAAGCGTACCTATATCAACGCATTGGCAACAGAAGCAGAAGAGGCCGCAAGCAGGTGTGACAGTAGGACCGTTTACAGGATTACCAAAGAGCTTACAGGTGTCCAAAGCTCTAAACAACACCTGGTAAAGGACATAGGCGGATCACTGCTAGTTTCGGATGAGGACCAGCTCAAAAGGTGGAAGGAGCACTTTTCTGCGGTTTTAAATCGTGTTTTCACCACTGAAGTCAACCCAACACCCAATGACCCGTCCGTAGTAACAAATTCCCGATTACGCACTGTACCCACAAGTAGAGAAGCAATCTCAACCGCAATTAGAGCACTGAAGAACAACAAAGCTGTTGGACTTGACGGTATTTCCGCAGAGCTCTTACAAGCAGCGCCAACAACATCGACTGAGCTCTTGCACCCACTTATAGAAAGAGCTTGGGAAACAGAGAGTTTTCCTGAGGAGTGGAAAAGGGGAATGATTGTCAAGCTCCCAAAGAAAGGAGACCTTACACAGTGCGAAACCTGGAGAGGAATTTGCGTGCTGTCTGCTGTAGCGAAGGTTATAGCAAGAATCGTCCTAGAGCGAATAAAAGACCACCTAGATACGCTTGACGCCGAACAAGCAGGTTTCCGCACTGGATCTTCCTGTGTGGACCACATCAACACCTTGCCGAACATCATTGAACATTGCGTTGAATATCGATCACCACTTCACCTGCTGTTCATCGATTTCGAAAAGGCGTTTGACAGTGTCAATAGAGAATTTATTTGGCTTGCGCAGGAGAGCATCCCGGATAAATTGATTGCTATTATCAATGCTACATATGAAGGATCCAAATGTCACGTTCTGCATAAAGGAAGATTGTCAGAGGAATTTGAAATCCAAAGTGGAGTTAGACAAGGTTGTATACTGTCACCAATACTGTTCCTGTTGATAATAAGTGATGTGCTGCATGCAGCTTTGTCGACTGTAAATGGAGGAATTCAGTGGAATCTGCAATCACAGCTGAAACATCTTGACTACGCGGATGATGTATGCTTACTCTCTCATAGGATCATGGATCTCCATCAAATGTCAACAAGGGTGGAGAGAGAAGCTGAAACAGTCGGACTCAAGATCAATACGGCGAAAACAAAAAGGATCAGCCTTGGAACTTCCTCAACTACTCAAATAGATATTTCTGGACAACAAGTAGATATGGTAGAGGGCTTTCAATACCTTGGGAGTATTGTCTCTACTGATGGCGGGACCGAGCTAGATATAACCAGCCGTATCGGGAAAGCAAAGGCTGCGTTCGGGATGCTGTCCAAAATATGGAGAAACAACTCTATAAGCCTAAAGACCAAGCTACGACTGTTTCGCTCCAATGTAGAATTCGTGCTTCTTTATGGATGCAGCACTTGGAAAGTAACACCCATTGTCACAAGAAAGCTGCAAACGTTCGTAAATAGATGTCTGCGAAACATCTTGCGGATTTTCTGGCCTAACCGCATCTTCAATGATGAACTTCATGCGAGGACGGGTCAGGAACCCATCGACTCTATAATACGAAAACGTAAGTGGCAGTGGATTGGACATACGCTTCGAAAAGGCCACGAGTGCATTGCGAGTCAAGCGATGCAATGGAACCCTCTCACGCAGCGAGGCAGAGGAGTGGGCCGACCTAGAAGTACTTGGCGAAGAACGGTCGAAGAGGAATCTGCACAACTAGGGAAGAGTTGGAGAGAGCTGAAATACATTTCCAGAAACCGTACACGATGGCGCGTAGGAGTAGTGGAGGCCCTATGCTCCGCAAGGGGAAACTCACGGACGTAACAGGTCCAAGGACCTAAGTAAGTAAGTAAGTAGTAAGTATCTTCTTTCCCCTCCATCTCAAGTCTACTGTTGTTTTACTCCCTATCCACCCACTCCGTCTTTCCCACGTTTACTTCCAGTCTTTTCCTCTCGAAGTACTCCTCCAGTCTTCTTATCATGCTTTGCATCTCTTCTTCATTTTTCGCCATTATTTTATTTTATTTTATTTTATTTTATTTTATTTTATTGCATTGATTTGTATTTATTTGTGGTATAACAGCATTTAATTAATTTTATTCGATTTTGGAACAATTATTATCTGCCCAGGGAAATAAGTTTCTTTCCTGTGACTAACGACTAAGTAAAGCAACATAGAGATGGTTAAATTACTACTCGTATATGGATAACTGATGACAAAGATAAAATAATTCTGTGATATTTCTATTTTATACTCATTCATATACTCAGGTGTCACAATAGTACCAGGTGAGAGTGGTAACTCTACGAACTACGATTGCCGCGTGCGTGTCGTGCCCGCCTGAAGACTGAAGAAACCTATAAGACTCATTGAACCTATACAAGACACTAAAAAAAAAAAAAAAAAAAAATCACAAGCACTTATGCTTTCTCTACATTCTTAGATTTATTAATTTTATTATCGTGAAAATTTCACTTACACATCTACATTATGTGCATTTGGAACAGAGTTCATGCTTGGTCACGTAAAAGTTTATCTTTTCTTTTTTTTTATTAAGTGCAAATCAAACTAGGAAAGGTTTTGAACATTTATGCAATAAAAGAAATATTTCAGAAGGAATTGTCACATTATGTATGTGTTAATTTCGAAAATATTTATTTGTATTTGATGGATTTGTACCTACTTGTAGATTTTGATCAATTTATGACGGTGTGTACCAAAATCAGTCAAGTTCTGAAGTTTTTTATCACAACATTAGTGCTTATCTACAGAAACCAATTCAGACTGTATTGGAACCATATTTAATATCGATATCACTTATCTTTTATCAACAAAGTAGGTAATGCAGCACGACTTTTGTTGTTGATTTGGTCTTTATACTGCCAGTTTTCCAGTCGTGTAAGGCGGCGTAAGATACGCTCAGTTTTAGATCAAATAATTGTTTTACAGAAGTAAGTAGTTCCTTAGATAAAAGCCAGTTTAATTACGAGTATGCATGACCATTATGGAATCCGCAGCTTCTACTCGCGGAAGTCAACTCCATTCAAGTTACATTTGGTGTAATCTATGCATCTGTTATCTATGAAGATCCGTTTTTTCCAAATCCGAAGGAAATTGCACAAGAAAAATACATAATTTACATAAATTAAATACAACAACATTTTATCGCCAAAGGGCTCGGCTCTCTTAAAGTACTTGAGAGTGCTAGGACGCCATATGGCCCTAGGCTCAATGATAGGAATATCCCTATGCACACCTCCGCGTGGTAGAGGGCGGGTAACGCTAACGTGCAGGGGGACCGAATGGATGCCGGGATAAGCAGACAACCCAGCTATGCTGGTCAGGGCACAAACTTGTCATTGGGATGGTTAAAAGCCCCCTTAAGACGGATGAACTGCAGGTGGCGGTCAACGGCATGATAGTCTGGTGGCGGAGGAGCTTTTTTTTTTTGTTAAAAGGCCAACGGCAGCAGCAGGTAGCGTCTGTAACCCATATTGGGCGGCTACAAAAAGCGTCTGTTTTCCCATAGTGGGCGGCCTTGAGCAGTTATGTGTTTGACCATACAAAAGGCGGGTGTGCCTGTCAAATCTGAGCTTATGTATGTTATTAATCATATCTCGGAAAACACCATGGTGGAAGGATATATGCTAAAACATGAAATATGACAACAAATGGAAATGAGTCCCCAAGAGGTAACCATTTTATGGAGAATCCTTCTGCAGCTTCGGCTGCTGTAAGCCGCACATCGGATTTGGGGGTGCGGCATCTTTCGTATACCAGCGTCAATCAAGACGCCATAACAATAAATGAATCGTTAACAAATAGAAGAAGTCTTTTAAGAAGAGCAAATGATACTTTTGGCTACCGCATACGTACGAAAATCGGAGCATGGAACGTTCGATCCTTGTACGGCGAAGGTAGATACGAGCAGGTTGAGCGTGAAATGCTTCACCTTAAGATCAGTATCCTGGGCATCAGCGAAACTAGGTGGAGAGGAAGAGCCGAATACAGAGCTGACTCTGGGCAAACGAGAATGCTGTATTTCGGGGAGGATGAAAGAGAGGGTGGCCAAAGGCTGCATGGTTGTCAGAATTATGTTGAACGAAGAAGCGAGGCGTAGTCTTATATCCTGGGCGCCCATTTCTGCAAGAATAATGACAGCAAGGTTCCGTTCAAAAATTCGCAACGTCACAATAATTCAGTGCTACGCCCCACAAATGAAGCGACCGAGGAAGACAAAACCGCTTTCTACACTCATCTTAACTCAGTTTACAGTGGTGTTCCAAGAGCCGACATCATAATTGTCATGGGAGATCTCAATGCCCAAGTCGGATCAGACAACTACGGTCTGGAACGCGTCATGAGGAAAAATGCCTTGGGGTCACGAAATGAAAATGGCGATTTGCTGGTCGATTTTTGTAACGCTAATCGTCTTGTACTGGGTGGGACTGTGTTTAAACATAAGACTTGCAACAAAATCACCTGGGTACATCCGGATGGTCAAACTGAAAACCAAATTGACCACATCATGATTCAGCAGCGATGGAGGAAGTCAATGTGCGATGTTCGCCGACATGGAAAGCGACCACCATTTGGTTCTCATGAGTCTCAAGCTACGAACTGCAGCTGTACAACGTCAATCACAGGGTGTAGCAAGGAATTCGAAGTTCAATACAAATGCTTTAAGTGATCCCAACATATGTCGTAACTATGTCACCAACCTTAACGACAGAGCTTCGTCATTAAACGGAATACAACATTCAACAATTGATGAGATGTGGGGTGATATAAAAAGTGTTTTTATGGATGCTGGATCCGAAACTGTACCCAAGCAGTCGAGAGTTAGAGACCCTTGGATATCCCAAGACACCTGGGATAAAATCGAGCTTCGCAAATCGTTGAAGATGCAAATAAATGCCGAAGCGGATGCTCAACGAAAGGCTGAATTGCGAAGAGAGTATCGCTTAGCACATAAGATGGTCTATCGCTATGTGAGACGTGACAAGAGGGTGAGGTTGAGGGTGAAAACGCTGCAAGAAGAGGAAATATGAGGGAATTGTACCAAATATCCAAGGAAGTTGTCGGGAAGAAAAGCAACACCAATCATCCTGTAATGGATGTAGATGGTACAGTCTTGGTATCAATCGAGGATCAGCTGCGCAGGTGGAAGGTTCACTTTTGTGCCTTGCTCAATGAGGATTCTATCGAGCAGAGTGCTGAAGTGCCCCAGCTTAACGAGATGCGTAGATCATATAGGGGTATTGACATCGAACCCCCTACAGTGCTGGAAATTCAATCTTCGATAAATCTTCTCAAAAACAACAAAGTAGCTGGACTTGACGGTATACCAGCCGAGTTCTTGAAAGCTGACCCTGCCAGAACGGCTAGTATTCTACACCCGTTGATACAAGCTGTGTGGGCAAACGAAATCTATCCCAGCGACTGGAAGGATGGTGTAGTTGTTAAGTTGCCAAAGAAAGGTGATCTTAAGAATTGCAACAATTGGCGAGGTATTACAGATTTGTCCGTTTTTCCAAAACTAATGGCAACCATCATTCTGGAGCGGATAAAGGTTAGAATCGAGTCTAAACTCAAGAGGCATCAAGCTGGTTTCCGCAGTGGGCGGTCTTGTGTCGACCATATCAACACTGCGTATCGTTCTTGAGTAGTCTGCGGAGTTTCATTCACCGCTTTACCTCATGTTCGAGGATTTTGAGAAGGCCTTTGACCGAGTAAACCGTGAATGTATATGGAGATCACTTCTTGGTAGAGGAATTCCCCAAAAATTGTTGCCATTATAAGAGAGTCCTACAACAACGCAAGATGCTTTGTTTTACACAATGGGCAGCTATCCGACTCTTTCGCAGTGCGGCAGGGTGTGAGACAGGGAGATGTTCCATCGCCAATTCTCTTTCTACTGGCGATTGACGATGTTTTGACGGCCAGCGTTGGAACATCAGAGAGGCAGGGCATTCAATGGAGACCGTTTGAAAGGCTTAGCCACTTAGACTATGCCGATGATATATGTCTCTTGGCAAATAACATCAGCGGGCTGAACGGGATGTGTCAAGCTCTGAAGGTAAAAGGAGAGGCGAGTGGTCTTAAAATAAATAGCAAAAAGACAAAAATAATGCTCACAGGCCGCTCCACACATCAGCGTATTTTAATACAGGAGACGCCAGTTGAAGAGGTTGAACAATTTAACTACCTTGGAAGTATTGTTTCAGCAAATGGTGGTACTGATCTGGACGTTCAAAGTAGAATAAATAAAGCTCGCGCAGCCTTCGGTTCTCTCTCCCTAATTTGGAAATCCTGTCAAATCTCCTTGCGCACAAAGTTGAGATTCTTCGAATCCAATGTCAAATCCGTGCTGTTATATGCTTGCGAAACCTGGAAAGTCACGACTACCATCTCAAAGAAATTTCAGGCTTTTGTGAACCGTTGCCTACGCCATATTCTAAAAATTCGCTGGCCACAAATTATATCAAACGAGGAATTGTGGCGCAGGACAAGTGAAGAGCGGCTGCACGTTGACATAAGAAAGCGTAAATGGCAATGGATTGGTCACACACTGAGGAAACCAAACGATGAAATTGCAAAGCAGTCATTTGAATGGAATCCTCAGGGTGCACGGCGGGTTGGAAGACCAAGAACAACATGGAAATCAACAGTTCTAGCAGAAGCGGACTCCCAGAGAAAGACGTGGCCACAGTTAAAACATCTATCTGCAGACCGTGAAGGATGGAAACGATTTGTTGGCGCCCTATGCCCCAACCGGGGTTACAGGACTTGATGATGAAGCTATGATTAGACAGTCAACGCAAATGGTCAACGCGTTAACTCAGTGACGTCAAAATGACGTAAAATTCTGGCCCCAAAGTTGTCTTATCGTGTGATTGTCAATGCAGAATACTGTCTATGCGTTGACTGCTGCGTTGACACTTTCTTTGACATGCATTTAAGTGTCAATGCGTTGATTATTTTCGTTGGCCGTGTAATCACCTTTCAACGCAGTTTCAGTACTCACAGCGAATTTTTCTGCCATAGCAACTTGCTCTGTGTTGACCTTCATCTCAATTTCGAACATTTTGCATTTTTTGAGAATTTTTAAATATATCGACAGTTGATGGCTTGACAGATGAGGGAAAACTATATTTTGATGGCAAAAGTATATTTCAATCCAAATGACACCCAATTGCACTTAAATCACTTTCTTCCGGAGCAGTAAGCAAATTTCAAAAATTTCTGATTGTTTAGATGTTTTTTTTTATCCATTGAAATCTTAGTGTAGCCATCGTTCAATCGAATATGATAGTTGATGGCTTGACAGATGGCGGACGAACTATATTTTGACGCTACAAGAATATTTCAATTAAAATGTCAACCAATTGCAATAAAATCACACTTTGCGGAACAGTAAATAAACTTCAAACAGTTCTGATCCTTCAAACGAGTTTGACAGTTGATGGCTAGACAGATGGAGGCCGAGCTATATTTTGACGGCAAAGGTATATTTCGATCCAAATGCCACCCAATTGACGTAAAATCACTTTTTTCCGGAGCAGTAAAAAAACTTCAGAAATTTCTGATTTGTTAGCTGTTTTTTAATCCATTGACATCGTACCCATCCTTCAATGGAACTTGGCAGTTGGAAATGGAGAATGAACTACATTTTGACGGAATAAGTGTATTTCGATCTTAATGTCACCCAATCGTCCTAAAATCTCCTTTTTCCTGAGCAGTAAGAAAAACTTCAGAGAATTTCTGATTTTTTAGAGGTTTTTTTAATCCATCCACATTGTATTGTTCGATAACACAGCAGTCAATGTCCGGTGATCATCGTCAACGTAAAAAATGATTCAATTTTGCTCTTGTCAGCTCAGCGTCAACGTTCATATGTTTGGATGTGGTCAAGTAGTGTAATCGTCAACGTTTCATGCGTTGACACAGTCTACGTCCACAGTATATTGACGATGATTTTGATGACGTCAAGGAGTCAATATGCATTGACCATTTCCGCTGACCGTCTAATCTAATAGGCTATTCACACCAAACCACATAACCGGTTTTCGGAGAAAGCTTTTCAAAAACTCGAAAACCATTCACATCGAACTTTACACGTTTTCATTTGACATTACAGTTTTTTTTTTGTTTGTTGACAAAAACCACCCACAATTTTCTGTTTTGTTTTTTCCATTTAAATAAAATAAAAACGGTGTTTAAATAGAATCCATATGAACAATTTGACTTAACACAAACAAATCTTATCAATTTGAAATAAATTAAATAATTTTAAGATTTGAATTTTACGACAGAATTTCGTTATCTATTTTCAATTTCTTTTGAAAGCACCCTGTCAGTTTCTTTTTTGACATTTCAATAGGCGCTGGTTTTATATATGACTTGTGTTTTACGATAACCTAAAGTTGTAAAAAATGTATAGGAAAACTTGTGTTTTTGATTAGGTTTTTCTCCAAAACCGATATTTTCGCTAAAACCGCGTTTTGGGTTCGGTGTGAAAAGGCTATAAGTTTTAGTTTTCAAAACATTTGTTATCGGTGCGGATTATCACTTTGTTATCGAAAGTTTATTATGGAAACGTTTAAATATATCGAAGATATTGAATGCAACAAATATTGTTTATTTAAAACTGCCAAACAATGTCTTGAAGTTTGATTTTCTGTTTTTTTTTTTCACATTGTTGCAGCATATCGTGACCCAGACTAATAAGGAAGTTTATTCTTTTTATTTTTAATAATTTTTTTTACACTATCAGATCTTTGCCGAAGAGAGCTTAGTACAAGCGACAAATGAATAATGTCATTTGTATAATTTTTGATTTGAATGCTTGCCACGAGAGATTATAAAATGAAGATGACAACCCTCGACTGTCATTTTGATTTGCCTTCAAGCTGAAACGAACAGCTGCACTGATTAGATTTATGGCATTTTCGATAGGGGCAGAGTGACAGTTCTTGTTCGAGAAAATGTCTCTCTGGATTTGATTTCAGAATCGAAAACAGAAGCGTTCACACGTATTGAATCAGTGTTCTGGATTGTTATGCCGGATTTACACGATTGGAAAACTGCCAGTATAATGACGAAAGCAACAACAAAAGAATGGACAAGTTCATTATTTTTGTCATTATACTGGCAGCTTTCCATTCGTGTAAATCCGGCATTAATCGAGAATCCCATTTTAAAGCGTTAGTGAAAAACGCACACATAGAATCACATCGTCATTCAGCACATGCCTTGTAGTTGTTGCAATTCATATCTATTCTTCGTTCTTTGACACGAAATGAAATTACAAATGCAAACAAATGAGTTTTGGAGGTTTAAACGCACGCAGGTTTGACAGCTTTATTTGATAACCTCTGCCTGCCACATAGCTGAACTGGTAGCCATGGCACTTTATGGCATTGATGGTATTTTTCTCTGCAATGACGTCATTCGCTAAACCTCAACGTCGCTCGTTATCCAGTGCCAGAAGTGACTGCAAGCAATGAAGCTAGGACCCGATGCCTTCAAAAACATCAATAGGATTATTGGAAAGCCGAAACTGAAAAACCGACAGTTATTATTAGCAACAACATTGAAGCAAAATCAGCACAAGAAAAAGTGGAAGCGTTTGCCAGTTACTTCGAAGGAAGTTACTACACACCGAAACCACCTGCTGATCCGGCATTTTTGGACGAAGTTAGATAGATAGATAGATAGATAGATAAGATTTATTGATCCTTTTCAAATTAATTAACAATCAGTTTAATACATTAATTTTAAGACATGGCTTAAAGCCGTCTGCCCGAGTTTGACGAAGTCTATAAAAGTATTTAAAAAGATTCTTCAATTATCGCTTTTCTATATTTTGATGCTTTTTGACAGTAGGTATACAGTATATTCCAGTCATTGCCATTCAGAATGATTCTCATTTCCAATTCATCTAACACTTGTTTTCCAAAATACCGAAGTCTGAACTCTCTTAGTACAGGACACCTTCCTAAAAAATGGTAAACGTTCTCTCTTTCGTGTAGGTTGCATAGAGAGCAAATGATAGGTAAATCCTCCCTATGTGGGATAAAGTTCAAGTCCATAATTTCACCTCTGGCTTTAAAAACTGTAGAAATCGTATCGTTAGAGTACCTTTCGTTGAAGTAATTTTTTTCACATAGATTGTGATCTAGACTTGCATATATTTCTCTGTGTGCTGAATCCTTGACATGCTGAATGCTGTTAATGAGCATTTTCTCATCGACTGCAGAGAGCAAATTGTGGAACTCTTCTTTCAATTGACTTATGTTTTCCGTGTTTATTCTTAAGTTGTATCCACAGAACTCTGCTAAGGATTTCCATTCATCATAGAACAATATTTTCGTCTCTATAATGTGATTTGCTATTCGTTTGATCAATCTATCACCGTTCAAAGATAAGCATCTCAAAATGTAATTAAAATGAAGCTTCAATGTATCCATAAATAGTGGAGGGAGACCAGTTTCAACCAACAACATGTTGTTTGGTGTACACTGTGGTAGCTTGAAAATCCTTTTTAAAAAGAAGCGAAGTAGTTTTTCTACCGTTTCGTAATGCTGATAGCCCCACACTTGGGCACCATACAACATTATTGACTTGGAAACCGCCTGGAATATTTCCAATTTGATTTTCATGGATATATTTTTATCTTCCATACAATTTTTCCACGCTAAGCTTATCGCTGACTTAGATGATGCAAGTTTCTCTTTTAAGTGAAGTTCCATGCTCATGTTACTACAGATGTGAAGACCCAAGTATTTATACGATTTTACTGTTTCTATTTCTTGTCCATCAAAATACCATTTTTCGTTTCTTGAATATCTCCCTTCTCCTTTTCTGAAAACCATTGTTTTTGATTTTGTTGTGTTGACCGTTAACCTCCACTCATCGCAGTATTTTTGAAGCTGATTTATCATTCTTTGTAATCTTTCTGGTGAGTCTGCAAGTAACACCATATCATCTGCATACATTAGCACCTTTATTAGAGTACCACCGATCCTGACGCCTCCACAAAGATATTCGGAAATATCATCGATGAACATCACAAATGCTAAAGGGCTAAAATTGCAACCCTGTTTTACACCTGTAAGAGTTTCGAAGAAGTTTGAAAGATGTTTTCCGTTCCAGACTGCTGATGACGTGGTCTCGTACAGCTTTTCTATCAGTCTACCAAATTTCCGTGATACACCAATATTATAAAGTTTATAGAAAAGTGCACTTCTGTCAACTGTATCGAAAGCTGATTTAAGGTCCACGAAGAACGCGTAAAGTTTTTTCTTAGTCCTGATAAAGTTCTGTGCAACGGTGGTAAGGATAAAGATTTGATCTATTGTTGAGTAATTCTCTCGAAACCCTGCCTGGAATTCACTAAGTAAGTTGTTTTGAGAAGTCCACAATTGAAAACGCTTCGCCAAAACACCCATAAGTATTTTCAATACAGAGTTTAAAAATGATATACCTCTATAATTTTCTGCTTGGTTGGGGTCGCCTTTCTTGAAGATTGGAAAAATCACGCTCTGTCGAAAGCTGGTTGGGATATCTCCTGTTTCAAAAATTCTATTGAATTCTTTAGTTAGTATTTGTAACAGAGAGTCATTTGCATATTTGAAGAATTCAATTGGTATCCCGTCTGTTCCCGGTGCTTTTCGGTCCTTGCTCTTAACTAACCAAAGTTTTACTTCTTGTAACGTTAAGGGACTATCCAACAAATCGCACTTTGTATCCGGAACTGCATATTGAAAACTAGGCTGGTACATGGAGCAGGGAGGGTTCAAAATATTTTTAAAGTGTTGTTCCAATTGATTCGCGCTAATATTTATACCAATTTTAAACATTTTTCCATTTTTTTTGTTGAGCAGATTCCATAGTGTTGCAGAGTCCCTACATTGGGATATTTCAATTGCTAAGGCGTTTTGATATTCAATTTTTTTCTTCTGGCATGTGCTTTTGTATTCTTGTTTCGAATGTAGATACATTTGTTTATAACTTGGTTCATCGTATTTTCGGAACAGATTTAACAGGCAAAATGATTTTTTTCTTTGCTTTTCACAGTCAAAGTCAAACCATGGCTGTTTAAAAACTTGTTTTATCTGTTTTTGTGGCATGAGACCGATAGCGTTTTTAACAATCTGAGTTACGTCGTCTATATTTCCCACTGTTACTATTTCCATCTGTCTGTTCAGGTTCATCCGGTAGTTTTCCGCCTGGTTTCGATTCCATCTGAATTTGGGTAGCAAATTTATTGCAGCTTCGTCACTTCTCATTTCATTAGTTATTAAGTTAAATGTTGTTACAATTGGTAAATGGTCTGAGAAATTTTGCGAATCTACCTCAAAATTAGTAATACAATTGTTCCATTCTCCTCCGCTTAGAGTTAGGTCAATTACTGAGCTTCCTTGGGCACCCACAAACGTATATTCGCCTTGTAAATCTCCCATTGAACATCCATTTTGAATTTTCAGTCCATACTCGCTGCAAAAGTCTAATAGTTGACAGCCTTTTCTATCCAAAACCCAATCCTTAGAGCTTCGGAGTTCTGAATCTTCATCGCAATTTGGCCCTAACAGTTGCTGAGTGCCAGTCCTTGCATTAAAATCACCCGTGAGAAGAATGTTGGTTTGATACTGCAGATTGTTTATAGTATCTCTTAGCTTTTGTAGATCGCTACTCCACTGTGGTCCTTGGGATCCGTTTAAGTAAACAGGAATGATTTGGAGCTTTAAACCTGAAGCAGAGTGGGGTTGAATATTGAAGATTCTCAAACCAGATGATTCCTGGAATTCTATTTTGATATCAGTAACGTTCCTTCTGTATCCATATAGACAACCTCCACTCGCACGTCCTCTAATATTCCTGACACCAGGTGTCCAACAAAGTACATAATTGTGAAAATATTGCTCAAAATTCTTCTCTTTACCTTCTAATAGGTGCGTTTCGAACAAACAGAAAAATTCAAATTCATTTACATATTTAAAGAAATCAGAATATAAAACTTTACTATTTAAACCACATATGTTATAACTTAAAATTCTGTAGCTAATATTTTTTACAAAATTCTTACTTAAAACTAAACTTGGGCAGACGGAAATATCCTAAAGCTGTTGTATAGAAGTGGAAGCACTGTTTCTTCCATTTTGCAATTGGTTCTTGTCATTGCTAGACGGTGTTGCCGCATTTTCACATCCAGATGGCGCTGGTGGGTTTTTGTAGATTTCTTGTACTTCAGCTGTTCCCATGACAGCCAGATGATTTGAAATGTTTACATTCTGGTTGCTACTCAAAATGTCCTCCAGCATTAAATTTCCATCAAACTTTCCGCATTTTAATCCAGAATTAAAGCTCCACGTAAATGTTTTCCCTTGCACCATAAGTCGGTCATCTCTAAGGAAAGCCTCAATATTTGGATTTCTCAACTTAATTGATTTTCTGATTTCCAGCAGCTTTGATCTTTTTTGTCGGATAGTTAAAGGATAGTCCCGATGAACGGCTACGCCAGCTTCTCTAAGAGATTTTGATGCGCGAAGAATGTTTATTGCAGGTGTTTTATCTTTTAATTGAACCAAAAAATTAGTGCTATCTGGAGTGTTCGATCGAATCGCAATGATGTTTTTTTCGCTCACTGCCGATGTAATTTTACCATGCGTACGGCAAATGGTTTGTATTTGCGCTCTTGGGTCTACATCATTATTATTTGCGAGGTGAAATATGAGATTCCCCTCTGTACTCCGCATTTGGTTGGCCTCCACTTTTTCTTCTAATAATTCATATTTATTCTCCAAAGCCATGACTTTTTCTGTAAGAATTTGGTTACTGTTTTGCAAGTGTTTAATTTCACCGTGTAGCTTTTCTAAATCAGAAAGTCTTACAACTTCCTTCAGAGACACGCGTATATCTTTTAAACTCTCCTCAAGAGCCTCCTGCATGATAGTGCGAATCATATCGCTGTCCATGGTGTTGGTTACACTTTTAATTTTACTAGGATTTGATTTTGCTGGCGATATATCTTGACACTTCCTTTTGTTTTCAGTCATTAGGGCATTAAATATATGTACGTAGGTATATGACGTTTAGGTTTAATTTGTAGCCGGCTTTTCTTCCTTTTTGTTTTATTCAACTTAAAGTAATTAAAAGAGGAACTTACGGAATTTTTATAATAATTTTGTAGCACGCAAATAAAGCTTTATTTACTGAAGTTTTTATGTTTTTTAATATAGTTTTAATCGAATTTAATAAACTTTTAATTCCGAACAATCTTTTTTTGCTTTGTATCACAATCCAGGGTTGCCAAACATCCCCATGGACATGGACGAAGTTAAGACATCCATTTAGCAGACTCCACAGCCTAATCTGGAAGTAGTCATATTCGAAGACTTCAATCCAGCAAGTGACCCAACCGGCAGCCCACATTTATGCAATCTGGAAGAGGTAGCAGAGATTAGTGGCAATTCGAGGCCAAAAAAGTTAGCTGGACCAAATGGATCTCCAACTACGTTCTAAAGTCTTTCACATACATAGTCATGATCCTCCTCACAATCATCCTTAATAACTACATCAATAACTGTTACATCCCTCAGAAGTGGAAAACAGCGGAGATAGTTACGAAATCGAGGAAAGGAACTTTCAATTTGGTGTCCAACTAAAGGCCTATCTATATCGCTCCTTAAGAACGTCAGCAAAATACTGGAAAAAGTAATCCTCCAAAGGATTAAGAGGTTTTGCAGTGAAAATGACATCACCCTTGACATGCATTTCGGCTTTCGAGAAAAACACTCGACTCCGCCCAGCATTCACCATTTACCCTGTCACCATTGAATGCTTCCGGGATGTTAAGAAAGCATTCGATAGAGTATCCACAAACTACATCTATTACATTTACCTCTGCCACTAGGGAAAATCAAAGGGCACGGTAGTGCCCAGCCAAGTTCGCGGCACTACACCCTTTTTACAGGAACAAACTCAGGCGATTTTCAACCCCCCTCTAACTTCAGTACCAATAAAGTCAGAAACTTCAAATTCGGAGTATTTGCTGAACTGATCAAACACAGGTGGCTCACCAAATTTCAAGTCTTTAGCATTAGGAGTTCCCAAGATATAGGACTTCAAAAATCGCAAAAACCGTAACTGACTGACTCACTGACTGACTGACTCACTGACAGATCATCAAAATTATGGAGCACTTCCCGACATCGTAGAAACTTGAAATTTTGCACAACGGTAGGCCTTGTGGCACATACAAAGGAAAAAATCAAAAATCTGCAATTTTCTATTCAGGGGGCGTGGCATCCACCCACTTTCTTAAATATTCTATAAATTATATGGAGCCTTTCCGATTGTTGTAGAGCAATGAAAATTGGTAAGTTGGTAGGGTTAGAGGTACTTAGAAAGAAAAAAATTGAAAAATTGGAATTTTCCATACAGGGAGCGTGGCATCCACCCACATTCTTAAAAATTCTTATAAATTATATGGAGCACTTCCGATTGTTGTAGAACGATGAAAATTGGTAAGTCGGTAGGGCTTAAGGTACTTAGAAGGAAAAAAATTGAAAAATTGGAATTTTGCATTCAGGGGGCGTGGTATCCACCCACATTCTTAAAAATACCTATAAATTATATGGAGCACTTCCGATTGTTGTAGAACGATGAAAATTGGTAGGTCGGTAGGCCTTGAAGTACTTAGAAGAAAAAAAATCGGAAAATTGGAAGTTTCAGTTCAGGGGGCGTGGCATTCACCCACATTCTCAAAGATTCTTACAAATTATATGAAGCACTTCCGATGGTCGTAGAACGATGAAAATTGGTAGGTCGGTATGCCTTGAAGTACTTAGAAGAAAAAAATCAAAAAATTGGAAGTTGCAGTTCAGGGGGCGTGGCATCATCCCACATTCTTAAAAATTCTTATAAACTATATGAAGCACTTCCGATTGTTGTAGAACGATGAAAATTGGAAGGTTGGTAGGACTTAAAGTACTAAGAAAGAAAAAATTGAAAAATTGGAATTTTGCATTCAGGGGGCGTGGCATCCACCCACATTCTTAAAAATTCTTATAAATTATATGGAGCACTTCCGATTATTGTAGAACGATGAAAATTGGTAGGTCGGTAGGACTTGAAGTACTTAGAATGGACAAAAATCAAAAATTTGGAATTGTCCATTCAGGGGGAGGGTGCCATCCACCCACTTTATCAGAATTGCTGTTATTTGTATGGAGCACTTTCGGTTGTCGTAAAATTATGAGACTTGTAAAGCGGTAGGGCTTGACTTTCACCTGGCAAAATAAATCTTTGCAAAAAGGAGTGAAATCACAACAAAAACATAAATGTTAAAAAAGGAGCCAAGTTCTTATGTGTACAAGAAACCTGTGCGTAAAAAGTCAGCCAAAAAAAGTAATGAGATCTAAAATATATGCCAAGTTTTAAGTTCATGAAGTTTAATATCAAATATCTTAAGTAGAGTAATATCGAAACAATTCCGAATCATGACAGAAATTTGGTAATTAATGATTACTGATATAAATTTGGTGGATTTACTTGGCAAGTTTTCTCTTAAATACTTACTTAATCACAAATTTAAAATGTATGAAAATTTGACCAGTGAACCCTCCAAATTTTAATCAGTAATATCATTAAATACCAAATTTCTGTCATGATTTGGAATTGTTTCGATATTACTCTACTTAAGATATTTGATATTAAACTTCATGAACTTAAAACTTGGCATATATTTTAGATCTCATTACTTTTTTTGGCTGACTTTTTACGCATAGGTTTCTTGTACACATAAGAACTTGGCTCCTTTTTTAACATTTATGTTTTTGTTGTGATACTTTTTTCTTTTCTTGTTTGGTCCAACTGGACAGCTGTAAATCACACATAAATACCATAAGAGCCGGAGTCGCTTAAAGATCGAAACTTCCTCTACAAATTGATGATATCTAACCAGTCTGACCCAACTTTATGTTGATGACTCGCTCACCTATGTCACCATAACTTGCCATCCGGAAAGTAGAGGGAATTTGTCTGCTTCAGGAGACCCTCAACAGGCAGAGGCAGTCGCACTGCAGCGAAGTGCAAAAAGATTGTTCTGAAACTTCCAGTCGAATCCACCATTGCTGCCAATCCACTTCAATGAGCCACTAAGGTTCAACCCGCACTCAAGAAGTGTTTTCAAAAGAGTCAGTTGGGCCTTCCAAGAACCGGACGAAAATACTGATGTAAAAGCAACTCCTGTGGCCAGTCATAAGGTATTGCTTCCCCGTCTGCTTCTCAATTTCCATGACAACCATTAAGGAACTTCGAAGGGAAAATACTTAGAATTTGCATCGGGCTACACTTCAACGGACAGCGACGGAAACATTAAGGTACGAACACTTCTACACAAAAGCGAGCATAGTCCCTCTGGGCAGGTTCCTACCGCTCTCTGCAAGGAAACTATAAGATAACATCCGCAATCACCCAAATCAGTAAGAAGAATGGTTTCCTTCTATGCTGACACAGGGTCAACCTATTCTACCGCGGCAAAAAACAACCCAGAAAATAATCAAATCACCACTGGACAACCGGGATGGAACACCCTTTCCAAACTCATCCACTTGTATATGGTGGCGATGGAGAACGTACGCTATTCCATCAAGATCAGTAAAAACTTTACCAATACCTTTGATGTCAGATAAGATTTAAGTGCGTGATGTGAGATGCACTTTTGTGAGTGTTGAGAAGTAAGCCAAGAAGATGGGTTTACTGGTCACCAAGTTTATGCTGTTAACAAGACGTCTTGGAGAGAATCTTAACCTCGAAGAAGTTAGAGACCTTGGCTACCTACACATACTCCAAATACAGTACCAGCGCTGGAGATCATAGGAAAAATTACTCTCGCCAATGACTGCTTCTTCTGGCTAAAGAGACAAGTCTTTCGAAAGCTCAAATTTCCTTTTATAAAACTCATTTATGGTGGATGAGAACGCTCTATTAGCTGCACACAATAGAGTACTCCAACTAGAACTGGTGCTTAAAGCTGCAGCGGAAAAGGAAAATACTCTGTGTGATTTTTCGTTTGTTGCGACGAAGATACAAGAAACCTGGTGCGCGCAAGTGGAAAAGGAACTCAGCTGGTTTAGCATGCGAAACTAGAGACAACTAGCGTAAATTAAGCTGCCTGCCCGGAAGAATCTGGTTGGTTGAGATTCTAGCCCACACCAGATTGAAGCGCCACCTTATAGTCCAGTCATTTTGTGCTCAAAAGTGCACTTAGCGAGCAATTGTGGGGTATAGTTTTGATTTTTTCCCTGCTTTACGTTTTCGGGGTGCGGAATCTGAATTTGAGGTTTGCGACAAAATTTTCGTGACGCAACATGGAAAACAAAAAATGATACAAAAATGCATTTTGTGGGAGGTTTTTACTTATGGCTCAAAAACTATCAATTATTTGTGAATTACATCGATGTACAATTGAAAGTTTAAACAATTTCCAACATATCTCTGTTTAAGATTTTTTTCTGTGACAACCCATTTGGACTCATGCGCTAGTTGAAAATTGACGTACTGAAAATACTAATTTACTACTTTGCGTGACAAAATTTGAATTCCGGTATTACGGAAGCTTGTGGGCAAGAGAAGTGGGGGTCAGGGATGTCGTGAGGCATTACATTAGAAACTTTGAGGTGCCTCAAAACACATTGAAACAACAACAACTTCAGTGTTTTCCACATTGAAACAACAACAAATGAGTTGCATGAGTTCAGTGTTTATATTTTATTCATGCCTCACGACATCCCTGACCCCTCACTTCTCTTGCCAACAAACTGCCATGATGCCGGACTCAATCTTCCCAATCTAAACAGCGTCATTTGCATTTTGAAAAAAATCTGTTTGTGTGGTGAAAACAGACAACAAATTTATTAAATCTAAATTAAGATAAAGTTTCAGTGAAAACGTACCATAGGAACCCCCTCACCCATAGTAACTATCAACTCAAGTATTTATTTTAATCAAAAATAAAACCCCATGAGCGTTCCTTTGTTAAGAATTCATTTACATTAACTTTTTTATATCTCGAAACGTGTAACCTTCAAAAAAAAAAAGAAGATTGATTTGCATCATTACACACATTAACTCTATTGGTAACCGCATTTTTATAAAATAAAACAACAAACAAATAATAAGTCTTCAATTTGATTTATTGATATTGTGATAAAATTCACGCTTAGAATTTATTAACAATTATTTGTCAATTGACAATTAAACTTAATTAAAGTTAACTTTACACTTGGCATCTGCTAGATATTTCATAAGACCAAATCCTGGCGTGTCTGTCTGTTATAGTCACTTTCAAAATACGTTTAAGTCAATTTGTGTGTTAAATTAGATGGGGCTTCAAGAATTTTGCACAATAGTGGCAAAAATTTCATTATTCTTTTGTCTGAGAATACTCCTTATTATGATAATTGAATTTCATTTAAATTTTTTTGTTAATACAAATTTATAAAAAAACAAAAATATTTTGGCTGCTTCTTTCTTTTGTGTCAATACTGTGCCTATACCTTTTTACTTAAGGTGAAAGATTTGCAATTCTATTTTCATTGTTTGACGATGAAAAAATGTGAACGTGGTACTTTCCTTCAAAAAACAAAAAAAAAAATCAGTCAATAGTCTCAGTCTCAGGTATGAGGCCTATAACTATAAATCACTGAACAATAAGCCATTGTAGACTTTCGATTCGAGTTCGTGCATTGAATATATTCCAATGAAGCACTCTGCTGTCAAATGTATGTATATAAAAACAAAAACGCAGAAGACGTCAAATTATGGTATCTGTCAGTCGGTAATAACTTTGGCATAGTTTTGAATCATATCTATGCGAATATAGTATAAATGTATGTATGTGTATGGTGGGACTATAAAATATTGTTAACTTTCATATTATCGCCATTAAAGTGCTGCAATTAGTTATTCGTGTGGCTTGCTTGCTTTACTAATGCAAATATAGTTTAGTTCGCTTGATGGGAAACAAAACAGATAGATACCTACCAATCCAGTATCCAGTGGTGGACGGCCACTTTTTGTGGCGCCTTGACTCCCAGGAATAAACTCGGCGCTCCGCCTTAACAAGTTTAAGCGGCCATGTTGTTACAGAAGTATCTGTCAAATTTGATGTGACTTGTTCTGTAGTATACCACAGTGTTTATGCAGTTTATTTTAAACAACGCGTTTTCAATTCTGTTACGTTCGACGCATGTAGGTAAATAAATTAAATAAATTTAGTGACGCGACAGCTCCTGGAAAACCAGGGCCTAGTGACTTGACTTAAAACTCTCAACCATTCCTGTGCCTTTTATTGGCAGGAATGGAGGGGACCGACGATTTTTGGTTGAGTCCGAACGGCTAGATGAGAAGCACTTATTCATGACCACAGATACTAGTGAAGGCTGGGAATCTAACCCAAATCTTTGACATGACAATCCAACGCAGTCTACGCATCTGTCAAAATCGAAAAAATGGCGGATGCCTCTATTTGTCAAATGTGAATATTTGTTCTGTGTTCACTTGTTACTTTTTTTCTAAAAATAAGTGTCACTCACGCAGCCATAATTTCTGATGTTTTCGATTTTGACAACCTGCGCAGTAGGTATAATACCTTATGGCCTTTTCGATTCGAAAATGCAACCAGATTTGTTTACTGTGAGAGTGTGTAAATTATCAAATTGGACGCAATTTTTCTACATATGAACAAAAAAGGGAGATTTTTGCGAAAAGTGTATTTGATTGATGATATCGATAAAATGACCAGCTCCTGAGTTGATACACATTTAAGCTTGATTTACGCCATTGATGCTTGGAAAACATCTGGTTGCAAATTGGTGATTTTCTTATCAATCTATCATATAAATGTCTAAGCACAATGACATTTGATGTCTTCACAGTAAATACAAGGAACGCTAACCAGCAAAACCAACGCGTTTTATGCGACAAAAGCTGTGTTTTTTTCCTTGCCCGAATGGGCTTGGACGAAAAAAACGATGTCGGGGCTAAGCAATTTACATTTTAAAAGCAACAACAACTAAGCCCCGTCGGGCTTAGCTAAGCCCAGAGAATTTTCGGGGCTTAACTCAAGCCCAGATAAAAACTGTGTTACCGGCATGAATTTCATACATGTTATCGAAAGTTTGTATGGAAACTCCATTTTTTTTCTGTAATGGCGTCGCTTAGCCCCGATGTCGTTTTTTTCATCCGATTCCCCCGGGCTTGCAAAAAAAAACACACCTAAAGTCATCGAAAATGGAAACCCGAATACGAATACCCATCAAACGAAGCCGCAGTGGAAACATAAATTGGCAGCCATTTTGTTAAAAATGGAAAAAGTTCGGATGTTTCTACGAAAAGTTTATTTGAAGGCGTAAAGCTGATGATACCGATTAAATGAATTATTACAAATTTGCGCTCGATTTACTGCATTGCAATTTTTGTATCTGTCTACAATATACGTACATAAATGTCAAAGCAAAATGACATTTGACGCCATTTGCAAAAATGATGGCACATTTACATACATCAAGCAGAGCTAAGTTAAAGCTTTGGTGTTTTTGATAATTTCTGCGCCCCTCTTAACATGCGCCCCTTAGATTAGCTTACGTATTATAATTTGTCTAACTTCGGCACTGCGCGGTAGGTAGGTCCATATGATATACAAAAAAGCGTGAACGTCCTAGCTACATAACGACTGACACGTATCTAAGGCCTTTACACGACCACGATGTCCGTCGTCGTCGCCACCGTCGTCGTTGTCGATGGCTTAGAGCAGCCGCGCCACCGCCATGCCGCATTTAATAATATATTTATAGGCATTGCTAAGCCATGCTGCCGGGCCGTTGTTGTCGTGCTGTCGCCGCGCCCGCCGCCGCCGCCGCCGTCACCACCACCGCTTGGGTTGGTTTCAAAACATTAAAAGATTTTTCTCACGTAAGCATTTTGTTTTCCAAATTGAACTGAAATTCTAAATACCAGCCACTTGCTGGTCGTTCCTCTATCATTGGCCGCACGTAGTTAGGCTGATTGACAGCGCAACGCTTCTATTGAAGCTCGAAATCGAGCGCTGTCTCCGCACTTCTGTGATAATTTTCTTTCGAAAAAGCTAAACTTATTTTGGCCATCAGCTCTGAGTATTGTGCTGTGTGAGTTACTTAAACACAGATAAAGTGTACCCATTTGGCTTGCATTCCAGGTAAACTTTTATGGCAATCATGCATGCTGGCATGTGAAGTGGGTATATGTGTTGTGTACGGTGTACGCACAAACCCGCCAGTCACTCTGGTGAAAACCCTAAAATGAAATCGCGAATAATCTCCAGCATATCTACTGCCCGCAGCAAAGCTTATGCAAAAACACATTCACCGCACTTCGTCTGTGGTCAGTGTTGAATTTAAATTACAGGTTGGTTATGCCATGGTGGAATTGAAATCAAAAAGTTGACAAGTTGTTGCTCTGCTTCTTCAAAGCCTCATGTAGGTATGTAAGTAAGTAAGTAGGAGCGGGTTAACTGAATGCGTAGCGTTTACCTAACTTACCCATCATTACATAGAGCTGGCAGCACTGTAAACAGCAACAAGTCGAGTTTAATGTATTTTTATTGTTCAATTAACCTGCATAACATGATTTTTGTTGTTTATTTTTTTGTTTCTTCTTTTTGATTTAACAAATGGGGAGATTGTTGTTAAATGAACTTTTTTGTCAGACCTAGAAGCTGATGGTAAATATGGCGAATATGTATGTACCAGAGGACAACCAGCATTTTAATTTAAAATAAGTTGATTATCGAAAAATATGAGTTAAAGTTGCCTTGTAAGGGGTTTTACTTTTGGAAGTTTCTTTTTTCAACCTGTCTACCTTGACAGATTTTATAACCTAAATGGCAGTTGGGAAAAAGAAATTCAGTTTTAATTCGTATAAAGTTGAAGAAAAAAAAAAACGTCTTGAGTGGCCATATGGCAGCAAGATTAATTTTTCGAAAACAATCATCATTGCAAATGGGATATGTATTCCAAGGAAAGTTAAACCTGTTTAAGTTTTTGTAGAGAATTCTTCATTCATTGAAAAATAGAACTCAAATCACACCAAAATCGTTAACAATTATTGGTATCGAAATTAATGTTATATTTGAATTTTGGTTAAATGAAAAAAAGTTGCGGAACATGATAGTCTCGCGAGTGGCAATAGCGTCAGTTGATTTAATGCTTGATTACTAACTAAGAGGTGTGGGTTCGAGCCCCACTCTAGGCAGCATTGTAACTGGATGCCATCCGTGGGATATTATGAGATAAATTAGCATCCTAGTCTCAATTTCAGGTTGCAGTCTGAGTAAGTGGTTTCTAGAGTTCATCACCGTTCCGACACCTCAACATTCATAAAGTAACATGGAGATCTCTTGACAAATCAACCGTCAACCATACTGACGCAACAGCTCGTGGGAAACCAGGGCCTAGTGACTTACAACTCTCAACCATTTCCGTGTGCGTGTTGTTGGCAGGAATGGAGGGGACCTACAATCGTTTGCCGAGTTCGAACGGCTAGATGAGAAGCACTTATTCATGAAAAGTATACTCTTGAAGGATTTGTCAGTTCCTCGCAAGAGGCAGTACCTCGTTTAGTTTTTTAGGTGGCAGAGGCTGGGAATCGAACCCAGACCTTCGGCATGACAGTCCAATCAATAACCACTATGCCACGAGGTACTAAAACGCAACGCAAAATGCTCCTTCAGTGTCCGAATGTTCTGTGGGGCCAACTTTGACTAGGATCAATACCTTGTTGCAGCAAAGGTACACAAGGTTGCGGATATCCAACACACAGCCAAAACAAGAAAACGAATCTCTAATAACTTCCTGCAAAAATTCTTCTTCCATGGCGATAGAATCAGGTATTGGGAAATAGTGGCAACATGGCCAAGAAGCCATCAGAGATTCTAGCTCCTCAGATAAATTTCGGTTTTACAAGACCACCGCAACGAAATCTCTGCTTTGAAAAATGAGTGGCAGCAAGAACATGCAGCAAGAGGCATACAAAGTGGAGTTGAATAAGAGGACAAGAGCTGCTCGCAATGTCTATGAGCAAAAGAGGAAGTTTTGCCAAAAAGTGAAAAGAACCTTTTAAGATGAGAGAGCCCGAACCGAAGTCTGCAAACACAATCAAGGGACCATCGCAGTAAAATCGCTGTCATTGCGGAGGATATGGAAAGATAATTTCTGCAGATGAAATGCTGACGGATGACGGATTGAATTCCACCAATTGCACTTTTCAACCTAAGGAGCGTTGCTGAGACAGCCTTTCCGGCGATAGCTTGGTTAGGAGTAGGCATCAGTTCATCTGCAAAATATGAAAGGAGGAGAGCATGATGGAATCTAAGTGTTGTTTGCCCGATCCTCAATAAAAGAGACATTTTGAATTGCTGCAACTACAGAGGCATCAGTCTCCTTAACATATCTTCTGTTCTGTCGTAGAATGTGAACGCCTAAAGGCATTCGTCAACAATCTGTTAACTCCATATCAGTGTGACTTAAGCTCATTATAGTCCACCATCAAACAAATACTCACAGATCTTGGAAAAACTAGAAAAAAACACAAACTCAAGAAATTAAAATCGATACACATTACATTGTCATAGCTATCAAGTCCACTTATGACAGCATCTAAAGAGCATTGTTTAATTTTTGTATCTCTGCCAAACTCGCCTGCTTGGACAGTTGAACAAGGTCGGTAAAGACCTCACCGTTACTCTTGATCTCGAAAAATTGTTTTAGACCCGGCGATGCACTGCCATGAGTCTTCTGTTATATCGTTTTTGAAAGAATAGTGCAAAACTCTCATATGTCAACGACTCTCACATCGACGACATTCACATAATCGGAAGTACAAAGCCCTAGAAGACGGAAGAAGAAACTTAATTTGTGTCATTCTGAGTACACACATCTACCAACCTTGTCATCATCATCAGATTTCGATACGTCGAACGTCGCGTCGGCGTCGGTCGGCGTGAAAATATTTTGATTCAACTTCCAAGAAAGCTGTACATCCTAACATAGGGCTCAGGAATAGTTGTTTGAAAGTTTTTGTCGAACTGTACTTTTGGAATGTGTAATGTGTATTCAGTGTGACTTGGAAGTGATCCGAATGAATACAGAACGTTGTAATGACCAATGTTATTGTTGGTCTATTGTGAGGAAGCTTTAAGGCAAATGACTGTATAAGCAGCCACCTGTGTGCTAAAAAATATCGAGTGGTGTAAGATGGACGGTATTCACATTGGAATGAAAAACTGGATTTTGGTTGACGTTTCAGTATTCCCATCTTACTTTATTGATGGAGTGTGAGCGAGATGTGAATATCGAAACGTCAACAAAAATCCAGTTTTTTAGTTCAATGTGAACACCGTCGTGAAGCGCCTACAACATCGGAGAGCGTCATACTAAGTGCTCCACTTATGCATAACAAGCTGAGCAATGGAGTTTCCTTAAACTGGCTTTACACCTTCGTTCTACAATCGGTGAACGTTGTTCACCATGACGATGGAGAATGTACGCTGCTCTGTCAAGGTCGGCAAAGATCTCGCCAACACCTTTGATGTCAAAAAAGGCTTAAGGCAAGGGGACACGCTGTCATGCGACTTCTTCAACATCGTTCTTGAAAGAATAATTCAAAACTCTCACGTCAACACTAGAGGCATAATCTTTCAAAAGTCCGTCCAATTACTAACTTACGCTGACGACATTGACATAATCAGACGAACGAGAAGGAAGCCAAGAAGATGGGGTTGACCGTGAATGGAAGCAAAACTCAATATATGCTGTCAACTAGAAAGGACACCCAACATCGATGTCTCGGACAGAACGTCACTATGGAAACCTATAATTTTGAGGTGGTCAGAGACTTTTTCTTCCTAGGATACGATATAAACTCAGCGAACGATACCATATTGCTGAGATCAAACGAGAATTACTCGTGCCAATGGCTGTTTCTTTGGGCTAAGAAGGCAATTGAGAAGCAAAGCCCTCTCTCGAGCAACTAAGCTGTCCCTGTATAAGAGGCTTATCATCCCGGCCCTGATGTATGGTGCAGAAACATGCACAATGTTAACGGTGGATGAGAACGCGTTAGGATTTTTGGAGAGGAAAATTCTCCGGGTGATTTTCGGTCCCGTCTGCATAAATGGTGAATGGAGAAGAATATATACAACAACGAACTGTATGGGCTGTACAGCGACATCGACCTAGCCACAAAAGTGAAAAGCCAACGACTGAGATGGCTGGGTCACTTAGAGCGAATGGACACCAATGCTCCGGCCCAGAAAGTCTTTTAAATACAACCCCGTGGGACAGCGCAGTAGAGATGGAGAGCATAATGCAAGTGGAAGAGGACTTCAACCAACTTGGGGTGAGAAACTGGAGACAGCTAGCTAGAAACCGATCCGGCTGGAAGAAGCTTGTTGGTTGAGGCCCTGGTCCAACCCGGACTGTAGCACCCCCTTAAGTAAGTTATCAAGGGAATAAGATATGAATAGTGGAACATCAACAAAAGTCCAGTTTTTCCAGTCCAATGTGAACACCGTCATGGAGATGGAAATCAGCGGAGCATCGGAGAGCGACGTACGAAAAGCTCCACTAATGCACAAACAAGCCGAGGACTTTGCTTAGTTTGACGCAATACTGCCACACTATAAGTAGGAATCGGTCTAAACACCAAAGTGTATAGCCAATGACCAATGATACCAGGTTGAAGGCACCAACGGCCTTTTTGCTCTTTTTTTTTTAGATATAAGTAGGGTTTTCAGCCAGCTTAACTTCTTACCTAAAGTAAGACCTAAATATTTAGTTTTGTCAGTGAATGTTTGTTGTGTACCTTTGGTAGAAGGAGGATCTATATGCGGGATTTTTTATTTCCTCGAGAACAGAACATGATCTGTTTTATGAGTGTTGACATCCAGACCACACCGGTTAGCCTAATTGGTGACCTTATTTAAAGTGTTTTGTAGGAGTTCTTTTAAGATAGTAGAATGCTTTCTTTCCTGATACGGCAATAGCAACATCCTCCGCATAGGCAATCACTCCGCAGCTCTCCAGTTCTAGGCAAATCCGCAGCTAATTTACCGAATTCCAAAGAAGGGGAGATATGAAACCGCCTTGTGGCGTTCCTCTACTGTCAGACCTTCTAGTAGAACAGTTTTGAATTGATCACCCTGTTATAGTCTATTTGATAAATCTTTTCACCAAGCGAACCATCTATGTCATTGCAGATGTGTTGACATTGTTAAAAGTTCTCATTACATCTAAGAAACCAAGGTGTACCCTTTATGATTCTCTTAATACTGACGAATTTCCTGTAAGATTGGACCGACAGACAACAAGGCAATGATATCTTCTACAAGTTCCGAGTTTTAAGGAACATGGTGTTATTGGTCCAGTTTATAATTCGAAATGCTCAAAGAATTTCCCCAGTTTTGCTGTCAAATACTTATGTCGATGCCATTGATTGCTTGTTTCGAGTAATGTTTTCGGAGTCTTTTTCTGTTCCCGATATCAAGATGGAGTAGATTTGGAACACACGCATACATATACAGTTTTTCGTCGCACTACTTGTCAAAAGTGATAAATGCATGAAGAAGCCATTTTATAATATGGCGTCATTCAGTAGTGTGTGTGTAAATTTGACAACACGTTGTTTTCACATTCTATTGGAATCAAAAAGGAGTAGAATAGTCAGAAGATCCAATCGAAAACAACATTAGAAAACAAAATTTTGGATTCGTTTGCTCAGGTGAGCGCTCTAATATAAAAAAACTAAACAATCGGCTAAGGCTCTAGATCGAGGTAGCTAGATGTTTCTATCATCGTAGTGTCAAGTTTAATTAAAATCTTTAAAGTATTTTTTAACGAATCCAAAACTTACCCTCGCAAACTGAGAAAAAAAATCAACAAGCCATAAATAACTTTTGTAAAAACGAGCAATTTTCTATTTAATGAGTACATATAACTTTTTTGCACATTAGAGAATTGTAAATATAACTTTCAACTATACAAGTGAAATCGGTGGCTGGCTGTCTTTTACTAAGAAAAAACTATACACATTAATTTAAGGCGCAGAATAACCTACCTGTCAAACCACAACCAAATTAGCTATAGTTATGCCTACATTACTTCAATTAACGAACAATAAAACTCAAGTGCATCATAACATTACGACTGTTGACATTTTGGCTCCAATTTAGACTGACACACATGTTTTCATGATTCTATACTTAGCTTATCATTTGCATTTTACTGTCATCGGCCATACCCCTTAGTTTTTTTTTTTTTAATAATGATTGACCAAAAAGGCCAAGTAACATTATTAATAATTTACTGCTCTGTTCGTGTGTGTTAGTTTTTGTTGTAGAATCGTAAAAAATACATAAATAATGATACAATAAAAAAAAAATGTTGACCAAGACAAACAAACACAATTTCTTCTACTACTTCGTGAAGTCGTCATTTTTGTACATATGCTCGAAGTGGCACCACAATTTTTTTTTATTATTTAATATTTATCTCTCTGGGGATATATGATAGTATTTAATTAGATGCATTAATGAGGTTGAGAATATGTCAAATGTCAAAAGCTATAAAATATTATTTGTAAACACAAGGGGCAGATTAAGTTGAAAAGCCAAAGAATTATAGAATTTCCAATTGGCACGGCTCACGGCACCACAGAGACCATTTTGATAGTAAAAGTTGGACAAAAGTCAAATAAACAATGCTGAATTTATAATTAATTTAAAAGGGCTTGGTATTTTTTTGTGTTAAATAGTTTTGTTCAACTTTGTTTTTCTTACACGCGTATTTATTTAAAAAGATGGTTGAAGCTTGAAGTTAGCTACAAAGGCAGAGTGAGAGGAATGGTGAAATAAGATGCAGAGACAGCGCAAAACAAATTGTGTTTGGTCGTTTGTAAACAACGAGCTGTTGAGATTCATTTAAAATTAGTCTATGAGGTTTTCTTTGAGAAAAAAAAGAGAGTTTTGAGAAAAAAAGTTCATGGAAGACAAAAATTCGAAAACAAAATTTAAAGGATGGTATCATAAATAAAAATTTAATTCTTCTTTTCATTCTGCAGGACGCTGTTCGACAAGCGAAACTGATAATTATTGTAGCAGATTATTTGGAGAAATCTACACTCTTTTTCGCAAACAATTTAATAACCAATTGGTGTAACTGTCGATGAATATTTTTCTGCTGTAATTTTGGAAGCATTTCGTTGTCCTAAATATTTCATTTCGCATTAGCAGCGTAATAGGCTTAAGTGCCAAATCTTAACGAAAATCTACTACAATCAACAAAAGCATTTCGTTGTCCTATTGGAAACCAACTAAATATTTCGTTTCGCATTAGCAGCGTAATAGGCTTAAGTGGCAAATCTTAACGATAATCTACTACAATCAACAAAAGCATTTCGTTGTCCTATTGGAAACCAACTAAATATTTCGTTTCGCATTAGCAGCGTAATAGGCTTAAGCGCCAAATCTTAACGAAAATCAACAAAACCTCTATTGACACCACGGTGTATTAATTGAACTGCACAAACTGTTTCATTAAACATAAACTTCACACTCACACACATACACTCTTATTTGAGGTTGTTAAGGGCTCTGGACCTTTGGCACCTCATATGTGGTAAATTTTTGTAAATTTCCCATAAATGAGGTGCCAAAAATCGTTTTGACCTTGGATTTTTTTTGTTTTTCAATTCATTAAATATTCATTAAAAAAAATCTATGGCTGACCAATTACTGAAAATAGCTAACCTTTTACAACCGTAAAGAAGCCTTTCAAATTGCATACTTTGTTTTTTTCAAATGACCCAAATGAGGTGCCAAAAGTTTTTTTTGTGACCTTGAAACGAACTTCAAAAATTCATAGAAAAAATCTATGGCTGACCAATTACTGAAAATAGTTGACCTTTTATCATGATCTAGAAATCTTTCGGATGGTAAACATGTTTTGCAAATTTCCCATAAATGAGGTGCCAAAAATCGCGCGTGACCTTGAGCGACCTTGAGAAAGTTTAAGCCTTTATTACAAGTTATCTAGGGCTGACCAATTTCTGCGACCACATGACCTTTTCTGACCAGTTAGATGGCATCTTTTTTTATCAAATTTCCCTCATATGAGGTGCCAAAGGTCCAGAGCCCTCGTTAAGGTAGCACTATAATGCTCTGAGGGGCACTTAGGTGGTCAGAAGAATAGAAGCGAATACACGGAAAGCAAAAGACTCGTCTATAATATAATAATTTAATATAATAATTTATAGGTGCTTGCAAAGTGAATTGATGTGTTCCCCTTTTGAGGATATAGAAAGCTACTTTTCATTGGGTTTTTGACATTAGCTTCAGTGCCATTCTGACTATTATAGTTCTACCTTTAGGCCTTCTGCACACGAAATGTCGCGTCATAGATGTGCCCAAGATTCATCATGCAGCGACGACTCCTCTACGCCCAATCTTCTGCACACGAAGCGTATTGTCATCGTCGAACAACATATGCAAAACTCGGTTCGATTTTGAATTTCAGGATAGTTTTATCAAAGATATTAATTAATGCGGACGTTTTTGTTGCAAATAGGTATGACAATTTCAAGTGATGCTATTATCTGCGTATCCGAAAAAAAGATGAACCGTAGAGTATTTTGGCTGCATCCGTAATTTAAAAAAAAAAATACAAAACAAGGTTATTCATTGCAACCAAAAAGTTATTGAGACGATTCTTGGTTCCAGACATTTCACAAGGACCAACACGGAAGCGTAGGGCGCGTCTATGACGAGACGCGTCGTGTGCAGATGGCCTTAATAGCCAGAGATAGACAGGCTGAATTCACATAAGATTCGAAGACCAAAGTACTGCTTTTTTGAAAATTTGTTCACACAACATTTGCAAATCATAATCCTATCTAAAAAGTTTTAGTCCTTTTTAGCAGATGTTGACTCTTAAAAATAGATTTATTAAAACAAATAGAGTGTATAGAATACACTCACAATGTATGTTGTAAATGTAGATTTATTGAAAAAAATTTAGAGTTACATTTTTACGAGTGAGCGGAGGCCGAGCGGACGCTGAGCGGAACACGAGCGGACGCTGAGCGGAGGCCGAGCGGACGCTGAGCGGAACACGAGCGGACGCTGAGCGGAGGACGAGCGGACGCTGAGTGGACGCCGAGCGGACGCTGAGCGGACGCCGAATGGAGGCCGAGCATACGCTAAACGGATGCCAAGCGGAGGCCGAGCGGACGCTGAGCGGACGCCGAGCGGACAATGAGCGGAGGACGAGCGGACGCCGAGCGGGCAATGAGCAGAGGCCGAGCGGACAATGAGCAGAGGCCGAGAGGACGCTGAGCGGAGGCCGAGCGGAGGCCGAGCGGAGGCCGAGCGGAGGCCGAGCGGACGCCGAGCGGACGCCGAGCGGACGCCGAGCGGATGCCGAGCGGAGGCCGAGCGGACGCTGAGCGGTCGCTGAGCGGACCTCAAACTCTCATATACCTCCTCAGACTCCCTGATCACACGTGAAGAAATTCAAGAATTTTCTGCGATTTGTGATAGTGAGCGGGGTAATTTACAAGAGAGAGGGGGATGAAATATTTGAAAATATTCGGTGTAGAAAATTGACGTTCTCTCTTGTTTTGCTTTTCCTTTCCAATCCAACCAATCAAATCGTGTTTTTCACTATTAGCCTATTGAATAGACCTTTTAAAAAGAAGGAACAATTACGTGCAAGGGTTTTTATTATTGAATATGTTTGTTTGGCCCATAAGCATGCTTAAAACCGAAAATGCTACTAAATTCACCCATGCGTTTCTGAGAGAATGGTCACACTGACCACTTTTCAGTATTTTTGGTATAACTCGAATACTAAGCCGAATTTGACAATTTTACATATAATACTTTTTGTTCAAAAATCAAAGTTTTCGAGTTATACCAAAAATACTGAAAAGTGGCCAGTGTGACCATTCCCTCAGAAACGCATGGGTGAATTTAGTAGCATTTTCGGTTTTAAGCATGCTTATGGGCCAAACAAACATATTCAATTATAAAAACCCTTGCACGTAATTGTTCCTTTATACCCCTCATTTTCCGGTCTATTCAATAGGCTATATAGAAATACGAAAAACACAAAGAGGAGAACAAAATCTGCAGAGTAATTTTCTTCACATCTAAACACTTTCGTTCTTCACGTGTAAGCAAGCTCAGAGAAGCACTTATTCATGAGAAGTATACTCTTGGAGGATTTGTCAGTTCCTCGCAAGAGGCATAACCTTTGAAAAAAACATTTCTATTTAAAGGTGGCAGTGGCTGGGAATTGAACCCAGACCTTCGGCATGACAGTCCAACACCCTAACTATTGTGCCACGAGGTACTACAGATCACCTTAAACCGAAAATAGCTTTCAAAACATGTAAAAATCAGCTTTGTGCAGGTAGGTTTGCAATTTTGACAGTTTTTTGAAATCTAAGAAAAAATCAAGATATGATATTTCTTATAATACAAATTTTTGAAACCTTAGTTGGAAATTTTAAAACACACTTCAAGTCTCGGCAAAAATAATTTCAAATGCGAAGTATTTTAAAGGAGAGACTGAAAACCGTGACAAAACAAATAATTTTGTTCCCGAAATCTGTTAAGAGGGTTGTGAGTTGTTCGAAGGCCTTCTTCCACTTGCCTGCTACATATAAGAAAACTTTCAGGAGAATATAAGAAATAAATAATCACAATACAACAAGCCCAAGAAAAGTTCACCTTTTCGATAAAAAAATACATTGCCAAAAGAAGTCAGGTTACCAAGGCCAAAATACGTAAAACATGGTAGTGATCTTACATGATGGTTTTGGTTACTTTTCATTCTAATGGTGTAGGAGCCGTATACCAAATAAATGGTGTGATGGATCTAAATGATTGCATTGACATACTTCAGGGAACCATGCTATCTTATTCAGAGGAAGAAATGACAATCAGATTGGTCTTTTAACAAGGCAATGACCTGAATAACACCAGCGAAAATGCTAAGGTGTGATTTCGGGTCAGTAATATTTCAGTAAAGGATTCGTCTCCCCAATTAACTGACCTCAACACAAATTTTAAAAAAGTAGTTGCAGCCTCCAAACCCACTAATAATTAACAGATTTGGGGCACAATGGACAATTCATGGAAAGTTATCCTATTGGAGAGATTTAAGTTTTTTTTTGGATTCCATAAAGTGACAATTGGAAGCAGTAAGAAGCAGTAAGGGGTCTACAACTCAAGATTAACCACTTTTGTTATATTTTTTTATCAAAGTTTCGGTTATTTTCTCAATTTGATTGAATATTGCTATTTTTTTTGGAAATAGTAACAGTTACGAAACGCAAAGTTTCGTAGGATAAAGTTCCGAAATACCAAAGTTTCGAAAGGAAAAAATTGCGAAAAGATAAAGTTTCGAAAAACAAAGTTTCGAAAAACAAAGTTTCGAAAAACGAAGTTACGAAAGGAGAAAAGTCAAAGTTTCGGAAGAGAAAGTATCGAAGGACAAAGTTTCGAAAAAAAAAATTCCGAAACCCTCGGAACTTCGTTGTTCCTTGAGGGATTTCAACGAAATTTATACAGGTGATAGCTGATACAGAATTAAAAACGAAAACAATATTTTCAAAACAGGGTGTTCCAAAAATATGTCATCATATTGCAACTTCGTAGTTTCTCGAGCGATTTCAAGGAAATTGACACAGGTGATAGCTGATACAGAATTAAAAAAGAAAACAAATATTTTCAAAGCAGGGTGTTTTAAAAATATGTCAACATATTGCAACTTCGTTGTCCCTTGAGCGATTTCAATCAAATTGACACCGGTGATAACTGATATAGAATTAAGAAAGAAAAAAATATTTTAATAACAGGGTACTTCAATAGCATAGCAACATATTACCATTTTCATTTATTTTATTTTTGGTACACCCTGTTTTGAAAATATTTCTCTCATTTTTAATTCTGTATCAGCTATCACCTTTGTCAATTTGGTTGAAATCGCTCAAGGAACAACGAAGTTCCGAGGATTTCGGAACTTTTTTTTCGAAACTTTGTCCTTCGATACATTCTCTTCCGAAATTTTGATTTTTCGGAACTTTCTCCTTTCGTAACTTCGTTTTTCGAAACTTTGTTTTTCGAAACTTTATCTTTTTGAAACTTTGTCCTTTCGAAAATTTGGTTTTTCGAAGCTCTATCCCTCGAAACTTTGCCTTTCGAAACTTTGGGCTTCAAAACTCCGGCAGATTTCTTGAAGACAATTTTTTTTACATATTTAATAAAATAAAACAATTTCTTGTCGTTACATGGATTTATAATTAATGTGGCTAAATACATTTTAAAAGTTTAAAACTATAATTTAGGTGTGACTTTCTTACTGCTATTATTTTGACCGAAGCTGTATGTATACATGTTATTAAAGCTGTTGAATCAAATCCACTGGGCTTAATTTACAAAGTTGTTTGTGTTTCTGACTCTTCAGAATTGATCTACTTATGCATGTTTTCAGTGCGACGAAACTAGTTTTATGGCCCCAAAACTAGAAATCTTTCTGACAACCTTTACTAGTCATAATAACACTAGTTTAAATGAAGACTAGTTTTATTAACTCATTATACTTTTTTTAAGTGAAAGTAACTTTAAAATTTTAACAATCAATAAAATGTATTCATACTTATGCAGGTATCATTTATTTGTATTTTTATTAAAAAAATAACTAAAATTATTTTAGAACTGGTTTTGACACAATGAAAATTAATTTTTTTAAGGCATTACATATGAATATCTTGGAACTATACGCTGCTGAAAAGAAGTAGGTACATACATAAATGTATAAATTTAATTTTTCTTGAATCAAACTGGAATTCTGCTTAGAATTTTCTTTTCAAACCAAATAAAATTTTTGACCAGATTTTTGGTTTAAGAGCACGAACATATGTACACATGTCGTTGTGATTCTTGAATTAAAATATTTTTTTCTTCTTTTTAAAGATCACCTACATAATTAGAAAAACTCATGCAAGGGGAGTTATTTTAATTTGTTCTTTGTTTGTCTAGGTAGAGAAGTATTATTGTTAACTGCCTATTACTCTCCCGCAGAGTGACTATTTTTAAATGTTGCATCGTGTTGGATTTTTTATGTTATAAATACTAACACCTACATATGTATATACTCACGCAACAAGTGGCTTCTTTGCTTGGTCGATATATACATAGCTTGGAATTTTTTTTAATAGACACATTCAAAGAATCTATGGTAAGTTATTCGATCCGAATGGGTATAATACAGCAAGATGCAAGATCATACAAAACAAAAACAAAAAACTTAAGAATAAAATCTATGCAACTACACATCGCTCGTCTCTAGAGTATCATATCGCAGATGATAAAAAGCTGCAGTCAATTAAAGTTTCTATATATTTTTTTTTATACATGAAAAGAAAAGATGCAAGTCTTTAAAGAAGCAGTAATTAATAGTCAAGGAAGCCACAGAAATGGCGGAAATAAAGCCAACGACTAATATACGAGTACCTACGTATCAAAAAAAAAATGGTGTGAACATAAAGACGGAGAATGAATCAGAATTAAATCTGAAATAAACGTGCCACATACGCATAACGAGTGATTTTTCTTCAACGGAAGAATCTTTTCCATGCTCAGAAAGTAGCATTGATAATAAAAATGATGACCCTGTTAACTTAATCACATCAAAGAAAATGAGAGAAACTAATGCGATAAAAAGAACTTACTTACTTTTTTATATCATACAAATACAATGTAGGTACTTATTAGTCCAGTCAACGAAGACTCAAAATTATAAAATAAATGCAATAAATCATGCTCTCTGGGTTATTATTTAATGTTGTAGGGTTGACCCCCTGGTATAACATACTAAAAGTCCCCAGCCCAGGGCCGCGAGCTATAGCCAGGAGGGGGGGTTAAATTTCGGGAATATTTTGAAAATTAAGCGTTTGAGCGGAAAAGTGTACAGTACAAAATGAAAGAATAACAAATTTCCTACAAAAAAGGTCTTATTCATATTTTCGATAGGAGCAAGGTTACCAAAGATACGGGGAGTAGAAAATTCAAAAAATTGAAAAAAAATGTTATCGTCTTACAACATCAATGGTTTTTGGTTAATTAACCCAGAAATAACCGGAAAAGTACGTTTATATTGATTCATGTTCATTTCAGTGACGTCATGAGAACAAGTTGAAGTGTACAGAAGCTGGTTATGTTTAAAATGTCCTTATTTTTTTTTTCGATACCGTGTTTGTTTTTATTAATTCTTTAGAAGGGGAGTTGTATTTCCCCCCCTTTCTATAAGGGGGGACAAATTCCCTAAGCATTGACTGAAATTAGAAAAATAGCTATTTGAAAACAACGGAAATACTTACAATATTGTGCTACATCTTTTCCAAAAGCTTAAAACAGATTCTTTTATTATATAGTCAAGTCCGAAAAGTTCGGACACAGTTCATTTGGAACTTAGATTTTGTTATTGACTTGTCTTGCTCCAACAACAACATATTACTCCTTAGTGATTTTAATTTACCTCATATAGAGTGGGTTCCCTCTGATGACGAATCTTATCAAGAAGCTTCTTTAACTTCTTCTCAAACTGAGTTACTGCTTCTTGATAGAATAATTTCCACTGACTTACAGCAAATTAGCTGTATTAAAAACTCTAAAAATCGAATTCTCGATTTGGTATTTTCTTCAGACGCTAATAGTACTCTGGTTCTAGAATCTAGTTCCGGAATTACTAATATAGATAACTATCATCCTCCTTTGGATATTTTTTCGACCTGAGCAATCACCTTACTGAAAACAGTAACCCTTATGATTGCTCATATACTTTTGACTACAGAAAGGCAGACTTTCAATTGCTTTCAGATGAGATAGCTAGGTCTGGTATTGAGAATATATCAGTATCTAGCGATATTGACGAAGCAGTTTCTCCTTTAAATTATCTAAAAATAGAAACTTTTGCCACTCATGGTATACTAAAGAGCTTAGAACACTCCGAAATAAAAGAAACAAAGCATGGAAAGTGTACTTAAAAACTCTTTCACCAATCGACCACAATTTCTACATTACCCTTTTCGAAGAATTTAAAACCCTTTCAAAAAATCTATACTCTAATCATGTAAACGAAATGGGTAGTTCTCTAAAAGATGACCCAAGGGTATTTTGGAGGTTTGTTAATTCGAAAAAAAACTCAGATGGTTATCCAGCGAACTTCATGTATGAAAACTGTTCGTTGCAGGAAACCATTGATATTTGTAATGCTTTTGCGAAAAATTTTCGTAATTCTTTTATTGACAAGCCCTTAGATGTCGACGAAAATTTTTTATGAATTTGCATACTTATGCCCAAACAAGCTGCAACAATATCCCAGTGCCACCGAGTACTGTTCTGGACCTTCTCTCATCATTAAATGATGATTATTCATCTGGTCCAGATGGAATTCCGCCTATACTATTGAAAAAGTGTAAATTTATACTAGTTCAACCCCTTCAATTTTTGTTTGAGTTTTCTTTAAGGACAGGAATATTTCCCAATTTATGGAAGAAATCGTTTCTTACACCAATCTTTAAAAAAGGTAACAAATCTGATATAATGAACTATAGGCCCATAGCAAAGCTCTCTTGTATTCCAAAGCTTTTTGAGCAAGTTGTATGTGAGAGCCTAGCATTTCATACTAAGAGTATTATATGTGACCAACAGCATGGATTTGTGAGAAGAAAATCAACGGTAACAAATCTCCTTACTTTCTTGCATAAATGTTCTAATGCATTGGAAAACGGGAATGAAGTTGATTGCATATACACAGACTTTTCGAAAGCATTCGATCAACTTAGTCATGAAATTATTGTTTTTAAACTTAAAGCCTATGGTTTTCCATTTTTTGTTACATCATGGATAAAGTCCTACCTTGAAAAAAGATCTTACCAAGTTAAATTCAGAAATTGTCTTTCAAACTCATTCAGTGCTCACTCGGGTGTGCCCCAGGGAAGTCATTTAGGCCCATTTTTGTTCATTCTCGCTATAAATGATGTTACTTCATGTATCCGATGTAGTAATATTCTTATATACGCTGATGATATGAAAATTTTTAAAACAATACAATCTAATCATGACCATACTCTTCTTCAGGCTGATATTGACAATTTTAATGTTTGGTGTGGGAAAAACGGTCTTTCTCTTAACCCAGTAAAATGTCAAACTATAACTTTCTCTAAAAAACGAGTAGTGAGTGCTTTTGACTATTCCATTTCACAGCATACACTCTGTCGTGTTTTTAGCTTCAAAGACCTGGGTGTTCACTTCAGTTCTGATCTAGATTTCATAGTACATATTAATTACATTGTTAATAAGGCGAGTTCCATGCTTGGATTTGCTGGGCAAAGGAATTTAACGATCCGTATGTTACTCTTTCTTTATACCATTGTTATGTAAGACCCTATCTTGAGTACGCCTCCCAAGTATGGACTCCCTTTTACGAAATTCATAAAAGCCGTATTGAATCAATACAACATAACTTCATTCGTTTTGCCTTGAAACGTCTTCCTTGGGCTGATCCGTATAATCTGCCACCTTATGAACATGCTTCTGCAACTTCAAACTTAATATCAAAGGCGTGTTAATAGTGATTTAATATTTTTTCACCAACTTATCAGTGGCGAAATTGATGCTCCTGACTTATTAGCCTGTATTTGTATTAACTTCCGCGGGGGATCCCACCACCTACGAAGATTTGAACTTTTTCACGTTCCTTTTCATAGAACCAATTATGGTATTCACGAGCCTCTTAATCGTATGTGCAAACTTTTTAGTTTGAACGCTGCCTCTGTTGATTTTAACATAAGTAAGGTAGGATTAAAAACATTGTTGCGAACCAGTGCTCCACTCTCGTGAATTTGTATGTCTTGATTATGCTCGTATATAACTTTATTTAAATGTTTTATAACGGGTGATTTTTTAGCTGGTTTGGTTTTGGCAACACTGGTTTTGACAGCTGACGTGTGTTTAGTAACTTGTGTCACTGTCAAACAGCTTCAGTTTGGTTTGCAATTTAACCATGGATCGTCTTACAAATGAACAACGCTTGCAAATTATTGAATTTCACTATCAAAATTCGTGCTCGGTTCGAAATGTTCATCGCGCGCTGCTTCTGTTCAGCGATGAGGCTCATTTTTGGTTGAATGGGTACGTAAATAAGCATAATTGCCGCATTTGGAGTGAAGATCAGCCAGAAGCATTGCAACAGCTACCAATGCATCCCGAAAAAGCCACTGTTTGGTGCGGTTTATGGGCCGGCGGCATTATTGGGCCATATTTCTTCAAAGATGATGCGAATCGCAGCGTTACTGTCAATGGTGAACGCTACCGAGCGATGATAACAAACTTTTTTTTGCCCGAAATGGAAGTTCTTGACTTGCATGATATGTGGCCGCCTAGATCTTGCGATTTGACACCATTAGATTATTTTTTGTGGGGGTATGTCAAGGCTAATGTCTATAGGGACAAGCCCGCTTCGATTGACGCACTGGAAGCCAACATCCATGCATTCATTCGTGAGATACCGGCCGATATGTGTGAAAGAGTATGCCAAAATTGGACTCAGCGGATGGGCTACCTGAGACGCAGCCGCGGTCAACATTTGCATGAAATTATCTTTAAACATTAAATTGCAAGGTTCAAACTATCGATTCAAATAAATATTTCATTCATTTTTTCGAATTTTTTGTGTTTTTTTTTTTTTAAAGTTCTAAACCTCTTAAAAAATCACCCGTTATAATGGGGCATATTCATAGATGTTGTTTAAGCTGTTGCTAGACAAATATGGAGTTTACCGGATGAAGTTCCAATATGATAAACTCCAGATTTGTGTAGCAACAGCTTAAACAACATCTATGAATATGCCCCAATGCACAGTGGTTCCACTGCCGAACAAAGGCGGCCATAATTATTTGCTGGCATAATATCAACCTGAAATATTTGGTCATAGGGTAAATTGGACTCTCTGATCATGAATCTGAAATCGGTTTCGCTCTATCTTCTTTTGTTTCAGAGGTAGATACCTTAGGTAAAAGGGTGTAATATCGGACTGAACCCAATTTTTTAAAAAGTTCTGATAGAGTATGGATGTATTTAAATATAACGTTGAAAAATTATGTATTAAATATAACATTATATACATATGTACATTTTCATTTGATTCATTAAGGCCCATTTGCTGATACGAAACTTTAATATTTAAGTAGAACAAAAGCGCTTATGTGACAGTTTACGCAGAGGAAAAAGTAGAACAAAAGCTTCTTAAGTAGAACATAATTGCTTAAGTTTCGTATCAACAAACGGGTCTAAAAGTTTAATTTTATTTAAACCTCATTTTATATACAATTTAATAATGGATTACAAAAAATATATAACGGAAGTCTTACCTTCAACTAATATTTCCATCACAAAAAAAAATTCACAAAATATCAAAGTAAAAATAATAAATAAATGAAAGCACGCTTATTCTTGAGCCACTAAACCTCAAATGCCATGTTTTTGCAATGTGATCACTTTGAAGATAAGAATCTAACGGTATTACTTAAGTGCATTATTTTTTTCTCATTTATAATTAGTTTGGTATATTCTAAGCTTATTTAAATGTCTTTTTATAACAACCGTAAAAATTGATTTTTGGGATTATGGCCTACGGTGGAACCACAGTGCATTGCGGAAAAATGATCTTCTTTGATTATGTGGATTCTTAATTTACATACATAAAATTATCATATTTCATGAAGGGTTTTCACTCCTAAATGTTAATTATTTCACAAAAAAAAATTATGATAATATCAGCTCTTAATTATTTTTGAACACTTTAAGGCAAACGTAAATATATTTTGACAAAATCTGTTCCAAAAATCTAAAATCATATTTTAATCGTAATCGTGGTATAATTTCCATTTGAGACAGCATTTAAGGACTCATAAAGACTGTTTTAAGGTTTAATTTAGGAAGAGGACTTATTACTTTTACTTCCACAAACTATAACCCATGCTGAAGGACCAAATATATAAGTAAATGGGCATACTCAGGCAGATTCTGAAATAAAAGCAGTTAGAGGTAGGGCCATTTAAAGTTCAATAAAAAGTGCATCCGCAAGCTTCCGCAGCTAATTCAACTTATACTTAAAAGTAGATAAATGTACCTTTCCTGCAAAATATAATTTTTTGGGGGCGTAGCGGGGCGTAACAGTTAAAAGCTTAAAAGAAAACACAAATCGCAGTCTTATTTAAGTTTTTTGAAAGCCCAATTTCGCAGCCACACCATTCTTATATTTATTCGTATAGCGGCTCAAAAAAATGCATAATGGAAGTCTCACTATCTAATAATACCTCCAAGAAAACAAAACAATTCACAGACAATGCTAACAACAGCAAAAACTAATTGCAGTCGCCCTTATTTTAATGAACTAAAACTGAAATGGTATATATTTGTACGAAGTGATTACTTTATAAGCAAATATCTAACGGTATTACCGAAAAATATAATTTTTTTTATTACTTATATTGAGTTTTGGGTTTTCTAAGCTGATTTAAAAGGTTTTTGGAAGAAACTGTAATAATTTATTTTTTGAATTATGGCCTACTGTGGAACCACAGTGCAATGTGTCTAATTGTATATATTGTTTAATTTTGTTTATTTTAATTATTTATGTGCCTGTGTTAGCTCTGCTTAATTTACTAACCACTAACACATGCACTCATGATGAGCCTCTGATTGTAGAATGCAGTTTGCTTTAAGCTCATTACAACACAGAATTCTGAAGTGCTAAAAAAAAAAAAAAATCAAGTTAACAATTTTTGAAAATTCGTTTGAAAACTCAAAATTAATGCAAAAAAAATTGGAAAATGTTTTTAAATGATTTTTCATTTTTTATTTTACACTATAAAGTAGTAAATTGTCTTTTATCATTCAATCTTGCTGTTAGCCTTGAGTCGAATGCTGAAAACCAGACGGTCGTAGGGTTTCTAGTTTTGGAGTAAATTGAAAATAATAATGATGATTGGGCATTAAAAAATACCCTCAAAACATGTGTCATTATGCTTATATAATTCCAAGATAAATATTTAAGTTTGTTAATCTTTAAAATCCCCCCTCCCCAGCACTTTGAAAGTGGCTTTTCAAAAAAACCAAAGTAGGTTTTCAATCCACTCTGGATGTAATGTAGTAGATTGTGAAATTCTGCGTCGACGCCATTTTTAAATTTTATTAATAAAAATATTTTTCTAACTTTTATTTGCTTTTCAAATTTTGTTTCAAAAACGACTTTTTCCACCCCCTTCGTGCAAGGGGAGGGGTGGGAGAAGAACAATAATGTGGTCCTATGGTTTCAAGGGTGCTTAATCCAACTGGAGTTCTCGGGTCATCGTCCCACTCTTGGTTTTCGATTTATAAGCAACATTTCGGAATTGTGGCCGTCAGGTCAAAATGAAAGGTTGGTCTCACTAACAGCCCCACTTATAACGAACTTCGACAAAAACTTGATAAAGAAATGGAACTTTATCAAGAGCTAAAAGTCGATCTTCTTCGAAAAGAAAATGAGTTATTGAAAGCCGAAAATTCTCCAATAAACTCCAAAGCTAGCTTGCCACAAGTCATTAATTGTAGATATGAAACAGACGAAGAAAGAATTAAGTAAAAAGCGTAAAGCTAGCTCTTCTGAGGCAGCCTCGTCTTGCGCTTAAGAGTGTTCCGGACTGAAATGGTGATTTCATGAAAAAGATTGTGAAGCGTGTCCGATCAAAACAATTTAGGTGTTTATGGACAGATAAACCTGTTTTCTAGGACATCATTGGGAAAATATTTTAATTTTGTGCTCTTGTTTTTGGTAAAAGCCTCTTAGAAAACGAGAAAATGGCAAAAATGGCTGTTTTTCAAAGCAAATGCAGCTTACACTGTAGCATTTTTTGCAAAACAATGTTTAATAGCATAAAATTCCATATTTTTATTATGCCACTATTGGAGAAAATTTTTAATATTGTACCTAATACCTAAAAATCTTAATAATACAAAAAAAAAGTTTGCAAATGACTGGTTTTGTTCAGTTCGGAACACTCTTAATAACAACAAATGGAAAGTTTGTGTGAAAGCCCCGAAAGTTATCGTCTTCTGTCGCGAAAAATAAACGAAGAAAAAGTAGAATGGTATACCTATGAAAATAAGTCGGAAAGACCTTTACGTAGTGTGGCAAGAGGTCTACACGCATCATGCTCAAAAGACGATATCATTAGTGATCTAAAAGAGCGCAACTTCAAAATCCTAGATGCTATGAACATCGTCAAAAGAAAGATCCAGAAAATAGAGGGTGAAACGAAGGTGGTACAACGTGGTCTCTCACTATTTAAACATAGTAGTTAAGATCGAACCTCTAAGAAAGAGCACGAGGTTAGTTCCTAACGCTGCCAAGAATTCAATCACACCCAAACTTATTGCAAGAAAAACCAAGGTGTGTTAAATGCGCCGGAAAACATTTAACCGTTGACTGCATCGGAAAAAGTGAAAGCCCATTGACGTGCATCAATTGAGGCAGTTAGAGCTATAGTGGCCTAACTGCAATTTTATTGAAATTGAGTTTATTACAAAAATTGAATCTGTATGTATTAAATAATATTTCTGCATTTAAATTTTTTGAATTGATAGCTCGACTACAAAAAAATTCAAAGCTTGAATGCTGGAGTGGCCTATCTGATCAGTTATAGCGGTAATTTGAAGAATCATTAATACAAAATCAAATATCTTCTGTTTTGTTATCATATTGCAAAAAAAATCAATATTATGTTCATTTATTTGAAAACTAAAATTTTTAAATTTTTTTTTAATAAATATAATCTTAATTTATTTGAAAACTACAATTTTTAAATTTTTTTTAAAACAATAAGTGATTTAAAATAATCTGCTCCTTATTTTTTTTCTACTGAAAATAATAAAAAATGCAGTGAGGCCACTATGGCTCTCACTGCCTCAATTGTATTGGAAATTACTCGGCAAACTATAGGGGCTGCGAAGTAGCTAAAGAATTACAAAAGCGACAAAACTGTTATTCCCAAGACTTCCAAATCTAGGAAAGCTCCAAAACCTAGTATCCGTAAGAAAAAGCCATGTAATTGAGCACGGCGAGACTACAGCAAGACGAACGCAATGATCATAACACTGAAAACCACGTTTGGGATTTTTAGTTTTCTTTTTCTTTTGCCAGTCAGGCACCGTTGTCAGCAGCTTGAAAAATATAGCTCTAATAACTATAATAGTCGGACCTTGCCAAGACGAAGCAAGAAAAAGCGACGATGATAAGATGTCCACAGTTGCAAAAACCACGAGTAGATGTCACGGCGAGACCATTGCGAGAAAACCACTACACAGATAGCACGGTGAGGCTACAGCAAGACCAACGCAATGAGCATACCCTTGAAAACCACTTTTGGAATTTTTAACTGCGTTTTTAGCTTATTTGAACCTTTTTGAAGAAAAAAAATTTGGCGAGACTATAGCGAGACCAAAGCGAGATAATGGAAAAAACATTCCAATTGCCAAAAACTACGTGTAAATCTCTTCCCATCCAGAATTGAAAATCAATTCTTATAGATGTTGATGACAACTGAGTTCTAAATAATCTGAAATATTTCAAACAGCGCCGCACTTTTTCTAAGAGAGAAATTCCATTTTTGATTTACTTTCTATAGAAACAATTTTAAGTTGATCGTTTCCCTATACTTTTTATAAAATAAGTCAACAGATAAGAGTTACTCCAGATGTAAAATGATAAATTTCACCAATAGACCGAAAAAAATAATTTTTAAAAATAAAACCGAGACCAAAAGGAAATTTGACGAATTAAATAACTCTCAGTGAGAAATCAATTGAAAATAAAAGTCCACTGTTGTTTTCGATCTCCGATATACTGTTTCATTTTCAACATTCCACAAATGTTCTGCAAAGCAAGCTAGTGAGACTGGAAAATAGAAGATCCCACAATCGAATCCTAGAAAACTGTTTTTGCATAACTGGTTAGGCCCTAGACAATTTCGATGATTATCCTTGCTAAGCCTTTGTTAGTATCAATGAAAAATTTTCTGTCTCGTTATATAGTTCCCGTGCGAAAAAAAATCAAATTTGCCAAAACAATTTTCCCACCTATTCTGTGCACCAAATTGAATAATATTAAGGCGAAAAACTTTTGCCTTGGCCACCCATTTATTCATTATTTTACCCTAAATTACTACACTAAAAATTATTATTTTTGGATGCAAAAACCATTTGCATGCAAATAATGCCTTCAGTTGAATACATTTTTTTGGTAAGTGACGATCCAAAAAAAGAATATTTTATTCACCATTTCATTTTTCCGCATGCAAAACAATTGCCGGTCGATTGTTTTGCATGACATTCCATGACAGCAATGTTTTTTTTTTGCATGAAACTGTTAACCAATCAAGCAAACATTTATTAATTTTGCATTTCACCTCAATTATCTCTGACATGCGAGAATATTTGCATAGTTTTTTTTTTTTTAGCCTAGTTTACAGTTCCCGTGTGCAAAAAAAAACCTACGCAAATATTCTCGCATGTCAAAAATAATTGAGGTGAAAGGCAAAATTAATTTTTGCATGATTAGTCTAGTTTCATGCAAAAAAAAACATCGCTGTCATGGAATGCCATGCAAAACACTGGACCTGCATTTGTTTTGCATGCGAAAAAAGTGTGGTGAATAAAATATTTTTTTTTGGATGGTCGGTTTACACTTCCAAAAAAAAAATTTTTTTTCACTTCAAGGCTTTATGAGCATGCAAATAATTTTTGCATCCAAAAATAATTATTTTCCATTTTAGGCCTATAGTTTATTAATTAAGGGTAAATTAATGGCTCAATGGGTGGTTAGGCCAAGGCAAACATTTTTTGCCTTGAATATTATTAAATTTGGTGCACAGAATAGATGGAAAATCGTTTTGAAAATTTTGATATTTTGTTCGCATGTGAACTGTAAACTATGCTTTTAGCGCACGGGAGCTGTAAACTAGGCTTGAAGGCCTAAAAATTTAAAACAATGATTTTTGGATGCAAAAATCATTTGCATGCAAATAATGAGCTGAGGTGAATAAAACTTGTTATTTTGAAAGTGTAAACCGATCATCCAAAAGAGTATATTTAACTCACCACACTTTTTTTCGCATGCAAAACAATTGCCGGTTCATTGTTTTGCATGAAATTCCATTACAGCAATGGTTTCTTATGCAAAAAAGTTATTTTGTATTTCACCTCAATTATTTTTGACATGCAAAAATATTTGCATATATTTACTCCCCACGGGAACAGTAAACCAGCCTATCTGTAGGGCCCAGTTTCTTCTTAAATTTCATCCAAAGTTAGAATTGCTATCAGTATGTAAAGGGTGTTTTTTTAAGACGTGTGATTTTCAAGAAGAAATAAAATGCAAATAATTTAGTGTTATGGACAAGAATTTACCTTTATTATAAAGATAAGGGTTTGCTATTATGGTTTAAAAATGATTTCGGACAAGTGGTCGGCGCAGTTGGCTTGAATAAATTCCAGCCGAGAGGCCCAATTTTTGACCACTTTTTGCAGCAATTGGAGCCGTATGTCAGCAATAATGCGTTGTTGATTGTTTCGTTGGCTGTATCGCATATAGCGCCGTCTTGTTGGAACCAAAGGTCTTTAACTTCAACATCCCCCAATTTAAGCACGAAAGTCATTAATCATGGCTCTATAGCGTTCCCCATTGAGTTTAACATAATGGCCGGCTTCATTTTTCATTGCAGCGCGCGAGCCGAACCATTATTTTGGTAATAAATTTGCACGATTTGCAAACGTTGTTCAGGAGTAAGTCTATTCAATATGAAATGGCAAATCAAATTGAGCACAAATCAAGTGACAGCTGTCAAAAAGACCAACTCCGAAAAAAGTATTGCCAGATTGAAAACCACAAGTCTAAAAAAAAACACCCTTTATTTATGGCTGCCGTGGTTAAAATGTGGTGAGAAATGATGTTTGAAAAATATGAACTTTAATGTTTTCCATCCATCAAAAATTCATAAGGCCATGCTTGTCAAACATATTAAGGAATGTGAACGCCCCTATTATTATTATCATTTTTTAAATAGTGTTTCAGCTGTCCAGCTTCACAGTGTCTTAAGCAATAAATTATTAGTAAGTAAAATGCCTTGTGAGCGTCTAAAACCTTTCTGCAACACTATGATCGGCACGTACCAGTGTGGCTTCAGGCCAGGCAGATCAACGATAGACCAAATCTTCACATTGAGGCAAATCCTGGAAAAGACCAACGAATTTCAAGCCGAGACCCACCACCTATTCATCGACTTCAAAGCCGCATATGATAGCATAAGTCGCCAAGAGCTTCTATTGGCGATGTCGGAACTCGGGATCCCGAAAAAACTGATCCAGCTATGCCGCATAACGTTACAAAATACGCGGTGCAACGTGCAAATGGGTAACAGCTCATCCGAGTTATTCCAGACGTGTACAGGGTTCAGACAAGGAGATGCGCTATCATGTGATTTCTTCAACCTAGTCCTGGAGCAGATAGTGCGCAAGAGTGGTGTTAACATGGAAGGCACTATCTTTAACAGGTCTTCTCAACTTCTTGGCTATGCGGACGACATCGACATCATCGGCCGTTCCAAGAGAGCTGTACTTGAAGCATTCACAGCTATTGATGAACAGGCGAAACGAGTTGGTCTTGAAGTGAATGAGGACAAAACAAAGTATATGCTATCAACAAACAAAGCCTCATCTGTCCGTCGCCTAGGACAAAACGTCACTGTTGGTAGCAGTAATTTCGAGGTAGTCAAGGAGTTCACCTACCTCGGAACAAACATCAATTCCACGAACGACACCTTAGTGGAAATCCGACGAAGAATTACCCTAGCGAACCGCTGCTACTTCAGTTTGGCCAAACAAATGGGTTCAAAACTCCTTTCCCGAAAGACAAAGTGCACTCTACAAAACGCTAATTTTACCAGTTCTACTCTACGGCGCCGAGTGCTGGACGATAAGTAAAAAAGGGGAATTGATACTGGGCACTTTCAAAAGAAAAATTCTTCGGCGGATATTTGGTCCTATATGCGAAGAGGGCGATTGGAGGAGAAGATTCAATCGTGAATTGTACGAGCTGTACCAAGATGTGGATGTAGTCCAAAGAGCCAAAACACGTCGACTACACTGGCTCGGCCACATCGAGCGAATGAACAACAACTCTCCAGCCAAGAAAATCTTCGAATCCCAGCCCCCAGGTTCGAGACGACCAGGAAGACCGAACCTCCGCTATAGGGACCAGGCGGTCACAGACGCAAGAGCGCTTGGTCTCGACGACTGGAGGGAGCGTGCGAGGGACCGCAACCGATGGAAGACCGCAATATCTCAGGCAGAGACCCTTCATGGATCGGGAGCCGGATAAGTAAGTAAGTAAGTAAGATGCCTTCGGAATTAATGTTTTTTTTTTGAGTTGACCCAATTTTACATCAAATTTTTCATATTATATTTACTGCTACTTATTCTGGTAGAAATCATCAGGCAAATTATATCTTTTTAGCCACACAGTATAGTATATAATAATTATGAAATCATGAAGTTAGTTGAAAGTAGTAGATACTTACAACAGGGTTCAAATAATCAATGAATATAAGAAGTAGTTGCACACCTGAAATTAAGAGAAAGAATATTTTTAAATTTGAATTTGTAAAAAATGATCAAAATATTAAAAACAAAAAGTACATTATACAAGTATTTCAAAACTGTTTGTCTAGAGGAGTTTTAATACACTTACACACTTACACTTACTGCCTTAACGATTGGGCCGATTTTTACTAAACTTAGAACTTTTGAATATTTTTGAAAACTAAAAGTCAAAATGGGTCATCACACACCGTTCCTTAAGCTGTTCAACAATATTCTTTTTTTTGTAATGTTTATCATGCGTTAATTTGATTTAATACTCTTCTATTCAATTGAAGCTTTCATTCAATAAATTCTTCAACTGTCAAACTGTCAACAGACAGGGAAGAACACATTGGTCATTATCTTCAAAACCTTCGTGAAGTGCACTTCTTGTGTCAATCAAAATTTCTTTTATCAAAAAAACAAATTAATACCTATCTATCCTCATGGTAAAACATAAAACAACTTTCTATGAATCGTGTTCCAAATTGGCAAGTGCAAGAAATACACTCGATTGCAACATGAAAATACCGATTACGTTTTTTTTCTTATTTTTTGTTTTTTTATGTATTTATAACTTGTTGCCATAACAACATACCTTAAATCAAAACAAACAAATATAGGTATGTTATAACAACCAACACGTGATAGTGGGATTATACAAAATATTTTGCATGCCATGGTTTTTTTTTTTGAATATTAAAGGAAACTGATTAAGTAGTTTTTGCTTATAAAATTTTTCATCAAATTATTACATAAGGTGTGTGTGGTGTGTATAAGGTTAGGTCAGAAATGTAAGGTATGAAACGTAATTAAATTATAATGATCATCAAATTAATTAAGTTAATAGGCGTGTTTCTTTTTTACTTTGGTGATAAGTATGTGAAAAATTAAATGAAAATTTAAACACATTTTTGAAATTTTAAATGAGCGCTCTTTGTCAATTTAACACATTTTATAATAATTATCCAGTAATGCCAAGTTGATTGAAAAATTCTGATGACTTTTACACGTCAATTGTGCTTATTTTACCTCTAAGTGGTAGCGATCGGATACTGGTCTCGTTCATCCGAACTTGACTTGCTAAGCTTATAAGCGCGAGGGTTGAACAAGAGACAAAAATAGCAACACTATAATTCTCTGTCGGAAATGATTGGCTGCATAGTTCGCCTGAAGTCTTGGACTAGCCTATCAGAAGGATGGTGTGCAACAGTGTTGAAGACATAAACCGGGAGGAGTGTTCCTACTAAGGCACCTCTCCTGTTATCAAGGCGGCAGCGGAAGAATTCCCCAGATGGAAACAACGGTGGCGTCTACAGTTTTAGTCAGGCTGAACCACAGTGTAGACCTTATACGGACTACTACGACATATTTGGAGGTCAGGACTGTAAGCAGCGGTTAGTCCGGCTCCCCGCCCTTGGAATTATATTGTAAGGGTCTGGTCCTCCAGGTTCGGGATCGTGCCGTCGAAGTGACTTCCCGGCCACGTAAAGCTAAATAAGCAACAACAAGTCTCGTATACGGACGGATTAACTGTTGACGAACCTAGCAAACGAAATAAGGGCAACGAACTTCGGATCTGCACGTGGAATGTTCTGTCTCCCTATAGACCACGTGCAGCCGAACATTTAGCGGAAGCCCTAGACTGCTACAAAGCAGACATCACCACCATCCAGAAGAAAAAATGAAAGACTGCAACTACTACGGCGACTGTTACTGACAACAAAGGCAGCGTCTTTTTGGTTGTGGAATGTCGATTCGTCGTAAGAAGCAGATTTAGGCAAGAAGTCTTGAGTTTCAACTACAATGTGAACGAGCACCTTACGACAATTGACATCAGGGCCAAATACGCCAACATTCCTCATATGTACGCATGCCCTCACAAAGGAGAATGACACCAAGGACGAGTTCTACGAGCTTCAGGACAAGACAAATCGTCCCCTGGTTGCAAGAACATGATAACTTTTTTTTTTTTTTTAAGAGAAGGCGTGTTTGGTGGCACAATCAGAAGATATAGCCTGCACTACACCACCTCCAAAAACAGGCTCAGGTTTATCGACTTTGCTGCGGGGCTAAACGTTGTGGTAGCTATAGTACGCAGTTTCCACATCTCGATATCCACAAGGGGACATGGCGATACTCTGGTCAATCAACCTACAACCAGATTGACCACACTGCGATCGTCACAAGGCACTTCTCCAGGATCAAGGATGTCTGAGTGTTCCAAGGAGCCACTATTGACTCAGACCACTACCTCGCTGTAGCCAAGGAAGGTTAGGCTGTGTATATCCAGACCAAAGCCAAAACAAAGAAATACTGTGAGGAAGTTCGAACAGCTATAGTCGCAAGAAATCACCAGGTCTTTTTTCCGATCGAGTCTCTCGCACCCTCTTATATAGTCGTATGCCGCCAACTTCAAGCATCGAGAACTAGTGGAAGAATTGCCAGGAAGCCATCGGACATGCCGCCTCTGACGTGCTGGGCCTCACACGACAGCGACACAACTTGGTCGACGAAGAATGCCGGCAATAACATGTAGCCGAGCAACAGGCATAGGCAAACAAAGCGTAGCTGCATAGAAGGACCAGAACTGCTCACAAGTTCAACGAGCAGAAGAAGATAGAGGAACATCGGCTTCTCAGAAAGAAAGGAAGGAGCATGAGTAGCGCGTGATCAACATAATAGATGGATGCTATTGCAGGGATGAGGTTAGGAAGTTTTATCAAAAATTGAAGAAAAAAAACTCACAAGGTAACAAGCCTCGAACTTTCGTCTTTGGTGGCACTATCGACGATCAGGGGACCATCGTTGTAGATTCTAAGCAGTCGGTGCTGAGGATATGGAAAAATAATTTCTGCAAATTGTATAACGGCGGCGATAACGAATCGAATTCCGCTGCCATGCAGATTACACTATTCAACCTGGACGACGTATGCAAAAATTCCGTTCACCCGATCTCGACGAAGTGAAGATAGCTTTATCTAAACTTAAGTCCAATAAAGCAGCAGGAGCTGATGGCCTTGTAGTAGAGCTGTTCAAAGCGCCTGGCGATGAATTGCTTAGGAGTATGCACCAGCTCATCTGAAAAATATGATCAGAGGAAAGTATGCTCGATGTATGGAACCTCAGCATGCCCGATTCTAAAGAAAGGCGATCCTCTGGAATGATTCAACTACAGTGGAATCAGTGTCCTAAATAAATAAAAAAAAAGACGTCGAATTTTTGGTAAAAGATGGGGTCCCAGCCCTAGAACCATTCATTGGATGTACACAGCCATAATAAGGTCAATTCTAACGTACGCATGCTTGGTCTGGTGGCCAGCCTTGGAAAAGGAAACCAATCTAAGAACCATGACTAAGATTCAAAGACTTGCATGTATTGAAACAACCAGTGCGATTAGAACCACACCAAAAAACGGATCATCTTTTGATCCGAGCAAAACCGATTTCTTGTTGCTAATGCTACTGGAACAAGAGAAAAGTAAGATTCACCAGAGTTTCCTTGAGGCTGCAGATGTCCGATGGTTATCAGTTGACACTTGTAGGATTTCAAGGAAACTATGGCTGAATATTTCGGGGAAAAACTGAATACTGATAAGCAGGCCTCAATTATCACTCCAAGTTGGAGTTCTAACGGGTCACAACTCAATGGGACCCCACATGAGCAGAATTGGTATCATCAGCCCGTCAAATTTTTATGGAGGGTGTCAGGATGAAAAGCCGGGAGAAGGCTCCCCTATCTTCCTCTGTGAATGCCCCAGCCTAGCTAAAACCAGGAAAGCAGCCCTAGGAGAATACTTCTTCGACAAACTGGGCGACATCTTTGTCTTGCCACTTAAGAACATCCTAAAATTCATCCAAAATTCAGGATGTATTAAGGAGGCCCCCACATCTCAACGCTTTTACAATTCCCTACTTTTCCCTCCCCTCACTTACCTACCCAAACTCTGGAGAACGCAATGGATCCACAGTGATCCGAGTGAGATGATGCACCTTGCCGTATTATCACCCCTCCTAACCTAACCTAACCTAACATTTCATACGAGATCTTACCTGCCGTACGGTTGCGTTGTGAACGCCTGAAGCCATTAGTAAATAACCTGATAGATTCATATCAGTGTTGTTTATGCCAGGAAAGTCCACCATCGACCAAATATTCGCACTACGACAAATCTTGGAAAAAATCCAGGATTTTCATCCCTTTAACTTTTTCTTTCAACTGTCAAAAATCAATTAAAATCGATGTGCGACACTATGGATCACCTTTTTACGCCTTTCACTATGGAAATCAGATGGAAACACAACAAAAATTGCACTGCCTAACGATTTCAATAATATTCACTATCGAAATCTAGATGGCACCACAACGGAAAATGAACACAATTTGTTCCCTGAGTTAAGTCTCCAAATACGGTGAAATAACTCGGAGTAAACTTAGGATTCAAATTAACTGAGAAACACGTTTCTGGTGGTAACTCGGGCTTAACTTCGAGACAAGCATTATCTGGGACTGAAAAACTTGCCCTTAGCTACGACACGAGTATTGTCGAAAATTTTTAAATTCGACTTTTCATTTAAATATTTTAAAAATCGACAAATCTTCCTCAAACTGATTTTGTATATCTCTTAAGGAAAGTCCAAATTAAGAAGAAAAACAAAATATTTAGTCATACAAACCAAACGAGTATAAAAGTTAAATCTTTTTCATCAATTAATATACGACACGTGCAAAAAAATATCTGGTTATGAATTTTTTCTAAAAAATCTTTCAAAACTTTTCATAACAAACAAAATTTATAGTTTTTCGCTATTATAATACTACTTTGATCTTTCAAGGTCAACATCTTACTGTCGATAATATTCTTTGATAAAAAAAACACATCCACTTAAATAAACATTTACACCTTGTTGTGACTTAAACCAACCAACCCCTATTTTAATGAGCTCAGGTTAATAATAAATTGGAAAATTAAGCAAATTTTAGCCTTGACTTTGAATTCGATGGGAACAATAACATAACCCTTCCCTCTGACTAGCAATGATGATGAAACGATGATGACAGATACGGGTTATGATAGTGGAGAATGGTTTTGTAAGCCAGGGGGCGCTGCTGGCTGGCAGTAGAATCGTGTAGCCCAGCCAACCAGCCAGCTATCTTCGGGGATCAGCCTAAAGACTGAGGAAATTTATTCTATTAACTAGAAATGAGACCCCGAGACCTTTTGTCTGTTTGATTGAAAAATTCTCACACACACTGTCATTACTTATATCATCCATACATATATGTATGTAATGGTCTGGATGATGGTATCCCATAGATTCAGATTTCAACCATACATCACATTTGTATGAGTTTTAATTGACTGTGGTGATGACTGATGATGGTGGTGAACACATCATACTCCCTCCTCGCAGGTCGTGGGCTCGGAAGAAGATTGTGAAAATACAAAAAAAAATGACGTGGACAAAGTTGACAGTATAAAAACGTCAACTCTAATAGAAACACACTGCACTGGGTAGTTGGGGTGGGGTGGGATTGGGTTGTTTTTGTTAGCGGAATGTATCCATATGAATAAATCAATTGCGACGTCGAATTCCCTCAAGGAACACCGGGTGGTCGGTGGGTCGATGGCGGCTGTTGTTTTGTTTTGTTTGCTTATACTTCGTTAGCAGGAAATATTAATCGAGGTTCCTGTTTTGTTTTTGTATTATTTTAATATGTATGTGTTGAGGTAATGCGTCGTTGTTGATTTTCTTTTTCTTTTCAACGAATTGAAAATATTTACCAAATCAATACCTTGACTATGACCATCCAGTTCCTAGTTGAACGCCCGATAAAAAATATTTCTCCATTGACGATTTAACTATAAGTCATAATAGACTTTGAAGTGTTTTCGTACTTAACTCAATAAATAAATAACAAAAAGAAAACAATAGATTTTTGTATTCAAACAATTGAAATGGAGAAGTTTGATTTTAAGATTGCTAAACGCAGATATCATAGTAAAGTATATGTATGTACGACGTACGCTCATGATTTATTTATCTATGTACTTACATACATATACCTAAGAAATTTGTCATCAAATCAGCTAAATTGTTTTGAAAATGTGATAGCGCATGTTTCAAGATGTTATTTACGTTGATCGAATTGATAATTCTCTTTTACGGAAATAAAATAAAATTCAAGATTGGATCACACGCTTCTAAGCCATATTATCTGGAAAGGCTTTGAAGATTTGTGGTAATGATTCAACAATGTAATGATAATGAGTAATGGAGAACATTATTATTGTTTTGTTTATAAAAAAAAATAAAAAATTACATGGTGGCGCTATAGTCTAAGGTGGACGAAGGCCTCAAACAACAAGCTTCTTCCAGCCGGCTCGGTATCTAGCTAGCTGTCTCCAGTTTCGCAACCCAAGTTGGATGAGGTCCTCTTCCACTTGCGTGCGCCACGTGTTTCGCTGTTCTCCTCTACTGCTCCGTCGCACGGGGTTGGATTCGAAGACTTTCCGGTCGGATCATTAATGTCCATTCGCTCTAGGTGGCCCAGCCACCTCAGTCGTTGCCTTTTAACTTTTGTGGCTAGGTCGGTGTCTCTGTAAAGCCCGTACAGTTCTTCTCTATTCCCCATCTATGCAGGCGGGACCAAAAATCACCTGGAGAATTTTCTTCTCAAAACAGCCTTAAGCGTTTTCATCCACCCTTAATAGTGTCCATGCATCTGAACCATATATCAGGATCGGGATGATAACCGTCTTATACAGGGACACTTTAGTTGCCCAAGAGAAAGCTTTGCTCCTCAATTGGCTTCTTAGCCCAAACAAATAGCGATTGGCAAGAGTAATTCTTCGTTTGATCTCAGCACAGGTATCGTTCAATGAGTTAATAGTGCAGCCGAGGTAATCGTCTCCAAATATATAGTGACGTTCTGTCCTAGACGTCAATGTTGGGTGTCCTTATACAGCATATATTTCGTTTTGCTTTCATTCACCGTTAAACCCATCTTCTTGGCTTCCTTCTCAATACTCACAAAAGTACCATTGACATCACACTTTGTTCGTCCGATTATGTCAATGTCGTCAGCGTAAGCGAGTAATTGGACGGACTTTTGAAAGATTGTGCCTCTAGTGTTGACCTGAGATGTTTGCACTATTCTTTCAAGAACGATGTTGAAGAATTCGCATGACAGCACGTCGTCTTGCCTAAAACCTTTTTTGACATCAAAAGTGTGGGTGAGGTCTTTGCCGACCTTGATGGAGCATCGTGCATTCTCCATCGTCATCCTGCACAAACGGACGAGTTTGGCAAGAATGCCAAAATTAGACATTGCTCTATATAGCTCGTCTCTATAGATGCTGTCATACGCGGCCTTGAAATCGATGAAAAGGTGTGCGTTTTCTCCGTAGTGTGAATATTTGGTCGATGTTGGACTTCCCTGGCCTAATGCCACACTGATATGGACCTATCAGGTTGTTTACGAATGGCTTCAGGCGTTCACAAAGTACGGCAGAGATGATCTTGTAGGCGATATTAAGAAGACTGATGCCTCTGTAGTTGGTGCAGTCCAGAGGATCGCCTTTCTTGAGGATCGGGCAAACAATGCTGAGGTTCCATTCATCGGGCATGCTTTCCTCCGACCATATTTTACAGATGAGCTGGTGCTTACTCCTTACCAATTCATCAGCCGCTCAGCCGCAAGGCCATCAGCTCCAGCAGCTTTATTGGACTTAAGTTTAGATATAGCTATCTTCACTTCGTCGAGATCAAGTGGACGGAATTGTTGGCCTACGTCATCCAGGTTGAATGGTGCAATCTCCATGGTAGCGGAATTCGGTTCATCGCCGTTATACAATTTGCAGAAATGATTTTTCCATATACTCAGCACCGACTGCGATTCTACTACGATGTTCCCCTGATCATCCTTGCAGGCTTCGGTCTGGGCCTTGCAACCCTGGGAGGTTCTCTTTACCTTTTGTTAAAACTTCCGAACTTCACTCCTGCAATGGTATCCCTCTATTTCCTCGATCGCACGCTTCTCATGCTCTTTCTTCTTCCTTCTAAGAAGCTTGTGTTCCTCTCTCCTCTTCTGCTCGTAGAGCTCGCGAGCAGCTCTGGTCCTTCTATGCAGCGCCGCTTTGTATGCCTGTTGTTTGGCTGCATGTACTTGTCGGCATTCATCGTCGAACCAGGGGTTTCGCTGTGGTGGTCGTGCCAGGCCCAGACGTCAGACGCGGCATCTCTGATGGCTTCCTAGCAATTCTTCCACTGGTTCTCGATACTTGCAGTTGGTGGCATAGGACTATTTAAGAGGGTGCGGGAGACTCAGACTCGATCGCGATTTCTTGCGACTGTAGCCATCTAACGTTAAACTTCCTAACAGTATGTCCCTGCTTTGGCTTTGGTCTGGATATCCGTAGCATTACCTTGGCTACAACGAGGTAGTGGTCCGAGTCAACGTTGGCTCCTCGAAACGTTCGGACATCCCATCCTTGATACTGGAGGAGTGCCTTGCGTCGATCGCAATGTGATCAATCTGGTTAGCGGTTGATTGACCAGGAATTCGCCATGTCCCCTTGTGTATATCGAGATGCGGGAACTGCGTACTAGCTTCCACAACGTTTCGCCCCGCAGCAAAGTCGATTAGCCTGAGTCCGTTATCGGAGGTGGTGTCCTGCAGGCTATCTTCCGATTGTGCCACCAAAGACGTCTTCTTTTCTTAGCTTGGCATTAAAATCACCCAAGACAACATTAATGTGATAGCTAGGGCATTGCTCATGTCTTGTCCAGGAGCTCGTAGAACTCATCCTTCGTGTCGTCATCTTTCTCCTCTGTGGGGGCATGCGCGCATATCAGGGTAATGTTGGCGAATTTAGCCTTGATGCATATAATTGAAATTGAAACTCAAGACTTTTTGCCTAAGTCTACCTCCAACGACGAATCCACATCCAAAGAGACGCTGCCCTTGTAGTCGGTAACATTCACCGTAGTAGATATCGCAGTCTTTCAGTTTTCTTTTGCCCGGCCCATCCCATCGCACTTCTTGGATGGCGGTGATGTCTGCTTTGTAGCAGTCTAGGGCTTCTGCTTAATGTTCGGCTGCACGTGGTCTATTGAGAGACAGTTTACATTCCACGAGCAGATCTGAAGTTCGTTGTCCTTATTTCGTTTGCTTGGTTCGTCAACAGTAAATCCGTCCGTATCCGAGGCTTGTTGTTGCTTCGCAACTAAATAGCTTTACTTGGCCGGGAAGTCACCCCGACCGGCACGACCCCCAACCTGGAGGACCAGACCCTCACAATATAACTCCAAGGGCGGGAAGCCGGATTAACCCCTCCTCCGAATATGTCGTAGTAGCCCGTATAAGGTGTTCACTAAATAGTTGAACCTAACTGGAACTGTAGACGCCACCGTTGATTCTTCCACTGCCGGCCGCCTGGATAAAGGATAAGTGCCTTAGTGGGAACACTCCTCCCCCCCTCTCTCGTTTGCTGCCCCCTAAAACCGTCCACAACCTTTGAGAGCATGCCGAAAGCAGCTTTTTCTTTGCCAATATGGCAACTAACATTTTCTTCTGTACCACCACCTTCTTTTGAGACAGTGCTTCGTAGGTAGATAAAGTTGTTCACCGTTTCAACCTCCTGTCCCGAAACGTCAACTTTAGCTGAATTACAAGAAATGTTAAGGATCTTCATTTTCTCGGTGTTGATGTTCAACCCGACTTTATTCACTTCACTTTCCAGATGGCTCACCATCTGATACAAGTTGTTGTGCGAAAGTAAACAAATATCGTCCGCGTAGTCGAGATGTTGCAGAAATGAATCCATCGAGTTCCCCGCGCTTGTTCGGCTAGGGCTGCAAGGAGGACAAATCCAATAACAACCAGAAATAACAATGGTGATCGTAAACACTCCTGCCAAACTGCACTATGAATTTCGAAGTCCGTAGATACATTTCTGTTACGCAAGACTTGATGAAAGTGGCACCTTTGTGGTAACCTTGATAAAAGCGATTATCTTCTTAGGTATAGGTACCTCCAGGGTAATTGATCTATACAGGATAAGCCTGACCTGAATCCAAATTGCTCTTTTTCGAGTTTTTTTTTTTAAATAATTGGCGTGCTCTCAAGGGCTTATGAATACCCTTAAAATGTTTTCACACAGTGCGAGCGTTAAGGAAATAGAGGCAGAACAGAAAATGAGATAACGATGTACATTTGTCTTAAATGTCTGGATATTGAAATGGGAAGGAAAAACACAGTTGCGTAAGGAATTCCACATTCGTGTGGTACGGCTAAAGAAAGAATCTCTATATTTGACGGTACGTCCAAAGTTAGGCTCAAGGGTATACTGATGAGCATTCCTAGCAGTGCGGGTATTACGCTGAAATTGTTTAAGTGGAGGAATTCAGCTAGCTACTTCAACAGAGCAACGTTTGAAAAAGTAGCGATAAGACAGTGACAAGCATGAAACATTTCGACGGTGTTCCAACGAAACAAATGTTGCCGAGATTTATCCGTTACCTATCAGTTTTAAAGCTCTATTTTGGGTTTTATTCAGTAGGTGCAATGATGTTTTGGAAGCGCCTGACCAGATATGAGAGTTATACTCTAGCTTTGGGCGTATATGTATGCTTTATATATAAAAATAGTTCTTGCATCGTCTAAGGAAACCTAGGAATTTCGCAGCATTTTTAGCAATATCTTGTATTTGGTCGTTTCACAAGAGCTGATCAGTAACGCACATACCAAGAATCGAAAGCTTTTCAGTTTCCTCGATACAAGTTCATTTCATGTATAATGTTAAATTTGGTATATTCCGCATTAACGACTGGAGACAACTTTGGGTTTTGGATGCATTAAATTCCACACGATTATAAATACACCATTTGAAAATACTGTTTAAATCTAAATTTAATGAGCTCATCATATTCTGCCGTTGCTGCTCCACCCTTGAAGAACAGGGAAGTGAATCTGGAATTGAGTATGAAAAACTAAGGGTGCTGTCATCAGCGAAGCAGTTTAGTAGATTAGTATAGTTTCAGACAAGAGATCATTGATGAAAATAATAAATAGTGTCGGAGACAATATGGAGCCTTGGGGCACACCAGCATTTATTTTGTGAACTTCAGACTTGAAACCGTCCAAAACAACTTGGATTGAACGGTCAGAAAGGTTATTACTAATCCAGCGAAGAAGTGATTCGTTGATACCAAAAACATACATTTTCGATAAAAGAGCCTGATGGCAAACTCTATCAAATGCTTTAGAAATATCAAGTGCAACTATTTTGCTTTCACAAAAACGATGCAATGATTGATTCTACTTTTTGGTTAGAAAAGCCATCAAATCACCAGTGGATCTGTTGCAACTGGTAAGAGCTTAGAGACAATTTTGCTTGACGAGACAAAAGTGTAAATATAATTGGCAAGCGCCTAGCGAATTCCAATAGCAACCTTTGCTAGGCCCTTGTTAGTATCTATGCTAAACTCTCTGGTGACTCGTCGTGAGCTAGATTATTTTTTCCAGATGGATGGAATTGACCCAAACTATAAGAAACCTTTTTCCTCAAGAGACAACAAAATAATAAAAAGTTATCTTTACTCGAATTCGATTCTGATTACCAGCCCAATACGCTGACTACGGAGCTATTTCGCAATACAGCTATGTATGTATGTAATGTTGAGAATGAAAAACTATATATCGTCAGCTTGGAGTGAAAAGCATCTAAGCCCCCTTTCACACCACGAAACTGAGTTGCCAGCAACTTTCAGTTCCAGGGTGAGAAGGGCAGGAGGAATGTGGGGTGAACAAAATCTCCCAGGTCGAGGATTTGAAGAGATTTTTTGACATTTTCTTTCACATCTAGGTTAAGATGTGTTCAACCAATAGACTTTCAAAGGAAATTTCACAAATTGCCTGGAGATTTGTTTCCTCGTGTGAAAGCTACAAGAGATTTTTAAAGGGATTTAAAAAAAAATGTCAAAAAAATCTCCAGCAACTTGTTTTTTTTGTCATTTTTTTTACATATATTTGGTTTTGGTTTTTAAGTGTTCGCATTATTTGAATAAAACCAAAATTACAGTAAGTATTTTTCAACACTCGTTATTGCTAAATTCAGTGAAATTGAAAAGATTTGATAGATTTTTGTATTTTTTAGCAATTTTTGAAGTGGCCTGGATAATAAAAAGTCTGAAGTTAGCCGCTTTTGACTCTAGGCCGACGATAATGTACTTTAATTGTTCTTACTACCCGGCCGTAGCCAGGCCTACGATAGGGTGAGCTCAGCTCACCCAAAAATATGTAAAGCTCTCCCAAAAAAATTCAGAGATATTTTAAGATTTTCAAAGTGTTCATTTTGAGCCAAAATATTTGTTTGCTTTGAAATAAAATTTAAAATGTATGCAAAAATACCAATCTTCTAGTTTAATGCCACACACTTTGATTTCTTCGCGGTAAGCCGGAGATTCCCGATTCATTGCTCTTTTTGTGTTATTTTGTGCTCATGTTGTCAGTCACTTGCTCTGTTTTACATTCAAAAGTGTGCCCCGATTATGGAAAATTATGGAATACACAAAACACTTTTAAATTCAACAATAGCCTTTTAGATTTTAAACTCATTGGTTTCTCCTTATGTTCAGCTTAAACTAAAAAGGACTTTAAGAATCTGTTGACGTTTTTTTAAGAACTGTCAGATATAGAACTGCAAAGCAAAAATAAAAGTAGGTTTCTTATCTAACGACCTTTTTGAATGGCAATCAGGAAGACTGATTCGATACGTGTACGATTTTATTTTCGATTCTGAAATCAGATCCAAAAGCATTTTTTCTCCTTTTCAAGGCAAGAACTGTCATTGCGGCATCAATAGGAGAGGCCGTTAAGTGAAGTTTAAATTAAATTTTTAATTTTATTTTCAAAAAATTTTGCTGTTTATACTAGATCAACTTTAAATATTAAAATTCCACATTATAGATTCCAAAAACTGAGAATTTGACGTTTGTGAATGGAAAAAAAGAGCAAATTATTGCTACTTGTCAAATATTGAGTACTTTCAGAAATGTCTTTTCAGTACCAGCACCAGGCAATCACTACATGAAAATTTCTCCTTTTTACCGGGAAATACACATACTTGTTATAGGTACCTTATACCTACATACTATTTTGGTAACAAGTTTTTTTTTGTAGAAATCATTATGATTTTCATTTAAAAAATGTGAGCTCACCCAAAATAGCTGTCAGCTCACCCATACGTTCGATCCTGGCTACGGCCGTGTCTTACTATTGTATGATGGCTTTAAAATATTTGTTTTTGTTATGAAAGGGGTATATCGTATATGTAATAGGATAACAAGACTTATCCAACAAGTTTTTACTAGCGAGGGCCTCACAAGTATTTGACAAGTTTTCCTTGTCTAGATTTTTCCTATTAAAGCCTTTTCAGGGCCTTGATTAAAATTGACAAAAAATTGTCATTTTTACAAGTGGGTTTCCAACCTGGAAAAATAATCTAATTTTTGACGAGGTCCTTGAAAGTTTTTCATTGACGTTTACAAGGGTCTTACTATCGATATTTTCTTTTGTTTCGAAAGGCAAAAAAGGGGCATCATCCCTGGTATCTTCTTCTAATACGCTAGCTATACTGTGCTGATACGCAAACCATGTCTGCAATCATAATTTAAAAAAAAATTAAGTTTCTGTTTTTTTTTTTAATATTGGGTATTTATGATGGGATGGCAAATATTTGACAAGTTGTTCTTGTCTAGATTTCGTCAATTTATACACCTTCAAATAAACTTTTGATGAAATCAGAGCCCACAAAATGGCATCCAATTAAAATTATGTCATTATTTTTGCCCCACCTTGTATTACCAAATTCAATAATTTTATTTTACCCACACTACTCGAATATGGAATATTTTGCCTTTAGATTTATATTCAGGAATTTAGAACCAATGTGCAACAAACAAAACAAAAAAAAATAAACAACCTCAAATGTATTTATTTAACTAATGGTTTTGGTACGCCAGTTTTATTTTAATTCTATAATTTTAAACAAAATTAATTTAAAAAATAAAACAAAATCAATTTCCGCCGGCCGGTCATTAACACTAGTCACATTACCTTTGCCAGTACAAGTATGAATTTAAATGAGTTAAAAACAATAATAATACAAAAATTAAAAACAACAATGGAATTTTAAATTGAAAAGATTGAAGGTCATATATTTTGTTTATATTTTATTTTAAACATACATATGCATGTATGAAGGGGAAACTTGGGGATCCATAATACCTTGGGGCACCACAATACTCCTCTATTTTAAGACCTAGAACATTATTTTAAATCAATTGCAAAAACTTTGTTTGTTCGAAAAAGTTGTATATTTTTGTGGTAAGTTTCATTTCAACTTTAAAACTAAGCAATCGAAATTCTTTGAATAACAATCAAAGTGCAAATATCCAAATAATTTAAGGATGAAAAAGATAAGTGCTTATCATGGTATCATGGATCAGTTTCCCCTATGTATGTACTAGTATGTAAGTATAAATGTACTGTTCAAAAAAACGCTTGTTCTAACTTAGTACAACAAAATGAATTTCATATAGAAATGAAATAAATAAATGTGTATTATAATTAAAAATGCAAATGCACAATATAATTAAAATTTCAGTCGCGCATGCATCACACACAATAGATATTACTTTGACAAAAAGCTCTTCTCAATTGTGTTTCCTAGGTACTTATGTAGATATATTTTTAATTTAAAATGTTTTAGGTGTGTGTTTTAGTAACTAATTACATTTTTTGAAGTATGTAATGAATGAGTGCGATAATAATTATTTTTAATAAAAAAAAACATATACATGTAGATATGTTTGTATCAAGTTACCTAACACCTAAGCAAGTCACATTCGAGCAGCCATCCGATTAGCACGAATCCACTTAAATTCAGTGCCTGCTGTCATCCACGCTATAACATCATTATTCATTAACATACCAAATACGCACACACACATGCATATGTAAGTTATAAGATTGAATAATAAACTAGTTAGTCACTTTATCATTCGATAAATAAAATATAAAATTTGTATTTAATACGATTGCCAATATAAAGCAGATCTACATAAATAAAAATAATTTAAAGTCGTGCGAATTTTAGACTTGTCGCACGCCATAAGACTTGCTAAGAAAAAAAATTAAAGAAATACCATTTTAAAGTTGTCACAAATTACAAGAAGTGTTACGACTTTTCTTACTAGTTGTGTAATATGTACATATGTAATACTTAATATGAAAGTTAACTCATGATGGTTTTTAACGAGTTTAAAATATTTTGATCGGTCTGCCCTGCGTACATAAAATGTTTTTTTTTTTGCTAATCATGGAATTGCTTTTATGGCTCAAACCTACTACCATATTCAGTTAAAAGATTGATATAAAAAAAGTGAACCATAACTGACTTGAATTGAGATAGATAACTCTGACAGTTATTGCTTATTAAAGGCTTTTAAAGGAAAGGTCTGTTTATACTTTCAGGGTACAGATAAAATCTATCGAGCCTAGAGAAAACTTAATCAAGATGGTAAGGAAGCTATGAGGTTCAGAAATAAAAGTTACCAAAAAAGTTAAATCCAAGCCCTCTGAGTAAAACCACACTCGAAGGACCTGTAACGTAACCTGTAATTTTTGTATGGTACAAAATTAAAGCGAAAATACTCCAATGATTGATAGTACAAATCGTCTTTTATTTGTACAAAACAGAGGTCGAAAATAAAACTTAACTTTTTGAAAAGTCCTTAAAATTTCGATTACCTGCCGAGATTTTTAAAAGTGGTCACTTAATAGCCATTTAACTAAAAAAAAAAACTTTTTTCGGTCAGTGAGAAACTTTTATTTCAATTTTTTCTAGGTTTTAGTTAACCACTGACTCATTTCGGGATTTTCATTTTGTTTTGTCCATTAAAAAGCCCTGCTTTGGAAATTTCAAAAAATTCTTTTATCATTCACTGTTCAACACTCTTTTAGCAATGTGTGCAGTAATCGTGAGTGACTCTTTTAGATCTAAGAGCCGACACGCGTCTGTCTGTGTACCACGATGGCGATAATGACGAGTTTTGGCGATATCTTGCCGATTGCGTTTACACGTGGCTTTACTATTTGTTCTCACGATGTTCATCCCGTATGCATTTACGCGAGGTCTTATTTGAAAATTTTGCTTAAAGGGATCTTCTAAGGATAGTTCAACAGCTTTCTTCAATGACAGTGCCTTGGGTGGCAGCGGGTTTTCATCTGGTTTTTAACATCTTTTGACCCGCTTAGGGTATGTTCAGTCGGTAGGCAGGTGTCAAATGTCAATGTTAACAGTTTTGTTGGGCCAGTTAGGCACTGTTATGTTAGCAGCTTGAAAATGTAGCTTAAATGAAACTCTTATTACTTTAAGCGAGACAATGATAAGACGTGCACAATGACGACGTGTAAATGTCACGGTGAGACCAAAGCGAGACTATTGCGAGAGAAAACATGTGCAGATATCACGGCGAGACAAAAGCGATGATAAAATACTAAAAACAGATATCTGTGTAAATGGGCATGGCGAGACCTAAGCGATATTAACACACTGACCAAGACAATGAAAATCACGTTAGGACGGTGAGTGATCAGCGAGATGACACCGAGCTAACTCGTCAAAATTTAAAATTTTCACAATAAATCAAATGTGAACTTCAAGGTCATAAACTGTCAAATGTGAACTTCAAGGTTATAAACTGTTTCATGAGTAAACACATCATTAATTGGGAAAATGTATTGATATACTATGCAGCGGACGGAGCCGCAGCAATGGTGGGAAAGGTTAAGGGAGTTGTTTCAAAAATTAAAAACATTGCTCCTAGAAGTACCAGGAGTCATTGTATTTTCCATCGTTATGCACTTGTTATGAAAAGAATGCCAACTGATTTAAAAAAACGTTCTCGGTGAAGTTGAATGTGCTTAAACTGGAAAAAAAATGGGGGCTATCGCAAATAAAATTTCCCACAGAATTTTTCCCATCGTCGAAAACTGGGAACCTGAATTGTGGTCGCAGTTTCTCTTGGAAAATACTCCAATGATTGATAGTACAAATCGTCTTTTATTTGTACAAAACAGAGGTCGAAAATAAAACTTAACTTTTTGAAAAGTCCTTAAAATTTCGATTACCTGCCGAGATTTTTAAAAGTGGTCACTTAATAGCCATTTAACTAAAAAAAAAAACTTTTTTCGGTCAGTGAGAAACTTTTATTTCAATTTTTTCTAGGTTTTAGTTAACCACTGACTCATTTCGGGATTTTCATTTTGTTTTGTCCATTAAAAAGCCCTGCTTTGGAAATTTCAAAAAATTCTTTTATCATTCACTGTTCAACACTCTTTTAGCAATGTGTGCAGTAATCGTGAGTGACTCTTTTAGATCTAAGAGCCGACACGCGTCTGTCTGTGTACCACGATGGCGATAATGACGAGTTTTGGCGATATCTTGCCGATTGCGTTTACACGTGGCTTTACTATTTGTTCTCACGATGTTCATCCCGTATGCATTTACGCGAGGTCTTATTTGAAAATTTTGCTTAAAGGGATCTTCTAAGGATAGTTCAACAGCTTTCTTCAATGACAGTGCCTTGGGTGGCAGCGGGTTTTCATCTGGTTTTTAACATCTTTTGACCCGCTTAGGGTATGTTCAGTCGGTAGGCAGGTGTCAAATGTCAATGTTAACAGTTTTGTTGGGCCAGTTAGGCACTGTTATGTTAGCAGCTTGAAAATGTAGCTTAAATGAAACTCTTATTACTTTAAGCGAGACAATGATAAGACGTGCACAATGACGACGTGTAAATGTCACGGTGAGACCAAAGCGAGACTATTGCGAGAGAAAACATGTGCAGATATCACGGCGAGACAAAAGCGATGATAAAATACTAAAAACAGATATCTGTGTAAATGGGCATGGCGAGACCTAAGCGATATTAACACACTGACCAAGACAATGAAAATCACGTTAGGACGGTGAGTGATCAGCGAGATGACACCGAGCTAACTCGTCAAAATTTAAAATTTTCACAATAAATCAAATGTGAACTTCAAGGTCATAAACTGTCAAATGTGAACTTCAAGGTTATAAACTGTTTCATGAGTAAACACATCATTAATTGGGAAAATGTATTGATATACTATGCAGCGGACGGAGCCGCAGCAATGGTGGGAAAGGTTAAGGGAGTTGTTTCAAAAATTAAAAACATTGCTCCTAGAAGTACCAGGAGTCATTGTATTTTCCATCGTTATGCACTTGTTATGAAAAGAATGCCAACTGATTTAAAAAAACGTTCTCGGTGAAGTTGAATGTGCTTAAACTGGAAAAAAAATGGGGGCTATCGCAAATAAAATTTCCCACAGAATTTTTCCCATCGTCGAAAACTGGGAACCTGAATTGTGGTCGCAGTTTCTCTTGGAATTTATTGGCATCGAAAATGAATATTCCATAGCCACAAGGCTACCATTTTGGTCGACCAAATTTAAACTAACGAGGAACAGTGGAAAGTTGTTGGCATTTCCAATTTTAGAAGATGGGAGAAATTCCTTGGGAAATTTAATTCACGATAGCCCCCATTATCAGGATGAGGTTCCGAAATAAATTTGGGCATTGTTTAGGGTTCCACACCTTAAAAAAGTTTGGGAACCGCTGCTCTATAGTATTCTCATGCAACACGATTTTGTAGGTTGACATTTCATCGATAGGTTCGCTGTGTTTGCCTTACCGAGATCTTTTAACAAAAATTATGTAGGATTACCTACATTTGGACACTAGATGGCCACGAGCTTTTTGGCTTCATGAGAATACAATGCTCTTGCGAGGAAGTGACAATTTTTTCAAAAATATCTTTTGCCATGAAAAATTGACTCATAGAAAATTATCAGCAGCTCGTCTAGTGCTAAGTTCCAAAAAAGGAAAAATCAAAAAATCCGCCAAATTTTAAATTGATAAATTCGCGAGTCAACATTTGATATAGAATGGATGCGTTGAAATGACAAAAACCACTCTTTTAACAAGAACATTCAAAAGATCTACGAAAGGACCTTCAATAGGGAAAGTATGGATCACTTGCCTCTAAGCTTTAAGCCTGATTCACAATGCGACAAGGAAACGAAACGTGAGCGTGCCGAGATCCCGTCGTTGCTGTCAAACGAATTTCAAACAATGAAAGTATATGAGGATATACAAAATGAAGCGTTTCTCGTCGTCACGTCCCGCCAAGGATTCGAAAAATTGAAAAAAAAGACGTGGCGAGACGACGATTTTATTTTTTGACAAGTTATTTACATAATGGAAGTACTTAAAAAAATACGATAACTTGAAATTAAAAGATAAAGTAATTCATAATTTGTTGACTTAAAAGCTTTTTTGGATAATTTTTATATTTTTTTTTTTTAAGAAAACAGTTCTCGTTGTAAAAAATCTCGCCGCATTGTGAATTGGGAAACGATTTTTAACTAGAAAAAGATGACAGCGAATTACGCCACGCTCTCGTCTCGTTTTCCCGTCGCATTGTGAATCAGGCTTTAGTTCTTACAACAACTACCCCAAACTTCTTCTAGACCTTCTAATAGACGAGTTTCTTTTAATCTTTCAGCTGCGGGTCCAGATTCCCTTATTCCTAGCCCCTCACCCGCTCCTTTACCTAAAAATTTACCCTTTAATAATCCTACTTCTTACCCTCAATCCTCGCAACCACCCCAAACTTCTTTTATACCTTCTAATAGACGAGTTTCTTTTGATCTTTCAACTGAGGGTCCATGTTCCACTCCTAAAAATCTGCACTCTTCTCAGAGTTCTCCATCGGAAAGGTACCCTAATTTTATTCGCTCCCACATTCTTAATCCTTCACCGTCCTTTTCTCATCCTTCAACGATCACTTCATCCACATCTAACCTCTACTCCACCACATTGACATCTCCTCACCCAACCTCCATCCCATCACCCACCATATCAAATGCCCCACTCCCTACCCATACTCATGGATCTTCGCTTCCACTTCTAGACCCTCTCACCCCTCCTACTGCTAAATTAACTAAACAATTCGTTGACCTTAATGATGATGGTCGTTATGTTCTCTCACGCCTCAGAGATCATAGAATCTATTCTAACATTCGCCTTTATCTTGCTTACCTTCACGACAAACATGACTCTGTTTGTATATAGACGGTGTTACTAGAACCAATCTTATGGTATCTATTCAGCAAGAAGGCCTCCCAACTAACCCTGATGAGCTTAGGCAAATTTTCGTTCGTTTCCATGAATCTTTCAGACTTACTCCCGCTGATGTTGCAAATGATTTAGCGTCTTTCGCCTCGTATGTTAACTCTAAGCGTATCTCTCATTTGCAGAGGAGTCGTTCTAACTTTAATAGTTTTTTTCGTTCCTAAACCTCCTATTTCCTCTAATTATCCTCTAAAATGCCTGTCCCTTTATTACCAAAATGTCAGAGGGCTTCGTACCAAAACCTCCGCAGTCTATCTTAATTCCCTTACTTTACCCTATGACATTTTTGCACTAACTGAGACTAACCTTCTACCCAGTATTAACGATAGTGAGCTCTTTAACCCTGACTTCAACGTTTTTCGAGCAGATGGCTCTCTGCACGACAATGCATGTTTAGGTCGAGGTGTTTTATTAGCAGTTCACAATCGCTTTGACTCGAACCTTTTCAAAATTTCCGATTCCTCATCCTTTGAGTATGTCTGCGTCAAATTGACAATCGCCAAAGTTACCTTTTATATAGCTTGCTGCTATATAAAACCTTGCCAGCCTATCCAATCTTATCAGCTTGCAGTTGATGCTATAGATACTATCTTCGAAGCAGCTGATCCATCGGACGTGGTTTTAATTTTAGGTGATTTTAACTTCCCGAATCCCCAGTGGATTCTCTCTGATGATGAATCACACTATACGAGTTCTAATGCATTGACTGATAAGGAAATCCTATTCACTGATTGCCTCTCTGACTCAGACCTTTACCAATTGAGTGGTGTCAAAAATAATTTAGGCCGTCAACTCGATCTTATCTTCTCTTCTGATGTTGAAAACTGTGTAGTTTCTGCAAGTAATCATCTTCTTTCCACTCTTGACCCATACCATCCTCCTCTTTTCCTTACTTTTTCTTATGAATCTTCCCATATCACCGCCGCACCAGAAAATGTAATGGCTTTTAATTTTCGTAAGACAAATTTCCCTATGCTTAATAATCTACTGCGTGCCGTTGACTTTGGCATTATCTTTGAAAGTAACGACATCAACTCTGCCCTCTTCCATTTCTATTCTTTAGTGTTTAGTTGCCTCAGTCAATCAGTCCCTATTTCTCCCCAAAAAAACATTTCCTCTTGCCCTCCATGGTATAATAAAGAATTAAAATCCCTCCGTAATAATAGAAACAAACTATGGCGTAAGTACTTGCAATCTCGCACTGGCAACGATTTCTCAACCTTTCAGAGTGCAAACTACAATTTCTTTGAACTCTGTAAGTCTCTTTACCACAACTATCTAAGTCAAGTTCAATCTAATATTAAATCCGATCCCAAAAGCTTCTTTAATTTCATTAATGCTAAAAGAAAGTCTGATAACTACCCTTCTACCCTTACATATTTGAATACTAGTTCAGACGATCCCTTAATAATCGCTAACTTATATGCTCAATTTTTTAGTCAATCATTTTCTGATAACACCTCACTACCAGACTCAGATTACTTTTCCTACTTAGACACTTGCACTCAAACTTCACTTTCTTCAATTTTAATTCCCTCTTCTATAGTTGAAGATAAGATTAATAAACTCAAGGTTAAATATACTGGTGGTCCTGATGGCTTACCCTCAATAATTCTAAAAAATTGCTCGTCAACTTTATTACAGCCATTGACCGCTCTTTTCCAGCTCTCAGTCTCTCAAGGGATATTTCCTTCTCGTTGGAAATATTCCTATATTATCCCGATCCATAAAAAAGGCCCTAAAAAAGAAATATCTAATTACCGCCCCATAGCTAAGCTGTTGTGTATTCCTAAACTTTTTGAAAGCATAGTCTATGACAACATGCTTTTCCATTGTAAGCAAATTTTCTCCCCCAATCAACATGGTTTTCTTAGTGGTAGATCGACTACTACAAACCTAGTTGATTTTGTCTCCGGCACCATATGCGCCATGGAAGCTGGTAAAGAAGTTGATGTCATCGCAACCGACCTCAGCAAAGCTTTTGACAAAATCTCACACACCCTTATTCTTTTTAAACTTAAAGCACTTGGCTTTCCGCCCCTTCTCATTGCATGGTTCCAATCATATCTGAGCGATCGTCAGTACAATATCCTCTTTAGAGGTATCGAATCTAACCCTATCCTTGCAACCTCCGGTGTTCCGCAGGGAAGTCATCTCGGCCCTCTGATTTTCGTTTTGACTATTAATGATGCAGACTGCGTCATCAATGATTCTATGATCTCTGTTTATGCTGACGATACAAAAATTTATAGATACATTTCCTCTCCTTCTGATTCCTATCTTCTTCAACAAGATTTAAATAGATTTTCTACCTGGTGCCAGAAGAACTTTCTGGAACTTAATGTTAGTAAGTGTCAAGCTATAACATACTCCCGTAAACGCTCCACTCTCCCTCCTCGTACATACTTTATTAACAATGATGCAGTGACCGTAGTGGACTCATTATATGACCTAGGAGTTCTGTGTGATAAAGAACTTAATTTTAGATCTCATATTACCACCTCTATTAATAGAGCTAACTCTGCACTTGGTTTCGTTAAGCGCTGGTCAAAAGAATTTTCAGACCCCTACGTCACTAAATCTCTTTACCTCACATTTGTTAGACCACTTCTTGAATATGCCAGCCAGGTATGGTCACCCTTTTATGTTACTCACTCTCTCCGTATCGAAGCTGTTCAGCGAAGATTCCTTCGTTTTGCACTTCGTGGGCTACCCTGGCTTGATACGCTCCATCTCCCACCCTACGAATGTCGCCTTCAGCTTATTAATTTGCAACCCCTTTATAATCGTCGCAAAGTAGCCGATATTGTATTTATCCATCAGCTCTTAGCTGGTAATATTGATTGCCCTGCGCTTCTCCAAAAAATTGCATTGCAAACTAACCCTAGAAATCTTAGATTAGTGTCACTCTTTGATGTCAACTTTCATCGTACTAATTATGGTAGTAACGAACCAATGACCCGCATGCTCCGTACTTCTAACATTATGCAAAATTCTTTCGACTTCCACTCCTCCAAACACTCTCTCAAAATCTCTCTCTATACCAACCTCAACCACACCAATAACCAATAACTCAATGGATATCTTTGACTTCCATATTAGTTCTTCCTCCCTCCGAACCCCTTTACATAACTCGCCCTAACTCAAAGCCCCAAATCCAAAACCCCACGTTGTCTTTATTTTATGGATTAATCTTTAAGTTTTTGTATGTAAAAACTGGTGGGTGGGCCTACGGGCCCATTTCAATAATGAAATAAATAAAAAAAAAAAAAAAAAAACAAGCAAAAAAAAAACAAAAAAAAAAAAACAATGAAAAACCCACCATAGAATTAAGTTTAAATTTAAGTTCAGATTTAAGTAGAGATTTAAGGCAAGCTTGTATTAAGCTAAATAAATAAATAAATAAAACAAACCCCCAGTTTCACAGTCTTGTTTACCTAAACCTTGAACCGAGTTAAATTGTTCTGCTGAACTAAAGTTTAAAACAAAAGTGCAGTTTAAACTCGCACGGTGAAACTAGGGGTAAACTGTGTTCAAGCAGACAGTCAAATATCACAAAGAAGGAAAAGGATTTCAGAAAAATAATTGAAGACATCTGGAAATCTAGCCTCTGACAATCATTACTGATTGTTGGAAGATCTAACAACATCAAATAAGTCTTGAAAATTTCAACTCAGAAATGCGAAGCGTTCTCCAAACACTTTGAGGAAAATTTTAAGGATTGACTTTTAATATATCTCCCGAACTTTATCGAAGAAGTAGAAAGCCTAGGTATATGGAAGAAACATTATCTGCTATTGTTACCATTAGGTATCTACCTCATTTAGCTAAGAAAACTTTTTAACTAGCCAGTACTGACTGATGTTTTCAATTCTCTGACAGATATCATCCACACCCAAAACTCCAAAAAATCAGCAGGAGCCGACAATGTTTCTAATTTTGTATCAAATACTAGGTACTGTTTTCCTGTTTACTATAATTTTCCTCCAAATAACAGCTATTTTCATACAGCTTGAAAACGCCGAAAGTTTTTCCCGTCTCAAAGAGGACAAACCACGCAAATGTAGATGGATATAAGACTATTTTACTGCTTTGCTGCGTCACCAGGCTACTGCAAGCATTAATACTAAAAAAAATAAACACTTCTTGCAGGGAAAGAGATATTATTTCGAAGCTCCAGTGTGGCTTCCTGAATAGACATTCTACCAAGCATCCATAGCTAAAACTTCATAGTGGTCTAGCACCTGTAGTCGTGGAGTCAACAAAAAATATGCGTCGAATACGTGCTTGCTGGACACCGAAAAGAAGAACTATTCAAACTGTCGGAACTTGGACTACTTAACCATCCATTTCTGTCAATATAAAAAAGAATAACCATCAACCAAGGAAATCAGCGCTGGAGTTCCCAAAGTAGCAAGGCGTGGACTTTTGCTGTTTTTCAACATCTACACTGCCGATGAGCCAGCTTACAGATTAGGAACAAAGACCGAGCTCCAAGCAGACGACTTCATCACACCCGCCACATATTCTTCACAAGTAATTGTTGCCAAATAAAAGTCAGAAATACATTGAAAACAGCAACAGAATGGAACTCATCTGCTTCCGATCACCACAGTGGTGGTAATAAGAAGAAGGCAACTTTTGCATAACGGATAAAAAGGTGGAAGTAGACAGTGCAAGCAACCCCCCCCCCCCCCCCCCCCCCCAAAGCGATTTATTTCTTGTCACATAATTTTCAAAAAATCACCCAATAATTACAGATCAATTTAATGACATTGTAATTTCTAAGGAAACCTTTAACATCATTCCAATCGAGAAATCGCTACTTCCAATTCAAGAAGAAGAAAGAAAAAAAGCACCTATGTATGTATGTACCTACTTAAGTTACTTGTAATCTAATAACCATCCGCGTCAAACCGTAATGGATATGCATTTCCTTTCAGTTCGTTACACGAGGAAGAAGGAAAGAAACAAACAAAGTTACGCCTCGCTGCTGGCTATCGAACACAAATTGGCACTTTCCATTCATTCACCATCATCGTGCAGCATATTTGCTAGTTTCAGCATATCACTTCCCATCATTAGCTTTTTTCAGTCATCTTTGTTTTTGCATTCAAAAAAACAACACCACCTGTATAACTGTGTAGCGGAGGCGAGACTCAAATTTTAATGGATTGTGTTATTTTGCGAGTTGATTATACACACATAATTTAGCGATTAGTTTTATTTGCTTCAAGATTCAAAGATAGATTAAATGGTAAATTATTCAATGTATAAAGTTTTATAAAAAAATTGTGAAGATAGTTTATTTAAATTTCTATATATTTTTTAAAGATTTTCTACCTTTTTAAAATTACAATTTACACTTTCAGGTTTTTCTGCGTGTTAACTTAATGCACGATCAGCATTTCTATTCATCTAAATGTTATAAAGGGTGTTTTTTTTTAGACGTGTGGTTTTCAATCTGGGGCAATACTTTTTTCGGAGTTTGTCTTTTTGACAGCTATAACTTGATTTATGCTCAGTTTGGTTTGCCATTACATAATGAATAGACTTACTCCTGAACAACGTTTGCAAATCGTGCAAATTTATTACCAAAATAATGATTCGGTTCGCGCATCGCGCGCTGCGTCCAATATTCGGTCGACATAATCGCCCAGCAGAGTCGGTAATTCGAGCAACCATGGATCGGTTTCGCACCACGTTTACTCTAGTGGATAATGCGCATCCTCAGAGACACTACGCAGCGAAGACGCTATTGCTGCTGTGGAGCAGAGTATCGAAGAAGACCCGAATGAGTCCATCCGCCATCGCGTCGAAAATTGGGCCTCTCGGCTGGAGTTTATTCGAGCCAGCCGCGGCGGCCACTTGTACGAAATCATTTTTAAAACATAATGGCAAACCCTTATCATTATAATAAAGCTAAATTCTTGGCCATAACATTAATGTAACATTTCCACCTAGCGCTTATCTGAGATTTAATAAGATTTACCTCAAATCTTCCTTAAATCTCGAAGATTTACCATACAAATATATTTCGTAAATCTTGAAGATTAGAAATTAATCTTGTTAAATCTACCTTAGGACAAATACTTTTACAAATCGACCTAACCTATTCTTGTATGGCGCTGAAGGATTCATTCATGGCTGAATTCAGTTCTTCACAAAGGAAACATTCTAACTCACTTCCTTTAAATAAGAAAAAATGAAAAACCATTTGCATTTTTAAAGGTGCTGTCAAAGTAAATCTTTTTTAAATCTTTTTGAGCGATGGAAACACCAGATAGATTTATTAAATCTGAACTGAGATAAACCTTTGGTGGAAACATAGCATAAATTATATGATTTATTTCTTCTTGAAAGCCCCACGTCTACAAAAACATCATTTACATATATACATAATCGTATATAGATAGGTATAGATTTAATACAGACGTATTAAGTTTAAAGAATTATTTATTTTTACACTTTTACCGAAGTTTTGAGTAAAAGAGATAAAACTCTATGGGGCGTATTCACAGATGTTGTTTTAACTGTTGCCAGACAAAACTGGAGTTTAGCTGATGAAGTTTCAATATAATAAACTCAAGATTTGCCTAGCAAGAGCTTAAACAACATGGGGCGTATTCATAGAGAATTACTAAAGTCGTGATTTCTTGATCTATAGGTTAAGGCTTGTTGGTTAAATAAACACAGCTCTTATTCATAGTCAATTTCCCAACTGTATTTAGTAGAACCCCAGGTTAAGGTTGTGTTCTACTAGATTTTTTTTTAGATTAGATAGATTTTATTTTCAACTAAATACATAATATAACAATAGATTGGCAACCCTGGATCTTAACGTCAAACACAAGTTGAATATTTCTCCAAGTTCTTTTTCCTTTTTTTTTAAAGTTTTTAATCATTATTTAACATAAAAGTAATTCTCAAAGTGCAGTTCCAGTAACTATTGCCATACACCATTAAAATTATTTGGTGAGTCCATTCAATTTATAATATATTTGAGCAATTGCAATCGACATTGCACACATCAACTGGCAATATAATGCATAGAACCCCGCCAAATAATAATTGCAACAACAACAGCAAAATACCAGAATCTAATAAGCGCAAACATTCAAAAATGTCACATGAACAAGAGACTGACTCATCGCCATTAACATCGTCGTCTGTATGCAAAATGTCGACCGTTGATTTAGAAAGCCTCATAATCAATGCGATGACTACTCTGCTCGATGAAAAACTTAAGAATATTGTAACAAAGGCGGACATCGAGGGAATAAACGACGAGGTGCAGGCTCTGAGGGAGGACAACATGACACTACGAAATAAGCTTGTGAATATGGAAACTTGCTATACATCATTAGAACGCAAAGTAGAAAACCTGGAACGGATAAGTATTGAGAAAAATCTAGTGATTCACATGCCTGTGATTGATGAGGCCAACCCAGTAGAAAAGGCTAAAGATATATGTCAACAGCTTTTAGGAAACACGGATCCGTTGCTGGTTACTAACTCTCGGTCTATGCGTCCGAAAAACAACATAGCAAGTGTCATCTTAAAGCTTCGCCAGAAAGAGGATGTAGGGCGTATACTGAGGGAATCATCCAAACTACGTAATACAGGCGTTTCAATGCACAGAGACTACACAGAGGCTGCACGAGATAAGAGGAAGCGTATGTGGAACTTAAAATCGGATATTCTAAAGAAAAACAAGAATATTAAAGTGGAACTGCGTGGACTTAAACTTAAAATTTTTGAAAAAACATTTTATTTCGATAAAGGCGACATTTTGAGATGCGAGGAAAATATAAACATGTGTGGAACGTCAATTTTAGACAAGCTGATTAATGACAACTCAGAGGTGACAGGTGAAACAACTGAAGGTGCAAACACAAGGGTTCGAAATTCAAGCAGTTTACATGCAAGACAAAACCATACAAATGTAGACATAAATGATGGTAGACACACGGATGCTCATGGGCCACTGTGTAATATTTAATTCTGGTGCCGTCTGCTCTGTTTTTAGAAAAAATGTAAAAGAAAAGGAAATAAGTAAATTAAAAGAAATTAGAAATTTAAGAATATTAGCTTATAATGTATCGGGGTTAAAAAATAAGGACATTTTTGTAGAATTTTTTAATTTTGTAAACCAGTATGAGTTTATCTTTTTATTCGAAGCACATGTTGAAGAATCTTACCTTAATAACTTCGAGGGAAAACTTAAAAATTATGAATATAAATGGATTCCAGCAACGAGGATACACGCGAGGGGTCGAGCTAGTGGAGGGTGCTATATTGGTTTTAAGAAAAATCTAGAGGATGTAAGTTGTGAAATCAAGGTTTTGGAAGAGCTGTCGTTTTTGAGCATCACTATTGAAGGCGTTAAGTTTTGCATACTTCCATCCTATATAAATTGTAATACCTGGGAACAAGATTTCGAAAAACTTATACAATTTGTCAACCAGTCAAATAACGATAAATTAATGGTAATTGGAGATCTAAATTCGAGAGTAGGCAATGAAAATGGGACCGAAAACAATTTAGCAGGGGTTACACGTCTTTCAATGGACACGACATGTAACGCAAGAGGGAAAAAGCTTTTAGACCTCTGTGATTCTTTTGGGCTGCGTATATTGAATGGCACTACTACCAGTGATAAGGATGGAAACTTCACCTTTGTGGGCAAGCAAGGGACTTCAGTTATTGACTACTGCCTTATAGGAAAAGAATGGAACACATTTATCTCTGACCTGGAAGTCAAGCTTGTTCCCTACTCAGATCATCTTCCAATTTTGGTCACCTTTCAGCAATATTTCACTCCAACAGAGAGGACAAAGTTTATGGAACTGGTGCCAAAACTTGCTTGGAGGTCATCAAAGGCGCAGGTTTATAGGAGCGTATTGAATGAAAAACTGTTGATGCATGAAGACGTTTGTCTTAAGGCTATTGAATCAAGCATTAGGAATTCATACCCTATAATAAGAAGTAATCCGTGCAGTAGAAAGAAATTTCTGAAACCATGGTTTGATGAAGAGTGTGAGAGAGCCAGACAGCGGTCGTTTGCCTGGCTTAAACTTTCGAGAAAGCAAAATGGAACAGTTCGTTCATATATTGAGGCTAATAAAAGTTTTAAGCTTTTATGTGTTCAAAAGAAAAAGAAGTATTACGAGGATGAAGCCAAAAGTGTGACGCACTGCAAGAATGCTTCTGAATTTTGGAAAAAGATAAGAAGTTTGAATGGAGCTAGATATGTTATAGGCAATGAGCTTAGATCTAACTTCCTAAAAGAATATTTTGAAAAGCTTCTTAACCCATTGACGAACAGTGTTTGCTTTCATTATGCTCGACCGGAATCAAATGATGATGTTCTAGACGTTCCAATCACATTTGAGGAAATAAGCGAAGTAATTTCAAATTTGAAGGACGGAAAAGCAGCTGGTTCTGATGGAATTCCTGGGGAGTTCTACAAATACGGCACGAGTGAACTTATAAGTAAACTAGGAGCCTTGTTTAATTATATATTGGAAACAGGAAGTGTCCCCCAACGATTTAAAGAAGCCTTGATCTTTCCCATCCATAAAAAAGGTGAGACGTCTGACCCACAAAACTATCGGGGAATCTCGTTTCTGAATGCTTCGTATAAAATTTTTACAAATATTCTGCAACGGCGGATAAATGATTGGATTAGAGTCAACAAAGTGTTTAAAGAATTCCAAGCTGGTTTTAGATCGGGATACTCAACTACTGACCACATATTTGTGTTAACCAGCATTGCAAAAACCTTCATTGCAAACGGCAGGAAGCTATATGCTTTCTTTGTCGATTTCAAGGCAGCCTTTGATTCGATAGATAGAAACGCCTTGCTATACAAGTTGTATAATATGGGAATGTCATCAAGGTTCGGTAGAGTGATCGAAAGCCTTTGTACAAATACAATGTCAGCGGTTTGGGATGGAGAGGAGCTCTCTGAGTGGTTTCCAACTTTTTCTGGCGTAAGGCAGGGTTGTGCTTTGAGCCCTATCTTGTTTGCACTCTTCATTGAAGATCTCACTGACTATCTGCCTGGAGGAGTGGAGTATGCGGGTATGCTGATCAAAGCTCTTATGTTTGCGGATGATATTGTGATATTAGCGTATTCACCCGAAACGTTACAGCTAATGATCAATCGTTTACAAGATTACACCAGTCTCTGGAGCCTAAATGTTAACCTTGAAAAATCCAAAATTATGATTTTCAAGGAAGGTGGTGGTAGAAATTGTCGAAATGAAAAGTGGAAATACAACAATGAGACTATTGAAGTAGTAAGAGAATATAAGTACCTTGGGGTATACATTACTAAAAATCTAAACATGGAGCGTCATCTACAAGAGAAGCTAATTAAGTCTAAAACTGCTATTAATACAGCGTGGAGAAATTGTTTTCAGAATAGATATTTATCGCATAGTAGTAAATACAAGGTGTTTGAAGCTGTATCCGAGGCCATCATGTTCTACGCTGCACAAATGTGGGGAGGAAGACGATATGACTGCGTGGAAAAACTTCTGAGATTTTACCTCAAAAGAGTTTTTCGTCTACCATCAAATACACCCAACTATATGCTAATGCTCGAAACAGGGCTATCTCCACTGTTTATTAAGACGCTTAAGCTGCAGGTAGATTATGTTCTTAAAGCCTTAAACATGCCAATTGATCGACTTCCAAGAAAAGCTGTAATCCATTCAATCCAATCGAAAACAAGCTGGTACGGTGACTGGCTTGAATTAGCTGAAAGTTGTGGCATTACGCTGGACGAGATGGAAATTACAAATTGGAAACCTGTGTTATACAACCTAATTGAAAAGCTAGATGAGCAGGCCCGACATCGATACATTGAAGAAGCAGGAAGTTCCATACATAGGGAAATATATAGTCAACTTGATCATAATCTATGTCAGAACAACTACTTCAACGATCAAAACAGATGTGAAGAAATTTCTACGATACTTAGGTTACGAGGAGAACTACTCAGGTTAAATTACATACCCCATCGGAACGACTTGCCCATTATGTGTAACTTGTGTAATCTGGAGGAAAGGGAGGATACATTCCATTTTTTGGGCAAATGTCCAATCTATCGTGAAACAAGGAGAGATGTTTTTGGATTCAATGTCCTAACGGATGAACAAATGATTTCACTCCTCAATGAAGCTAATGTTAGCAACTTGGTTAAGTACACACAAATAGCACTACGGTATCGACAAAATATCATAGACGAAACGTTTTAAAAACAAAAAAAATATCAATTTAAACCCCATGCACCTATTATAAACAAAATAATGAAAGACTTATGTGTATTGAAAATTATGTACCTATATTTTAAAGAGAATATTTCAACTAATTTTACTTGTGTTAAGTTAAAAATGTTATTGTGGAATTTGTAATGTCAATCAGGCAGACGGCAAAAAGCCATGCAAAATGATTTTGCTTTAAAAATAAATATTGTTATATTATGTATTTAGTTGAAAATAAAATCTATCTAATCTTGTGTTCTACTACAATTATACTTCAAATGATGACAGGTCAAAGAAAAACAAAAACAATACACTTATATTTCCGAAGTGTAAATTTTGTGTGGTCCTTCCTCATATTGCGTGTCAAAAAAAGTAAAACAAACAAAACTATTAAATAAAAAATCCAAAAAAGAAACTCGAACAAACATTCTATATTTTAGATAAACAACAAGGAACATATAAAACGTGAACGCCAGGAAAACTTGTCGCAACCAGAGACGGAACTTTTTTTGTTTTTCTATTCTTCTTTTTTTTCTATTTTTCTTTTTCTTGATGGCACATTTTGCAGTTCGCTTAATAACTGAAACTCATCTAAAATATCTATATCTTCTTAAATTGCGGTATCAATCGAGATTTTCCTGGATGATAAGTTTACGTAGCATTTATTTGATATAAATTACTTTTTCAGCTTTTAAATTCACAAAAAAAAAATCAAATTTGACATTTGGCTGTGATAATAACTACTTAAACAAAGCATTTCCTGTGTTTAAAGTTAGACCACAGGTTTAGCCCTAAGCTTAGGTTTAAATTTGTTTATGAATAGCCTAAACTCTGGATTTGCTTAGTAACAACTTAGCAAGAGTTTAGCAAACATCTATGAATATGCCCCCATCTATGGATATGACCCCATTTATTTTCAAGTGCTCGTCAGCACGTGCTAACGTTAAAGGATTTCGATTAAATTTTACACAGAATTAACTTGATTACTTTTAAGTGGTGGAAGCGAAAGAAATTCAAACATTTCAAAATAAGCACTTCCCTATATGTACAGTAGGGAGCAGAAATGAGTACATGTTTGTAACTCGCGCACTTATTGATGCATAACAACAGAAATAATAAAGCAAATTGAAAAATTTTTTTTGCCCTGTATTTTATGTTCAATTCTCACCAAAACGGTATATAATACATAACGGAAAGGAGCAAGTTCTAAGAAAAAAACAAATAAAACAAAAATAAATCGCATGTACTCAATTTTGCACCAAACGTTAATCAGCAAAAATATCGAAATTTGCCGTTAGATTTGCAAGTTTTTGGTTTGTTTATGACTTCCTATATCTTTTTTAGTTTTAGATATGTTTAATTGTGCATGGTTAGAACTTTCACCAGCGTATTTTAATAAATGAAATTAATAATTAAAAAATTTCATTGCTCTTTAAGATTATGAGGAAACTATCACGACAGATTGAGGACAGTTTTGTAGTCATGACAAAGAGTGGCTTCTCGACACAACTGATAGCTAAGAAGCTTAAAACAAGCCAATCGGTGGTCATAAAAGTCCAGAAAATGCGAGTTATTGTTCCCAAAGCACAAGTCAAAGGCCGCAAAAAAATTTTGACGGATGCCGACGTCCCTCGCAGGATATTAGAAATGAAAAGGAACAAGTGTTTAACACCAAATCATGCTTCTTATGCAATAAATGAACCCGTTAGCCAAGAAACTGCAAGAAGAACCCTCAACGACATTGGTTATATCTCAGCGGTTAAAAGAACAAAAGCCTGCATTGTCGGAAAAAATGCTAAGGTGTGGTTAAAGTTCGACAGAGAACACAGAAATTGGACATCTGACCACACTACACGTTTCCAATTACAATCTGTCCAATGTCTGTGTTTTCTGACGAACTTTAACCGCACCTTACCATTTTTACAGACTATGCGGGCTATTGTTTTTTTAATCGCTGAGATATAACCAATATCGTTGAGGGTTCTTCTTGCAGTTTCTCGGCTAACGGGCTCATTTATTGCATAAGAAGCATGATTTGGTGTTAAACACTTGTTCCTTTTCATTTCTAATATCCTGCGAGGGCCGTCCGCATCCGTCAAAATTTTTTTGCGGCCTTTGACTTGTGCTTTGGGAACAATAACTCGCATTTTCTGGACTTTTATGACCACCGATTGGCTTGTTTTAAGCTTCTTAGCTATCAGTTGTGTCGAGAAGCCACTCTTTGTCATGACTACAAAACTGTCCTCAATCTGTCGTGATAGTTTCTTCATAATCTTAAAGAGCAATGAAATTTTTTTAATTATTTATTTCATTTATTAAAATACGCTGGTGAAAGTTCTAACCATGCACAATTAAACATATCTAAAACTTAAAAAATATATAGGAAGTCATAAACAAACCAAAAACTTGCAAATCTAACGGCAAATTTCGATATTTTTGCTGATTAACGCTTGGTGCAAAATTGAGTACATGCGATTTATTTTTGTATTATTTGTTTTTTTCTTAGAACTTGCTCCTTTCCGTTATGTATTATATACCTGCTGCTGACGGTGGTGGTGATGTTGTTGTTGCTTCTGATGTTGTTGTTTCGGTCGCTGCTGCTGACGGTGATGGTGATGTTGTTGTTGTTTCGGTCGCTGCTGCTGACTGTGATGGTGATGTTGTTGTTGTTTCTGATGCTACTTCTGTGGATGATGCTGATGATGCTTCGACTGCGGCTGCTACTACCTCTACTGCGACTGCGATGGATGTTGTTGTTGATGTTTCTGATTCTACTGCTGTGGATGATGCTTCTATTGCGGATGCTTCTACCTCTATTGCGACTGCGATAGATGATGTTGGTGTTGTTTCTGATTCTACTGCTGTGATTGATGCTGATGATGATGGTTCTACTGTGGCTGCTACTACTTCTTTTGCGGTTGCGATGGATGATGTTGTTTCTGATGCTACTAATGTTCCTGTTGCTGCTGATGCTGCTGCTAATAGCGAATATAATGCGAATAATGTTTTAACTACTGGTACCTGGTCAAATATTGTAGAGGATTCTACTAAATGTCAATTACTCGGTAATAATCCAAGCTCACAACCTCATCCGGAAAATATTATCCCTGTTGACTCGCAGATGCAGCAAGGTATGTCCGTTCACCCCAATAAACTGAATAATAAAATTATAGTTGGTTCTAAGCCTCAATGTAAAGATCTTAAAATTGCGAGGAATTTAAAATGGTTCCATATTGGAAGCTTCCATCCCTTCACTACCACGGTGGAAATTGTTAGCTTTATAACCACCAGTCTTGGAATCGACCCAGTGGAAATTGTATGCTATAAGCTTGTTAAAACTCAAGAATCTGATCGTATACTGAAATTCGTTAACTTTAAAATTGGTGTATCTATGGAATTTTCCAAGAAAATCTATATTGATACTTTTTGGCCTAGTGGTGTAAGGATTCACCCCTTTCTATTCAAGCCAAAAAACTCGGAAGATTAGAGGGATCTGTTATGCCCTCAAGCTCAAGCCTAAATCTACAGCCAATTCATCAAAATATTATGCCAAACAACTGCCATAAATCTAATCTTAGGATATACTATCATAATGCTAGTGGTATTCGCACCAAAGTATCTGAACTGTTTAATAACTCGAGTCATCTTGACTACGATGTTATTATAATCGTCGAAACCTGGTTACATCCAGGCATATCTTCATCTGAACTGTTTGATTCTCGTCTTTTTGTCGTCCATCGACGCGACAGATGTAACTCTGTCTCTGAACGTGGAGGAGGAATTATGATCGCCGTTAGTACAAAGCTATGCTGTAAAGAAGTTGATCTACCTTACTCGGATGTTGAACAATTATGTATTTCTATCAATTTATATTCAACCCATAATGTCTTATTATTCTTTGTTATAAGTTATATTGCGCCTAGAAGTACTTTTGAAGTGTATGACAAACACATTATGAATATAGAATCTATTAATAATACTTGCTCTGAATTTGATAATGTATGTTGCTTTGGAGATTTTAATTTGTCAAATATCATATGGAACTGGTCAGTTAGTGACAATATGTTAATACCTTGTAATATGATAAAAGATTTTGAATTTCATTTTATTGACTCTCTTTATTCACTTAATCTCAATCAAATTAATAGAATTCCTAATGAATTAAATAAAATTTTAGATTTAATTTTCTTATGCAATGATTATCTAAACTCTAATGTTTCAACAGTTCCTTTTTCACTATTAAATGAGTCTATGCATCAAAAAGAATTATTTATTGAAATTGAATTGTACATCTTCTCTACTAATGAGTCGAACCAATTTTCTAAATTCTTCAACTTTAAAAAGGCAAACTTCATTGAGCTTAATAATTTCTTCAAAACTTTTAACTGGTCTAATGAATTCTTAAATCTTAACCTGGAACAAATGTACATGCGATTTACCTCAATCATTTTTGATAGTTTTTCTCAATTTGTTCCTCTTGCTCGACATAATAAATCAAACCAACAACCTAAGCTCCCGTGGTATAATAAGCATTTAACAAACATTAAAAATGTCAAACGTAAGGCTTTTAATAAATATAAGCAAACAAATAATGAATTAGACTACGCAAACTTTAGTAAATTGCGAAAAGACTTTTTTATTCTTAATAAGTTCCTTCACAAGTGTTATATTATGAATATCGAAAGTAACATTAAATCTAATAGTAACTCATTCTGGTCATTTGTTAATGCGAAGAGGAAAAAATCTACTGGATATCCAAAAAACATGTCGTATAGGGATACCGAAGCTTCGAATATGACTTCCATATTAAATTTATTCGCCGATTTCTTCCAATCTGTATATTCAGTTCCCTGTAATAATAACTTTTCCTATATGCCCAATATTCCAAGTAAGGTTGATATTGGTGCCATTCAGATAAGTATTAATGAAGTTCTCCTTGAGCTTCAATCACTAAAGCCTAAACTTAATCCTGGTGCTGATGGTATACCAGCTATATTTCTGAAAAATTGTGCAACATCGCTGTGTTTTCCTTTGCTTTGCTTATTTAATAAGTCTCTTTCAGAGGGAAATTTTCTTGAAGTTTGGAAAATCTCTTATCTTGTGCCTATTCATAAATCTGGGTCTAAAAATTTAATAGAAAATTACAGAGGTATTTCTAAACTATCAGAAATTCCCAAGCTGTTTGAGAGTATTGCGAAAACTAAATTAGAATTCTTAACAAGAGAAACAATATCTGAGCTGCAACATGGCTTGGTATCCGGGCGTTCTACGACTACAAATATGGCTCTTTTCTCTGCTTTTGTAATTCAATCTATTGAAAACAGGAGTCAGGTCGATGCAATCTACACAGATTTTAGTAAGGCCTTTGATTCGGTAAACCACTTTACGCTACTGCGTAAACTTGAATTATTTGGTTTCCACTCCACAGCTCTGAGTTGGATTTCATCATATCTCATTGGCAGGTCTCAAAAAATTGTTATCAACAATTTATTTTCGAGGTCCATTCAATGCAGTTCGGGTGTTCCCCAGGGAAGCCATTTGGGCCCCCTTCTCTTTAATATCTTTATTAATGATATAACATCTGTAATAAAATATTCGCAGTGCCTTTTATATGCTGACGATCTTAAGCTATTCTTTGAAATTAACAGTGTCGATGATTGCTATCTAATACAAAGTGATATTGATCAGATCTCAGACTGGTGCAATTTAAATGGCCTGAAATTGAACCCAAAAAAATGTAGTGTTATCTCGTTTTTTAAGTTGAAAACACCCATTAAATTCGATTACCTACTGGATTCTATCTTACTCTCACGTGTGGATAAAATAAAGGACTTAGGCATAATGCTTGAGTCAGATTTCTCCTTTAAAAGTCATGTTGACTATGTGGTTGGAAGAGCTAATTCACTGGTTGGATTTATTAAGCGAAATTGTGTTGATTTTAGAGACCCTCATGCATTGTTATCCCTTTATACAGCTCTCGTTCGATCTATACTTGAATATGCAGATGTTATATGGAATCCGGTTTTTAAGACTTTCTCTCTTCGCATTGAAAGAATCCAAAGACGCCTTACGAAATTTATATTTTATAAAATGAAATGGAGTTTTATTCCTGATTACAGAGCAAGATGTTTATTCCTTGGAATTAAATCTCTTGAATCAAGACGCACTATTCACGATATAATGTTTGTGAGGGATACTTTATGCTATCACATAAGATGTCCTCCCTTACTCTGTTTAATACCAATTTATGCACCGTTAAGATCTTTACGTTCTATGGATTTGCTTTTTGAGCGATATCACAGGACAAGCTATGGTAATAATAATCCTATTTGTAGATCTATAAGACATTTCAATGAAGTTTGCCATTTAATTGAACTATGCAACTCTAGAGATTTGTTTAAAGCTAATCTATTAGTAATTTTTACTTTTTAGCAATCCCATTATATTTCATATATTTAACTTTATTTATTTGTTATAATATATATTTGTAAATACATAATGTACATATTTAACTTTTATTCAAAATCTGTTAGCTGCAACTGCTTGTAGATAAATAAATAAATAAATAAATATACCGTTTTGGTGAGAATTGAACATAAAATACAGGGCAAAAAAAATTTTTCAATTTGCTTTATTATTTCTGTTGTTATGCATCAATAAGTGCGCGAGTTACAAACATGTACTCATTTTTGCTCCCCACTGTATGTATGTTTGTTTCCCTTAATTATTTCCCTCAAGTATACTGTTTTGTTTTGCATGTGGTAACACTGGTTAGAAAATACATTGTATCTCAACTTTTTTCGATGAAATACCAGTTTTCAAAATCATTGCGCAATTTAGTATGCATTTTAGCAAAATATTTGTATTATAGAATGTCATTTTTTCATCAGTGTTTTATTAAAAGTATAGAAACATTTATTTTCAAAGCTTATTGGATGCAGACTAATAAATTCTCGTGGGTATTCCTATATAGTTTACCACCTGGAAAATGGCGATTTTTTGTCAAGTTTAATCAAGGCCATGGAAAGGCTTTCATTAGCCGCGTTTTATTATCGCTCATAACCCATATGGTTCACCTCTTGAAAATAAAACGATACGAGTTAGTGCAAACACAGTGCTGTATATCAGTCTCTTTTTTTCTTATGTTTATTTGTTTTTTTCGTGTAAACACTTGTCTCATTTTCTCTCTATTCCTAACACTGCTGACAAATCGCTGACTTCATTCACAATGGTAAATAGCCCTCTACCGGTCAGAGTGAAAACCTCTATCTGGGTTATTGAAATTAACCTCGACAGAAACCTAGATCCCATGTTGTTTTTGTAATACATGTTAAAAGATAACCTCGAACCAGACCCAGAGATAATAAAACGCAGCTATTACTACACAAGAAAAACTTGTCAAATACTCGTGCGGACCTCGCTAGCAAGAACTTGTGGGATAAGGCTTTGGTAGGGGAAATCTAGACAAGGAAAGCTTTTCAAATACTCGTAAAGGCCCTCGCTAGTAAAAACTTTTTGGATAAGCATTGTTATCCCATCACAAATAATAATAATAATAATAATAATAATATTTCTTTATTAGTTCAATGAACTTTTTCAAAATCATTTACAATTTTACAATTTTTGAATATTTTCTTTCTTGACAATTTCTAGACTGTTTGTTTTTTTTTTTCTTTTCAATTTTGGATATTAAGTCTTTAATGTGAAAAGTTAAATCAAACAAATTGAAATCTAAATTTTAAGTTGCGATTTCTTGTTTAAAGCATAGTTTACAGTTCCGATGCGAAAAAAAATCAAAATTTTCAAAAAGATTTTCCACCTATTCTGCGCACCAAATTGAATAATATTCAAGGGGAAAAACGTTTGCCTTGGCCAAAACAACCCACTGAGTCATTAATTTACCCTTATTTGACAAACTATAGGCCTAAAAATGGAAAATAATTATTTTTGGATGTGAAAACCATTTGCATGCAAATAATGCCTTGAGTTGAATATTTTTTTTTTTTTGGAAGTATAAACCGACCATCAAAAAAAAATATTTTATTCACCACACTTTTTTTCGCATGCAAATCAATTGCCGGTCCCTTGTTTTGCATGACATTCCATGAAAGCATAGTTTTTTTTTTTGTTGCATGAAACTGTAAACCAATCATGCAAACAATTAATTTTACATTTCACCTCAATTATTTTTGACATGCAAGAAAATTTGCATAGATTTTTTTTTTTTGCGGACGGGAACCGCAAACTAGGCTTAATTCACAATAATTCTACTCTTTATGAAAATACCCCATATATGACAAAAACAAAAAACAAATATTTTATACCCATCATACAATAGTAAGACAAATTTAAGTAGGTATGCATGTAAGCCGCGTCCACATTATGTCGAATTGTGTAGATCAACAGTGTTGAGTAAGTGTAGACGTGTTGATCGACAAAGCCAATCAACATTTGTTGACCCGAACGTAACCCGATTCAAATAGATAGCAATCGACAAAGTTGTTCAACAAATTTCATTTTATTAAAAACATTTGTAGGGTTTTAATTTCATGAATATAATTTATTGGCTTTGTGCGTTATTAATCACATTTTTACTAGATGAAAAATGCAATATTTGTTGTGAATAAGTATTTAATGTTAATAATATCGTTTTAACTTTATTGTTCACAAGAAAAAATAAAAAAAAGTTGGGTACCACCAGGATTCGAACCCTGAACCCTCTGGTTGGATCCATACGCATCGATCAAAAAATTCCAAACCACACAAATGAAGGGTCCAGGGGAAAAACGGCTCAAGTCCACTTTTTGAAAAAATTAAACTAATGATGACATCTTATAGATTTGTATGGGTACTATCTGATGTAGTATAGCTCTCTTCGCATAGGATTTTGAAAACTCGCAAAATAGTACACTTTTAAAAAAAAACTTTTTTCCAAAAGTATCTTTTTTGCTCCAAAAATTAAACAAAGCGATATTAAAAAAAGAAAAACTTGTGAATAGCGACATGTCAGGTAAATAATTACCTAAAACAAAAAAATTAGATATTCTAACTACATCCGGTCGAGGTCCTGTCTAACAAATTGAATTGCAAAAACGGTCCAATGTAACGCTTGTGAAAATTATTTTATTTTCAAACTCTATTTTGAAAACCTAGAGGTGTCTGAATAAACGTTGGGGCATGTTTATCCTTTATATCTTCATAGTTTGTATTGAAAAATTGGTCATAGTTTTGCCAGCAATGGGAAGAGCCGAACACAGCACACTGGAATAACGTGCCCTAATTAGAAGACTGATATCCGAAGGCAAATCTTATGCGCAGGTTTAATGCCTAGTTGAATGCTTGTCAAAAATGGTAAGAAAAGCCAGTATTTAATTGCCAGAGTCAAAAAATGGCAGGCGGAAGCCGCTATTGCCACCCAAGTTGATAAAACGAGTCGTGGGGCATTTCAAAATCAATGCCTTTATACGCCAGATTCTGAAATTAAAGGCAAATTTTGTGTTGATGCCAGCAATGAAACGGTCCGTTGAAGTTTACGAGAACATGCGCATGCAGCCCACACTCCCACAGCCCTAAAAAGGTACCATTGTTGACAAAAAACAATGTAGCAAAAAGATTGAAATTCGCGAAAGAACCACTTTGGTTGGCCTCCATCAAATTGGAGGAATATTCTATGGTCAGACGAGTTCAAGATTGTTTTATATGGTGGAAATGGGCCTTGTCATTATGTATCAAGGCCACCAAACACAGAATTCAATCCACGTTTCAAAGCAAAAACAATTAAACACAGAGGACCCAGTATAATGATTTGGGCATGTTTTTCCTTTTATTGTGTTTTTCCAACACACCAAATTGAAGGCATCATGGATTAGCAAATCTGTGTTAGGATCATACTGGAAGTAAAGCTACCGTATGCTTAAGATGAAATTCCACTGAAATGGGAGTTTCAGTGAGACAAATGACCCAAAGCGTACTAGTAAACTTGCGAAGCAATTATTCCAGGCAGAGAGTTGATGTGATGGACTGGCCCACACAGTCTCTGGACTAGAATCTCATTGAGAACTTGTTGTAAGATGCAAAGAAATATATTACTACTTGCTAGCTAACTAACAATAAAGCCCTTTGGGAAGCTTTACAGCACTCACGAAGCTCGATAAGCGTAGAAAGGTGTGAATACCTGATAAACTCGATGCAACGCCGTTGTGCTGCTGTTTTTTCTAAGAAGGGACTTGCGACTAAATGTGAGTTTAAAGTTCAAACCCTCAACTAAATCTTATGATACAAATTTTGCCCTAACTTTGCTTTTTTGTGATATTTAAAAGTGTTTTTTTTTCGCACTACTAATTTTTTGACCGCTGTATTTTAAAAGATCTTCAATAAATTTGAAAATATCGGATCAAATGTTATTTTTGAATTTTTTTCTTTTTTTCGAAAATAAAAGCTTAAAACACCAATCTGAAAATCACATGGGTATTATTTTGTTAAAAATTAAGGGATCAAGTTTTTTTCATGTTTGATTTTTTGGTAATGAGTACTACTATTATTTTGACCGCAGCTGTATATGTTTGCTTACTTGAGTACTTCGTGCTCAACAAAAAAAATTGTTAGTTTTATATATTTTTCTCTAAATTATCCATTATTTTAGTAATAAATTTACAACTACGTTTTTCTCGGAATCAATTAAAGTGGACTTAAGCCGTTTTTCCCCTGGACCCTTCAAATGTTTGCTGCGAAAGTTTTTCACGTACACACTAGCATGTTGATCGACAATGTTAACCAACAATGTTGTTCGGCATAGTGTGGACCGTCCTTATATACATACTTTTTCATTTTCAACATCACGAAACTGTATTGCGAAATAGCTCAGTAGTTAGCGTATTGGACTGGTAATCAGAAGATCAATGAAGACAACTTTTTTTTTGTCTCTCGAGGCAAAACGTTGTTTACATGCTGGCATTGCTGGCTTCACTAGACATATGAGCGATGCCCAACATCCAAATCACAATCCAATCAGCAGTCTGATTTGTATGGATATGTCACTGCTCAGACATGGATTTTTGAGGCTCCATTGGTTTTTTTTCAAGACATGTTCATAGTCAAAGCATGGCTCATGCCCAGTGGAGCCGGCAAGTTAACTGATGAGGCCCTAGAGAAAATCGATAGTTACCCTTGCTCGAGCCATTTTAGGATCAATGTAAAACTTTCTAGTGCCCCGTTAAAAACTAGATTGTTTTACTGTACTTTTCATTCAGAAGAAAGAGGTTACATAGCTGACGAGGCCCTAGACTCCAGCCAAGTCTCAGTAAGTAATTAAGTATTTCGATAGCTGCCCTTGTTAGCATCAATGTAAAACTTTCTAAAGCTTCTCTATAAAGTAAATTTAGTTTTTCCAGGCGGGTTAATTCTGAAGAAAATTAAAACAGTTTTATTTTGTTGCTAATTTGTTTTTTCTCACAATCAATTTAACATAAAGAACCACTACTATTATGACATATTTAATTAAATATCAAGTTTGAACTTTTTAAGAATTCAAAACTTGTCCTTTACCGACATACATTGGTACATACATAATATATTTATATAAATAGCAATTAAATATGGAAAAAGATAGTCTTTAAATTTGCATCGGAGTATATTAGGTATATAAAACATTTCACACAAAAATAAGAAAGATAAAAGTCGTTAAATTATCAAAATAAAAAAAATAATCAAGTTGGATTATGAAATCTCTCATAAAATATCTTCTGACAAATTTGCACAGAAAAAAAAATAGATAAAAAAATAAAAGAAGGTGCGTCTTCTTCTTTGAGGTCGAGTATAATCGGCTCGAGATTACGCGAAATAATTCGCAAATCGACAGAGGAGTTGGCTTCCAACGAAAAATGACATATTACCTACTTGGAAAGGTAAGTATTTACACAAATAAATGAAACAAAAAACATAAACAAAAAGAAATTAAAGTCGAAAGGTTTCTTCTCATTTCTTTTATCACACATAAAATACAATATGGGATTGAGGCACTTGACTCAAGTGCAATTGACCTGTTGTTACTAATATAAATCGCACAAATTTTTGTTGCAATAAACGAATATTTGCTTCAATGATTGCAGAGGCAATGTTTAAATGGCGTCGCTTCAGACCAAAACGTCATTGCCTGTTAAACCTGCCATACAAAATAAAAAAAAACTCATGTAGGTTCATATGTACATGCAACAGAACACGCTCGATTTTGAAATATTTGGTAACCAATATTTTATATGTTTTTCTTTTGTTGTAAAAGATGATAGATTTCAAAATTAACTTTGCTATAATGAGGTTGTCGATCATAATAACCAAGGAAGTTGTAATGAGGACATCTATTATTTCCAGAGAAGGAAGCAATAGGTAAGTTTATGGTTAATGGATCAGTAGCACACAGTAGCACACGCAAATGTCAGTTAATACTTATATATGTACAAACATATAGTAAGTATATACCTATACTTATGGGAAATACAAAATCAAAAACGTTCGCAACTACTGTCCGTGTTATGTTACTCAATACTTGTGATAGATATACATATTTATTATTTTTTTTTTTTCTTTTTGTAAGTGCAATCTGATAATTTTTGTGAAAACATTTGAACATGCAACCATCAACGTTGTGATGAGGTAAGGAGGAAATGTTACACTCAGTTCCTGCTACTGAATTTGTTAAAAAGTAGTATAGCAACAATTATTATTATTTAAGCTTAGGTTGCATCATGCTGAACAAGAGTGGTTTAAATCTAAACCTCTAAATGGTCATAACATTTGAAAAAAAAAAACACCGTTATAATAAAGCAGTTATGTGTGATTCCCTTAAGTTTAAAATCTTATAAAATCTCTTGAACTTTAGATCTTTTGATTATGCATTTTGAGAAATGTGTATCTACTTATGTATTTGTATTTTAAGTAGACATCTTGGCATAAGGGTAAGTGCTTTGAATTATTACACGCACTGATTTAGGCAATATAAAGATTAAGAATTAAAGGATATAATTGCCGGAACGATAAGACTCTTGCTTCTTATCAGAGCTCGCATACCAAAATATCGTCGAAATCCTTTTTTAATTTATTTTCTTTGAATAAAAACTTTGAACGTAATGTCTTAATTCAATAATCTCCCCTTTATCCGTCACATCCGTCATCTACAACGGATCTGTTGCGTTAACGCATTTGACTGGTCTTTTACATATTTTTACTAATAAAAACTATGAGATAATAACATTTTTTTTTTAAATTGCACTTGTGGTTCTAGTAAAAAAAATTAGGTATATTAATAAAAAGATTGGTTTCGACGCAGAATTTCACCATCTATCATCACATCTTATAGGAGATCCCCTGGAATACCTGTGGTCCGTTCCTTTTCTCTAAAAATGTTAACAATTGTTGATGTGTCAAAAAAAATGTTGGAATGTCATTGTTAAGAATGTTACACTTTGTAACATTTCATTTAGGAACGATCAATGCTGAAAATATTGTTGATCTGTCAAACGGCAAGGTTGAAAAAAAAAATCGAAATACATTTAGAATGAATAATCAAGAAAAAACAATTTATTGCATAAAATTAATTGAAAATAAATACATATAATTTCTAAATTAAATTTCTATTAACTTAAACTAACTATGAGCACAAATTTCTTTAACAAAAAACACGGAATTGATAAAATGCATTGTCGAAAAAAAAGTAATTTTATCATAAAACAATTCAAAACTCAAAAACAACACTAAAATCAATTGAATTGAAAACACATTTGCAAAAATGCAAACAATTCCAAATCCAAACGACGAAAAGTAAACAAAAGATAATTACAAAATGAAAACATTGTAGTTTCAGCTGCTTTTGACAGATCAACACTTTCAATTCATGTCGAAGAGATGAGTTGGAAATTGTTACAAAGTGTAACATTCTGACACTTCAACATTGAGTTTAGGAACGATTTTATGACGTCATAATGTTACACGATGTTACAATTTGAGAATTTAGGAACGATCAGTGTTAACAATTGTTAACAATTGTTAACATTTTAGAGAAAAGGAACGGACCACTGCTCTCATTTTTTAAATAGTCCCTTTCAAGTGATGGATAGGGAGATATGAAAGTTTATCAAACTGAAATATTTATCTTGCCTTTAGGGTTTATGGTGATTTGAATGCCCAATCTCAATCAAAACTTACAACAACAATTATTATAATTACTGTTCATAGTCAAAAAAAAACTTTAATAGCTACAAATAAAATTAGTTTAACTTACAACTAATAACACGTACAGAAAAAGTAGATGCTGCTGTTTCCGTTCGACTGGGAAATACATACCTAGGCAGGAGGCATAAATATATTTTTCATTCCAGCTCTTTGGGCAGTGTGATAGTAATGATGATTCACTTTAATAAGAATCTAACTTTATTTTTCTAACAAAATACGATGAAATCTTAAGAGATTATAATGCGCAGCAAAATATCTTTTAAATTTATAAAACTACCCTTAACCTCTCTACTTTCTAAACAATCCACTGGTTATTTTTTTTTTTTCTAACCACAACTCACTAAATTTATTCGAAATTCTTAATTCAGATTTATTATCTATCCTCAATGTGTTTACACAGCACATTATTTGTGTATTTATATTTAAATATATCTGTGTACACAGCACATTGTTTGTGTATTTATACCTACTTATTTAAATATATCTATTTATCGACCTAAAACTCTACCAAAGTATTCTAATTTGCAGATCTAGCCGCGACCGTAATAGTCGTCTTAATCGTTAAGCCTATAATAGTCGCACAATAATACAGCGAACTGTGTGTAACATTCCAAGTCTTAAATAATGTATCTTTCTACATCTTTACATACCTATCAAGTTAAAGCTACTATAACTGTGGCTTGCTTTAACACAGAATTTAGCTTAGACTCAGTGCTAGCTGCGCGCACACAAATAAAATGTTGTTAATCCAGCAAAAATACATCAATTTTATTATAATGATTCTTTATTTTTTTTTTTGTAGCTTTGTATTTCATTGTTTTAGAGCAGTGTTTTTCAAACTGTGGGTCGCGACCCACTAGGGGGTCGCAAAGAATAATTAGGGGGGTCGCGGTCGCAAGCCATTACGTACAAGGTACTAAAAAAGGTTTTCTTTTATTAAATGTTCAAAACTTGGTTGTATCTTTGAGGTGTTAACAATTAAAGTATTTTCCTATTGAAGGAAGATAACGTGAGTTCACATTAGGTATGAAGTGGTGAATGGCACTAACAATATTAAAGCCTCTTTTGCCAGCTCTAGATATTCTCCTCTTCTCTTCTCTTTATCAAGAAATTATTAATGGTTTTTACGTTGAATTCAGAGTATACCATCTGCAGCTTAATAAATAAGATGTTCTATCATCATTACCTATGGAAAATCGGCCAGATGGAATGATAATTCAAAAAAGGATTCCATCCATGTCCATTTTCACCTTCAGAATAGCGTTCTGAAAAGTCACTTAATAGTTTTTTCTCCTAATTATGCAAACTCTCATGAGAGAAATGTGAGCGCTTAATGTCATGGCATGGATAACTCTGATAAAATTTCGTCGAGAATTTTCTGAACCCAGGGAAAAAATCATAAATTTTTTTTTGCAAATACTCTGAACGCAAACGAAGTTTTGCGAGGAGCCCTCTGATTTTGTTTTGGCAGTCAAAATGTTTTCTTGCCTCCCTTGGAGTTGTATCAAGATGTTTAAATGGGCAAACAGATAAGCGAGATATGATAATTTTAAAAGCTGAGTGGGGACAGAAAAATGATTTGATTATCCCGATTTTGAATCTTGTACAAACCAATAAATTATTCAGCTTTTAATTCCAGAACTCGTGTCAACTAGACCGAGAGCCCACAGCTGATTTCGGGTGTGAGTGATAGCAAAAAATGAAGTTTGAATGCAATTTCGAGGGTTATCGTATTAGCCGCAGTTGGTTTTCACCCTTCCCTAGATAAGCTCCACGGATCACATATCACGGAATCCGAGACCATTTGAGTGTTTAGTTCGCCCTTCCAGACCGTTTAAAAAATTTTAAATTCTAAGTGAAAAACGTTTTTTTTAACAGTCTGGCAGGGAAAACTATATATTCAAATGATCTCAGATTCCGTGATATGGGATCTGAGGAGCTTATCTAGGGAGATATGAAATTCAATTTCGGCTTACACGATTACCCTCGAGGTTCTGTCATATTTTTTTTTCGATTCACTGTTCAATCACTAAGGCCCTGGTTGTGGACAACAAGACTTCGATTTTTTGAATAGCCTTTAATGAAGTTTTCGATGCCTATACTTCTTTTTTTGTTATCAATCACACCCAAAATCTGCTGTGGGCTCTAAATCTAAAAATACCTTACCTTTTGCCAACCATCTGAGCTCTGATTGACAAAATTTTTGATGGGCTCGATTTATGTCGCTTTTCAAATAACTGACAAAGTATTATTATGAATGTGGGGGTCGCCAGAATGATTTTACTAACAAAGAGGTCGCGTACTCAAAAAGTTTGAAAATTACTGTTTTAGAGCAAGTTATAAGCAAAGATGTCAAGAGATTCCGTTCTTTCGCCATTCTACGCCTTGTGCATAATTGTTGGCTACCAATGGAAGCCAAACCAAGCCAACTGCAGTCCATTGAATAATGTTTTTTTATTAATTACACCACAGTGTGTAGTGGCCAAAACAATATTAAAGCTCTGGGTACAGGGACGGAGTTTATATATGTATTTATTGTTTTATTTAAGTGGACCTATTAGAGGATCCAGTGCAAACAAAATAAGGTTTAAGAAGACATAAAGGTTAGTGAGATAAAGCTAGAGTCTAGATATAAATAAATAAATTAAATTTGGTGGCGCGCCAGCTCGTGGACAACCAGGGCCTAGTGGCTTACAAGTTACAACTTTCAACAATTCTTGAGCGAGTGTTATTGGCGGGAATGGAGGGAACCTAAAATTTTTAGATGAATCCAAACAGCTAACGCAAGAAGCATTTTTGTATAACAATAAAGAATACTAGAATAGGAATTTTGACGTGTTGCCAAACTTTTACATTACGAACTCGACCATACTCATTTTAATTATTTTGGTTTGAATAGTCTTTAATATTAATTTATTTAAATATTGCCTTGGCCAGTTTGTTTGGTAGAATAAAATGTTATTCCTACAAATACATAAACATACATATGTAATTTAACAGGAAGAACCGAACTCCATTAAAATTTATTTTAGTAATAGGTGAATAGCAACAATAGGTTTACATCTTAACAAAAACTTAAGGCATTTTATTTCTGCTCACCGATAGATGGAACTAGTACCTGAAACCACTTTGTTTACACAATTGTCTAGTTTATATTTCTGAGGGCTCAGAGAATTTCCCCAGTTTTGCTGTCAAATACTAAGTAAACAAAATTTTTGCTCCGTCAGCTCAGTGAACACTCATGAAATATAAACTGAAGAAATGTTTTTTCGATGTTCCCTGCCCCAGGGCGCACTGGGAAATGTCATTTAAATGTCAAAAACTGGTGGCTGCTCGGGTTTTGATTTCACATCGAACACCTTAGCGCTACATTTGTATGACAAAAATGTTAAGTTGCTTTAGGTACCTATTTTGCACAGTACACATATCTAAGGTATTATCTTGCGCATGTTGTCCGAAATGAGAACTGTCAGAAGAAATTCAAGATGGCAGCCTTACGTGAACCCGTCCGCAGTATTACAACAACAACGAAGAAAACAAACACGAAGGATAATATAAATAACACTAAAAACCAGGAAGGAATGTCGTTTGCATGATAAAATAATGTTAATAAACGCTTAAAAGCTTGAAACAATTGAAGGGTCCAGGGGAAAAACGGCTCAAGTCCACTTTTGGAAAAAATTAAACTAATGATGACATCTTATAGATTTGTATGGGTACTATCTGATGTAGTATAGCTCTCTTCACATATTATTTTGAAAACTCGCAAAAAAGTACACTTTCTAAAAAAACTTTTTCCAAAAATATCCTTTTTGCTCCAAAAATTTAACAAAGCCATATTAAAAAAAGAAAAACTTGTGAATAGACCTAGCGACACGTCAGGTAAATAATTAAAACAAAAAAAAAATAGATATTGTAACTACATCCGGTCGAGGTCCTGTCTAACAAATTGAATTGCAAAAACGGTCCAATGTCACGCTTGTGAAAATTATTCCATTTTCAAACTCTATTTTGAAAATCTAGAGGTGTCTGAATAAAAAGCAGAAAACCGTTTCCAATTATCATGTTCTTTCGGAAGAAGATTTCAAATAAAAAAATTCAAAATTTTGGTTAAAACGTCGAAGGTTCTTTTGACTCATGTCAGGTTATCATGCAAAAAATTCAAGATGTTATAATCAATAAATGTTTACTTACTTGAGTACTTCGTGCTCAACAAAAAAAATTGTTAGTTTTATTTATTTTTCTTTAAATTAGCCATTATTTTAGTAAAACATTTACAACTACGTTTTTCTCGGAATCAATTAAAGTGGACTTAAGCCGTTTTTCCCCTGGACCCTTCAATTGTATTTTCTGATAAATAAGTAACAAATGAACACATAACACACAGCAATTTATTTTTATGAAAATGTAAAAACTTCTGTATTTTCATATGGCACGATGTTTCTGAAAATATGGGGCGATAAGTCCCCTTTCACACGAAGAAACAAGTTGCTGAAGATTTTTTTGACGTTTTCTTTTAATCTCCTTAAAAATCTCTTGTACCTTTCACACGAGGAAACAAATCTCCAAGCAATTTTTGAAATTTCCATTGAAAGTCTATTCTTCGAACACACCTAAACCTAGACCCTGTTTAGATTGTTGGTTTCACTACATGACGACAGTTCGTGGGTGAAATCGGTGAGGTAAAAAGAGAGGGGTTATACAAGAAGAAAATATAAAAATTATAGTGAGAAGTCACGTTTTATAGCCATTTCATTCCATTTTGTTCATTTTTGCTTGTGCGTCCAACAGAAAGGTTCCTAATTTTCTACCTAGATATATGGTTGGCAAGATCGAGAGCAGAAATACTTATTTCATGAGCGCTCACTGAGCTGACGGAGCAAAGATTTTTTTCCTTAGCTTTTGACAGCCAAACTGGGGAAATTCTCTGAGCGCTCAGAAATATAAACTGGACAAATGACTCAGGAATGGCGTTAATCATTCCTCGCGTTCCGATGTTTATTCACTGTTATCTAGTCGTCCCAAAAATTTCGAGATAACTTGAGTTGTTGCGTCAGCGGTTTTTTAACATGGGATTACAACAACACAAAGCTATCCAGATAACTGAGAATTAACATCGGAACGTGCCCATTTTATTGCACAGCATCCCTAAGAGCCAAGGGAACCAAAATTTTACTAAATATTGCTTGAGTGCATTGAAGTCTTTTAAATTTCTTTAGGAAGAATGCATTCTTGAAGTGGCAGTTAAAATACTGCAGTCTTTCGACTGCTTTTAAATCATTTTTAAATCAAGCAGTCTCTTAGGTGCAATAATTATTGTTGATGCGAGATATGCTAGAACATGCCATTACAATTATATTTGGTAAAAAAGTGAATAAGTTACATTGAAGAAATAAAAAACATTCGTTTTTGTTGTCGTTCAAAAAATTTTACACAACGAATTAGCGACACAAATACGATTTCAATTCAAATAAATACGAGACTTGCAAAATGATAAAATATGAAAAGTCGAATTTATGTATGTATGTATGTATTCATTTATTTAGTATAATTTACTATTTTTCTACAGAATTTGTATAAATTAAAATATTCGTTTAAATCATAAGTTCATTAAAAATTTAAACATTGGTTCTAATAAAATTTATCAATAATCTTTTAAAAACATGAAAATTTGACTCATTCTTAATTTCATTTGGCAATTCATTAAAAAGTTTAACACCTTTATACATGACCATGTTTTGTGTTCTAATATCTCTATAAAAAGGTAATCTAAAATTGTAATTTGATCTCAAGTTATAATTTTGAATTTCATGGATATAATTTAAATTAAGAGATACATAGATAATCGGGAACCATTTTATTATTGACTTTAAATACAAAGATGGCCGCGTTGTAGGTTATTCTCTGTTTTATGTTTAGCCACTTCAAGCATGATAGCATAACACTAATCGGCGTATAAAAACTGCATTTTAGGATTATCCTCATCGCTTTGTTTTGAAATTTCTGAAGCCTGTTGATTTCCGATATGTTACCCATGTACAGAATTGTTGAACAGAATTCAAAATGTGGTTTAATAATCGTATTGTATATATTTATTGCACAGATTGTTGATATTTGTTTTCGAATTCTTTTTAAGAATCCAATTTTTTTTGAAATTTTTTTGCAAATGTATTCAAAATGGTTACCTACTGAAATTAAGGTCTTTATCTATAATAACACCCAGATACTTTATATATTCCACTTGTTGGATTGGATTATTATTTATTTTTATGTTTGTAGTTTATTCACCGTTTATAACCATGCACTTTGTTTTATCTGTATTTACTTTAAGTTTATTCATATTCAGCCATTCACAAACGTTAATCAAATCAAAGTTTAATTGTTCAGTAATTGTATCTAAATCTTTGCCGGAAACAAATAATAAAGCATCATCAGCGAATAACGAAATAGTACCGTATTTGATTATTTTGCTTATATCGTTTATATAAATTAAAAACAAAAGTGGGCCTAGTATCGTTCCTTGTGGCAAACCAAACAAATTATATTCACTGTTGGATAAGCACTCGTTGATTTTAGTTCGTTGAGTTCTGTCACTTAAAAATGTTCGAAACCAGTTTAGTTCTTTATTTCTTATACCATATTTGTTTAGTTTCACCAGGAGTATCGTTCTATCTATTGTTTCAAAAGCTCTTTGAAAGTCCACAAAAACAGAAATAATTTTATGCTTATCATGTCGTAACGTTTTAAGGGTCATAATTAACCAGTTAAGAGCTGTTTCACAAGAGTGCTCCGATCGGAAGCCTGACTGGTTTTGAATGAGAATATTATTGTCCGATACATATTTAAACAATTGCTCATGGGCCACTTTTTCAATTACTTTTTCTACAACAGGTAACATATTGATAGGTCTATATTTATCACAGTTGATGTTATTTTGTTCTTTTGGTATAGGAACTATTATTGATTCTTTTAAATTATTTGGGAAAACGCCGTTTTGGAAAGAGTCATTTATTATTTTTAACAAATATGGTCCAATGATATCAAAACAATTTAGTATTATTTCAATATTTAACTTTGAAGAATCTTTTTTCTTGTTCATTTTTTTGCATATAAAAAAATTGCATGCGAAAAAATACACGCTTAGTTGAAGTCAACTCTTGAACACTGTTATCTAGACTTTCTTTTAAACATCTTGACAGATCATTTGAACTCGAACTATTCACTAAACACTGTAGTTGGTTTTGTAAAATTGATTTAAATGTTATTTTTTCATACTTAAACACTTGTATGTTCTTTATTGTTCTATCAGTAGTTGTTTTAGTCACAGGAATTTTCACCAGGAATGCGATGCTCGAATGTACGACACATGGAATAACAACATTATGACTGCAGTCGAATACGATTCATAAAAACGAATTACTAGCCTATTGAATAGACCGGAAAATGAGAGGTATAAAGGAACAATTACGTGCAAGGGTTTTTATAATTGAATATGTTTGTTTGGCCCATAAGCATGCTTAAAACCGAAAATGCTACTAAATTCACCAATGCGTTTCTAAGAGAATGGTCACACTGGCCACTTTTCAATATTTTTGGTGTAACTTGAAAACTAGGCCTAATTTGACAATTTTACATATATAATACTTTTTGTTCAAAATTAAATTTTCTATTGGAATTTATAGTTCAAAAAATTTAACAAAAAAATTTAAGCTGGAAAAGTTAACAAAAACCAAAAAAACAAGGATATCTAAATTTTTTAATAAATTGTGCATAACTTTTTTGAAGCAAAGATAGGGTCAAGACATGCACGGACAAAATAAAGTAGAGACTAAAGGTTTTAATATGGCATGTTCAAAAATTATTATTTGTTCACAATTGACAGAGATATTCCCATTCAAACCTTATCATTTCTTATAATTTTTCGTAGTTTTGGCCCGAAAGTCAATATGGCAAATTTCACTTTCGTAAAAATGTTTGAAATCAAAATTTTGATATAATATGACATTACAACTATAGAGAATTTTTAAAAAGTACCTACATATATAAGTTCGCAATTTCGTTTTTCGGCTGTTTTTTAAATGCTTTCAGACCTACAGACCAAAAGGCTGGTCCGTTTAACATAGGATTTTGTACTAGGTGCCAGGAACGTTAAATTTGTCATAAAGTACCAAAAAATAGGCTTTCGGGCAAAAACTGCGAAAAACGATAAGAAATGGTAAAGTTTGAATGGCTATATCTGTCAATTTTCAAATAATATGGCTTTCTTAACATGTCATATTAAGGCCTTAAGACTCTAGTTTACTTTGTTTATGCATGTCTTGAGCGTATCTTTGCTCCGAAAAAGGTTATGCGCAATTTAAAAAAAAAAACTAAAAAATCTTCGATTTTTCGATTTTTTTGCGTTGGTTTTTGTTTACTTTTCCTGCTTAACATTTTTTAAGAAATTTTCCAAACTATCCATTTCGATAGAAAATTTAATTTTGAACAAAAATTTTTTTATGTAAAATTGTCAAATTCGGCTTAGTTTTCGAGTTATACCAAAAATACTGAAAAGTGGCCAGTGTGGCCATTCTCTCAGAAACGCATGGGTGAATTTAGAAGCATTTTCGCTTTAAAGCATGCTTATGGGCCAAACAAACATATTCAATAATAAAAAACATTGCACGTTATTGTTCCTTTTTAAAAGGTCTATTCAATAGGCTTTACAGAATATGGGTGAATTTAATAAAATATTTTGAATTTGTCACCTTTTGATCCAAAGCCAAAATATCTCAAGTTAACATGTCACTTCTTGAAACTCAATAGGTAGTTAAACAGGCCACCATTTACTCCAACACCTAGTACCTACATAACTTTGTATGCAGGTACCCACCTACATAATTCAATACAAAATGTCACCTTTTGTACCAAAAATGGTTTTTCAAATTGAATTTTCTTTGATGCATGTAATTCTTGACTAAAATCTCATTGGTACCTAATCGATATAATTGAGGGTTCTGGACCAAATAAAAAAAAAATACCTGAAGTGAAAATTCACTTTTTGTTCCTTAAACTCGTCAGTTAATACCTGGGTACCTATCTTTTTTTACAGGTACAATTTTGTTAGTCTAAGGTGTCAAGGTAGGTATGTAATTTTAAAAAGATGATTTCGGTCAGTGGTTGATACTTGAAAAATCGCTATTTTTAAATCTCCTCCAAAAGCTGAGAAAAAACCTGCCCGATTATTTATTCCATGTTTAATTTATTTTCGTTATTTAATGAAGGTAGGTATGTACATCCACTCCCAAAAAATATTTTTATCTCTAAGATCTAGAAGATGCCAAAGACAAATTTAGAATATTCTGGAGCGAGGCGATAAAACAATTCAATCCTGCCCTCTTGTACCTATGTCCGAAAAAAACAACCATCAACAACGGTTGAGAGCAAGGTAGGTATCTATTTATTTATTTATATCTATTTATGCATGGTCAAAAGAGCACCTGTTGCCTAAAGAATTTAGTGCATGCATGCAATGCACACTACACTGTGCATTTCAGCTATCATAGCAAACTATAAATTTTCGCCACTACTTGTTCGCCAAGGTATATAAATAAAATAAATAAATAATAAATTCAAAGGAAATTAACTCTTTAATAAAACTTACCTTTTATTAGATTTCTAACTTGATATCCAAAAATTAAGTCTCAAAACGAGTGAGGTTGTAGATGAATGGAATTTTTGAGTTGGTCAAATAGGATTGATTTTTTTTCTAGTTTCTTCTTTTTTTTTGTTCTACTTAGAGATAATTTAATTTTTTAATATCTATATCTTTAGACCACAGAGAAATATAAACTCGATATCGATTAAAAAAATTACAATAAACAAAAAACAAAACACGAGGACGACACAACACCGTCAACACACGACAATAGGAGGAGCAGCACCAACAACAGAAATTCTTTTAGGAAAAAGCTGTTGCTTCTACAACAGCGGATGTCTGTGATGTAGTAGTTGGAGTGGAGTTGTTACCAGTTGATCGGGAGAAGGGTTCGCGGTGCGTTTATTATTTTTTCTTTAGTTGTTGGTATTTTGTGAATGTGGTATGTTTAGAAAGCAACCGGTTTTCGATAATAATTTTGCTTCCAAAGCCATATAAACACCAATATGAGCATGTATTGTTTTTATTTAATTCTTCGTATTGAATCAAATTCCAATGAATCCGTTTTTTTACCTTTACAGCACTTTTTCCCACCGATTAAATGTTTTGAAAATAAAAATACAAAACTACTTCTTTAAATTTGTAACAAAACACAAACAAAAAGGAAATTAAATTTTAAACGACCATTTTGTGAAAATCAACAAAATGAGCAGATAGAAGAAAAAATTAATAATTACAGTTGGTTTAACACAGTAGCACAACACGGTGGTAGACGAACAAAAAATTACACAAAGGTTACACTTTTACTTGTATTTTTTGATTGCAATTGAAACAGATACACAATAACAAAATTCAGGTGCAAATTCAACAGCTAGGTACCTATATTTTTATTATTTTCAACTAAAAAAAAAACCTCAGCAAAATATGTGAAGGAATGTACTTGTTGTGAATGAAAATCGCAAATAAAATGTACTTTTTCATCTACCTTCTACAAAAATCCACCTACCGATTGCAAGTCTGATGAATGACTGGCAAACACGAACAGGGGAAGTAGCGATTGGGGCCCGGGCCGGGTAAATGCATTTTGGTGGTCGAAGAAAATAATTTCAAAAGCGCCCATTCAATCGATTCAAGTCTCACTTTGTTCCAAATTCTTATGTGTTGGAATTTTGGAATCGGAATTATAGTGTATATTTTGTAGCCGTTGGATTGGTATGGTTTTGGATAATTAAACTGTTCATAATAATGTATATATTCCTTTATGTATATTACAATACATATGTACATTTATTATGATACACATATAAAAAAATGATTTTGATAATACGTGTACGGTGTACTTGTACTCTTTACACTATTCTGTATGGCGTAGGTGGAGTTTAGAAGTTTGGATATCACAGTCCACAGATAATAAAATTACTATAGGAAAGGAACTGTATACTTGTGATAGAATTCTTTTTCTACAGAGCACATCTAGCGAGCGACTTGCAATCTAGATCTAGCAAGCACGGTTGCCAATTTGGTCATTTGTGACCAAATTTAGTCATTATTTTTTCACCTAGTCGCATTTTCATTTTTTTTATTCCATTTCGTCAATTTTTTTGTTTAAGAAATGAAAAAAAGAAAAAACTCGACTTTACTTTTTATGTCCTCAAAAATTAAATGCCGCTTTTTTTGAAAAGTAAGTTTTGTGATTTAAATTTAAGTAGGTAGCAGGTACATTATGTAGGTAACTTCCACGGAAACCAAAGTGTAGTTTTCCAAAGGTTCTTTGTGTGATGAAATCTAATCTAACTTCGGAATCGCTCCATCGCGTCAGGTTTTCGAGATATATACCTACTAACCCAAAAATTATTTTCTTTTTCGCTATAGCGCCGCCTGAGTACTTAAATGCCCCATATCCAAAAAAATTATTCCCCAGAAAACGAATTTTAAGGTTTGAAAAATAATTTCCTTCCTTTCTCCTTGAGAAATATGATGTTTGAATTTTTATATACATTGTTTGAAAATATCTTTGTTGTAAATTGAAGACATGACGTCAAAAGCTGTAACGGTTATTTTAAAAAAAAATAAAAGTATGAAAAAAGTCAGAAATGGATATAGGACCCTCTCCCATACGAATGCGAAATTGATGAAAACCAAATTGAAAATTTCCTATGGATATAGGACTTTTGTGCACTGAAAGGAGGGAATTCAATGTTAGCAAGAAGAACAAACAAATTCAAAAGCACTGGTATTATTTATTTTTTATAATTTAATTTTTATTGATAAGAACATAAAACAAAAAATACTATCAATTTAGTGGCTATACCTTACTAAAACTCTTATTGGATTATTTCTAAATCAACAAAATAAGTTAGATAATGCTTAAGTATTTTAGTACTTAATTATGAAAAATACTTAAAACTAACTTTGATCTTTAAAATTTTCCTGAAAAATACGTCTTTTTTAATTGGGAATAATTTATAAAAATTCGTCAACATTACATTGTATAAAGTTTTAATTGTTTTTTAAAGTTTTTCTTCAAATTTTTTATTTTTTTTACCTTTTTTGATTTTATCCACTTTAGTAAAAAATAAAAAAAACATGCTTAAATTAAATCGTTAAAAAACCTACAAGGCTTGCATTAAATGCAGTTTTGAAGTTTGGGAACATTAAGGTACGTAAATGAAGTTGTCTAAATAAGTATTACCCATGTTTTATTTTTACTCATAACCGCATTGCGGACTAATATGAAAACAGTGCTTTGCATCCATCTCTATTTACCTCATGGTTGAGTATTTTCAACCTTTATGTTGTCTTTTTTCTTTACCATCATCAAAGTGAAAACTTACTTTTGCGTTATTGAAATAACCTCCGATAGAAACCTGGATCCCATATGTTGTTCTTGCATGCTAGAAGATAACCCCGGCCCAGACCCAGATATAATTAGACGCTCTATATCCATGGCTCTTTGGTATGGGGCACTTAAGCATTAAATTAATGTTTTAAGAACTCTTCTACAAAGACTGCCCCACATAGTAAAAATTTTGAATGTGCGGCAAATAAGCACTAAGAGGACCCACAAATTAGTGGTCTATGGAGCAAACTGGGTGTTTGTAACTTCCTTAATAATAGAGATAGAGCAACGTAGATAGCAGCAAACGATAGAGAAAATTCGAATTAGTATAACTGCATCATTAACTCAGTTTCCCGAAAAAGTGGTCTATGGGGCATTTAAGTACTCAGGCGGCATTTGAGGTTATGTTTCACACCGAAATATTTGTTCTCTTAAAAAACTCTTTACAGCATATGATTCTTCTAAATATCGCCTTCAAGCTTCAAAACTCATTTGAAATACATATATTCAGTCCTCTCTTCTTTTTTTTTTTGAGAAATCGTAAGTAAGTCTTCGCCCTTCATGCGTTATACTAATATATTCCACTATTGTGTAAACCTTATAGATTTAAAATATGTAGGGGTAGGTACTTGTAGAAAAGAAATATTGAAGTTATTCAAAAAAAGTTTTAGAAGAAAAGTTATAGATTCAGATAGGTACCGTTATTAGTTTCCTGAAACGAAATTATTTCGTTCAGTAACATAACCTCAAATATAGCGAAATAACGGTATTTTGGCACTTTAAGGTTAGGATATCTCGAAAACCTGAAGTGATGGAGGAAATCTGAGGTCAGATTTGGAATACAGGGCATGCGACACCAAAAACCTATTTAAACATTGAAAAAATTCATATGTTTTTGATTATAACTTTTTTATTTATAACTTTAGGATAAAAAGTGCGTTAACATAAATTGAAGAGAATTGAATTTTCTACAAATTTGTACCAAATTTTTTTTTCTAAGACTAATTAAATTTAAGTTGCCACGGAAAACTTTTCAGAACTCGTTTTTCAATATGGTGGCCAAATGGTGAGGCTTTTATCACCTAAAATCGAGTTTTATACTTGCACTGAACCCCCTTACACATCAAAAGAGAAAATCTTTGTTCAACCCAAATTGGGAGGTTATTTTAACATTTTAATAGACATTTTGCGAAAATGTTAAAAGCTGCTTTATTATATGATTGACAAATTTTCTTGGTTAATTTGTTAATACACAAGCATGTGTTTTACCATTTTGGAAAGTGCATTAAATGGACAACTTTTTTAAGTAATTGGCCATTCATGTTCTCATACAATTTTAATTTATTAGAGGTGGTCAAACTTTTTTGAAAACAAATTTTTGTACTGAAAAAAGTATTTTAAAAAAAATTATAATACAAAAAATGCAATAAATACTATTAAATTTTACCATCTATCTAATTACAACAGTCATTCTAGAATATTACAAAAATAAAAAATTGCAAAAATTGATCATCCATGGTCGTAGCGTCCACGTATTTGAGGAAAGTAGTACTTGTTAACAACTTTTGGAAAAAACATCATAACATAGTAACTACTGGGAAAATATTTTTTTTTTGTTGCAAGGTTATCCATTATTTACAGGACACCCTGTATATCATATTACTTGAATGAACATGAATTCAAAAAAAAAAAATAGATCGTAGGAGCGGTGTTCTTGAAAACTTATTACTTATATGAGGAGGGGTATAGTTTCAAAACTCTTCTATCCTGATTTTTTTTTTTTTTTTTCAAAAACTAGCCAGTTTCTGAGATCCCAGAGGACTCAGAAGGCTCAGAAAAAAGGATTCCTCTCAAAATTTTTTTGGATTTGCTTGCTCAATTATTTTTTGTCGCAGTAAATTACATAAGAAAAGAAAAAGGCAGTTGTTTTGGCTTCTATGTGAGGAATCCTCCTGCTCTGTCAAAAAACGGAGGAAAACTACTGAGTTCTCAAGAAATACAAACTAGTTAAATGAGTTAAGTATGTATGTATGAGGAAGTGTCTTTAGAAGGTTCTTCACAGACGTTATTAGCTAAAATTTATAAAAATCTTATTATTTCCTATCCTTTTTGCAAATTTAAAAGTGTTTTTTTTTTCAAAACTACACTATTCCGCTCAGTCGTTCAATTCAAAACTCTTCTACTCCCATATAAATCTAATTCCACACCATAACTCTTCTTTTTCTTTGCAAAACAAAGTATGTGATCGCCTTAAAAGCTTGTGTATTCCAATGGTATGTTTAAAAGTGGACATAAATATTTGTGTTATTTTGAGTTTTATTTGTTTAATATTAAAATATTTTGTTTTTTTTTGTTTGAGTTTTCTTTAATTTCAAAACGTTTCCATACCTATACTCTTGAATCAACAGTCATCTATTAGGCGTTTTCCTTTGGAGGTGGCGAAGTACTTGCAAGTACTTTGCCAGCTTTTTTCAATGGAACACATCAAACTGCTTTCCCATGTAAAATGTATCTACTCGCGCATGAGAGCATGTGCAGTTGGTAGTACTAGATTAGGGTTTTCATCTACTCGTAAGTACTTCGCCACCTCCAAAGGAAAACGGCTATTATCATATACAAATCGAATCAATTCTAATCGTAAATTTTCAAAACTCTTCTTTTGCAAATTAAATTATTTTTTTTTTATAATTTGTAGGTTCACGAAATAGGTTTAAAACCATACGAAATGTATGCAGGCCATCCTTAACTTATATTTTAACGTTTTATTATAACTAATCGCTAATATTATTTTCCTAGCTTTTAACAGTTTTTTTCGTTTTACTCTAAATTCTCAAAAAGTGGAGAAGAAGAGTTTTGAAACTAAGCCCCTCATATATAAAATTTTGGTAACATTGGAAAAAAATTGGTATTCCAATTTTGAGCATTTATTAAAATATATTCGTAAGCCTATAGTTTAACAAAAATCATCAACCGATTTTTGAAATATTGAATTTTCAAAAAAAATTAATATACATATTTTTAAAAAACCCAAATATTTTTTTCAAAATTTTGCTATGCAATACTATTTTCATTTTAAAGGCACTTTTAAATAAAAGTTTTGATTGAAATCGGTGGAGCCGTTAATGAGAAAATCGAAAATAAAAAGAGAGCTAAAAAAAAATAATTTCCCCTCTAGGGAATCACAAAAAAAGAGTAATTTTGTTGACCAATTATATTTCCTAATTTTTATCTTTTTATGTTAACTTGTTTCATGTGAACAATTCTTTTCACATGTAGCGACACAGGCATTACCTGAACTCAACCGTCATCACTTCGACTGAACTAGGCCACTTGACGAACTGAATAATTGTGGAACGTATTTTTACCGTCGTGTGGAATGAAGTCACAATGGGTCGGCAGATCGAAAAACCTATAGAGTAGCAGCATTCTGATTTTACCACTCGTTGAGCTTATAACTCGCCTTCTGCGATATATTTCTTTATAACTTTAAAATAATAAACTATAAAATATTGATCAAAAATCAATCACTCAACCTTTTATTCATCAGGTCAAAATAAGGTCAAATAAGATCCGTTAAGGTGTGATCCTATAACTGGTGACCCCGACTAAAGAACACATAGAGGAAACCGAACAAAATTATCCTCAATCTTGCACATGCAAAACCGATTTTGGGCAAATACATCAAGCTCCATTATCATCAGAATCAAACTGGAAATCATCGCCAATCACCAACTTAACGTCAGCGTGGTGTCTTACATAATTTCCTCTTCATCATAACCGGCAATCATCGATAGTTCATCAACTATAATATTTGTAGCTGAAACAAAGAAATATTCCGTCGAGATTGCATACGCAGAAACAGCGTCCCGATATAACGGAAGATCTATAAACGCAAAGCTGAAAGCAGAAACAAGAAACAAAGTCCCGCTTCACATACACACATGTAGGATACATGTCACATAAAGTTTTGCTTCACCGTTTTTTCTACCGCACATCAGTAACGAAGTCCCGCTACACTTGAATACATTTCGCATCGTGGGAGCTACATCTTCGTCGACGTCGAGTCACTATTTCTTTTTCTCTAACTAGTTAACTTTCAATCTTTAGTTTCATTTTCTAAATTTAATATTTCATATTTAATATTTTCTTTTCCCCTTTTAAAGCAAAATAATTTTAATTTTTTTTTCTATTTTTGTTTGTAAAGGTTGATCCATTTGCCGAACCCATCGGACAAACTCTCACCATGACCGGAATAAAATCAAGACCAGAACCGGACGAACAAGAACAACAAAACGAAGACAACAATAACCAGTCAACCAGCACTTCTCCCAACGGAGGAACCTCAGGGAACAATGTGAGGCAAACGGAACAACAAGTAAGCGCGTTGACTTTTAAGAATCTGCCATTTTGGCCCAATAATCCTGATGTGTGGTTTGTTGCATTGGAAGGTCAATTTTCGGTAGCGCAGGTTAGGTCCGACAACACGCGGTATTTTACAGCTTTAGGTTTGCTAGACGCGCGTACAATTAATATTTGTAGAGATATTATTATGAACCCACCTCAGAGCGGACTTTACGAAAATTTAAAATCAACAGTTTTATCTCGTCTTTTGGAATCGGAAGAAACGCGACTCAATAAACTTTTAAACGACACGCCATTAGGTGACAGGAAACCGAGTGAACTCTTTCGCGAAATGCGCGCATTAGCAGGAACTCAAATTTCGGAATCGGTTCTGAGAAATTTGTGGGTACAAAGACTTCCCCCTACAGTGCAAGCCATTGTGATAGGTAACTCCGAAAAAGACTCGGAAGTAGTAGCAGGAATCGCAGACAAAATTTTAAGTAATTTATCTATCCAAGGTGGAGTTTCGCTTTTATCTAATCAAGCTAAGGACTTAACGTCCAACCCAAATAGATGTATGCCAATGGAAGCAAACTATGAAAACTTACAGAGAGATATTTCGGAACTAAAGAAACAAATAAATGAAAGACCACAGCGTGGCATGTCTATTTCTCCAAGACGCAGATTTTCTCGACAGCGTTACAATTCACATGAACGCATAGATTCTTCGATTTGTTGGTACCATCGAAAATGGGGTAGGAAAGCAAGGTCCTGCACTCAGCCCTGTAAGTTTAGGGAACAAAATAACCAAAGGTCGGAAAACTAAATGCCCAATCGATTGCGACTTGCGATTTGGGCATGTTTCAAAACTGTCGCTTTTTCGTTCGGGATTATTCCAACGGATTCAGGTTTCTAATAGATTCAGGCGCGGATGTCTCTGTGCTTCCCATTTCTTCTGTTTTTCCTAGACCTCAACCTAGTGGAAGATTATTGTACGCAGCAAATGGCTCTCCAGTCCGAATATTCGGACGCAAAAAACTGACCATCGATTTAGGCCTCAAACGCAAATTTACTTGGATATTCATATATGCAGACGTAGATAAGCCAATAATCGGGGCAGACTTTTTAAAAAATTTTGGCCTCTTAATAGACATAAGAAATAAACGTTTGTTGGACTCTCAAAACCGACAGGCCCTTGGGAAAATTTTGGAGGGTCCTTCTTGTGAGTTGTCACTTTTGAATAAAGACCGTGTTAGCCAAGAGGTTATAAATCTCATTAAGAAATACAACATTGTATCTAATGGAAATATATTCGTGCGCTCGGCACAACACAATGTTACACATCAAATAGAAACAGGAAAAAGTAGACCTATAGCCTGTAAACCACGCCGACTTGCACCTGACAAATTAGAAGTTGCTAAAGCAGAGTTTAATTTTCTTATGCAACAAGGTATATGTCAGCCTAGTAATAGCCCTTGGGCTTCACCTTTACATCTTGTTCGAAAGAAAAATGGTGAATGGAGACCTTGTGGCGACTACCGACGGCTTAATGCCTCCACAGTGCCGGACAATTATACTAATCCCCCAATCCAAGATTTCGCAAATGGCCTTGACGGCAAAAAATTATTTTCAGTGATCGATTTAGTTCGCGCTTACCACCAGATCCCCGTGCATCCCGATGACATTCCAAAAACAGCCATCTCAACACCTTTTGGTCTGTTCGAGTTTTCAAGAATGACATTCGGTTTAAGAAACGCTGCACAAACCTTTCAACGGTTCATCGATTCAGTTCTGAGGGACTTGCCGTTTTGTTTCCCTTACATCGACGACATACTGGTCGCTTCAGAAAATACTTCTGAACATTTGATGCACCTGGATATGCTATTCGCCAGGCTAGAAAAATTTGGTTTAGTTATTAACACGGATAAATGTAAATTTGCTCAAAGCACAATAAAATTTCTCGGTCATTCGGTATCTGCTGACGGCATCAAACCATGTCCTGAAAGAGTAAAAGCGATAAAGAATTTCAAGCGTCCAACAAATGTTCAAGAACTGCGCCGTTTTCTAGGAATGATTAATTTTTATAGAAGGTTTATACCAGCAGCCGCCGTATCTCAAATGCGTCTAACACAGTTTCTTAAAGGGCGAAAAAAGAAAAGCGACAAATGTCTTATTAACTAGGATAGCGAAGCAAATGAATCATTTCAAAAATGCAAAGACGAACTCTGTAATGCAACTCTGCTAGCATTCCCAGCAAGTAATGGCCAAATATCGCTTTACGTTGATGCATCGGACGTTGCTGTAGGTGGCGTCTTACAACAACTGAATAGCCGGGGTTGGCAACCTCTATCTTTTTATTCAGCCAAACTGAATGACAGCCAAAGGAAGTATAGTGCGTATGACAGGGAATTGCTAGCAGCGTATCTTGCTATCAAACATTTCCGTTACCTTTTGGAAGGAAGAAATTTTCGTATTCTTACAGACCACAAACCACTCACTTTTGCGTTCAATCAAAAACCAGACAAAGCGTCTCCCAGACAGTTGCGGCAACTTGATCTTATAGGCCAATTTTCAACCGACATACAATATGTCCCTGGCAAAGACAATGTTGTCGCCGATACGCTCTCAAGGCTCGATGAAATTTCATTACCAGCTAATATAGATTTTGAAGCAATTGCAAAAGCACAAATAAACGACGAAGAACTTGAAAAGTTTGTGTCAGTTAAATCGTCAATAGCGCTTAAAAAGATTTATATGCCTAACTCGCAACTCAATCTCATTTGTGACACTTCAACCAAGATTCTACGCCCTTTTATACCATCTAGTTTTCGAAGAGATGTTTTCAAAAGCGTTCATGACCTAGCACATCCTGGTACCAGAGCTACAGTGAAAATGATGGCAAAACAATTCATTTGGCCTTCAATGAACAAAATGTGTAGAGAATGGGCACGATCTTGTCCAGAATGTCAAAAATCGAAAATTTCGAGACACGTTAAAAGTCCTCTCGGACATTTTGAACCTGTTTCAAAACGTTTTGACGAGATTCATATTGACATAGTCGGACCACTCCTTCCATCCGAAGATTTTCGGTACCTACTTACTATCATCGATAGATACACACGTTGGACAGAGGCAGTTCCTCTCCGGGATATCACTGCGGAAACGGTAGCCAATGCATTATTTAAGGAATGGTTTGCACGTTACGGCATACCTACCGCAATAGTAACTGACCAAGGAGCACAATTCGAATCGGCGCTTTTTAACGACTTGTGTAAAAAATTAGGCATTAAACATAACAGAACTACGGCCTACAATCCCAAGGCAAACGGCTTCGTCGAAAGATGGCATCGAACTTTGAAAGCCTCTCTTAAATGCCACAATGACCCACAATGGACAAAAAGTCTTCCTTTTGTACTTTTAGGCCTTCGTTCGGCTTACCGGGAAGAGTTTCAAGCGAGTTCTGCTGAGCTCACATTCGGAAAAACAATTCGTCTACCCTCAGATTTTTTAACCCACGAAAAAACATCGGTAGATCAATCAGATTTTGCAAAACAATTGAGCGAACATTTCAAAAACATTCAACCTAGCTTACCTGCGTGTCATCGCCGAGAAAAACCTTTTGTTTTCAAAGAGCTCAAAACGTGCTCACACGCGTTCATTCGGGTAGACAAGATCCGCAAACCATTACAACGACCTTATGACGGTCCTTTTGAAATAGTATCGCGAAATGATAAAACATTTAAGCTTTTGGTCAACGGAAATGAAGTAACAATAGGCATCGACCGTTTAAAACCTTGCTTTGGTTTAAGTCTGAACGTTGACGAGAAACGACCTCCGAAAAAGCCACCACAAGTTATCAAAGCAAAAAAGAAAGTAACTTTCGCAACAAACCACACACCAGAGCAAAAAGAACTAAGAAGCAGAATAGGGCGAAGAATCGTCCGTCCTTTAAGATATCGTTGAATCCGGTTCCCTGGGATTCAACTGGTGGGGGAGTGCTGTAGCGACACAGGCATTACCTGAACTCAACCGTCATCACTTCGACTGAACTAGGCCACTTGACGAACTGAATAATTGTGGAACGTATTTTTACCGTCGTGTGGAATGAAGTCACAATGGGTCGGCAGATCGAAAAACCTATAGAGTAGCAGCATTCTGATTTTACCACTCGTTGAGCTTATAACTCGCCTTCTGCGATATATTTCTTTATAACTTTAAAATAATAAACTATAAAATATTGATCAAAAATCAATCACTCAACCTTTTATTCATCAGGTCAAAATAAGGTCAAATAAGATCCGTTAAGGTGTGATCCTATACACATTATCAATTCAGTTTATAAGGTACTTTGTGAATTTTGTTTACTCTCTTTTGTTAGTTTATAATTATTAAAAATAATATGTGAGTATAAAAATGTGATGAATTCATTATGCGTTTACAAAAATGATTTCAGACAAAAATTATTTTGGTAATTTTTAGCTACGATTGGTCATTTGTATCTTTAATTTTGGGCACGAATTTTATTTTCAAGTGGCAACCGTGCTAGTAAGGTGCATACATAAGTTCGTTAGATAGATAGTGAAGTGCTATTTTGGAAGGCATTTTGTTTTAGTTTGAGACTTGTGGGGAGTATCTTTGTTTGTGGCTTGTAGGTTATGATTTTGTTGGATCTGTGATCATCTGTCTTCTCTTTTATACGCGATGGATGTGGGGACTTTATTCATGTAAAACATATTTTATACACCACCTGTTAGATAATTTTGAAAGTGATGACACTTTTAAGGGTTTGTTTTCGTTTGAAAGGAAGTTCATAAATGAGGCTGAGCAAGAAAGTTATTAGCCCAGTAAGAATAGACATAAAAAGATAAAAAAAAGGAAAAACTAGTAACAGGCTGATTTTTTGTATGCACGTTGGGATTGAGGTTACTTATGATCTGAGAAAAATACTCAACTATCCGATGACCGCTTGGTCAGTTATAAGGGGTCAAAGGCCACGAAAATAGGTTTTTTCAAATACATCTCAAAAACGGAGTTTTAGAAAAAAAATAGTTATACGAAAAGATAGCTGAGAAAATGTATGTCTATAAAGTTTGTTGGGAACGTTAACCGTTAAGGAGTTATAGCACTTCAAACTCCCTATACGCACTTGGTACTCGACCGCTAATAGTGGGGACGTTACTGCCCGATATAAGGACATACTTGACGGGTTGAAAAATCATCAATTTTTTCAAAAACTACATACCGTTTTCAGTGTTTTATTAAAAATTAATTAAGGTATTGAATATTCTACTTGAGAAAGTATAATTTTTCAAACAATTGGTTTAAAAAATCACTTTTTAATTTTGAGTTTGAAAATAATTTGTTCAAAAAATAATTAAGAAAAAGAACTTTTTTTTCATAAAAGTTAATTAAATAATGGATGTGTTAGTTACACTCAAGAACGGCTTTACCGATTTTATTGATCTTTGATTTGTTGGATTCGTCTCTGCCCCACATAGCAGAATAACTATTAAAATATCGAAAATATACACGTAAACAATTATATGCATTTTGGGTGCCTGTTTTATATATAAAAAAATAAATCAATTGGGTTTGAAAAAAAAATCAATCAATTATGAAATTTTGTTCTCGCAAAATAAAATTAAAAAATTATGTATAATAGGTCGAATCTCCATTATCCAGAATTTGATTAATCGAGAAACTGATTTTGAAAATAAATAAACTTTTGATAGGTTGCAGGGGAAACAAAAACTGCATTTTGAGTGTAAGTCCAATTTGCAAAATCTCCAACAAAAGTCAGAAATGGTATAATTTATTGAACTACATACATAACATAATGTAATTGTATACTATAGATCATGATCATCTACTTTCTTCTTCTTATTTTCACAAAAATAAAATAATTTTCAACAGTTTCAGGCAACTTCCGAAACGAAAAAAAAAAACTGTATCAGATTTAAATTTGTTTTTACTTTAAAAACAATACTTATGGGGCCTAGAGCTTAATATTCTAAACATGTTTAAATGCTTACCTAAACATATTTAAATTTTGTACTCATTTTTAAGAGGTCAAATACGAAAACTATTAAAAATTGTGTAATTTTAAAATACTCAAATCGAAATGGCCGTATTGTTGGATTCGTAATAAACTAGATTGAAACTCAACGGAGCCGAAACTTCTAAGTTTCGAACGAAAAAGTTGGAAGGTGAAGGTATCAGAAAATTCGATTTTGTATGGGAAGAGAAAAATATTCACCATTATTGTCGTTTTACTTAAACGCCAGCAAAACGACACGGCTCTAAAAGCGTCATTTGGCGTCTCCGTAAAAAAAACTACCGTAAAAGTGTTCAGAGCTACAAATTTGTTTCTTTTTTCTTTCTGAGCGTGCTCTGAGCTTGTTCAGAATAAAATAACTAAGCAGAAAAAATACTAAATACAAGTATTTGACAGCTAGCATTCAGGCAAGGTATGCTCATTAGGTATGTATGTGACGTCACAAGCATCTGCATACGTTCGGAGAACAGCAAAAAAATTTATTAATTTCATTGCTTTTGCCTTTTGAATAGACCGGAAAATGAGGGGTATAAAGGAACAATTACGCGCAAGGGTTTTTATCATTGAACATATTTGTTTGGCCCATAAGCATGCTTTAAACCGAAAATGCTACTAAATTCACCCATGCGTTTCTGAGATAATGGTCAGTTTTCAATATTTTTGGTATAACTTGCTCAAAAACAATTCTTTTGAGTATTTAATTCTTAATTGTAGTTTCACTTAAAAAAGAAAATAATAATAATGGATGGTAAAAGATGAAGACACCAAGATGGCGAATTGGGTGTAATGAGCATAGGTACCTTGTTTTTGTTTACCGTGATGTTAAGGTGTGTTTTAAAAATAATTCAGATCACTCAGAATACGTTTTGTTCAGATGATGAACTCTATTCTGAATTAACAAAGAAAAACGGCTAATATAGTGTCAATCTACATTTTGCATGATCTTACTTCGTTCAAGAACCTGTGGACTATTGATGGTGCGCCATATTTTGCGAAAGAACTTGCTTGCTAACAATAATGTTCGCCAATGCTAAGAGTTTCTGCGCCTATGACTAAAGTTCGTACATTATTCGCCATCATAATCTCGACAAGATTTCCCTTAAACGCACTCAAATTGTGGGTATACAAGGACGACATGGCCGAAGCAAAATATATGCTACCCAATTAAATTTTCGAGTTCGTTGGATGTGCCCCGTTTACCAAAGCATATTTTGTAACTCAAAGTTGGTTCTTTTGCCATAATGCTGTGCAATCTGAACCAACAGAAACAATATCAATTTTCGCCAACACCAACAGTCCAAAACCAACACCAACGCCAACACCAACACCAACACCAACACCAACACCAACACCAACACCAACACCACTACCAACACCAACACCAACACCAACACCAACACCAACACCAACACCATCACCAACAAAAACAAAAACACCAACACCAATACCAACACCAATACCAATACCAACACCAACAACAACACCAACAAAATTCTTTTGAATTTTTTTGAATAAACAATTACTTACAGCCATATTATTCACTCAATTAATCCGGTTTTAAATGTACACCTTGGTTAAAAGTGAGTTAAGTCTCAAAAGTTCAACCCAAGCGCATAATATTCACTCTTTAAACTCGGTAATAAACCCCATTTATTAAACTTTGTCAGGTGTAACCCGATTCAATTTTAACTGCCCTCCAGGGAGCTGTTAAAGTAGTTTATTAATTGACATACAGTGACTGCCATTAATATTCGATTTCCCACAGGTTTCTTATGGGATGAAAACTTCTTCAGATTGTCCTGTCTTCATCCCATAAGAAACCTGTGGGATGGCGTGACCGACAAGTGCGGGAGAGTCGTGCTTCGCCCAAAAATGCATTTTAAGTAAAGTTGCACAAAGAATGACTGAAAATAAACCCAGAGTACATGAACAAAATGCAGCAAGCACGCCAGAGCGTTCATCTGATATTCTTGTGAGCAGAAGATGCGCAACTAACTAGTAATGCACTTTTTAACCACTTGAATCAGAACTCAACAAAAAAAAAAAAAAACGAATATTAATGGAGGGTTTATTTCTATTTCTATTTGCTTATTTCTTAACTTTCTTTGTGTTATAATGGTTTGTGGTAAGGTTTCTAAATTTTTCTTGGGAATAACGTGTAGATTTAATGCTATACTAAAACACAGTGAACAACTTCAGCTAAGAAAGTTGGTAAATATATGCGTTTAAGGACACCCAAAGAATTTTCATAGAATATTAAATAGAAAACCGAATATTAATGGCAGTCACTGTAAATTAATAGACAATAATTTCACTGTTTTGATTTGTTTTTCAAACGCCAAATCAGGATTTTCAAATTTTGAACGATAAAATTTGATATACAACAACAAACAGGAAACACATGCTGGCAAATGTCAAATTATTGACATTCCGTATGAGTGAATTGAGTTTGAGTGAATATTATGAACAAAAGTTTAAATTGAAAAGTTTAAAAAATGCGAGTTAATAGGACAGGTTTAAAATTCACTTAAACCTTACTTACACCTGGAGTGAATAATATAGCTGTTACTTACTTACAATATATATACATATATATATTAGACCGAGAGCCCACAGAAGATTTTGGGTGTAAACGATAGCAAAAAAAGAAGTATAGGCGTCGAAAGCTTCATTAAAGGCTATTAAGAAAATCAAAGTCTTGCAGTCCACAACTGGGGCCTTTGCGAGTAACAGTGCATCGAAAAAAAAATATGAATGCAACTTCGAGGATAATCGTGTTAGCCGAAATTGGTTTTCACTCCTCCCTAGATAAGCTCCTCGGATCACATATCACGGAATCTGAGACCGTTTGTAAACAAGTTTTTTTTGTAAACTTACCGTTTTAGAAATTTTTGGAAAAAACGCTTTCGTGACCTTTGAACCCTTTTAACTGGCCCAGCAGTCATCGGACTTTTCTTAACCTCAATCCCAACGTGCATACACAGTCCGCATGTTACTAATTTTGTCCTTAAAAAAATTAATTCTTACTTCGCTATTAGTCATATTCTCCTTTATTTACAAAATACACAAGAAATCTTTGATCTTGATATCTATTAAGTGAATAAAACCTCTTTATATCTATTAAGGCTCTCCCAAACCAACGCGAAACATTCGCCGACGACGCGAAATCATTCACAATAATACAAAACATGAAAGATACACTATGCTAAACAACAACAAAAAACTGTCTATGCGAATGATTCGCTATGATTTCGCATTGGTTTGGGAGAGCCTTTAAGGTGTATTTCCTTATCCTAAAAAAGAATTGAATAAATTTTTTAATTGGTCTAAGAAGGAAATATATATACGCTGAGTGACAAACTGACTAATGAAAACGATATAGTTTTTTTGCTACGGTATTTTTAAACTTATTTCTCTTCAAGGTCATTTCGTTTTTCGACAGCTTTCTCTCAAAACCTCATTTAAGCCCAAAATGACAAATATTGTCCGCAAAATATAATAAAATAAAATTCCTAGATCCTAAAAAGGTTAAAAACTAGTTTATACAGCCACAAGTAAACATGAAACAGTAACGACGCGTTGATATTTGAATTCATCGATTTTTTATCTGAAATACATTAATATGTCATTAATGTCGTAAGTCCAGTTTTGACAGAAAGCCTAGGATTTATTATTCAAGCTTTAAACTGTTTTTTAAACTTTTATAGATTATTATATTAAATACGAATAATAAAGATCAAATCGTCGGTTCAAAGGTAAAACTCACTAACATAATTACACTTTTGAAGGAAATTTAATTGAAACATACTTCTTAAAGCTGAAAAGGCACGTTCCGAAATTTTTTAAATAAAGTTACCGGGCATGCCTTTCAATGTCTGTATAACAACCGTGCAAAACGAGACTTTTTGGATTTAAAAAATGCATTTCATTCTCATTTTCTTGAACATTTTTTTCTGCACTTAATGAGTTTTACCTTTAAACCGACGAAATACAGATCAACATACAGATACATAGACTTAGAGTAAATCCAAGATTTGTTCGTAAAAAATGCAAATTTACAATAATCGATTTTCCTTTCTCCATGCAGGTTCTTTGAACTTTTTTTTAGTTGATGTTTGCTTTTTAGAACGAATGCAGCATGCAAATTTAAACAAAATTCTACAAAAAGTACTGTTCTTTTAAATTGTAGGTATTTTCTAGTAATACACTATTCATACACCCATGAACTGGGCCACTTTCGGCTTCTGTTGAGTATCTAAAAATCTACCTGCATAACTTCGTGAATTCACCGACGAGTTATTTTCCAAAAACGCAAGCCATTTCGGCCCATAGCATCGCTTCCAGTTCCATTGTAAATCGCATTCAATTTTTTTCTTGACATGTAGCTGTAATTTTAGACTTTGAGATTACATTTGCATGGAATATTTCAAAACTTTTGAAACACCTTATGGTACGAAAAATATGCAAAAATATTAGTTTCAGATTTTAAGTTTAAGTTTTATTTATAAAATTTGTTTTAAGTTTTAAATACATCAACTTAAATCCTTGAAGGGTACAACATCTGTAACAAAAGTAGAATGAAGACTATCAGTCCCATTTTTGATTTGGAATAGAAAATTATTTAAACTTACAATGCGAATGCGATGTCCCATAGCGTGACCGGGAAGATTTCTGTTGAAACGGGCACGAACAGAGCCAGAGTTACCGTGTGATCGGGTAACCTTGCCCCAGATAGCGCGCAGCCTGGTCTTCCTTTCAGGGTGCTGTGGCACGCACTTCCTGGTCTGTGCTTTGTAGACATAAACACAACGCTTTCCAACGTAGAACTGTCCGTGTTCTTTCCTGCGGCACCCTTCAATCTGCAATTGGAAAATAAAAAAGGTAAACAAAATTTGCCTTCCTAGGTAAATCCCAAATGCACCCTTTGCAACTTACCTTGAGGATGGACTGGTTTTCGTGTTGATTCCTCAGACCACGTTTATATCCTGTGAAGACAGCTTTGGCAAAGAGACGTCCGTGTCGCTTCAGAGCGCGAACATGTTTCTCGTTCTTATCAGCTACCTTTTCAGCTTTTGCTGGTTTTGGTGCCTTGGCAGGGGCCGCTGTGGGTTTAACTGCTGCGTCAACCATTGTTAACTAAAACGGAATCAACGAGTATCGTTAATAATAGAAGCACGATAAAATAACAATATAAATATCTCTTTTATGAAGTATCTTCGATTGGCTAGTGAATTTTTATTGTGCAAATGAAACATTTCACTTCGCTGAGGCGAATTTTGTATCCACAAACATCGGGCATAATTTAAGTAAAAATCACCAGCCAACTTAATTATTAGTCAAAGATACACATTGACTTTCGAAAACTTCGATCATTTTTTTTATAAAATATTTTAATTTTGTAAAATTTGTAAAATTAATTTTCTTATACCTAAATTCGCGTACGTACCGGAAACTTGACAAATGGCGAAAGAGAGAAGATATGACAGAAATGTCATAATTTGGAGAATTACGAACGAGCTGCCATCTAGTTGTTGGGACCAAAACTACTTAACAAAATATTTTGACATTTCTTATGGGTGAAAACAAAATGCTGGCGCTTAATAAAAATATCATAGGCGAAACCGATGCAAGCGGCAATACTCTGGAAATAACAGCGACCTCTATTTTAGGTGCCAGTTATAGCTATCATTGAAACTCATCATTGAAAATTTTAATGATTGATTTTGAGACGTTTAGGAAGTAAAATCATTTATTCTTTTGATGGAAAAATAAAGCTGAAGACCTAATTAATATTTTTAGCCAACAAAATTTTCAAATAAGCCCAACTTGCCACAAAAAAAGACTTTTCTTATTTCAATGATTGAACTACCTTACCAATGATCATTGAAAAATTAAAAGTCAATTTTTGTGGAAAGTTGGGCCTATTTGAAATTTTTTTTGACAAGAAATATTAATTAAGTCCTAAGCTTTGATCGTCCATCAAAATAATAAATGATTTTGCCTCCTAAACGTCTCAAAATTAATCATTAAAATTTTCAATGATGAGTTTCAATGATAGCTATAACTGGCGCCTTATACTACGTTTCCAAGGAACATGAAACCGAGATTTAATCATTATTTCTAATAAGCCTAGTATGTATGTCGCGCTTAATTTTCGCTCAAAACAATAGCTTAATTGCGTAGCTATATACAAAAATTATAACATATAAGATTTCGGTGGCGAATGTCATCACAGAAAACAGCTGTTATCTGAAAAGGAATTTTACTCAAACATTTCAAAGAATTGTGTTCAAATCATTGTATATAAATTCTATAGTATTCTCATGAAGAAAAAAAGCTCGTGGCCATCTATGCGTCCAAATGTAATACTAATTTTTGTTAAGGGATCTCGGTAAGGCGATCACAGCGAACCTATCGACCAAATGTCTACCTACAAAATCGTGTTTCATGAGAATACTATAGATTGGATATACAATGATAGTACTATGGTAGTTGAATAAGTTTGAACCACGTTTGTACAATTGGCACACATTTCTATTATTCCTTTGCTCTGAATTTCTGTGCATTTCTGCGCATTTTAGTCCAAAGTTGTGTCAAAGTTCATATGAAATCAATTTTTTGAAACAAGTTTGGGCTAAAAATCACAGAATCCCAAAGTAAAGGATCAGACCTATACTCTGTTGAAAATATAAGTCCTCTATAAATCAATGCCTTTTTTGGCGTGATAGTTCATCTGATGAAACTTTCCAACCTTAAATACTGTATCACTACAAAATACTATTTTTGCTAAAAAATGGTAGAGTTGTTCACAACCCCCTCCCCCAAATGATTGGCATATAGAGTTTAAATGGCATGTCTAGGTAGTATTTTCAAGTTACCTATTTAAAATAATTTGCTCAAGAATGTTGGCTTAAGTTATCTATGCTTCGTTTTGGCATTATTTGTTAAACTTGTTAAGGTTCAGAGAAGGGGAAAAGAACCTGAAAAAAGACGCTCCAGTCTGTGCCATTTTTGAAGACAACCTTAGCAAGTAAACAAGAAAACGAATGCACAAGGACCAGTTTGCTTATAGCTAATCATCTTTAATCGATGATTATTGTGACTGGTAAATCTGCGAATGTGCTTTTTAACCACAATTTTAGTCAATAAATCCATAGTTTGAGTTTTTAATTATTGAAATCGCTCTTCAGACAATATTTGGCCCGTGAAAAACTTAGGAGTCCTAACAACTCAGAAAATATAAGAACAATAATTATAAAGCTTGATTTTTATAAACAAAAAATAATAAAGAAAAGATATGATTTACTTTGATATTTCAGTAAAAATATGCAATTTAAGAGAATTGTTGACCATTGGGTCGAAAATATATGCCATGGCCAAAATTTGGCACCTACCAATCATTAATAAAAATGCTAATGAAATTGCCAATCATTGGAGGTCGATTGGCATAAATGCCAATTATTGTTGGACATGTTTGCAAATAAAAGATTTTCAAATCTACTAATTTTTTTAAGGATTTAAGTACACTCTTTTCTTAATAAATTAAACATTCCAATTCTAAATAAGAATTCTTGAGGAAATATTTCCCTTGTTTGATATAATTTTTTTTTTCAAAAATTTAATAGTTATTTAAAAAAAATTACCGCTATTAAGAATATTTTATACTATTTAACTATAATTTACTGGATGTAGTTCGACTTACCTAGTTCTTCACGACCGGCTTGCAAAGAAGTAAAGCTACTTTTCCTTATTAATTAACTAAGTTATGTACCTATATTAAAACAAAAAAAATCAACGCATGCCTTGGTAACAAATTTTCTTTTCGATTTTATTACCACTATTGTTTACATATATGTCGTAATTACCCTACTATTTACAAGAAAAAAACTAACATCCCCTCTTTAAGGTGTTTTTTGTTTATATAAAAAAAATAATAACAACTCCTCAATTTACTTTGTGCATGATCGTAAAGCACGCACATGAAAATATTTGATCAGAAGCCTTGAAAATAAGAATTTAAATAGAAAATAAATCAAGAAATATAAACGCCTCTTATTATGTGGAATATCTCGCTAAATTGCGTGCTTTTTTGATGTTGGCTTATGTGCTAAATGCTGTATATTCTTTAAAAATTAAATTTTATAATTTTTTTTGTTCAAATTGAATTGGGATTGCAGGAGGGTCTGCTTTAGGGAGCGAAGTCTTTTGTGGTTGGCGGGTGGATGTGCTTGGAGACTTAGTTGAAGTGAAATTTAAACTGGAACGGAGAATCGTGGTGGAAGTGAGCGAACGGACTACCACCGCCACGGAATCCCTGCTGTCCGCCCTCAGGGTCCAAAGGATCTTCACCATTATCGAATTGTCTCCTCTTCTCGGGGTCTGTGAGCACCTCTTTGGCCGCCGCAATATCGATGAATTTTTTCTCCGCCACTTTCTTTTCTTCATCTCTGAAATTATCTGGATGCCACTTCTGTGCGGCCTTCCTATAGGCTTTGGTAATCTCTTGTTTGTTGGCATTCCGCTTAACACCCAAGATTTTGTAGTAGTCTCTTCGTTCGGCTTGCTTCTGTAATCGTTTAGCTTTGTCAACGCCCTCCTTGGCACATTGAAGGTTTTCATCGAGTTCCAGAGCAGCCTGGAAGTCATGTATGGCATCGTCGTACATTTCGGCTCCGATGTATGCATCGGCGCGATCACAGAGGATTTGTGCGTCTTTCATTATTTCCAGAGCCTGGTTGCATCTGGATATTGCTTTTGTGTGTTCTTCATTATGAGTGAGACATCCGCACAACAGTCTCTTAGCCTCGAATAAGATCATGTCTTCTTCTTTTTCCTGGTTGAGAACAGATTCTGCCGATGTGACGCAGTCGGCATAACGTTTTTCTTCTTTCGCTGCCTCGGCACTGCTCAGAGACTTTTCGACCTTGCGAAGCTTCTTGTAGAAAGGGAAACAATCTTTGTGCTCAGGATCAAGTTTCAGACACTCTCGGATTTCCTTAAGGGCACTTGTAGCGTGTCCAATTCGGTAAAGTAACTCGGCGAGTCGGAAATAACCATCTGTGCTGTCTTGGGTGAGTTTGTTCACCGAGCGCAAGTCAGATATTGCTGCTAGGTAGTCATTCTGGGCGATGTATGCGTCAGCCCTGGCCTGTCGAAATACTGTCGACCATGGCGAAATCTCGAGCAACTGAGTCAAAAGGCTAATTGATGAACGATAGTCTCCGCGAGACATTAAATCAACAACTAGTGTCCATTGTTCTCCGGCTGGCCCAATTCGGGAATAGTATTCATTGGCAACTTCATTGTAGGGCTCTTCCCGGAGCTAAAAATAAGATTTGAATTAGTGTTTCTTTAGGATAAATCCACCTGACTTACCACATTTGCGAAATCTTCGGCAGCCAACTGGTACTCTCCTGATTTCATGAAAACCGTACCTCTTTGCAAACGAGCAGCTGTAAAATCTGGCTTTAATTCAAGAACCCTTGCGAAGTCCTGAATTGCAAAACGAGTCTTTCCCAAGGCGAGGTACACGGTACCACGCTTGAACAACGTCAAGTAATTATTTGGGTCTCCCTCTGCAGAGTGAAAAGTTTGAGAAACCTTATTTATTTACAAACAACATCCAACTCACCAACAGCTGCATGATAATGTGTTAGGGCGTCTGCTAGTTGCCCCCTGGCTAGAAATTCTTTTCCCAATTCCAGATGGTTTTCTATATCGGCGCTCTTCACAGCTTTGGCACCTACGCAAAAAATGATGAAACACGTTAAACGTGTACAATATTGGTAGAATTAGGCAAATAGCTCACCATCTAGAAATAATTCCAAAAGTAGTATTATCACACAGGCAGCTAGTTTTCGATCTCCCAATGGAGAAATATCACTAAGAAGAAAGGCGCTCATATTTTTTACTGGGCTTAATTAATTCCAAAGTTTAGTATTGTTTTGGGAATTTACGATTATTTAGAACATATTTTATTGATTTAACACAGTTTAAGATAAATTTTAATGAGACGAAAATGAAACTTTTTTTCTTTGATATCAAATCTTGAGTGTGTGATGAGAGCTTGTCCACCGCTTCGAAATATTTTGACACACGTCAGATATTTGTGTTGCGAAGATTTTTTGTTTTATACGAGAGTTTAATTGGAGTGAAGAGGTTAATAAGATTATGTTAGTAAGAGATGGAACACAAAATAAATGTGGGTCACGCTGATTGGTGGACTAGTTTTCGGCTTCTGACATTTAAAGGTGGATGCGCATTTGGAGTTCTGCTAGATAGTTGGAGGTTTACATTTTGCAGTTTGTTTGACAAGATTAATTCACAAAAAATATTTTATCACCCCGATTGCACAGGGCATACAGATGTCCAACATCGCAACCACAATCCACCACTCTGTCTTTGTTTTCAGTCGGGATTTCCCGAAGCACATAGCAGATGCAGAGTGCAAAGCCATAGCGATGCTATTGTGTTCTGTTTGAGTATTGAGACTTTGTGCTCTGTGGTTGTTGGTAGAGATCAAATTATTTAATGAAATAAAAGTAGGTGTGGAAAATGTCAGTGTGTGAATAAGGGATGAATGTTATGATTTATGTTTGGTAAAATATAGGTGTTGACAATTTGAGATAGGTTATGGATGTTAGGGACATAATGAAATGAATGGGCGCGTTCAATGTTTGAATAGATAGCCTATCTAGGATAACTTTGTATCCATGTATGTGTTTGAACGCAAGTCAGCTGTTGTTGACATTTCTCATAGGATAGCTTTGTATCCTAAAATTTTTAGGATAGCTTGGGATCTCTTTTCTGCCAACAGCTGTTTCGTCATCAGCTGTGTTTTAACAAGGGATTACAACAACACAAACCTATCCAGATCGCTTTAGTTCGGTGTTTGAACGTGGCCAATGTAAGCACAGTTTTCTTGAGTTTTACGAGTAGGTTTCTTTTCTTTTCTCTCTTTACAGTAGGGTAGACACTGTCTAAAACGTCTTATTGACGCACCGTCACTGGAATTCACATGTTCTCTTATGAGATAATACACACAGAGATGACGAGGCGAGGGTATGGTGTCACATACCATCGCCACACCATATCGAAAACTCCAGTGGCCTACGTAAACGTCACGCCAAACTGAAATCTCTCAGTCAAATGTCAAATTGTCAGACATTTAAAACAAAATGAGAGATTATTGGGCACGTTCCGATGGTTATTCTCAGTTATCCGGATAGCTTTGTGTTGTTGCAATCCCTTGTTAAAAAACAGCTGATGACCGCTGACCCAACAACAACTCAAGTTATCTCAAAGCTTTTGGGATAACTATAGATAGCATAGCGAATAAACATTGGATCGCGAGGATTATTATGAGTTCAATATTAGGCGAGTTCAGGAAAATGAGATCTCAGAGCCCTCAGCAATCTCAGTCTAGTGAACAAGATTCCTTAGAAATTTGTCTGTCAGATAACTGAGGAAAGAAAATATTGGATTCGCTTGCTCAGTTTTTGACACTGAGACGTCGGAGATCTAATTTTCCTGAACACGCATATTGAATTCTGTGATGAAATGCAAATGCATGAGGATTTGTGTAATTTGGAAGAGCAAATTACAGCAACAGGAGCGTAGCGTGCAAGACCAAACATGGCAGAAAATAGCCCAAAAACTCAAGACAATTATTATGTCTGTTTTTTTTTTTTATATTTAATCTATTTTAAATCTGTGAAGAAGCCATTTTCAAGTGAAGTGTTCCTGTGTTTTAGTTTTAGTTTTAGTTTTTATTTATCAATGAATTGCTTACACTGTAAGATATAATTAGGGTATTCATTCAACAGTGTAAAGTCGTCGTAAACATAGTAAAAGTTTTAAACTTCGTAAAACTGTCAAATTTTCCATACAAATTGTGACATAATTAAGAAGTTTTAAACGACGGCTTTAGGCTGTTGTATGAATACCTTTAATATCTTATTTTTTAGTGAAGCATTATAAATCATTTATAAATTACATATTTTGAAAGATACAAATTATTTAATTATATACCTAACTATTTTCTATATATTCTTAAAATGAAGTTTAAGTTTTTGTTTTAATAGTACTCTGTGCTATCTATACTTCTATCTTCTCGTGGTAGAGTGTATTCCAAAGACGTGTTGCGTTGACAAAAAACTGTCGCTCAGAAGTAAGACAACTAAAAAGGGGGTTCACTAAGAGGCTTGATCTATTTGAATTGAAAAAAGTTATTTCTCTGAAGAAGTCGGCAGGTTGGTGGGTTAGAAGAATATCCAAGAATAAAATCAAGGTCCGAAAATTGAGCAGATTTTCAAACGACATCCCAAGAAAGTTGTATGCGTGTCAAATCGTCGTAGTCCATGAAAATATCGTATTGCACTATTGAACGCAACAGTGAGATTTCGTTTACTTTCATAGTCAAGTTTGCAGAATATTTCACAACCGTAAGTGACCAAGGGTATTACAAGTGTTTTTACAAGTAATGCACGGATTTTTAAAGGGGTGTAATACTGTGTAGACCAAAGTATGCGGAGGACACCGTATGTTTTACCAAGAATATAAGAAACATGATTTTTCCAAGTCAGCGTTTGGTTAAATATAACTCCTAAATTTTTCGCTGAATCTACATACTTGATAGGGGAGCCATTTAACAAAATTAATGGGAAGTAAGATACGTGTTTATTAGTCTTCGACAACACTAATAGACGGAGAGCTAGCGACCGATTTACTCACCTCATTTTAGCAAGGCTAAAACTTTGGTCATAGAATGATTGAGGCCCGACAGTTATAAAAATGCCCGTCTTACACTCCGGTACCCTACATGAGGCCTTGAGTTTTAGTCTTGAAGTTGTAAAAAAAAAGTGCCCATTCACCTCATTTCAGCAAGGCTCATCTTTTAATATATCGTTCATTGATTCAATATATACACGAAAATAACAATGTAAGACGTTTTAGCCGATGACCGCTAGTCCCGTTAGGGGGGGTAAAGGTCACGAAATATCTTGAAAACGGTAAGTATTAGAAAAAAAATTGTTTTACAAACATGTGAGGTGATTTCCAAAAAAAAAACACGCACACCAAATTGTTTTTAGCTTTTAACCGTTACAAAGTTACAGTACTTCAAAGATTCACAGTATTCCAAAAGAATGCTTTCTTCCACAAAACCTGAATGGTTGAGCGCTTTGTGCGTTTTTTTATTGTGGTATCCCTAGGAGGCCTATTCCACGGTATTTGCTTAATGAAGGTGTGTATTAAAATTCATTTTTCATTAAAAATAAATCTTAACTAAATTTAATTAATCGTCATTTAATACTTCGTGATCCGTGTTTCCTTGTTGCATTGAATGTATTTGTTCCATATCATCATACAATTCTTCTTCTTGTACATCAATTTTGATAGAGCTTGTACATGACTATCCATGACATTGACCACAAATAAGAGAGCAATGTAGTCTTTCTTTTCGACAACCACAACCTTTACGGCAGTTACAAAATATTGTACATAGGAGTTCATCTTGAGCTGGTTGAAGCAAAGTTGTTATAGGTTCCAAAATATTACTTGTGAATGTCCAACCCCAGTCTTATCTAGCTTCATACCTTTGTGCCCAAGCCAAGTTGGAACTTGAAGGTATATACCCTATATAAATGTTGTTTAGCAGCACCCAAAGTTGGAGGGAGGGAAGATAATTGCACAGCTTTATTAAGCATTGTCAATCTGACAAAAATGTTGAATACCTTAGATTATCGAAAATTGTCCTGTCAGGAGGAGGTCTTGCTACCAGTATTGCCAGCAAGTCGCAGCATATTCGCCAACAACAATAGCAGTGCTCATTTTGGATTGCTCTTTTGCTGTTTCGATAATCAAAACATTGGCATCGTCCTTCGCTTTCCTAATATAACTATTGCAAACCAGCTCCAAACAACACGATGCAGCAAAAATTCTCCATCTATTATGTTTGTATATCACATTGTTATAGTCAATGTCATCTTCAACTGGCTGTAAAAAATCATATAATGCAGATTTTTTATATTATTTTAATTAAAAATTAATTTAAAAATAAACATTCATTACTTAAACGCCTCGGGAAACGACAATAAAAACAACGCACAAAGCGCTCGATCATTCAATTTTGTTTTGGTTATCGGTTTTGTTTACATTTTTTTTACCATGCAGATAAAGCTGAAAGACACAAAAAGAACAATTTTGGATATTCTCTTTGGCTTATGGGGTTTTTATGGTGCAAGGGAAAAGGGTAGGTATACATGTGAAGGTGTATTTGTTTTCTCACAGCTGTAGGCGTATTGTCTTAAATATATTTGGGTTTCTATGGTGCAAGAGGAAGATGTTGTTATACATTGGAATATAGGTAGGTAGGTATGTGGGTTAGTTTTTACAACTGAGTGGGTAGTTGAGAACCAAAACTCGTCATATCCAAAATTTTCATTTTGTGCAAATGAAAAAAAAAAACTAATTAAGGTGAAATGGTAGATGTTATAAAAGATTTTATTTTATACCTATAATCTTTGTATATGAAAATTTTTCATATACAAAGCTATAATAGAAGATTTTTCAATCTATGCTATGATTGAGAGCAAACAAATATTGGAAGTTCCGTTTAAAAGATATTTAACAATTAAATTTGGTTATGAAGAGTTTTGTTGCAAATGATTGGATATGGCTAGTTTCCCCACCATTCCCCCCTCTCACAATTGCACCCTCTAATATAAAAGCACTCCCCTACTTTCCAATCTTTAATGACCCATTTAAAATTGTTTACAATAAAAACCTGTGAACGTTTTAGTTCCTTCTTATATAACATAATTAATAGCCTATGATGGATAAGAAGAGTTTTGAAAGCAAACCTACTGCTTAGAATGGATATGGAAAATTTTGATGTAAATTGCACTGTGGATATCGAGAGTTTTGGAAACAATAACGATGTTTGACATCAATATTAAAGGGGCTTAGAGGGGTAAGTGTGTCAAATTTTCTTTAAAAACTATTCAATATGCCCAGCTTAACAAATCTGGATCAAAATCTCAATTTTTGATAAAAGTGGATAGGTATGATGAGTTTTCGTTCTCATCTACTCAAATGTAGGTGTTTTGTGTGCAGGATTTTTTACAAATAATGTACATGCAAACTTTTCGCACTTTTCAAACTTTTCTTTCGCTTCTTTCCTTAATATATATCCATATATTTTAGTAAAGGCTACATTGGGGTGGAATACCATTCTCAAAAAAATGGTTACTAAGGAAGGTGCAGTGCAATAACACCCGCGGTAATAAAGGTTGGGTAATGTGGTATATTATATTCCATTTGGAATACTATACCACATTAGGCCACTGCTAGTATACCACATTAGCCGAAACTCTATATTTTTACAAAAAACACAATGGAATTTAAAATTGATACTTTTAAATAAAACTAAGAATTAAGTAACGTTAATGATTAATATATTCTTCCGATGCATTGACAAATTGCTTTGGAACACAATTTCTTAAAGCGCACAAACACTTTTTGTTCCACCCAAAAAAAACTCAGCTCTACTCAATTACGGTTTTTAACAATTTGGTCGAATTAATGAACGATTTTTGAGTTGTTTAAGTACGCATTACTACTTTTATTTAAATCACCGTCCACTGAATCAAGAACCGTTGTAGAAACATGCTTGGTTTATGAAATAACTACCTATACCACATTACCCGCATATACCACATCACCCCAACTTACTCTATACAAAAATGTTTATAGATTTTTTAAATTTATACATTTTACTATTTTTTTTTGTCTTAAAAATATTAATATATCGCGCATTGAAAACAAAAGTGGCACTAAATGAAAAACCTAGTTTTCAAATACGGCCCTTTAAAGTTTTGGACGACTCACGACTTACGTAAATAGTCGATAGCTCTTTGAAAAAAGATTTAGGGCCTTATTACGGTTCGCGAATCGAACGTTCACTTGAAGTCGAACGATTTGGCGAATGTTATGTACGTTAGGGTTAGCGAATGAATTCATTCGCTAAAAATTCATCGCTGTCACAGGAAAAATTCATTATAATCAATTTTTCTTGCTACAAATGTCAAATAGCAAAAATTGAAATCAGAAAATACATCTTAAAGTGCGGAATTTTTGTAGTTTTCTTCATTTTATTCTTGACTTAATTATTTAATTGGTCATTAATAACTTATTTAATAATGGTCCAAAAAAAAAAAACTGACTTTAAATGCAAACAAAAATATTTTAATATGTCATCGAAAAAACATACAATAACCTGTTATAGCTATTTTGAAAGTCAATATTCTTTTTTTTTTTTTTTTGTAATGGAGATGTTTAAAAGAATTGTTTTTAGAAATTAAATTTCAAAGTCAAAATTTTTGAAAAAAAATTGTATATTTTTTAAGTTAATTTATTTCAAATTTTGCGTAGTTAAGTGCCATGTTGTTCTTGATATCCAATGCTTTTATCAATTTTCAGTTAAAAATCGACAACCAAATGCAAAAATCTTTCTTAATTAATAAATTAAAGGTACTTTCCTAAAATACCCGAAAAAATGTTATAATTATGATTAGTAATTTTTTTGCTTCATGAGCAAAACAAAACATAACAAAAATTCACAATTTTATTTGGCACAATTTACAAAGAAGAACTTTAAGCACGGTTAAAAATTTTGGGGTAGGTACTTTTTAATATTTTCTGGGTTACATAGGTTCATATATGAAAACACCAAAAATATATTGAAATTAAATACTTGGCAAATTTTAAAATTTGGAAGTTAATTCAAAATAGGTATATTAAAACTTAATAATATCAGATATTACAAAGGAATACGAAATCTGTATTATATTTTATAATAATACAAAGGTATTATAATATAGTACTATAATTAGGTTAGGTTAGGTTGAAGTGGCTGCCAGTCGTGGAGACTGACACACTTAGACCATGAGTTGGTCCATTGTGATACCACATGAATCTAGGAAACCCTTTTCCTTACTCGGTGAACCATTTGGAGCTTCTTATGAAGCGTAATAGACTGCCAATGTCTAAGTTTCTCAGATCACTAGGATCATTGAAGTAGAACTCACCAAGGTGAAGTCTTCGTCTATGAGATAGAGCAGGGCACGTGCATAGAAGGTGAGGGATCGATTCTATCTCTTCCTCATCCATACAGCTTCTGCAAAAATCGTTAGCGAATACGCCAAGACGCGTTGCGTGCTTGCCTATGAGGCAGTGTCCGGTTATAACACCAATCATGGAGCTGATGTGCAATCTGCTTAGAGATATCAAACGCTTAGATCGTTTTAAATCCATTACTGGCCAGATTTGTTTTGTTGCCAAACAAGAGGTGATATCATTCCACCTAAGATTTGTTCTCTCTAAGGCATCTTGCTTCAGCAAAAGTTTACATGTAGCGATGGGTATACCTATTTCTGCCTTACTAGGTAGAAGAGGTAAAGTTGTACCATTTTTAGCGAGTTCATCGGCCTTACAATTACCTGGGATGTCCCTATGCCCCGGCACCCAACACAGGTGAATATTAAACTGTTGTGCCATCTCCAGCAGAGACGAACGACAATTTAGGGCTGTTATAGAGTTAGTAGAGACCGATTCCAGGGATTTAATAGCTGCTTGACTATCCGAGAAGATGCGGATATCTGTAGTTGATATCACGTTTTCCTTCAGCCAAGATAAGGCTTCTTTAATCGCCATAAGTTCCGCCTGGAACACGCTACAATGATTAGGAAGACGGAATGAGAGACTTAATTTTAGTCTTTCTGAGTACACACCGCCACCCACCCCTTCATCAGTTTTCGATCCGTCCGTGTAGATATGAACCGATTCATCTTCCAAGAAAGCCATATCCTCCCAGAGGGTTCTAGAAGGAATGGTGACTTGAAAGTTTAAACCGAATTGTGGTTTTGGGATGGTGTAGTCAATGCGACTAGGTAGTGACCTGAATGAATTCAGAATGATGGAATGGCCAATATTATTGTTGTACCATTGTGAGGAAGCTTGTAGGCGTATGGCTGTATTTGCAGCCACCTGTTTGCTAAATATATCGAGGGGAGTCAGATATAGCAGAACGTCTAGAGCGGCAGAGGGTGTCGTGCGAAGCGCACCACTTATGCATAAACAAGCCGAGCGTTGTACTTTGTTTAGTCTGTCGCAGTTTACCGCTTTATCTAGAGCAGTCCACCATACTGCAACACCATATGTGAGAATCGGTCTAATCACCGATGTGTATAGCCAATGAGTAATACGAGGTTGAAGGCCCCATTTGTTCCCAACGGCTTTTTTGCATGAGAAGAGTGCTACTGTGGCCTTCTTGACTCTTTCTTGTATATTAGGTTTCCAACTTAACTTTTTGTCTAAAATAAGACCCAAATATTTTGCCTGATCAGTGAATGTTAATGGAACACCTTTAATAGAGGGAGGATCTACATGAGGGATTTTATATTTCCTTGAGAATAGAACAAGTTCTGTTTTATGAGGGTTGACGCCCAGACCACACCGGTCTGCCCAATTGGTTAGCCTATTTAAAGCATTTTGTAAGAGTTCTTTTAAAGTGGTAGGATGCTTTCCTGATACGGCAATAGCAACATCGTCCGCATAGGCAATCACTCTGTAACCCTCCTCTTCCAGGCATATTAGCAGCTCATTTACCACCAAGTTCCATAGAAGGGGAGAAAGGACACCGCCTTGAGGCGTACCTCTACTAACAGACCTTCTAGCAGAATAGCTACCTAGTTTTGAGTTGATAACCCTGCTCGTCAGCATTTGGTTAATCAATTCTCCAAGCGAACCATCTACCTTCAGAGATGTCAGCGCAGATGCGATTGCAGATGCGTCGACATTGTTAAAAGCGCCTTCTATATCTAAGAAAGCAACCATGGTGTACTCTTTGTGATGGAGGGAATATTCAATGGTTCTTACTAAACTATGTAAGGCAGTTTCTACAGATTTCCCTTTGCAGTAAGCATGTTGACTCGTAGACAAAAGTCGCGTGTCAATGCATGATCGTATGTGGATATCAATCAATCGTTCAAAAGTTTTTAGAAGGAATGATGATAGACTAATAGGTCTGAGATCCTTTGGGTTTACTTGGGAGCACTTTCCAGCTTTGGGTATGAACACAACCCTAACCTCTCTCCAAGACAGGGGGATGTAGACGAGTGCTAAGCAGCTAGTAAAAATAGACTCCAGAATTGGCAGAATTAAATCTTTATTCATCTGGAGTTCGGCTGGTATTATGCCATCTGGTCCCGCAGACTTGTAAGGCTGAAAGCTGTTGAGCGCCCATTGCAGTTTTTCCCTTGTAATCAGACCTTGTGGATAGCTTGGATTCATATCAAACCTATTACGGTCGAAGCTATTAATGTTTTGAGAGCTACCAGGGAAGTGAGTATCCAATAGCAAGTTAAGCGATTCTTCGCAGGAATTTGTCCATGAGCCATCAGCATTTTTTAAGCAGCTTGGCATTACTGGATTTGTAGAGAGAATTTTTCTTAGTCTAGATGCCTCTGAAGTTTCTTCTATTTTTCCACAGAAATTTCTCCAGGAGGAGATCTTTGCTTTCTTATACAGTTTGAGGGTTATTTTATAAGATTCCCAATCTGACACTGCACGAGTGCTTTTAGCTCGATTGAAACACTTGCGACAGTCTTTCCTGAGCGGTTCAAGCCCAGAATCCCACCAATGTGGTTTCTTTTTCCCCCTAACTAGAGTAAGTGGGCAGGATGTAGCCATAGATTTGTTGAGGGCTAATGTGAGATCATTGACCTTGCAGTCAAGTTCATAATTATTAGAAGGAGGATTTAAGAGATCTGGTTTTAATAGCCCCTGGAGTGTAATCCTATATTTGAGCCAGTCGGTTTTTCGAGGGTTTCGAAATTCTACGCGGCAAGGATGTTCATCGATGAGACTGAATTGAATGTATCTGTGATCGGAGAACGAGTGTTCATCCGACACTTTCCAATTCGAGATCTTATGATGAATGGTGTCTGAGACAAGAGTAATATCTAATACTTCCTGTCGGTTTTTAGTGATGAAGGTAGGTTCATTACCCACATTACTTACAATAAGGTTAGTACTTAAAATAAAATCAAAAAGAGACTCACCTCTATTATTGATATCAGTACTTCCCCATACTGTATGATGGGAGTTCGCATCACTCCCAATGATGAGGCATATCTTCTGCCGTTCTGCATGAGCGATCAGTCTCTCCAGTGTATGACCGGGGAGAGGGCCGAGGTGGTCATGGCCCAGATACGCCGACACTAGCCAGTACGTCTCATTGGCCGTTTCGAGCCTTGCGGCGGTGATATCTCTATCGCTGAAATCAGGGAGTAAATATACATTAGTGCTACGCTTAACTAGTATACACGATCTAGGGTCACCTTTATCAGACGCATACAGTACGTAGTATCCAGGAGTCCTGAGTCCACTAACAATGGATTTAACAATCCACGGTTCCTGGATCAGGACAATATCCTCTCCATTCCTGGATAAATGGAGGAGGAGGGAGGCCGAAGCCTTAATGGAGTGTTGGAGATTAATCTGGACTAACTGCAGCATTTTGGCTACAATTAGGCAGATCAACCTCCACCACGGTTTCGTTGAGTTCCTCCGAAGATGAGCCCAAAAGCTCATCCTCACCCAAGGGAACAAGGTTGATGAAGTCTTCGGTCTCCATATCGGTTAGACTGTCGACATTAGAAGAAGACTGTACCGTGATCGAGGATGACCTGGATTCCTCATCACCCATCGGTGGAAAGGTGATGGATGCACCAGGGTCCTCTACCACGGACACAGCTTCAGTGTTTAACAGAGGGACGCGTTCCGCGTCAACCTCGTCTTTTTTGTAAACCTTCAGCGAGATCGAATCGAACCCATACCGAATCATGCCTTTGGTCTGCGCTAAGGGGGCAAGGGAATCCTTATTGATCACGATAATCGCGCTTCTATAAAGACCCCTTACCTCCTCAAGCTTTGCGACTTTCCAGTCATGAGTCGGTAATGAAGGGTTGCTCAACTTGACTATCTGGAGTATTTCCTCCATGCAAGAAGGCTCAGCTGGTATCCAGATGCGGGCTCTAGGTCTGCACGGGATGTCTTCCCTAGCAACAACTTCGAGCTTCGCACCTGGCCAGACCTCGCCTAACCTACTGACAGCAAGCTTATACAGATCGCACGATCTCTGATCCTCACAGACGATGAGTTTGACATGCCCTTGATGCCAACCGCCATCGCCTGTGAGAGGAGGTGGTCCCGGATTATCCCTCATGAGACTCAAGAAGCCTGCCGAGAGCTTCATCCTGACCACCTGCCATTGATCAGGAGAAATCGTACCATCAATATCACTCCTGTCGATAACCGCAACCACGATCTTGTTCTTGTTTTTAAGAGCGTCGCTATAGGATCTGGATCCTCCGGAATGGAGAGTGCTGGCGTTATGCACTTTGGGACGCTTGGGCACCGCAACGGTTTCATCCAGAGACCTATTACGCTTCGACGTGGAGTCGTCGCTGGTCTGCGCATTCGCTAGAATGCTCTGGGCCCATTTGATCCTGGGGTCCTGCTCCGGCATCCCTTCGACCACCGGTTTATTACCGAGGGTCTTGAGGAGCCTAGCAGCTGACCGCCTGACCCTATAGCCGCCCTTCGACGGCCTATTTCGACGGCTCTCGCGCGATGGTCTCGGGAGAGAGCCCACCCCAGCGGTAGGAGGACCGTTTTTCACAACCCTGGCACCACTAGGCCGGGCTCCCCCTCGAGACGTACTCGGGAGAGCTGCATTAACTCTGGTAGTGGTGGGATCGTTATTCACAACCCCCATCCCACTACTAAAATTAGGTATTACTACCACATCACTACTCTCACTGGGATTAGTATCAGATGAGGGGCCATGACATGCCACAGCCTCCCCACCGACACCAGCCCCAGGAGTAACAGCAAACAGCTTTGTCGCCGTACTGCTGCCCGGTTTAGAAGAGGAACCGGTCTTAAATTCTTTTTCTTCTTCTAAGTTTTTTTGTTTGTTTGTTTTGTTTTGTTTTGACATATAAATTTTGGACCCACGAGTATCGAATAAAGGGTGGTCACTCTACACAGGGATTCGTGTATGCAGAGAAGGCAAGCTGATCCGAAAAGTGCCAAAAATCGGATACTCCGTTAACGACTGGGCTAGTATTTTTAATTGGGCCCCCAGCCAGGCTGATCATCGGCACGGGTCGTATAACACCTTAGATCCAGCCCAATAGGAAAATTGGAGTGGGTGAGGAAGGGAAAATGATAAGAAAGAGTGACAGACAGCCATTCGCCGTACTGTCAAGGAAAGGATTAATGTGTTTAGGAAAACACGTCGAACAGCGATACGCCGTACCGACATGGAGGAAACCTCGATGAACAGCTTTTTCGCCGTGCCTCCGAGGGGGATAACGTTGGACAGCTATTCGCCGTGCCGACGAGGGACAAGGATGGACAAGGATTGGGAAGGTTTAGGAAGTGAAGCGCCCTTTGGTTTCAGGACTCATCTGGAGTTAAACTCGAGAATCTTTGACCTTACTCAGCTTCTACAACTCGACAAGTTCGACGCTCAGGTAGAAGTAGTACTATAATTACTTACTTGAAATTTAATTTGTAGATTCTTTTCATGAAAATTAATACAAAATATATTACAAAATAATTGTAATGAAAGACATTTTTTGTAAGAGTATTTATCTTCAATTAATAGTGGCATTATTATATTTATTGTATTTCACATACATATATGAGAACTAAAATCTTACTGCGATTGAAATTTTATCTACTAATTTGTATATCTATTTTACCTCAAAATATTTCAACGCGCCTTCAAAATAATGCATATTTAAATTGTTTATTTTAAAATTATTAGGCAGAAAAATGGTTGCTATATAGGTACCTATTTACATACCTACCAACTTATACAAAATAAATCTGTAAAAAGTTCATTAGATAAAAAGTTTATTAGGTACCTACATACGTACCTACCTACCTATGCTTACCTAATATACATAAAATTAGTTTTAAATTCAAGGTCAAATAGGTACTCAAAGAAATAGGTACCTACGTACCTAGTTTCCCTTGAATTTTGCAACAAAAACCTTTAAATAAAATACCTCACGATGAGTCGAAATGAACTTCGACGTTGGAGCCAATAAAGCTAGGAATGAGTTTTTTGAAAATCACTACTGGTAAGAAATTTGAAATTAAATTTGTTTTGACAGTATTTGGAACTGGCATAGGGATTCCCACTTACAGACTAGTGAATAATATTAGGTTATCTTTTTACAAAATTCGAAGAAATTTCAGGTCAAATAAGTAGGTAGTAGGTACCTACCTACCTACTCAAAGAAATACATACATACCTACCCTCGAATTTTGCAAAAAAAAAAAAAACAAATACCTAGGTACCTACCTATTAAAAGATAAACCTACCTAGGTATGAAGGTACCTATACCTAAACCTACCCCCGAATTTAGCAATAAAAACTTTAATTAAAATACATATAGGTACCTATACCTATCTATCAAAAATATCTATGCCTTAACCTACCCCCGAATTTTGCATACAAAATTTAATTAAAATACCTATTAAACATAACTACTCGAAATAATTTATAATATGTAGGTACCTACCTATGTATAGGTAGTAAAAACTATTAACAAAGAAACTATCTAGCAAAAAATTAATAGTAATTGCACAAAAACTTTAATTCAAATATGTACCTACCTACCTACATACCAAAAGACCAATCCTCGCAAAAAAGATTGCATCTAAAAATTCAAATACCTACACACCAAAATATCTACCACCGAAATCATGCAAGAAAATTTCAATCAAAATATCTACCAAAAGATATACATATGCCTAGCCTATCCTCGAAACTTTGCAAGAAAGTTTCAAGTCAATTAAAAAAAAAGCAAAAACAAAACCTACCCTCAATAAGAAAATATAGCAACGACCTACACACGTTTGTCTTTTCACACTCACATACAAGAAAATCTCTGCAAATAATAATTTTTCTACTCGTTGCTACGAACTAGACACCAACGACGGGTGACGACGACGCAAGCAGAAGCGACACGATCAACTCGTTCACCACTACCACTTCATATAATTTCTTTCCTTCTCTGCCTGCAAACAAAATACACTCCTAAATAAACCAACACAAATATTCTTCTATTCAAAGAGGAGACGACAATTTTTTTCTTATTTGCTTCACGTTTTTCTATTCTTTGACATTTTAAAAACAGCTGATTTGCTTATCTCTCTTACTCCCTTTATTTCTTATGAGCATGAAAATAATACTTTCCTCTTGCTCTTACTACTTGTCTTCGATTCTTTATGTACCCCGCATCCACAATTCTCCACGCAATCGAATGCGGTCGAATGAGGCGCCCCCACAGGGTCCACGTTCAACTAAAAAAAAATTTTCATGAGAATACTATGGTTTTCATATACAAAGTTGGTATGCATGTTTTTTGTTGGAAATTACCTCAGCTACATGTTTGTAAGACTATTTTTTTTTTCTAATACTAACCGTTTTCAAGATATTTAGCAAAAACCCATTTTCGTGACCTTTGACTCCCCTAACGGGACTAGCGGTCATCGGATGTTTGAGAACTTTTGACAGGTTATAAGTTACGCCAATCTCAACGAGTATACCAAAAATCAGCCTGTTATACATTTTTTTTCCTTGAAAAAATCTATTCTTACTGGGCTGTCTTGGCTTAAACGAAATTTAGTTTTAAGCGTCGTACGGAGGGTTATTGACCGAATAAACGTCTTACAATTGAAATATGTGTTTGTATTTATGTCATCTTAACTATGTGTAAATACCAGCCATGCTGAAATGAGGTGAATGGGGTAATTTTGTTTACATATACACGAGCGTCTTACAGCATGTTATGGAGGGCTAAAACGTCTTACATTGTTGTTTTCGTGTATAAATTGAATCAATGAACGATATATTAAAAGATGAGCCTTGCTGAAATGAGGTAAATGGGCACTTTTTTTTACAACTTCAAGCCTAAAACTTAAGGCCTCATGGAGGGTACCGGAGTGTAAAACAGGCATTTTTATAGCTGTCGGGCCTCAATCATTCTATGACCAAAGTCTTAGCTTTGCTAACCCTGAGGCTACACGAGCAAGTACTTGCAAGCAAGTTGGCTACATACACTGCCTGTCAAATTCGTAATTTGCATTCCACTTGCCTCTCACTTGCTTTCCACTTGCATTCCACTTGCTTGTCTCCCAACTTGCTTCTCAACTTGCTTCACTACTGGCTTCAAAACTTGCATGCCAGTTGATAAGCTAGTTGCTTGGGTTTGTTTGTGTTAGTAAACAAATGTGTTTGTATTGCAAATTGCTTGCAAGTACTTGCTCGTGTGGCCTCGGGGTAAAACGAGGTGAGTAAATCGGTCGCTTGCTCTTGGTCTATAAGCATTTAGATTTTTTAGGATTGAGCACTAAGCTATTTTGGTGTGACCGTTTCTAACAAATCTTCATTTATACAGGTAGCAAAGTGTTCAATTAATCCCAATGGACAACTAAGATATAACTGAGCATCATCAGCGTTTAGTCGGATGGAGCAATGCTTAATAGTTAATGGAAGCTCATTAACATAGAGGGAGAACAACAAAGGTCCAAGCATGGACCCTTGGGGGACACCACTTTTGTTTAATAGAAAATTGGAAAGGACTTTTTTATGTTCAACAGCTTGTGTTCTTCCAGTTAAATAAGAACAAATTAATTTGACTGCATAAGAAGAGAAGTTATAAAATAGGGAGAGCTTTTGGCAAAGTGTGGAATGATTTACCATGTCGAATGCTTTCGAAAAGTCAAGAAGTATCAAGAAAGTAATATAATCCTTATCGATAGATTTTCTGATGTCCTCTGAAACACTTATTGGTAAGGGAAAAAAATGAAGATAAATCGGGAAATAAAACGCAAAACAGAATGGTAATAAAACCATTACATATCAGATTGAGAGATTATCATTTAGCTAGAGATAAGATATTTGAAGGAAAGATAAGTGCAGTATCTAAAAGAATTACAAAGGCAAGATTAAATAAGGCAAGGAAACAAACAAGAATGAGCATTGAGTCAACAGTCATAGACACGGACCCTCAGCCTTACGCGAAGGTTCAAATAGGCAACAGAGAAATTAATGGCTTGTTAGATAGCGGGGCCAGTGTAAGCATACTAGGTAAAGACTGTTTGAAATTTCTAACGGAAACTGGAAAGCAATTTCAAGCCTACAAATCTGGTGTTAAAACAGCCGATGGCCAAAACCAAGCTATCATCGGAAAAATCCAAACCTCAATTAAATATAAAAATAGCGAACAAATTATCACCTTGTATTTAGTACCTAACCTTGACCAGGAATTATACTTAGAAGTGGATTTTTGGAGGGCGTTCCAAATCGCTCCAAATGCTTTGAGTTCCGTGTCGGTTCTGGGGGAAGATGCCGATCTGATATATGCACATGAACTTTCATTTGAACAGGTCCCGATTGGAAGCGGCTTAACAGAAATTTCTGGACTTTGATCGAAACGGTCTCGGCAAGACGGCGCTCATGGAGCACGTCATCGATACCGGAGGGGCGATGCCGGTAAAGCAGAGACACTACCCTGTTTCTCCAGCGGTGCAAGCCATTTTGTACCAAAAGAGATAGATAGAATGTTGAAGCTCGGCGTTATAGAGGAAAGTGAGAGTCCTTGGTGCTCGCCTGTTGTCCTGATCAAGAAGCCAGGTGAAAACGGTACCATAAAATATCGTTTTTGTCTGGACTCTTGAAAAGTCAACGCGTTGAGCAAGAAGGATGCCAACCCACTCTTCCTCATATCGACCGGCTTCTCAGTCGTCTACCAGACACCTACTATATAATATAAGTAGTGTTGATCTGAAGGATATGCATTCTGCCAGATACCGCTGGAAAAGGAGAGTAGGGAAAAAACTGCGTTTGCGGTACCGGGGAGACCCTTGTACCAATTTACGGTCATGCCCTTTGGGTTGTGCGACGCTGCCCAAAGATTGTGTCGTGTAATGGACAAGGTGATCCCTGCACGACTCCGGGATCGCGTCTTCGTGTATTTAGATGATCTGCTAATAATAGCACCAGACTTCGAAACGCATATTGCTCTGCTAGACGAAATGGCCGACTGCCTAAGAAAAGCAAATCTCACCATCAACGTTAAGATTGGTTGGTGGTGGGAGATTGAAAACCGGCCCGGCCAAGGTAGAGGCGGTAGTTGACTTTCCCATACCGAAAAACCCTCGACAGGTCAGGCGGCGACTTGGTCTAGCGGGGTGGTATAGGCGTTTCATAAAAGATTTTTCCAGTTTAACCGCTCCCTTGACGGACACGCTAAAGAAAAAGAACACTAAGTTTGTCATGACGGAAGAGGCGACAACCGCGTTCGAGAATCTGAAAAAGGCTTTGACGACGCATCCGACTCTGGGATAGGCACGGTGCTGTTTCAAAGGAACGAGGTGGAGGAAGAGAGTCCTATTTCCTACTTCTCTCAGAAGCTAAATTCATGTTAACGGAATTATAGTGTAACCGAGAAGGAGTGTATGGCCGCAGTGATGGCAGTAAAAAAATTCAGGCCCTATGTCGAGGGTATGGATTTCACCATCATAACCGACCACCCAACTAACAATTTTACTTCTATAAGGGACTAACGAAGCTATTTTCGATTCAGCAAAATTATGTTTCTATAAGGCCATACAAAAGCACATTTGGCCCACTTGAGAAGCTCGACAGGCTTTCAAACAGTCGTATGCAAATTGATTGGAGACTCTCAATACATTTCTTTAAAGTCTTAGAGAAACAAACGATTGGCTTTCAAACAGTCATATTCAAGCTGATTGGAGACACTCATTACATTTCCTTAAAGCCTTATAAAAACAAACAATATTCGAAAATTGCAAATATTAAAGGTTATTAGTTTCTCAGAAAAGTGTATTGCAGGCTTTTGTTTTGATCAAAAAGCTCTGGGAAAGCATACAATATTTTCGTAAACAGGCTTTTCCACTCACTAGGAAGCAATTAATTTCGATTCAAACATCTGATAATACTAACGAAACCTTATAAAAAGCTTCTCGAAGTTTTGTGGAGTATTATCAAAAAATTAATGAAGGAAATAACATATTGCTTTTTATCTAATTTTATTTCGCCATTTTCCTCCTTATTATACATCCAGGCATTATTTATTTCTGAAATTAAATGTACAAATATTATAATTAAGATTAAAAACTTTTACTTACTTGGTGGATTTTATGGGAGTTGAACCTGGGATGTGCCGGTTGATAGTCAGGCCCCTTATCCATAGAGCTATACTTCAATATAATTATACAGTTTCAAATCGGAACCACTTGAAACCGAAGTTAGCTAGTCTGGAGCTTCGAATTAGCTTCCAGATGAAATGCACCACCCAGATTAAATGTGGTGACTATCTGTTTTGTTTTTTCGAAGTGAATTTTATTTTGTTAATTTGTTTTATATTAAAATATTAATATTAGATGCCAAATATCACATTAACGAGAACATGAACTTATAAAAACAAAATTGTGCTTGTGCTTGTGCTAACAGGAGGCTTGTTTCTAGCTTGTGCTCGCAGTACTTCTACAAATAAAATTAGTTACCTCAATTCTCTAAAACAATCTTATGCAAACATATGCTTCTAGCGCCTGCGCCTGACAGAGTAAACGAAGTTACACTTGTTTCGGGCTTGTGTTCACAAGACTTCCACAAATCAAATAATTAAACAGAACTTCTCTGAGAAAAACTAAACGAAATATATGTTTCTCGCGCTTGCGCCTGACAATGAACAAAGTTATGCTTGTTTCGGGCGCGTGTTCACAGGACTTCTACAAATCAAATAACTGAACAGAGCTTCTCTGAGACAAGCTTATCGAAATATATGCTTATCGCGCATGCGCCTGACAGCAAACAAAATTATGCTTGGTTTGGGTTTGTGCTCACAGGACTTCTACAAATATAATTACTTAAATACTAAATATCACTTCTCTGAGACAAACTCATCGAAATAAATGCTTTTAGTTTGTGCGCCTGTCTGTACATAGAATTGTGCTTTTGTGGGGCTTGTGCTAAAAGAAGTTATACAAATTAAATTATTTAGTATAATTTCGCTGAGCCAAACTTAAAGAAATACATGAAGTTAACTTGAACTGGGCTTGTTTTTAGAGGAACTATACAAAGCAAAAGAAGTTGACATAATTTTTTTGAGATAAAGTTATCAAAATACAATTTTCGTATCTAATTGCTTTAAGTTATGCTTTTATCAGATTTGACTACAAAACACTTAGAATCTTAGTATTTTACGATTTGATTAAATGAATGCTGTGAGCAGGTCTAATACAAACTCGTTGATAGAGCCTTTTGATGGAAGCTATTTATAAGCTTTTATTGCTCATGCTTCTACAATCGAATTTCAGGTGGCTTTTTTGAAATTTTAACGAAACTGTGAACATTTATTCTTGTACTAAATTTTAAATTCTATTTCTTATAGGTTTTAAAGAAGCCGTTTACGAAATTGTAGCTTCGAAAGTTTGTATTTTCGATACACAAACTCAATACAAGGCATATAGAAATAATAACTTCAATAAACCTAAAATTCTAACCTTATAGTAGAAAAATTGTTAGTTGGGCACTCCAGCCTAAAATGAATGACCATGAAGGACCTTAGTGGTAGGTTGGCTAGGTGGTCACTTGAGTTGCAATCTTATATCTTCGAAATAGAGCACCGAAAAGGATCGCTGAATGTCGTGCCGGACACTCTTTCTCGGGCGCATCTGGCGATAGCTTGGCAATGGGAGAAGTAGCGCCTTTGATAGACCTAGACTTCGAAGAGTTCCATTGCGAAGAGTATAAAAACCTAATAGATACGATACGAGACCATCAAGAAGAATTACCGGACTTAAAGATTGAGGATGATTTTGTGTACAAGCGTGCATTTCCTCTGAATTGCGATGAGTCATGTTAGAAAACACCTGGCGTTTGTGGGTTCCTTCGGGACTCACAGAAAATCTTATCGCCCAAGCCCATAACCCACCGCAGGCCGCTCATGGTGGTGTAGAGAAAACCTTGTTTCGGATACGGCAGTACTTTTATTGGGCCAATATGACCATCCAGATACGCCAATTTGTGATCAAATGTGAAATATGCAAACAGTCTAAGTCAACAAATCAAGTCCAGCGACCACTTATTTTGAACAGTTTCGTTACCAATCGTCCTTTTCAAAAAATCTACGTAGATTAGTAGACATAAAAAATCAGCTGTGAAAAGTCCTTGTCAATCCCGCTCGAGCATAAAAAGTTATTGAAGGTCAAGTGTCGAAAAAAATGGGTTTTCACCTATAACTTTCAAACGGTAAATGCTATTGAAAAGTAGTATGACTAAATTTTGTAGATAAGGCGATTTTCTACAAAAAATATTAACACACATTTTTTCGTAACCCTGAGGCCACACGAGCCAGTACTGGCTAGCCAGTCGCAATACACTCACATTTTATTACTAACACATACAAACCTGAGCAACTGGCTCGTCAACTGGCTTGCCTTTTTCGTAGCCAGTTGGGAAGCCAGTAGAGCAGCCAGTAACAGGGTTCGGTAGTACTATTTCGTAGCATATTTGGAAAAATAGGATTGAAACTTAAGTTTACTCACATTTTCTTTCACAAAATTGTGATGGTGAGAGCTACAGAGTAGAAGTGTTTTAAAGTCGGGCAGTTTTTTCTTGTGTTTTCTCCAATAATTAAGTTCCCAATCTCGATATACTTTTGACAATATTTTCATTAAGAGTCAATTTAACAAATACGAGTGAAAAAACATTAAAGTGACAATTATATATGCAGAAATTTTGCATTTAAAATAAGTTCTTTTTATTTTTTTTTCTGATTGAATGAGTTGCAAATCAAAAAATTCCTTTGTTTCTCTTCAAACCTCTAAATAAAAACTTAGTTACTCAATCATTGCATTTATGTCTGGACCATACAGCAAACGAACCCGTCCATCAGACACCACGAATAAACCAAAAAAAACACAAATAACTCACCTCGAACCTCGCCACAGCAAACTTCAAAAAGAATGGCTTATGATGACAGTGCCTTGTTGTCCAAATTGGATGAAAAACTCGAAAAACAAAGTGAGTTAATAATATCCCTTTTAACAAAACAAATTAAAAATGACAACGAGGAACTTGCAAAAAAGATTCAAGTTCAATTTGACTTTGTAAACAAAAACATAAACGAAATTAATATGAAAGTTCAACAACTCGAGAGTGCAAACACTAACATTAATACCGAAATCGAATCACTTAAATCAGATGTAAACAAAATTAAATCTGAACTCAATAACACCAAACAAGAACTAGAGCAAAATAGGAATAAGCTCTCATCAATTGAAACCGAACTCGCCGATGCATCAACAACACGTCGGCTGAGTTCTTAAGTGTTCAATCGACCAAAGTTTAAAATGTTCAGGAGACGAGTTTTTGTCTTTATTTTACCCATAAGTTTTGTTTGAAATAAGCAATCGTCTTCAAACAAAAAACACAAGAAACATTTGTAAATTATGGTCCCAAGAGAGGTGGAAAGAAGTTTTAAATGCTTAACACGAAATTTAAAAAAATATTTTTTATAAAATGTTCCAACATGGAGATTGAACAGGATCCCATACAAATACTAAACGCTTGAGAAAAAAACTGGATATTGAACACTTTTTTGGACAGTTCCTGTAGCAATATGGTTTTCTTGGACTTAGAACATTGAAAATGAAACTTAAATTTTATTTCATACCCTTTAATTCAGTCTTTTTTAATTTCACATTAGGTAAATAAAATTATAAAAATGTAATAAATAAAATTAATAAAAAAGAAGGAAGTAATTGCGAGTAACAGTAAAATTTTCACAACCAAGTATTTGTACTCTGCGTTATTTTTGTAACTCGACGTCATGTAATGGCATCCAAGGGAGCATCATTTGACAGTAAATTTACTGATTTCGTAGTATTTTGTACTTTTGGGAGTTTTGTATTTATCGGTTTATTTAACCCCGAGGCCACAGGAGCAAGTACTTGCAAGCAAGTTGCAATACATACACATTTGTTTACTAACACAAACAAACCCAAGCAACTTGCTTATCAACTGGCATGCAAGTTTTGAAGCCAGTAGTGAAGCAAATTGGGAGACAAGCAAGTGGAATGCAAGTGGAAAGCAAGTGGGAGGCAAGTGGAACGCAAATTACGAATTTGACAGGCAGTGTATGTAGCCAACTTGCTTGCAAGCACTTGCTCGTGTGGCCTCAGGACGGTGTTCATACCAGCTTCACGTGAGGCGACTCATTTTTACGTCTCTCTTTTGTATCTCATTCTTATTTATTGAAAAGAATAAGATGGAGAGGTGAGGCAGAAATTTTCAAAAAATTTAAAAACTTCTGCCTCACCTCGCCATCTCTTTCCTTCCAATAGATAGGAATGAGATAAAAGAGAGAGACGTCAAAATGAGTCGCCCCACGTGAAGCTGATATGAACACCGTCCAGGGTAAGCGATTCTTTGTTGTTGCGTTTATAGATTTTGGCATAACTGAAAGCACTGGATTATAAATTAGCTTCCACACCATAACATTCACGATATTTAGTACGTTGTTGTGATTTGTCATACAAGATTTCCTTTGCTTTGTCGCAAAGAAAAAAACTTTACAAACTTGATAACGATAATCCTATCTTTCAAAATAATATGGGTATTCATACAACATCGTAAAGTCGTCGTAATCGTTGTAAACTTTTAAACTTCGTAATTCTGTCACAATTTGTATGGAAAATTTGACAGATTTACGAACTTTACAACTTTACGATGTTTACGACGAGTTTACGCTGTTGCATGAATACCCTTAATATTTAAATGAATGCTGTCTGCGAGAAAAGGTAGAATTTGTCCGTTTTCTAGCTATCTGGGTTCTTTTGCCAAACTTACTGTAAAAGCTTTGCTTGAGATTATCTGATAACTTCTAGAACTTGACATGAATGCTTTCGCGGGCAGATTGAGAAAACTTGAGACAGCAATTAAAAACATTCTTCGCTACAAATATTTTGCTTAGGTACTTTTTTAGGGTACTTCTTTCCCTTTCCTTTGACATATTCTTTACCCTGTTCTCTGAGGTTTTCAATTACCTCTTTTTTCCAATGTGATGGATTCCGCAATTTTTTTGTTAAGGGGTAGTGAGAGTCTTTAGTTGATCTCGGTCTAAGAATAAGATCGTGTGATTGAGTATTTTGGTTTTCAATACTTTCCAAGAATGCAGGAATATTTATTAGCTCGTTTCCTGCATTGGTTTGTACAGAGTTTGTAGTTGCATCCCTGAATCCATATGTTGCTTTCATTTCTTCACTTGTAAGACTTAAATTTGAAACTTTGTCACCATCCATTGGAAAATTACAATTCCCATAGTCCAAATCATTTAATGTACTGTTTAATTCCCTGAAAAATATCTAAATTAGCAACCAACAAAAATATAAATATGAGAAACAAAGTTATACTCTTCAATCAATTGGAGGTATAAATGGAATCGGTGATGAAAGTGTTGGTGATGTACTCCCAATTGAGTCTTGGGCGTCCTGGTGGAAAAAATCCAGAGAAAACATCAATTATATAATTGAATAACGTTTTGACATTTATACTACATACCTCTGATTATTTTCTGGATTCATTCCGCAATATTTATTAACACAATAATATGTCTGTTCGCATACCTCCCAAAACTATGAATATCTACGAATTTAGCCCAAAGTTCTGTCAAAGCTCATATAAAAAAATAAAATTCGTTGTTTGCGGAAGTACACGAACAGACATATTATTTCCACAAACCAACCAGACTATTTCAAGAATAATTTATAGTGAACTCCCGCCAAATTGTCTGCCAAATAGTCTGGTCAAATGGTAGTTTGAAGTGGAAAGTTCTGGTGTAATTATTTTAAGTGGCTCCCTTTATGTTTTTGGGGTCGCTGAACACGAATCTGAAGTTGTCCAACAAAATTTTTCACGGCAAATATGAGAATTCGTCAAAAAACGTCGAAAATTTCGACATTTTTTGTCTTTTTTCCTTATTGCTCAAAAATTATTTTTCTTTTGCAAAAAGCGCTGATGCAAAAATAAAGACAATAAGATTACCTACAATCTACGCTTTTATCATTTTTTTGTACGTCTTATGGTTTCTGCGGAAACAGTCGTTGAAAAACAGCCAAAAATCCGTCATTTTTAAAAAATTGCATAAACGATTCTTTTTGTATTGTTTTCTTCATTACATGAAAAGTAGGCCATGAGTTATTATGTTATTTGCATTTTCTAATTGTAGTTGTCTGAAAGTATTATATTGCAGTGGTTAAGTGTCTAAGTTTCAGTATTTCAAACAGTCAAAATGTCCATTCAAAAGTGTTTTATTTGTGACAAAGATTGGAGTATGGTGCAGTGAAGATGATCTTATGGACGTATATACTGCAGTGGTACGGCCGATTCTAACATATGGTTCGATTGTCTGATGGCCCGCACTTAACAAGGCATATAATATCGACAAACTCAAAAAGGTTCAAAGAACAGCTAATTTTGGTACCACAGGTCTTGCCCAACGGATGCTTTAAGCGTTTTTCCGCACCTCCTACCACTTGATCTACAAATAAAATATTTAGTATCTTGCAGTGCTTAAGACTTAAAGAATCAAATTCTTGGGTTGCTTAACCTTATGGTCACAGCAATATCACAAATTTGATTCCCACTGATATATTTTCGACTCCCACTGACTACCGTGCTCCTACAATGAGCCTCAGTAAAGATTTTAAAGTCTTATTCCTATCCGGGATGATGACGCCCTGATGAGAGACTTAGACACAACTATCTATACTGATGGCTCAAAGATGGAGTGCGGTGTTGGCTCAGGAATCTTCTCTGAGTCTTTCAACATTTCTAGTCGTTTCGGCTACCGAATTTTACTAGTGTATTTCATGCTGAAATACTGGCAATTATAGGGAGGCATGCAAGATCCAAACCAAAATAGTAATACAGCCATCCTTACAGACATTCAGTCGGCTGTGAAAGCCATTGACTCGGCTACTGATGAGCTCGCAAAGTCTAAATATTAACATCAAGGTCACTCTTATCTGGGTTCCTGGTCACAGTGGCATTGAGGGAAATTAACGGGCAGGTGAACGAGCCAGGCAAGGATCAGCCCTTCACATCTCACTTGCGGAAAGAGTCAACATTCCCCTTGGAGTTGTGAAGGGCAATATATTGTCAATTTTCCTTAGGGAATCCAATCTTAGGTGGAGCAGTTTAACCAACTGCAAAATATCCAGTACGATCTGGCCCACCTTTAATAAATCCCGAACAATTGATCTCATGTGTAGACCCAAGCGGGACGTAGCCAGGGTCGTAGCAAACTGCACTGGACACTGGTAAATTGGGTCGTAGCAAACTGCACTGGACACTGGTAAATTGGAGAACATGCGGCGAGGCTGGGTATTCCTTACAATACTCACTGTCACAGCTGTGGAGACCAGCAAGAAAAGGAAACAGTCCTTCATTTTCTCTGTAAATGTTCAGCTCTAGCCAGAATGAGAGGCACAATCGTTTGGAATGGCTTTTTTTGACGACCTAAACGAACTTTCCGAAATGAAGATCAAAGACTTGATCTCTTTTCTAAAAGCCACGAAATGGATCTGAGACGAAAATCGGTTGCGTTCTGCATCATGTTACCCCCCAGATCCAAAGATCGTGAGTAATAGGAACCCGGGTTTCTGCGGGGCTTCATGATGCTCAATGGCAATGCCAATGATGATCACACGGTCGGATCGATCGCACTTCGTTGCTATTTTACAACCTACCGAGCTCGGCATAATGTAGCAAGCTCGGGCGAGATGTGATCTAATCGAGATGCGATCCAATCGAGTGAGTGTCCTATGACCCAACTCCTATCTTTTGTACTGACTCACAAGATACATCAACCATACTTCACAGCCGTCCTATTTCAAAGCAAGGAACGCTTTTCTGGTTTCTTGGGAAAGATGATTTCCAACCCACACTGGAGGAAATCTCACATCCAACCCAGAGAACCGGACACCTGAGGAATAAGCCCCTCAGAGAATAAGCCCGCAAATCCTCACTTTAGACTGCTTTCATACACAGGTCAAACGAGTTATGGTATCAAAACGGCGCAATCCAGTGCTAATTGGGCAAAGAGCGAGTGTTACGCTCTTGTCACCATTTCTACCTACCATTTACTATTTATATATCTTTTTTGGCAAGTTGTATGCACTTTCACTGATTTCTTACCTGTCAAAGAAGCTCCCTTTCCGTCTTTTCTCTTCTTGCTGGCTTTTTCAATAACCACTTTCACTGCACCATACTCCAATCTTTTTCACAAATAAAACACTTTTGAATGGACATTTTGACTGTTTGGAATACTAAAACTTAGACGCTTAACCACTGCAATATAATACTTTCAGACAACTACAATTAGAAAATGCAAATAACATAATAACTCATGGCATACTTTTCATGTAATGAAGAAAACAATACAAAAAGAATCGTTTATGCAATTTTTTAAAAATGACGGATTTTTGGCTGTTTTTCAACGACTGTTTCCGCAGAAACCATAAGTCGTACAAAAAAATGATAAAAGCGTAGATTGTAGGTAATTTTATTGTCTTTATTTTTGCATCAGCGCTTTTTGCAAAAAAAAAATAATTTTTGAGCAATAAGGAAAAAAGACAAAAAATGTCGAAATTTTCGACGTTTTTTGACGAATTCTCATATTTGCCGTGAAAAATTTTGTTGGACAACTTCAGATTCGTGTTCAGCGACCCCAAAAACATAAAGGGGGCCACTTAAAATAATTACACCAGAACTTTCCACTTCAAGTCCCTTTTGAACACCATTTGACTGGACTAAAACACCCAAAACACAAGGAGATTGAACAAAGTAACAAATTAATAAAGCAAAGAAAAATCGCCTGGGTTTTGTTCAATGTCCATTTTCATATGGAGATTGAACACATTGGAATTGATCTTATGATTTGATATTTTCTTTGTTAATTTGTTCAATCAGCCACAATATTGGCACTTTGAACATTTAACAACTAATCGGTGGAGAAAAAAACGTGTATTTTTGGTCTATTGAACAAAATGGAAAGAGGATATTTCCAAAACTATTATGGATGTACTATTTCTGATTGCACCAATCGAAAGAGCGTCCCCAAAAACCTAAGAATCAATAATAATACCATTTTCGGAAAAATTGGAGATTGAACACTTAAGAACTCAGCCGGCGAACAATAAACAATCTTGATAACAAACTAGTAGCCAGTGATGCAGTGATATTCGGTATCCCCCATACCCCCGATGAAAACTTAAGTACGCTCTTTAACCATCTCTGTCACACACTCGATATCAAACCACCGGTATTGATTGATTTGTTTCGCACTCGCCCGAAAGAAAAATCTGATACTAACACAGTCATAATTGTTAAATTTAAATCACCATATGAAAAAAATTTCCTCCTCACTTCAATTGCTAAACACATTAAAAACAATAAAACGCAACTATGCCTCAATGATATTGGCCTTAAATCAACTGCCCAATTCTTTATTCGCGAATCATTATCACACAAGAACAACAATTTAATTTGGCACGCTATTCAACTAAAGAAAGTAAAAAAAATTGCTGCGGTGTTTACTATTCGCGGAAGAGTATATGTCAAACGACTGCTGTCAGATGTCAAAGGAGTATGTGTCGATAACGTAGAAGACCTTGATGAAATTGCCAGTCTAACACTAGATGAAAATTGATTTATATAATTATTATATTTGCTATTATTACTATTATTTTTTTTTTTTTTAATTTCACTTCATTACATACAATTACATAAAAAAAACTTTAAAACACATTTACATAATTAATATTGTTTATGTTTTTTTTTTTATTTTTTCTCAATTACTTTTTATTTTTAATTTTTTTTTTCTTATTTCTTTCGCTTTTGATAATTTCATTCATACTTTTTTTTTCAAATTTCTTTCTCTTCGAATATACAATAAATCCTGTGCTACATTACATCTCATCTTTAATTTTGCATATTATTTAATAATTAGATATTTCTTTATCCTTTGAAGGTGACTACGTTTTATCTTAAAACTTGTGAAACTACTTTGTAAAAAAAAAAATTTGTATTCGAATTTTTAACTCCTGTTATATTATCTCGTTCAAAATGGAACAAGCTGACATTGGAGGAGGGTACGTAGGCAGTAGTAGTGACGGCATCTTACGGTCCATGATTAGAATCTTAAATAATAATCAAGTTGAAGGTCTTCGGGTGTGTCACTTCAACGCACAAAGCTTATTTTGTAAAATTGATGAATTTAGGGATGTGTTTGAGGGTTCTGATACCGATATCATCTGTGTTTCTGAAACTTGGTTTCTGGATTCAAATAGTGACGGAATGTATAGCCTGGGAAATTATAAGTTATATCGCGCCGATAGATGTGGGAGAAGAGGTGGGGGAGTGGCGGTGTATGTACGCAAAAATCTTTCCTGTAAATTTAACTGCAAGTCCGAAGCGGGGTGTGTAATGGAATATATTTTCATAGACATTATGGCTGAAAATAGTTCTTTAACAATAGGCGTTGTGTATAGACCTCATAACGATGTTGCTTTAACCCCGTTGCTTACGCTTTTGGAAAATTTTTCTTTGCGCGCTTCTAAAGTGCTGGTTTGTGGTGACTTTAATAGCAACCTTCTTACAGAAAACCTACTAGTTGATGAAATGAGGACATTTAATTTGTTTCCAGCTAACACGACCATTGCCACGCATTTTGTAGGTAGATCGGAAACACTCTTAGATGTTTTTTTTGTAAGTGATCTGTGTGATGTTTTACATTATGACCAGTTGTCCGCACCAGCTTTTTCAAAACACGATCTTATTTACTTAGCGTTCGATTTTGGGATAGATAGCCTTGACACCACATTTGAGTATCGAGATTTTAGCAGAGTAGATTATTCTCGTTTGGAACATCAGGTACAGAGTATTGAATGGGATAGAGTTTACTATTTCGCTTCTCCCAATGAACAAGTGGAATATCTGAATTCTAGCATTTTAAATCTGTTTAACAGCAACATTCCAATCAGAACTAGAACTTTAAACTGTGGACAGCGTCCCTGGTTTTCGAATGAAATTCGAAGGCTCTTATTTCAGCGGGATCAAGCATACAGAGTGTGGAAAAGATATAGATTAGATATTCACCTTCAAAATTATCGAACTCTTCGTAACCAAGCCGTTAGTAAAATAAAATCTGCTAAAATTGAAATGTACAGTAGAAAGCTAGGAACAGCATCAAATAAACGTCAGCTATGGAAAAATCTAAAGGAAATTGGGATAGGTAAACAAAACATGGAATGTAAAGAGAATATCGATGTAGAGGTATTAAATCAAAACTTTGTTTCGCTTCCTTTTCCACATCTTTCTCGATATTCATCTGAGCATCATGATCCTATTGCTTCTCACTCAAACTTAACATTTGAATTTATTGGTGTGGATAGCACTGAAATTGTTGAAAGCCTACTTAGTATTAAATCAAACGCGGTTGGCATTGATAGTATACACCCAGTTTTTGTCAAGGCTATTTTACCGTATATTCTGCCTTACCTAACGCACTTATTTAATACAATTATAATGACTGGTATTTTCCCAAATGTTTGGAAACAAGCGAAAATTTTGCCAATTCCAAAGGGTCGAAATACAAATGATTACAGGCCAATTTCCATTCTTCCTTATTTGTCCAAAAAGCATCGTTATTAGTAAGAAAGTGCTTAATTTAGATTATTTCCCAAACATCATTTTGAATGGTACACCAATCGCATATGCATCTAGTGCAAGAAACTTAGGTATGTTGTTCAATAGGACGCTAACTTGGGACAGCCATATAAATGCAGCCGTGGGTAAGGCCTATGGAGTGCTTAGAATGTTATGGTCTTCGCAACATTACACGCCCTTCAATATTCGGATGATGCTAGCCAAAACTGTAGTTGTTCCTATTTTAACATACGGTTGTGAAGTCTTCTGCAACTGTGACGCTCTTTGCAGGAGAAAATTGAATGTCGCTTTCAATAATACAGCTCGTTACATATTTGGTCTACGTCGTTTTGATCGTATATCTGGTTTTTCGCTTCAAATTTATAATATTTCCCTCGATCACCTTCTTCGGTACAGGACACTTCTCTTACTCTACAATATTATTCAAACACAACAACCTTGTAGTTTATTTAATAGGATACGGTTCAGCTCTTCCGACAGATCCCTAATGCTTATACACCCTCGGTTTTCTTGTCGGACCTCAGAACAACAATTCTTCGTCAATGCTATTCGCCTGTGAAATCTCCTTCCAACTAATTTAAAAAGAACTAATGCCGAAGCAAAGTTTCGCAGAGATCTTCGAAGTTATTTTCAAAGTGTATAGATTTCAAATCTGCCTTCCAATCATTACGCAATCAGGATTTTAATAAGTGAGATGTATGTAAAAACTAAATTTGATTCAAAATAATATGTAGTATTAAAATATAAACTTTTTCTATGTATGTAGCTTTTTCTCCATTTTTTTATATTGTATTTAATTAGCAGAACACTAATTTATAAGATTTATTTCTTACTGTGTATGCAATAAATGAATAAACTAAAAATACCTACTAATAAAATAAAAACTGGGAGTCCATGCCCAGTCTTTAAGAACTCAAAGTCTTATAAATTTGCCAAGCGATCTAAAAAATTTTCGAAGATGAATAAAGGCGGAACCAAACTTATTTCATGTGTTGT